>JAAALK010000286.1:30871129-31470769 GCA_019279435.1 Zizania palustris
CCACCACACCGGAGGCTTCGACTTATAGGTTACGAAGTCCGGAGGAAAATACACCAGCTTGATGCACTTCCATCTCGTCGACTTCCGTCCCAGCGCGTCGCTCGTAGAAACTAGGAGTGTCAAGGGGGAAGGCAAACCACAGGGTGTATGCTTTATTAATTTAGAGGTGATTACAAGCGGATTACAAGGAGCCTTTATGCGAAGTATCGCTTTAGGTGCTCCGCATTGCCAAGTATGTGCTAACTCCTCACCTTCTAAATTAGCTAATTTAAATGAACCAGGGCGCCCCGATGCGGACGATTTAGATATGGACCTTCCCATTTATTGCCTAACTTCCCTGGTGCTATAATGCTTCGTAGAACAAGATGACCCGTCTTAACTCGCTGGAGCTTAACCTTCGGGTCATACCAAGTCTTCGTCTGGCTGGATACTTGTGATAAATTGGCTACAGCTCGAAGCCTTGTTTCTTCTGACAAATCTAACGAAGCTGTCTTTCTTCTTCGATGTCTGGTTCGGTGCTGCGAAGTGATCCTCCTTTGAGCTCCGTTGGAGTCATAGCTTCATCTCCGAATAGTAGTCTGAACGGAGTAAAACCTGTGGACCTTGTTTGCGTAGTCCGAATGGACCACAGAATCTTCGGAAGCTCTTCGGTTCCACAGTCCCTTTGACAACCCTACTATTCTTCGTATTTTAGCCCTGATAAGATATTTCCATTTGCTCGCTCAACGGCTCCATTCGACTGAGGATGTCTCACTGCAGCAAAACATAGTTGAATGCCTAGGTCTTCGCCAAACTTCCTGAAGGGTTCTGCGTCGAACTGTGTTCCATTATCAACTGTGAGATATCGAGGCACTCCGAACCGGCAAATAATGTTTTCCAGAAGAATTTCTGTACATTATTCGAAGGTGATAGCTGTTAAGGGCTCTGCTTCCACCCCACTTAGAGAAATATTCGATGGCTACCACTGCGAACTTTAGATTTCCCTTTGCTAACGGAAAGGGACCAATTAGATCCATACCCCATCTGGCCATAGGCCATACCGGAGCAATGACTTGAAGAGCTGTTTGGTGGGCGATGACTCCGTCGACCCATCCACTGGCATCCTTGGCAAGTGCGGACTAATCTCTCCGCATCAGCTGTTATTGTGGGCCAATAAAGCCCCTGGCGAAGTGTTTTTTCCTGCCAGAGCTCTAGGGGCTAAATGGCTTCCACAAAGGCCTTCGTGAATTTCTCGAAGAATTTCTTGGCCTTCGGCTTGAGATATACATCGGAGTAGAGGGGAACCTACTCCGGCCTTGTATAATATACCGTGTGATTAGCTGATAGTTTCTTGCTCTGAGCTTTAATCTTGACAATTGGGGCTCTTCGGGCAAATTTGTTCCTCCTTGCAAGAGTTCTATGATTGAATCCTTCCACTCTGCACTAGGAATGCAGGAGAATCTCTGCAGAAGCAACTTGTGGCACCGAAGGTATATTGAGCTCCTCATAGAATGCTTCGTCAGGCACATCCACAGCTCCGGCAGCAGCCTTCGCTAAATGTCCGCTTGCACGTTTTCAGCTCTTGGTATACTCCGAATGGAAATACCTTTGAAATGTGCTTCGATCTTGCGAATTTCTTCCAAATACTTTGCAAGCTGTGGATGTCGGACTTGAAAACTTTTGTCTACGTGCCCTGCTACTATCTGAGAATCTGTTTTTATAATTATTCTTGTAGCCCCTAGAGCACGTGCTTTCCGAAGTCCCAATAATATTCCTTCGTACTCCGCTATATTATTGGTAGACTAAAGTTGAGTCTTGCGGAGTACATTGCTCTTTGCCCTGACGGTGAAATTAATACTGCCCCAATGCCTGCTCCGGATGCTTGAAAAGCCCCATCGGAGTAAACAGTCCAAACTCCGTCATCTGATTTCTCCGGAGTCAACTTCGCAGGTGGAGTCCACTCTGCTACGAAGTCTGCTAGAACTTGAGATTTGATAGCTGTCCTTGCCAGGAAAGATATGCCGAAGGGTGCTAGCTCTACTGCCCACTTTCCAATCCTTCCAGTGGAATCTTTGCTTCGGAGCATATCTCCTAAAGGATACGAAGTTGGTACAATTACATTGTGAGCCAAAAAATAATGTCTTAGCTTCCTCGAAGCCATTATCAGAGCATAAACGAACTTTTCAAGTTCGGAGTATCTTGTCTTCGCTCCTGACAATGCTTCGGATACAAAATAGACAGGATTTTGGACCAACTTCCCATTGATATCAGCTTCTCTGACAAGGACTGCGCTGACAGCTGAGCCTGTGGCTGCAAGATACAGAAGTAGGGTTTCGTCCGCAATAGGCACCGTAAGTGTAGCAAGATTGCTGAGATAATCTTTAATATCTTCGAAGCTTTTCTGACACTCCGGTGTCCATGCAAAATCTTCGGACCCTTTCAAAGCTTTAAATATTGGCAAGCTCCTCTCCGCAGACCTTGATAAAAACCTGCTAAGTGCGGCCAGACGTCCAGTCAGCTTTTGCACTTGCTTTAAATTCTCCGGAGGAGCCATCTTCTGCAGCGCAGTTATTTGAGTAGGGCTAGCTTCAATTCCCCTGCTTGAAACTAGTACCCTAACAACTTTCCAGCCTTAGCTCCGAATATACATTTTTCGGGGTTAAGGCGGATCCCACATGCCCGAAGGCTATTGAATGTTTCTGCTAAGTCTAGGCTATGTTGGTGCTTTAAAGCACTCTTTATTACAATATCATCCATATAGGCCTCCACATTGCGACCTAATTGATGACCTAGAGCCTTAGCAACTAATCTTGAAAAGGTAGCCCCGGCATTTCTTAGGCCGAAGGGCATTCTTACATAGCAGAAGACTCCCGAAGGAGTTACAAAGCTCGTCTTGATTTCATCTTCGCGCTTCAACCATATTTGATGATATCCGGAATACGCGTCGAGGAAGCTTAGTAACTCCGAACCTGCAGTGGAGTCAACTAGTTGATCAATTCGGGGCATGGGGTAGGGGTCACGTGGGCACGCTTTATTCAAAGATGTGAAATCAATGCACATGCGCCACTTTCCGGAAGACTTCTTCCTGACGAAGACTGGGTTGGCTAGCCATTCTGTATGGGCCACTTCTCTGATAATCCCAGCCTTCAACAGTTTTTCAACTTCGTCCTTAGCTAGAGCAGCTCTCTCTGCGGACATCTTCCGGAGCCCTTGTCGAACAGGCCGGGCCTTCGGGTTTACAAGCAAGCTGTGCTCAATAATATCCCGATCGACTCCGGTGATATCTTCGTCAGACCAGGCGAAGACATCCAAATTTTCTCCTACAACCTTTTCCAAGGAAGTTGCAACTTCGGGAGGTAAATCTTTACCAAACTGAAAAGTGTATTCTTTACCATCTTTGACAATGATCTTCGTTGCAATCTCTCCTTCGGGACTTGGTCTTGGAAACGACTTCTTTGAAGCTTCGGAGGAGGCTGAAAGAATTTCTCCATTTTCTTGGACACTGTTCACTTGCCTCGGATCAAGAGGAGGACCATGACCATATTCTGCTCTCCGAGCTATGGCTTGATCTCCGAAGACTGTCAGAACTCCTGATTGTGTGGGCATCTTCATGCACAAGTAATTGTGATGCGCCACAGCTCCGAACTGATTCAACATGCCTCGGCCGAAGATAACATTATAAGCATACGGGGCATCCACCACATCAAAGATAACTTCTTCAGTTCGGGCTAGTAAACCTTCTCCGAAGGTTACTTCCAGGCCTATCTGGCCAAGTGCATCTAGCGGGGGTCCTGCGAAGCCTTGCAGAGGACGAGCCGCTGGAAGGAGATGCTTCCGGGAAATGCATAACTGATCGAAGGCTTGTACAAATATGATATCTGCCGAGCTACCTCCGTCAATTAGTACCCTTCGGACTTCTGTTCCTGCAATATCAGCAGTGATAACCAATGGATCTGCATGCGGGAACTTGATACCAGCTGCATCCTCCGCAGAGAAAGATATTGGAACATGAGACCACTCCGGCATTGCAGCTGCAGATGACGAAGTTCCAATGTGGCCTACTTCTCGAACGTACTCTCTTCGCTGTCTCTTGGACATGCTTCCGAGGGTACCTCCTCCGGAGATAGGGAGAACTACTCTCTTCCCTCTATCTTGCCCTTCTTCTTGCTTCGGAGGTGGCATAACATTGGCCACCGGAGGATGCCTTGCAGCATCAAGATTTTCTATCCGCGCCACAGCCTGGACCGGCTCCGAGCGCACTGCTGCTGCTGGACTTCGGTCGGTACTACCTCGACCCGAAGTTCTCTCCAAGTATTCTCCCCGAAGGGTAAGAATAGCCTTGCAGGTGTCAGTTGCATGGCTTCGGTTCTCTCCATGAATACAGCAAAAAAGGGTCTGGCCCTTGCCAGCCGTTTTCCCTGGCGGCCTCCAGCCGCTGGACTTGTTCCCTGCAGACTGTGGAGCTCTTGGTGCAAACTTCTGCGGGGGTGCAATGTTTAAGACCTCAGAACGAGGGTGCTTTTGTCCTCTTCTTCTATCATGTTGCACTTCGAAGACTGGTTCTTGCGGCTGAGCCGAAGTCTTCACCTCTGCTTTAACTTCTGTCAACACTGTTGAAGTAGCAGTAGTCCTCCGAAGCCAACCTTCTTCCGACTTCGAGTACTCCTCGAAGTACGACATCAGCTGTGATACTGTGGTGATGCTCTTCCGATGCAATTTATCCAGAAGGCCTTTATGACTGACGCCTTCCCGAGCCGCATCGACCACTGAAGATGTAGACAGCCCCCGGATTTGCGACTTCGTGTGAGCGAAGCGCTTGAAGTACTGTCTCAATGTTTCTCCGGGGAGCTGCTTCACTTGGAAAAGGCTCCCTGTTGACATGGGGGGCACGAAGGTGCCCTGAAAGTTACTTATAAACTTCCTCTTCAACTGTGACCAGGAAATGATTGATCCTGGCTTTAAAGACCAGAACCATCGCAACGCCACTCCTTGAAGAGCTAATGGGAAGCACTTCGCCATAGTCTCTCTGTCTCCGCCGCTAGCCTCAATCGCTAGGGCATAAGAACGCACAAACTCACTGGATCTTCGTCTCCAGCATACTTGTAGAGCTTCGAAGTTTTGAACTTCGGATTGAAGCGAATCTTCTGAAGCTCAGGATGCAATGGAGATTCATTGTCGTAAGAAGCGTTCTCCGGGGCTTCGGGATAATCAAGATCGTCGTCTTCGTGCACTTCGGGGATAGCTGGGGTGGCTTGAGGGCGAAGCCTGTTCGCAGCCTCCTGTCGCCACCTTGCTACCTCGGCTTGAAGATTGGCCATTTGAGTGGCCATATCTCGAAGGGTATCTTCATCTCCTCCGGAAGGACCTTCCGGGTCTTGAGAACTGGTATGATCAGTTCCAATCGGAATAGAGGGTGGCAGAGTGGCTCCGGGCGGTCGGAGTGTAGAAGGGGTTGATGGAGAGGCTTCGTATCCTCGAGGGATAAAAGCCCCTTGCGGAGTTTGAGGTGGAGGGATAGTCGAAGACCCTCCGACTTCGACTGTGTCGAAGGGTATCTCTCCGGAGATCCGAGAGGACCTCCGAGTGGGATTGCGAGGTGCGCTCCGCTTAGGAGGCATGATGCAAGAGGTTGGTAGAGAACGAAGTTTTTTGGACTAGGTTCCCCACGGACGGCGCCAACTGTTGGCGTAAAAGATTACGCTAACAGGTTTCTGTAGAAAAGAAACTAACAAACGAAGTGTTTGCGAAGCAAACTGTTCTAAGCCTCCGAAAGGATAATAACTTAGAATAGTTCGAAAGTGTGTATTGATTCACTTGTAATTGGTCCTCATTACAGGGTAAAATGGGGGGTATTTATAGGCCTAAATATTAAGGAAAAGACCTATTTACCCCTCTATTACAACCGACATTAAGGAAACTATGCGGTTTCCTTAATAGGGCTAAAATGGTAAAAGACTAATCTAATAGGATAAAAGATAAGTCTTCCATCTTAGCTGGCAGAAAAGATCCTGAAGGGCTTTGGTTCGAAGACATACTTCGAACCAGTGCTTGTCTTCGGGCTTCGAACCAGGTTCCGAGCATCTTCGAAGAAGGTCTTCGGACAATCTTCGAACTAGTTGGCTGTCTTTGTGCTGCTTCGGCAATAACCCCGAAGAAGAGATATTTTCCCCCAACAAGAACTTTTAGCCACTTGTTGTACTACTAACAAAGAATCACCATATGCATGGACATGTTTAGCACCATAGATTATAGCAATTCAATTCCTAGCAACAAAGCCTCATATTCAGCTTGGTTATTAGTAGAGGGAAACTCTAAACGGGTTGAGGTTTCAAAGTGCATCCCACTAGGTGATATGAGAACCACCCCAATACCTTGGCAGCCATTCTTGCAAGTTGAACCATCAAAATAAAGTTTCCATGGTACTACTTCAATTAGAGCAATATTGTCACCCAATTGACGTCCACGTGGTGATCGACTATAAAATTAGCAACAATTTGGCCTTTCATAGCTCTTAGGGCTTCATAGGCCAAATCATACTCAATCAAAGCGTAAGCCCACTTTCCGATTCTTCCACTTAGAATCAGCTTTTGCAACATGTATTTTATAACATTGGTTTGGCAAGCGACAATACATGTAATAGGGAGAAGATAGTGACGTAATTTCATACATGCGTAATAAAGTGATAAACATAAACGCTCCACAAACACGTACCTGGTTTCAGCGTCCAGTAGGCGGTGGCTCAAGAATGTGATGATGTACTCTCTTTCCTCCACCTCCTGGGTTAGCACGACCCCTATAACGCTATCTTCAGTGGCGATGTACAGTCGAAACGGAATTCCAGCTTTTGGCGCTCTTACCACGGGTGGTGATGATAAGCACTCTTTAATTTTTTCAAAGGCGCTTTGCTGATTTTCCCCCCACGTGAACTTGGCTTCATTCTTTAGCCGGAGTATAGGGACAAAGGCATCAATCTTGCCAAACAAGTTAGATATAAAGCGACGCAAATAATTCATCTTGCCTAGCAACTTTTACACATCTTTCTTGCATGTCGGCGCTGCAAAGTTTCTAATCTTCTCAAGTCTCTTAGAATCAATTTCTATACCTCTTTCATGAATCATGAATCCTAAGAACTTGTCAGCCGACACGCCAAAAGCACATTTAAGCGGGTTCATTTTCAAACCATACTGTCGCATCCTATCAAAAGTAACTTTCAAATCAGCTAAGTGGTTTCCCATAGCGTCCGATTTGACTACAACATCATCTATGTATACTTCTAGCATAATTCCTAACAAGTCATGGAAGATAAAGTTCATAGCACGTTGATATGTAGCGCCAACATTCTTTAAACCAAAAGTCAAAATGACCCACTCGAACAAGCCGACAAAACGAGGGCATAGAAAGGTTGTCTTGTAGATGTCCTCTTTGGCCATAAAAATTTGATTATAACCAGTGTTTCCATCAAGAAAACTTAGTACCTTGTTTCTTGAAGCATCGTTGATTAGCATGTCGGCTATTGGCATGGGATACTCGTCCATCGGAGTGGCCTTGTTCAGATCCCTGAAATCAATACGAACTCATATCTTGTTGCTCCCCTTCTTCTCTATAGGTACAATGTTAGAGACCCATTCAGCATACCTGCATGGCCTAATAAACTCAGCCTTGAGTAATTGTTCTACCTCTTCTTTAACTCGGTCATAGACGGCCGAATTAAAGCGATGTGGAGGTTGTTTATAAGGCCTAAATCTGGGTTTAATAGGTAGCCGATGCTCCACAAGATCGCGGCTTAATCTGGGCATCTCACTTTATTCCCATGTGAAACAATCGACGTACGACCGAAGCAACTTTATTACTTCAGCCTTCTCATCAGCCTGTAAATGTTGGTTTAAAAAGTCGGCCTTGGGATGCTATCATCACCTATGTCAATTTCTTCTAAAGGATCGGCCGACACAAAACCTTGTCCTAATTTTTCTACTTCGCTAAAGTCTCCGATGGCCTCGGCAATACCGTCTTTAGCGGACCGATATTGCTCTACATGATACTTTAGCCAATCTAGATTACTTTTGCTAGACATGACTACTAATTTAGAAATAGCCATGCTACACCAGCTGGCTTTATAGACACTGGTATGAAACGTCCTCCGGACATGCTAATGAAGTCATAATCCGAATGATCGCGACCTGATAGACACTCTACTTTGTTATGGATGGAGTCAATGGATACATCGGCCAATGCTACCTGGGCCGAAGTGTACGCTGGTATGACCTCTACCTCATCTCCGTCCCTCTGAATCAAGCATTGGTGCAAAGTGGAAGGAATACAGCAATTTGCATGAATCTAATCACGCCCGAGCAATACGCTACAGTTACCTTGCACGTCAACGACGAAGAATGTTGTCAGCAATGTCTTGTTGCCTACTATCAACTCCATGGAGAGTACGCCTTTGGCCTCAGAACTCTCGCCGTTGAAGCCGTTGAGCATTAAGTTAGTTTTCTTCAAGTCTTTCTCATCCCTGCCAAGTTTCTTCAATAGTGAGTAAGGCATTAGGTTAACAGTGGCGCCACCATCAACAAGCATCCTAGAGATCGGCTTTCCGTCGATGTGGCATCTGACGTGGAGAGGCTTTAGATGGCGAGTCGTATCCTTAGGTTTCTCAAAAATAGCATTGTGTGGGCCGAGGTTCAGTTGAGTGACCTCAGCCTCGTCTTGCGGTAGGGCAAACTCGGTGGGTAGCATGACGGTGCTGATGTCCATTGCATGAGGTGTGAGCCCCTCAGACACGGGTGAGTAGTCTTCGTCGAGCATGTCATCGTCGTCGCTTGGACTAGGAGTCGAGTTGATTATTTCAACCAGCTTAGGTCTCCATACCTGCTTAATCGTTGGTCGAGGGTGGGCCTCCTCAAAGATGGTGTCTCGCTCATCCTCAGCTTTCTTCTCATGTATGTCTTGTGCCCGTAGGTGTTGCAGACGCCTTTTCTGTTATTTGGACATGCTTGGAGGTGCCCAAGATGGTTGTGTCTTGGTACCAGGTGCCACTGTCCTATCTCTGTGGTTTTTTGCCGAATGGTATTACCCAGGCCGGCCTCGCGCATTTCACAATCATAGGGCCCTTCGCTGCGGACCCGGGCAATCGGACCGGCCTCATTTGGCCGATCAGACTAGGCCTCATCACTGGCTTCGGCTGGAGTAGGGAACTTACCCCTGTCGGGCTTCGGCGAGTGGTCCTTCGGGATTAGGACTTCCCGAGACCCAACTCTGACTGTGATAGCTTCGGACTCCCTATCCTTCGCCTATTCGCGCTCATCTCCCCTAGCTCTATCCTGTGCGAGTCGATTTGGAGGTACTACGGACAGCCTACGGACGATGTCTCCCTTCGCCGCGTCTGTTTGTCCCTGCCAGTTATAATACTCCAAAGGAAAACAAGGGATAGTGTTAAGTTGCGGAGGGTGCCCAGATTGCGATGTGTACAGAGCCCATGGGGTCCCCGCCCAATTGTATGGAGGAGGCATTGGTGGCTCCAGTGGCTTCGCCCACTATGAGCCGAATCCACTACCCGGAGGGGGGTTCGGCCAGGTCGACGGTACCTCGGAACATATCAGCGAAGGGTCCTACTAGGCCGGAGGTATGTTTGGCCATTGTGGGTTGAAGCCTCCCGCCGGAGGGTTTGTACAAAGAGAAGCCGGGTTCATCCATTGGGGTTCGAACTCGTTCTGTGTAGGGCTCGGCCTCTGGGGTCCGAAGCCACTGTACGAAGGGTTCGGCCACTGTGGTCTAAAGCTACCCTCCGACTGTTTTGGCCCCGTCGGTTGACTTAGTGTGACGCCCCGATTTACCAAATCGGAACATTATTGAATTTCCATAAAAAAACAATAATAACAAGAGGTTCATCATGCGACAATGTACATACGGGCAGTCATTCGTGGTTCGCAGACCACATTATTACATAAGAGTAAAAATAAAAGAAACAACGAAAATAAATAGCATGACGAACGTCTTCTTCAGGATCTTCTTCTTGACTGGGTCGCTACTCCAGACCATCTTCCTCGTAGTAGGCAACCTATAAAGTGTGTGTCCAACGGGTATGAGTACAAAAAGTACTCAACAAGCCACCGCAAATGCAATAATAATGTAGGATAATAATAAAGGAATAGTAATGGCTAAAAGTGCAGAAAAGTACATTTTTCAGTTATAGCATTTAGTGTAGTCAAGTTTAATCATGCAGAATATTAAATATGAACAACATAATACCATCTAACTCGAGGAGTACGTTTTCCCTCCTCGCTCAATAGTCCTTACATGCCAAGTCATCATGCACATTCATTAAATTAAACTAACTGTGGGATGTCACTGTTGGAACAATTGCGTTAGTTCCAGCAGGTTTTTCTGTGGTGGAGTATGATATGGAGAATGAACCTCGATGGGTTCTCACAGGGAGAGATAGGGTTTATACTGGTTCGGGCCTCCCCTAGGGGATAATAACCCTACGTCCAGTTTGTGGTAGATTTGGCATGGTGTGCCTTGAGGTGGAGAGGATAACTCCAGGGTCTCATGGCCCCCTGGAGCCTGTCCCCTTTACAAGGGCCTGGCCCTGCTTTTATAGGCACGCAGGCCTTAAGGAAAAGACCAAGATACCCTCCATGGGCCCTTAGGCTCATAGGGGTAAACAGGGAAAGGGGGCTGGCTACTGTACACGGGTACCAGACAGCTTTACAGCTTTACAGACGTGTCAGGCTGCGCCAGCCTTTGACCAACTAAACGACAAGCTAGGAGCGGAGGGGGCTTCGGAGTGCACCCGAGGGGGGCTCTGAAGTGCTGCTTCGGCGGGTGGCCTCCGGTCCTGGCTCCGGAGGGCGGCCCCCGGGCTTGGCTCCCGGAGGGTGGCCTCCGAACTGGACTCCGGAGGGCGGCCTCCGGGCTTGGCTTCCGGAGGGTGGCCTCCGAACTGGGTTCCGGAGGGCGGCCTCCGGGCTTGACTTCCGGAGGATGGCCTCCGAACTGGACTCCGGAGGGCGGCCTCCGGGCTTGGCTTCCGGAGGGTGGCCTCCGAACTGGGCTCCGGAGGGCGGCCTCCGGGCTTGGCTTCCGGAGGGCGGCCTCCGGGCTTGGCTTCCGGAGGGCGGCCTCCGGGCTTGGCTTCTGGAGGGTGGCCTCCGAACTGGGCTCCGGAGGGCGGCCTCCGGGCTTGACTTCCGGAGGATGGCCTCCGAACTGGGCTCCGGAGGGCGGCCTCCGGGCTTGGCTTCCGGAGGGTGGCCTCCGAACTGGACTCCGGAGGGCGGCCTCCGGGCTTGACTTCCGGAGGATGGCCTCCGAACTGGACTCAACTAAGGGCTTCGAGCCGAACTTCCTGGTTTGGGGGGCTTCGAAGCTACAGGCCTCGGGAAGCATCTTGGGACCTGGAAATAATATTCGAAGAAAACAGGCTCCGACAGAACCTGGCTCTGGGCCGAAGGCTGTCGGAGGCTGACGTCATTTGGCCCCTGTGTAAGGGAAATATATTCCCCCAACAGTAGCCCCTCGCGTGTAGGCCTTCGGAACGAAGGGGTGCACGCGTCCTTAGGACAAATGACCTGGAAACATAACTACAGAGAAAACATACCTTTGGCGCCTGGACCGAGGGCGGCCTCGACATCCGGGAGCAATAAATGCCCGCGCTTACCGTCAGAACGGCCTCGGGGCTCGGGGAGCCCGCACGGCTCCGCAACGGTCGAAAATGTTACCGTTACCTTGCTCTGGGCCGGTTCGCCTTTGCTGAGGGCCCATCTGGCGGTGGGTTCGGCCCACGACGGTTGGAATTCTTACCGCGCCTATAAATAGAGACTTACCGCGTGCGGCTTCGGCACACCTTCATTTGCTCTCTTCTTGTTGCCTTGCAAACCTCGCTCTGCTCCTCTTCTAGCTTCGCTCCGAGCCCCCCCCCCCCTTCGCTTAGCTTTAGCTCTTCGCGCCGAAGTCCCAGCGACATGCCGAAGAAGGCGGTGGCGAAGCCTCTTGCTTTGGGCTCGAGCTCGGGCTCCGCCCAGGTGCAGGCGGCGGCGGCTGCGGCGGCGAAGACTGCGCCCAGGCGGATGGGGCCGAGGGACCTTCGGACCCCCTCCGACAAGTTCGAGCAGACCCTGGAGATGAGGGCCTCGATCTCCACGGAGGAGTCGGTCCGGAAGGCCTGCGAAGGGAAAATTGCGGCGAAGATCCAGCTTCGGGTCCCGGAGAAGTCGGAGGCTGAGCCGAGGCCTCGCGCTGACGAGGTGGTGGTGTTCGAGGCCTTCTTCGAGGCCGGCCTCGGTCTGCCAGCGGTGGGGATGCTGGGCGAAGTCCTCAAGGCTTACAACCTTGAGCTTCCACAGCTTTCGCCCAACGCCGTGGCGAGGTTAGCCGTTTTTGAGTGGGCCATGAGGGCCGAGGGCTGCGAGGGCCGCGCGGACGTCTTCGTTGCCCTCCATGATGCCAACTGCCAACCGAAGCCCCGGGAGGGGCCGGACCGCGTCAAGAGGGCGCTTGCCTTCGGCAGCGCCAATTTTCAGCTTCGGAAGGAGTACCAAGACGCCTTCCCGGCGAGGGCCGTCAACAACAAGTGGCACTCGAGGTGGGACCAAGAGTGGTTTTATGCCTCCGTCGGAGCCAACTCCCCCCTTCGGAGCACCAACGCCCATATTTTGTATCGGCGCGAAGGGGTGGTGAAGACCAGCGAAGGCCTCCTTCAATCGAGGATCTCGCTGCTCCGAAGGGTGGCAGCGAAGATGAGCATGAGGGACCTCGCAGAGGAGTTCCTCACCCTTCGGCTAAGCCCCCTCGCGCGCTCTTGGCCGGAGGGTCTCTTCCAGGCTTCGGATCGAGGTGAACTCAGCGAGCTGGCCTTCGACCGCTTTGGTAAGTCTTCGCGCTCTTCTTGCTTTTAATACTTAGAATACTTTGCTCCTAACTTCAACCTTCTCGCGTAGCCGACCTCGACATGAGGACCCCGGAGGAGGCCATCGCGGCGGCGGACCGAGTCGTCGGGACTCCGACTCCCGAGGAGCAGAACCAGCGCCTCGCCCTGGTGGGGTCCTGGGAGCGCTGGAACAGAGTGTGGACCGCGCTTGGCCTCGGAGGGCTCCCCGCTCTGCCGGACTTCGCCCACCTGGCTGCCTCGTCGGCCGGAGCCAAGAGGAAGAGGGGGGACGAGGACGAAGCGGGCGCCTCGGGGGAGGTTGCGGCGAAGCCCGCAGCTACTCCGACCCCCAAGAAGGCCGCGAAGCCCCTGGCGGCGAGGGCTTCGGAAGAGGAGGCCGATGCGCGCACTCCGGCTGCCAGGGAGGCCACTGATGCTCCGGCGGAACCAACTTCGGGCGTGAAGGTGGATGCGCCAGCTTCGCAGCGAGGGAGCTGGAGGACACACTTAGCCCCTGGTTCCTTCCAGGAGATCTCTGATGAAGGTGAACCCTTTTTTCTCTTTGCAAGCCTCTCTTCAATATGCAGGTTTTGACTTGGCCTTTCGCAGAGGACGAAGATGATGCGAGGCCCGCTGCGGCGAAGCCGGCCGGCGAAGGCGGGTCGAAGTCCGCCGAGGCGGAGCCCGTGGAGGCTTCGAGCAGCAGCAGCAGTAGCAGCAGCAGCAGCGAGTCGGAGTCCGGGAGCACTTCGTCTGACGGCGAAGGCGGCGGGGGCCGCGTGGACCCTCGAGGCGAAGAAGATGTCGACGTGGTGGGCTTGAGCCCCGCTTCGCCGAAGCCCGCGGAGGGGACCGTGGCCGTGATTCACCCTTTCAAGCCGAGGGGAGGTGTGACGGTGGCGGCGATCCGCAGTTTCCGCGAGGCTTGTGCTTCTGCGGAGGAGGGGGACTTGGTGGCCCAGCTTAGCCACCAGGACCCCGCGGATCTCTTCGTCAGCTCGAACGAAGTCCTCCTGCGGGTGAGCGAAGCCCCTTGCAACTTCGAACTATATGTTAGCTTTTCCTTGGTACTTATGACTTCTTCAACTTCTGCAGGCCTTCGCGCTGAACGCAGCCGCTTCGACTGCTGCCGACAGGCGGTTGGAGCGCCTTGTAGCGGAGAAGGAGGCCCTTCGCCGCGAGGTTTCAGAGGAAGCCGAGGGGCGGAAACGGGCCGAAGCTTCGGCTGCGGAGGCGAAGGAGGCGAAGGAGGCCTTGGCCTCGGAGACGGCTCGGCTTCGCGCGGAGCTCCAGGCTTCGAAGGATGCCGAGGCCCGACAGGCGAAGGAGATCGAAGAGCTCCATCAACGGGCTCGGGACCTCGAGAGCTTCGTCGTGGCCAACCTTGGCGAGGCCACCCAGAGCCTGACCGAGGTCCTTGAGAAAATAGGGACCGAGTGCCGGGCTCCGGAGTTTGGCGACCAAGACCCGATTGGGGACCGCGCCGATTATTTGAAGACGGCGGCTTCGATTGCGGACGAAGCGCTGACAGGCTTCGCTCTCATGGCCGGTCGCGTCGCCGGTCAAGGAGTGTTGCATATGCTCCACGCCGCGGGGTGTGACCACCTTCGGGCGGCAACCTCCGTGGCCCCTGTGGCCTTCGGGGGTCCGCACTTGGTGACGCCTTCGGGCGAAGTCCGCGGGGCCTGGCGGCGGCTGCAGGATCCCTGGAAGGAGCAAGGCTGCGAGGCAGTCCTTGACCTTATGAAGGCCCTCCGACAACGCCGGTTCAAGGGGCCCACTGACCCGGACAAGCCTTCGACCTCGACGCCTCCGCCTCCGAAGGTGTAGATCTCCTTAGGCTTCCTTGTAATACCTAGCTGTAGGCTTGTAAAGACTTATCAGTTCATTAATACGAATGCGGGGGTTTTTTATACCTGCCCAGGCTCAGCCTTCGAGCGTAGACCTCGAAGTCCTCGAGGACTCTGAAGAGCTTCAACAGCTGTGGGCGATCCTTGAAGTAGCTAGGTCCGAAGGCCCCCCTCGGTTTAAGCTGCCGAGGGGGCCTCGGGGCGAAGCCATCTCCGAAATAGCTCAGGATTTGCTAGCCGCTGTGAAGACGGAGCCCCTTCAAGGTTCTTTACCTTTGCCTCCGCGAGCGGCCTTAGCGAGCGACGAAGCCCTAGATTTTTCTGCCTTCGATACGGCACCGCCTGCTTCGCGAACTTGGAGCGACCTGCAAAGCGGAAGCCGAAGCCTGCGGGCTTCGGAGCCTGGACGAGCCGGTCGAGGGAGAGCGGGCTCCGATGAGGCAACGTCCAGCCGAGGGGGTCCCCGCCGAAGGAGAGGCAAGCGAGGGACGGGGCCTCGCACTCGGTTCTTCTTAGGCTTAGATACAGATTACTCGTAGTTTTGTCTTCGAAGTATATTTGTAACATACTTCTCAATTCTCTTAATGAACGGAGTTTATTATACTTGCATACTTCGTTTGTATGCTTCGCATTGTTTGGCTTTGAACGCTTAGCTTGTCACGCTCGCACTGTACCTTACATTCGCACACCTCGCATATATGCTTCCCCCCTTTGCACGTGGCAGTTAGGGACTTAGCTGTTGCTGGTACGGGCAAAAAATAAAAGATGCGAAGGGTGCGCCTTTTGGCGGCTTGATGCATGAAGTTTTATTCAAGCGAAGGCCCCTTTGGGCTTCGAATGCCTTAATTGGGTGCGAAGCAATGCTTCGGCTGCTGAAATTCACTGAGCGGAGCCCTCTTTTGGGCTCCGTACGTGCTAACTTGGTGCGGAGCAGGGCTCTGGCATAACCAAGTTTAGCGAGGCATGCTTCGGCACGCTAGGATTTGGATGTTGTGCATGAGCGAGGCTCTGGAACGCACTTAGATTTTAGCGAAATAAGACTTCGAGACGCTCGGGCGTATATTATATTAACACGCGAAGCAGGGCTTCGGAGCGTGCTTGGGTAACGAAGCTGGGCTTCGGAGCTAGGTCCTGTAATGAGAAGGATAATTGGTGTGGATTCACCGAACCTGTGATAATGTGAGCCACCTTCGACTCTGAGCCACCTTCGACTCTGGGTCACCTTCGACCCTGGGATGCTTCGGGTGCGGAGCCCGGAATCCCTGGGATGCTTCGGGCGCGGAGCCCGGAATCCCTGGACGCGTCGGGCCAGTGGCCCGGAGTCCTTTTAGCCCACTGCTACGGGCCCGGGGGCACTGTGTAGCCTTCGGAGGGGTACTCCGGGTTTTATAAAGCGAAGCAAGGCTTCGGTTTTAAATAAGGCGAAGCGTGGCTTCGGGTTTAAATAAGACGAAGCATGGCTTCGGTTTTTGAACAGGGCGAAGCGTGGCTTCGGTTTTAAATAAGGCGAAGCGTGGCTTCGGGTTTAAATAAGACGAAGCATGGCTTCGGTTTTTGAACAAGGCGAAGCGTGGCTTCGGTTTTCGAACAAGGCGAAGCGTGGCTTCGGTTTTTGAACACGGCGAAGCATGGCTTCGGTTTTTGAATAAAGCGAAGCATGGCTTCGAGCTTATGTTAATGTAACTGCAGGTTGGTGCATCGAAGTAAGGCTTCGGGCGGTACTTACCTTGTAGCCCTCGGGCTCCGATGACCTTTGAAACGTGGAGCGGAGCCCCTTGCCGGAGAGTGGGCTCCGGTCTGCGGAGGATGGAGGAAGGCGAAGGTGGCCTTCGATCTGCCCTCGAAGCCCCTTGCCGGAGGGTGCGCGAAGCGAGAAAGCCTCGATGCTCCCCCCTCGGGCGCACTTCGGGTTGCAGGCAGTGGTAGAGAACTTAGCTTCTAGGACTAAGGTCCCCACGGACGGCGCCAACTGTTGGAACAATTGCGTTAGTTCCAGCAGGTTTTTCTGTGGTGGAGTATGATATGGAGAATGAACCTCGATGGGTTCTCACAGGGAGAGATAGGGTTTATACTGGTTCGGGCCTCCCCTAGGGGATAATAACCCTACGTCCAGTTTGTGGTAGATTTGGCATGGTGTGCCTTGAGGTGGAGAGGATAACTCCAGGGTCTCATGGCCCCCTGGAGCCTGTCCCCTTTACAAGGGCCTGGCCCTGCTTTTATAGGCACGCAGGCCTTAAGGAAAAGACCAAGATACCCTCCATGGGCCCTTAGGCTCATAGGGGTAAACAGGGAAAGGGGGCTGGCTACTGTACACGGGTACCAGACAGCTTTACAGCTTTACAGACGTGTCAGGCTGCGCCAGCCTTTGACCAACTAAACGACAAGCTAGGAGCGGAGGGGGCTTCGGAGTGCACCCGAGGGGGGCTCTGAAGTGCTGCTTCGGCGGGTGGCCTCCGGTCCTGGCTCCGGAGGGCGGCCCCCGGGCTTGGCTCCCGGAGGGTGGCCTCCGAACTGGACTCCGGAGGGCGGCCTCCGGGCTTGGCTTCCGGAGGGTGGCCTCCGAACTGGGTTCCGGAGGGCGGCCTCCGGGCTTGACTTCCGGAGGATGGCCTCCGAACTGGACTCCGGAGGGCGGCCTCCGGGCTTGGCTTCCGGAGGGTGGCCTCCGAACTGGGCTCCGGAGGGCGGCCTCCGGGCTTGGCTTCCGGAGGGCGGCCTCCGGGCTTGGCTTCTGGAGGGTGGCCTCCGAACTGGGCTCCGGAGGGCGGCCTCCGGGCTTGACTTCCGGAGGATGGCCTCCGAACTGGGCTCCGGAGGGCGGCCTCCGGGCTTGGCTTCCGGAGGGTGGCCTCCGAACTGGACTCCGGAGGGCGGCCTCCGGGCTTGACTTCCGGAGGATGGCCTCCGAACTGGACTCAACTAAGGGCTTCGAGCCGAACTTCCTGGTTTGGGGGGCTTCGAAGCTACAGGCCTCGGGAAGCATCTTGGGACCTGGAAATAATATTCGAAGAAAACAGGCTCCGACAGAACCTGGCTCTGGGCCGAAGGCTGTCGGAGGCTGACGTCATTTGGCCCCTGTGTAAGGGAAATATATTCCCCCAACAGTCACGCAACCCGCCCTTGACCATGGGCATGGCTTTTCGAAAAGATTTAAGACTCTGATCAGAGGTGTACCACAGTACCCACAAGGCACGCACTCATCCCAAACACCAAAGTGTAACGAGCTGACCCATACCACGGGAACTCGTGCCAAAACCTCAACATGAAATGCTCCAAGCGATAATCACCCGCTCTAGGTTTCGCCGGCGTGCCGGGCCGCATCCTGGCTAACATCGCACCCCCTTTTGCGCCTCATCAGTACAAGCCACCCGCAGATGCTGCTTGACCCATCTCCAAGTGGTGCCTCAGATTGGAATACTCCATAACTTAGTTAGGACTTAACCACTAGACTTGTGGTTAGTACGGAAATGTATTGCAACGGATCCCACAGACCGGTCCTTATAGTGCCCCGGGTGCTACCGACCAATGCCCTAGCTTGCACCCGGAACCCACCATGCATACACTTAACCATAACTCTATCACCAACAGAATTCCAGAGGTGAGAATAACGGGGATCATATAGTAGATTCCAAATCGCTATGACTCATTTTTAACATATAGCACTTGTGTTGATACATTGGACACTATCTACTAGTACTAATTATATGGTGACAAGGAGTTTTTGCTAGATAGCATGGCTTGGGTTGCACATCAAGGTCGGGGATCTAAATAAATATAATGTAGGGCTTTCATTTGACTAATGCATGTATAACCTATGTGTTTTAGCGATAGTTTAACAAAACTGGGTTCAATATGCTCAAAAGATTGGTTCGGTGACTTTCCTTGTTCAGCGAAAGGAGAGGGAGGAACTTCCAAGAAGTATTCCAGCTCCTCGACGGCGTCGTAGTCTTCTCGATACGAATGAAATAAATGTAACATTCAATTAAACAATCCAAAATCACACAATAAGCATATGGGTTTTGATGGGGTTAAATTAAGGAAAATAAGTTATTAAGTTTCTGAAATTATTATATGAATTTTTAAAATGAACTTTGATGGAGTTAGGAATTTTCTAAAAAGGAATAAAAATGTATTCTAATGTATTTTAAACTTCCAATTAGTTAATAATAATAAGTTCAGAATAAACCTATTGTTTCTATTAAACTAATATGAAGAGGATAAAAGATAAATTTTTCTAAAATTGAAATGGACAAAGTTTGAGTTTATCCTAAAGTGCATTTGAATACTTTATTAAATAAAAGTAAAATACTCAAAGTAAACCTACTGTTTTTATTGTACAAACATGTAGATAATAAAATTATGAATTTTCTGGAATTGGAATGGTTAAATTTGGAGTTAAAATGAGCAAGATATGAATTTTAGAAGTTTAAAACTATTTCTGGAATTTAAATTAAATTCAAAAACGGTCGTCGGTCCACGGTGAGCCGAACCCACCATGAACCCGTGCACTGTGCGCATGCACCGGATCACGGATCTACGTTGGATCGTGATCGGACGGCGATGAGCGAGGCGGGGGTTTTAAGTGCAAACAGACGCGCGAGATCGCACGGTACCCCTTAAGTCGAGATGGACGGCTGAGATTAAACCCCGCAAGTGCATTAATCCCCACCGCTGGATCAATATCGTGCGTCCAGGACTGAATCCAACATGGCACGCGTCGAGAGGGTTAAAGTACCCTTCTTCCCTGACTCCGGCGGTGCGCCGGTGAGCAATTCTGGCGACGGCGGGGGCTACCTGGCCTAGATAAGGCTAAAAATGGAAAGAGGGGACTACGGAGAACACGAGGGTACCGGCGGTGGTGATGGCGGTGAGTTGGCACTGACCGGCGGTGAAGAGGGGCGACGAAGCGCCTCGGGTCCTCGTCGGCGATGCGGTTCTTGCGGTCTTCAACGGCGACAAAGAGGTGGGGGAGGAGGGTTCCGGTGACGGCGAGCGGCTACTGGAGGGCGGGCGGTGGTGTGGTGCTAAAAACCGAAGCGCGGGTATTTGGTTCGTTCTTAATGCAATTGGGCGTGCGGGCTGGACGCGGTGGAGGTCAGGGGTTTATATAGTGGCGCCGGCGGGGTCAGAGGGGGCGCAATCGGGGGAGGCCGAGAGTAAACCCCGATGAGCTTCTTTCCTTGCATGCAAGTGGCAGTCCCGGGGTGATGACGCGTGGATTAAAGAGGGGAAACGGTCAGCGCATCGCGGGGAATTGATTTTCGGCATCGGTTTAATGGGAGAGGACCGGCGACGAGCCGATCACGGAGGCGGTGATTCGACCGACGGGGTTTGGGGGGTGGTGGCACGAGGTGGATGATGGGTCCGACAGGTGGGGGCCACCAGTTAGCGGGCGCAGGACGAGGGCGTGGCAACGGGATGCGACTGACGGGTGGGGCCGAGACGTCGGGCACGCGGGGGTGTTAGCGCCGACAGGTGGGGCCAAGGTGTCAGGCGCGCGCGCGGAGGGAGATGGGTCATTGACGAGCGGGGCCTGGCTGTCAAAGAGGGGCGTGGGGAGAGAGCGGGCTGGGCCGGCTGGTTGGGGGAGAATGGGGGGAGGGGTCCGTTACTGATTAAATCATTTTCTGAATAAATTTAATTGCTGAAATAAGTTTAATATGTTTGGGTTGCTTCAAGGGTGATAAAAATTTGCAAAAATTCTCAAAAATATACCTTGGCCTTGGGATCATATACAAAATTTTCTAGCCTCTGGTTTGGACATTTCCTCTAGGTTCTAGTTCATTTGGGGCATAAATGGCATTAAAGGAATTTCATAAATAATCTTTTCCAAAAAAATATGATAAAATGTATTTTTTATTTCTTTGAAAATTTGGGGTATTACACTTAGCCTTTTTGCGTGGGGGCTTGTTTCCTTAGCTTTTCGTTGGTGCTTGTTAAACAGCATCTGATATGTCACCTTCGGCTTCTTGCGAGCCCTAGCTGAAGGGGACGTGTTGACATTCCGTTTCCACACTCCTACTTCGGGGTTCTAAGGTATGAGTGTGTGTGTACGCGATTCTCCAATAACGACTGCTTTCCCTTTAGCTGACTCGGCCTACTCTGGCCGAATTAGCACTTTCTTTTTGTCGAGGTCGACGGTGTTCACGGGAAAGAGGTCTTTTTCTAGCTTCATCTTTGGATTGGGGTCTATTTTCAATCGTCCTTCCTCTATGGCCGATTGAACCTGTCGACGAAAAACATTACAGTCGTTAGTATAATGTGAATGCGAATCATGGCAATTACAGTATGGGCGTTTCTTTAGCTCGTCGGCAGATGGAATGATTTGGCCTTTAGGAAACCTGAGAAGCTGTTTTTTCAAGAGGAAAACAAATATTTTATCACACTTAGTTATATCAAACGAGTATTTGACTTCACTAGGCCGATTCTTGGTAGGAGACGGCCATAACTCAGAGCAAGTAATGGGTTTGCTCTTAGCGTTCCAAACCCATTCAGCTGCGTACATGTCGGCTGAATCCTCCTCTTCCTCTAATTCTTCTTCGTCGGAGTGGTCCATGACGTGGACTTCAGCCCTAGGCTTGTTAAATGTCTTAATAAACTTCTTATCGTTGGCTAGGCCTTCCTGGACCAGAGCCTATTGTAAGACTTGGCTAACTTCTAAGAAGTGTTGGTTGTCTAGTCCTTCTTTAATTTTAGAGTGCAACCCATTGAAAGCTAGATCCGCCAAATCCCTTTCTGAAATATTAAGACTAAAACACTGGTTTCTGGTATCTCTAAAGCGCTTGATGTACTCAGAGACGCTCTCGCTAGGTTTCTGTCTAACTAATGTCAAGTGTGAAAGCCTAAGTTCTGTTTCACCCGTATAAAAGTAGTCGTGGAATTTTTGTTCTAATTCGGCCCACGTTTGGATAGAGTTCGGCGGGAGGACCGAAAACCAAGTGAAGGAGGTGCTGGAGAGCGAGAGAGAAAATAGTCTAAGTTTTAAAGCGTCCGACCCACTAGCTTTCCCACACTGTGCTAAGAACTGACTAACATGCTCTAGTGTGGTTTTGTTACCCTCACCGGCGAACATGGTGAATTCAGGGACTATAGCCGCGAGGGTAAGGTACCGTGTCAAAATGGTCGGGGTACGGCTTCCGGTAAACCCTAGCTTGACCCGTAGGGATGAAACTAGTGCACTCACTGAACGGTGCGTAGATCCACTCCTCAATGTCATACTGGCCTACTGCCTGCACCCGTCTCTCATGTGGAGGCGCGACACGTGGTGGTATGTCGGTGTGTCATCCGCGGGGTTCTTCCTCATGCACTAGCTCGAGATGTATGACGTGTTTAGGCCTATGCGCTTGTGCATGTGGCGCGGGCAGTGTGGGAAAACTAGCGCCGGTGTAGGTGGAGGTGACGCATGGTATGCGGTGCTAGTCTGGCCGTAAGCATGATGACTGGTCTCGGACATAGATATCGAGGTCAGAGACGTAATGGCTTTGCCGGTACTACCATCAGTCCTACTGTAGATGTGATTTATTGGAGGTACGCTAGCAATCGGAGTTGGAGGTGTGGCCTCGGTAAAGCCAAACCTTCTAAGTGTCGCCTCTACCTGGGAGCTAACTGCCGAATCTAGATGGTTGGCCAGTGAAGCGCTAACAGCTTGATCTACTGATGCGGCTATTTTTTGCTCAATTTCTAAAGAAGATAACCGAGGCGATACTAGTGTTACCTGGATTCAAGCGAAGTTGGGGACATTGACGTCGCGCTTGATGAAGCCTGTGCGTGTCTTGACATAGCTCCCCAGCAAGAGGTCCTGGAGTGCCTTCATCTTTGCCTCAATCTCTGCTCAGTCTTCTACGGAAATATCTTCAAGGGTAGGCGTCATGATGTTGCTGTTGTCGATATCTGCGCCTCCAATGGGATCCATCAACGATGTAGACGTAGTAGTCGTTGTAGACGTACCGGCGGCCGATGTAGATGTTCCCATCATGTCGCCGTAGTGGTCCCCAGTGGAGTCGCCAAAAAGTGTGTTGACAAGAAAACGTGCCCCCGCACTTGGGTCAATTCGATGATCCAAAAGTGTGCGGATACTTATGGATGAACCTAAGTGTAACACAACACTGACGTTGCATTCTGACTACCCTTAACAGTGGCAAGCGGGGTGGACTTGCCTGGTAATCAGATCATACAGAAATAATCCAATTAGCCAAAAAGAAATATATTAGATAAAATAAACCAGCAAGCTGAATAGAGCCTAACTGATTCGAAGTATTCTACGCGAAGGGTATCACCGAAGGGTATCGCCAAAGGGTACCTTCGATATTCAGATTGATCTAACCGAAGGCAGGCTCCAAACATATCTCGACGTGAAATCACCTCTGAACAGTGGGGTTTGGTGCGAACTCGCTGACACGACGAAAATGATCCAATGCGACGCACTAGCGTGACTTCATCTAGCATGGAGTACAAACGTGGCGAAGCCTGTCTTGACGAAGCCTGTTGCAAACCGTGCTTGGGCGCGAGACCTTATCAAACTGACAACAGCGTGACGGTCTGGCACGAGTAGTTGAAGCAGTATTCTTGCCGAAGGGTGTTCTGGCAGCTTCCGACACCAATCTCTTGGCTCCGGACACCTCGAGCGAAGTAGCTCCGAGCGTGAAAACCTACAACAAAACAGAGATCAAGTGCCAATTCGGTCTAGGGACTGAATCTGCTAAGTGTTGCAATAGGGGAACGAAGGTAGTAATCTATTATGTAGATTAATGGGTACTTCACGAGTGAAGTAGCAAGGCTTACCACGGTTTCGGCGTGGACGGCGGAGGGCTTCTAGGCAAACCCACGAAGGTTGCAGAAAAGTAGATAAAAGTAAAGGTACGGTTCAAAGCTTGGGCTTTGTGGTTGATTTGTGTTGGGGGTTAATGTGAATCGGCATCACCCCTATACTTATATGGGCTAGTCTTCTAATCTCTAAGCTTAATCTGGTAGAAATCGGCCTAATCACGTGTAGGGATAAAATTTACCAGAATCAGACTCAAACTTTATCTCTAGAAATCAGCCCGAAGTGGGTCTTCGGCAGGGCCCGCCGAAGCCTCATCCTCGGGCCGAAGCTTCGGTGAGGAAGCCCTCCGAAGACCTTCGGGCTGAAGCTAGCAGGCCTGCTGGAAAGGCTTCCAAAGCCCATAGCTCAATGGGCCTTCGGCCCTATAGGGCTTCGGCCCGATCCAGGGCATGTGTATTTTTGGCCCAAATTACCAAAATTGATATTTTGACAATCTTAACCATTTAATGCCATTTTTCGCTATCAACGGTGCCAATTTGGCCTGGAGACCGAATTTACTAAGTGTTGCAGCAGGGAAACGAAGGTAGCAATCTGTTACGTAGATTAACGAATACTTCACATGCGAAGTACCAAGGCGATAGCAATCTGTTACGTAGATTAACGGGTACTTCACGAGCGAAGTAGCAAGGCTTACCATCGTTCCGAAGTGGCCGGCGAAGGGCTTCCAAGCAAACCCACAAAGGTTGTGTAGAAAGGTAAATAAAAGTAAAGGTACGGTTCAAACTAGGGTTTGAAGTTGAATTGTGTTGGGGGGTTTGATGAACCAGCCTCACCCCTATATTTATAGGGGATAGACTTCTTATCTCTAAAGCTAATCTAGTAGGATTCAGCCTAATCAAGTTTAGGGATAAAAACAACCAAAATTAGAATCAAACTCTATCTCCGAGGTCAGCCTGAAGTGGGCCTTCGGTAGGCTTGCCAAAGCCTGCTCCTCGGGCCAAAGCTTCGGTGAGGCAGGCCTCCGAAGGGCCTTTGGGCCGAAGCTAGCAAGCCTCTAAAAGGCCTCCGAAGCTTAATATTTTGACAATCTTGACCATTAATACCATTTTTTGCTATCAATACATACATTGAAAATACAACATATATTATTCCATGTAAATATTTTGCATTTTTCTAGTTATGTTTTCTATTCTTAATTCATTAAGAATGTTTCTATAATTCAAATTGAAATATTTAAAATTTGAACTGCTAGTGATTGAAATAATGAACCAAATTTTACAGAATAATCATATTCATGTTGAGTCTATTTTTAGTTCTTATCCATTAAACTGAAAGAATATTCATGTTTTTGAGTCTATTCTTAGTTCTTATCCATTAAAGTGAAAGAAATTTTGAAAAATCTAGGTTGCAACACTCAATCAACAATGTAATGGTTTTTTGAATTCTAAAATAATTAAATGAAGTCTCACAAACATCATACTTATTGTGGTGTTATTATATGATACATAGAAGTTGTGATAAAAATTTAAAAATATTTTAAGAAAGTTTCACAAACATCATACTTATTGTGGTGTTATCATACTTATTATATGATACATAGAAGTTGTGATAATTAAATGAAGTCTCACAAACATCATACTTATTGTGGTGTTATCATATCATTTAAAATTTTATCATATCATTTACATATCAATTTTTAGACTTTATTTGATTCTTTTAATTAAAAACCATTAAGCTACATGTTGCAAATCGAGTGTCGTAATCTAGATTTTTAAAAAAATCTTTCTATTTAGTGGGTAGGTCTTGAAAATGGACTCAAAATATGAATACGAGTTTTCTACAAATCTTGATTCATTATTTCATGCACTTGCAAGTTTAAATTTAACCTATTTCAATATAAAGACTAGAAAAACACTTAATAATTAAAAATAGTAGCTTGTCCTAAAAAATACTAAATCGTTACCTGAGATAAGCTATGTTCCATTTTGATCGTATAAAAATTTTTAACTTGAAATGAAGATTTAACCATTGATTTGTTTTTAAGCCCAACTTATTCCTTATTTAAATTCTAATTCGTTCCTGGCCCAGGCTCTTAACATCTTAACATCGTAATTGATAACTTCCTCAAAACATTTTTTATTTTTTTTTAAATCATCTATGTATCATATCATATCATGATATTATGATAGGTCCCGTGTTTTTCAGACTTTATTTGATTTGTTAGAATTAAAAAACCATTAAACTCCATGTTGCCTATAGAGTATCGCAATCTAATTTTTTCTAAATTTCTTTCAATGTAGTATATAACAACTAAAATTGGACTAAAAAATATAAATATGATTTTTCTATAAATTTCACTTGTTTCAATTTAAATCCTAAAAACATATTTAATAAATTAAAAATAACAATAGACCTAGAAAAGAACTAAATTTTTACATGGAATAATATATATTGTATTTTAAGCGTAGAACAAATTTCAAGCTCAAACCAACTTATATTTTCAGATTGCCTGAAAATATACACTCGTTAAAGAGCTCGGCATTCGATAAAGAGTTGTTTTCCATTAGTAAATGCTATATTTTCTTTAGATTTTTTAAAAATGGAATCTTTTAATAGATTTTGAAATTAAGAAATTCTAAATTCGGAGAATGTTTATTATCTGCTAAACAGTTTTTTCCAATAAATATTTGTAATAGTATTCATACACGTACCCAAATCTAAATCAGGAAAAATATAAAAATATATAATATTCATCAGTATCTGATGCATTTTCATCCCATTGATACAAGAGTCCATTCATAACCATCGCCGCATCACAATAGAATTAGTTTTGATCAACACGATAACTCTGAAATCACCGCAAAGTCTGCGATAATCTCCCTTCTCCAGCCAAATAGAGGATGGAGTTAAACGACGCAGCAAACAATTTACAGCAAAAGGGAGATAAAAACGACAGTGCGTGGAACATGGTTTGAAAAAATGCTAATGCTAACAAAACGAAAAAGAGAATCAACAGACACGCTGCTGACCAAACGAACTATATGTACATGATCGGTCATATAGGTCTAAGTTATCAAAATAAAAAAAATGTGCAATCCAATTTCTCGATACAACAGAAGCTTATGCAATAAGCCAATCGGATTATGTCTATTCCTAATCTTAAATAGAATGTAAGAAATTTAGATTATCCAAAAGATGGCCCATTCTCATAATAACCTCATAATAAGAATGTGCAGGGTCACTGATAATCTGATGATGAGTTGATTCCATGATTATAAGTTATTAACCCTAACACCCCAAAATACCATTTTGGACAGAACAAATCCATTGGTAAGAGGGATCTTGAACTAAGGAAAAACCTAAACCTAACAGGTAAAAGAGGATGTACCTGTAGCCATCACAAAATACATCCACGACAAAAAGGATTGATAAGACAATAATTATGTAGCATTCATTGATAAAAACAGTAACACAGTACCAAGATCCAAAACTTGATGGTAAACATTGACATCCAGACGCAGCACAGTCCAAGAACAATAACTGGTTCTTAAATATAATAAAGCAAAGTGCGTCAGAAACATCCGAGATAGCAAATCCCTTTACTCCATCACCCTATGCCTCTATGTTTTCAACAGGGGCATCAAGCATAAGAGCCTTGGTAGGCTTTGCCAAGAGGTCAGTGTACTCCTGGAATGGCGACTTCACAAACTTGGTGTCCCTCCAGAAGTCTGGGGTAAGGAATCCATAAGTCTTCATCAGGCAGTCGAAGGTTGCCTGCACAAAACAAATCAATCAGGTTATAGTTGGCAATAAACTGTCACCAAAAAGAATGTGATAGTCAACACTACCTACAACCAAATAGCAATAGGAATAGCAGAATAGGCCTCAAGAAATCAAGAGATTATGACCAAACCAACTAACAAATCAAAACTACTGGGGGTTGACCACAGGCAACAGTTGTTTGATATCATCTGGCTAATTAATTAACAAATCAAAACTTCATGATGTCAATTTGCAAGGTTGCCAACAACACCAAATTCAAGGGTTTCAAACTTTCAATAAATTACCTACGGAAGTTCGTCTTGGTCAAGGTCTAAAACTACCTTCAACGGTTTGTGTAGCCATAAATTATATTTAATCATGGGTGTTAATTTTGTATAATTAAAAATATTTGATTTTTCTTTTCCCATCCTCTAGCCTTTCTATCCTTCTAACCAAACTAAAAATTGGTTTCAAAAGAGAGCAATTTTGAAAATGAAATACCTCTTTCATAATATCCTTTTAAAAGGGACAACAAAAGAAATGCAACATGGTTTCTACATGAACATGACTATTACAATTATAGGACCAAACACACTAATAGACACTAACATACAACAATAAATAAGGAGAGTACAAAAGACTGAAGATCAAACAAGTTGTGTAATGCATACATAATAACATACACTAGATGAGCTGCAACAGACAAACAAAACATTCTGAGTAAAGCAGTTTCTTTGCATCATCATTCCAAATGCATGCTTATGTACACGAAGCACAATAAACAATACTGCATAGAACAATGGCTACAAACATAGACACAAGCTGCACTGAAACAAACAAGAGTATATTATAGCAGTATCATTCTACTCCATCCACAATTCGACAGTACTATGCCAACTAGTCACAAGTCAGGTACTCATGAAACTATCATACAGTACGTAGTATCAGAGGAAAAGCCTAGTATGATAGCACAATCAAGGGATATTAACAAAAGCAGTTATATTTTATACCTTGACGAAGTTGCCAAGGGTCTTGGTGGATCCGCGTGAAGAGGTGAAGACATCCTCAATGCCGGAAAACTGCAACACCTTCTTGGGCACACGAGCAGCAACGATACCGGACCCCCTGGGAGCGGGCACCATGCGAACGGTGACAGAACCACACTTGCCGGTGACCTTGCAGGGCACAGTGTGTGGCTGCCCAATCTTGTTTCCCCAGTAGCCCCTCCTGACAGGGACAACGGAGAGCTTGGCCAGAATGATGGCGCCACGAATGGCAGTGGCCACCTCCTTGGCGCACTTGACACCGAGGCCAACATGGCCGTTGTTGTCGCCGACGACGACGAAAGCCTTGAATCGGGTGCGCTGCCCGGCACGGGTCTGCTTCTGCACGGGAGTGATCTTCATCACCTCGTCCTTGAGCCCCGGCACGAGGGTCTCCACGATCTGGTGCTCCTTGACAGGTAGGGAGTGGAGGTAGATCTCCTCGATCTTGTTGAACCTCCCCTCCTTCACTAGGCGGCCGAGCTTGGTGACGGGCACCCACTTCTCCTCCTCCTGGCGCGGGCCACGCCGGCCACCACGTCGTCCACCGCGGTCGCCGCGTCCACCGCGACCACCGCGCCCGAATCCGCGGCCGAACCCGCCGCGCTCGCCTCCGCGTTCCGCCATGGCTGGATGGGCGGCGTGGTTGTGGGGGTGTGTTAGGGCTAGGAGTCTCGGTTGCGAGAGAAGCGAGGGTGTTGAGGCTGCGGCGGCGCGTAGAGGGGTAGGACGAGGTGGGAGCAGCTATTTATATGGATGCGTGGCGAGGGTAACAGCACCTAGGGTTTTGAGATGAAGCTTTTGCGGGCTGGGCTAGCTGTAGGCCAATGTCAACCTTTCTAGGCTCATCAATTTGCCCGGTCGTATCGTTCCTTGGGTTAGATCGCTATCAAATTCAGATAGGCCTAATTTGGGTCGAGGCCGTTTATAAGGCCCATTTATGGTTCGGCCTAATTTGGGTCGCCACTATTGGTCACGAGGGATGGTTTTCCCGGGCCAAAACAGTTGCCCGTGCTTCTCGGCGTGGTCTATTCCCGTCACTAAAAGTGGTCTATTCTCGTCACTAAAAGATCGATTAGTAACAGTTGATTATTATTACTCATCACTAATATAATTATTATTTTTTTAAAAAATAATAGTTTTTAGACATAATCCTAAATTAAAATCAGGATTTAGTAACTAACATATCCAACACCCAAAGCATATAACAAATAATTTATCACGGAACAAAAAAAATCATAACCAAATTAGTATCACATTTATTAACTTCTAATGTAATATATCGAAGAAATTACGTAGCTAAATAGGAATACAAGGTAACAATAAAATAGACTGCAAAACTAGATGTGTATTGCCCTTATCAAATCAAGGTGGATAGATAGCGAGAATCTCTACAGAACACTACTCAAGCTCTTATGGATATACAATGCAGAGATTCTCTCTATCTACCGACCATAAAGTGATTAAGGATGTACATATCTAGTATCACATCCTCTGTTATAGTCACCCTGTACTCATTCTTCTAGGTTTACACCACATACATGATAACCTCAATTGCACCATTGTTAATGTTAAAATGGAAGGTGCGTGTTGTGCCAAGTTCTAACGTGTTATCTCAAAGAAATTGGCCAAAAGTAGTACTTAGGTAGTACCATTCATCCTTGGATTTATGCACCACAATCGCGACTGCCTCAGACCTGCTGTTGAGGAGCCATGCTGAATAGCGTGGGCCTCATGGCTCCAGATGTGATGAGTCATTGTCAACGATAGTCAAAGAGGACAGAAGAAAAAGAGAAGATCTGCTGTTTCATGGGCCGCGTGTGACTCAGGTACACGGGCAGCGAGCGACGGTCGGGCTGAGAAAGTTGTGAAGTCGGGCTGGCCCAATCCGGGTACATGGGCCAGAAGCAGAGGAAGACCCAATGGGCTATTGACCAGGATTGACTCAGGTACACGGGCGGTGAGTGATTGCTGGGCTGAGAGAGCTGCAGAATCCGGCCGGCCCAATCCGGGTACCTGGTGCAAAGCCGGTGGAGGCTTTGTCAGTTTCGGCACAAAACTGACATCCGTTGATCTTGTATCGGACTGTCCAGAAGAGAAGCCGTAGTCGCTACGAAAGCTTAGCTTCCGGATAAGTCATCTGTATCTCTAGGCCCACAGTCAGTCAGCCGAGTCTGTAAAAATTCCTAAGGGCAGTTCAGTCTTTTCTTTTATTTCAGCGTCTGTAAAAAACCCTAAGGGGCTGGTGGAATATTCCTAGTGTTGGGCAGCCTATAAATAGGGCCCCAATCCCTAGGGTTAGGTCACCCTTCCAGAATTCACTTTTCAATCATTTGGGTCACTTTTGTTCTCTTTGTTACCTGTTCGTTCTCATGTGCGCCGCCAGGCTCTTTGCACAAGCGATTTCTATTCCTGCTCACCCTCTGTTCTTCATGATGCTGTGAGTTTTATTCTCCATCCGTGTGTGTGGTTTGCAGTGATCTGTGTGAATCTGAAGCCTTGTTGTTTGTGCATTTAATGTTTATTTCAGAGTTCACGTTTCTCTCTGTTGGCTTCTGTTCTACGGGCTGAGGAGTACTAGTTGCAAGTAGTACTAGTGTACTGTAGCTACAGTGTGCTAGTCCTTCTGGTTTTACTTTCTCCTGTGTAGACTTTTTGATCGAGTAGACAGGGTCAAGTCACTTTTCTGGCTGTTTTCTGGCGAAGCCCCTTCTCTGTTCGAAGCCCCTCAACTCCGTGAGGCAGGCTTTGATCTAACATCATTCGAGGGCTCCGACAGAACTTCGGCTTCGCACTTGTTCTATGAATCTTGCTTCGAAGTATGTCTTGTGCTTAGTGTCTGATAACCTGGCATACTTCGATCAACTTTGCGAAGGTGTACTTCGATTATTGCATACTTCGGCTATTTTGTGAAGCATACTTTGACCGGCTTCGAAGGTAGCTTCGAAGTATATCTTTCTGATAGACTTCGCTCGACGTGAGTTCCTTCTTGCTGTCATTTTCGAAGGTTAGTGTGTAAGTTCGAAGCTTGTCGTTCGAAGTGTGTTTGTGATCTCCGACTTCTTGTGTGTCAACACCTGCAGACTTCGATTCGAAGCTGGCCTGTGGTTCGAAGGTCATACCTCGGTATTGTTAGCTTCGAAGGTAGCCGTGTAGACTTCGAGTTGGTCTTGCTGCAGCGTGTCTGGCTTCGCTTCTTTTTTCGGAGGTTGATTTTTTGTGAGCTTGTTCGAACTTCTCTGATCGAAATCTAGGCTTCGAAGTACACTGTTCGAAGCAAGCTTCGATACTCTCATACCTCGCTCCGAAGCATACTTCGCTCTCTACCACACTCAAACTAGGCTAGACCATACAAACCTTCGGCACTTCAATGGCAACTTTCGCTTGACTTCGACAAGGAACTGCGAAGCAGGCTTCGACACTGCGAAGCAGGCTTCGCCAAGTTCCGAACAGGAGACAAATTCTGAACAGTAACTTCTCATCTCATTCCACGTGTACTTAGATTATTTTATTGAGAAGTTTGATCTGCTTGTCTTGAATATTTTGTTTATCTTCCTATTAGCACTGCATTGGTGTTTCTCTGATTTTGACACTTGTTGTTTCTAGGCTAGATACTTTTAGACTTAGGCTTTCTATTCACACTCTGCTTCTTAGTCATTTGAGGCGCGTTGGGTGTTGGGAGCAGGCCATTGATTCGAAAGAATTTTTTAGGCGCCCATTCACCCCCCTCTGGTCGCTACTTTCGGTCCTACAAGTGGTATCAGAGCCTGGTTAGGGTTTTTCCATACCTTAACCGGTTCTAAACCCGAGTAGTGATCATGACGTCTCCTGGCAAGGTCCCGTCCTTGGAAGCTTATGGCTACAATTATTGGAAGACTCGCATGCGAGCCTATCTTATGAGCCAGGGCTCGGACATCTGGGACATTTGCGTTCACGATACGTTTGTCATATTGCCAGTTGCTGAGCATGGTACTCCTGGTATCATTGCCCAACATCTGAGCAATAGTAAAGCTGTGAACATTCTGTTTTCTGGTCTAGGTCCCACTGAGTTTAAGCGTGTGAGCCATCTCTCCACTACGAGAGAGATATGGGCTACCCTCAAGGCACACCATGAGGGAACATCCCAAGTCAAGGCTCGGCTCTATCAAACCTACCGGCGTGAGTATGAGAACTTCACACAAAAGCCGGGTGAATCTGTTGAAGCGTTGTTTGGTCGTTTTCAATCGATCATTAACAAGCTTCGGGACAACAAGGCTGAGGGTGCTCAGTTAGTCTCAGATCACGAGCAGGCGCTAAAGGTTCTCTATACCTTGGACCCAAAGATCTGGGAGATCAAGGTATCCTCTATCGTTGAGAGCACTTCTTATGATACCTTGACCATTTCTGAGTTGTTTAGCAAGCTGAAGGCCACTGAGGTTGATATCCAGTTGAGATCAAATCTCACTGGCTCTGGATCAAAGTCCTTGGCCCTTGCTACACCTTCTGTTGATCCCTCTTCTGTGAGCTGTGCTGGGTTCTCTTTGATGTCTATCACTGAGGACCAGCTTGAGTCCTTGGGAGATGATGATTTGTGTCTTTTTAACAACTGGGTGCGTCGTGTTTATGACAAGAGAATGTTCAAAAGACACGACATAAAATCCGGGTGCTTTGAGTGTGGTGATCCAGGACACTTCATCGCCGACTGCCCCAAGCGCAATGGACACAAGAAGGGCACCGGTGGTGGCTTCCACGACTCCGGCAAGCACGACAGCTCTTCCTTCAACAAGGGCAAGCCGAAGACCAAATTCTTCAAGAAGGCCCTGAAGGACTACCGGCGAGAGAACAAGAAGCACGACAAGGCCTTCTTCGCCGAGATGGAGAAGAGCTACTCCAAGCATTCCACGTCTTCTTCCTCTTCATCGAGCTCAAGCGATGAAGAGATCATCATCAGGAAGGGGAAGGACAAGGATGATCTGGCGGGCCTCTGCTTCATGGCTTTCGGGGACAGACCGAAGAGCTGCTCACACCAGCGCCGAAGGTCCCGCAAGAGCTTCTGCTCAATGGCTCTTGGGGATAAGGAAGAAAAGAGCTCCTCCGATGACTCCGACGACAACAACGAAAAGGTAACATCTTATGAGCGTGAAATCGTTGATTTACTTGAAAGCAATCATCAGGAGTTAAAATATCGGGAAAAACTGCTTAGGGGGGCCAAGAAGAGGATATATGAGTTAGAGAGTGAGCTTGTCGTAGCCAACGGTAGAATTGAGAGTTTATCTTCTTCCCCATGCTTGGGTGATAGCAGTGAGTGCCCGAAGTGTGAGGTGCTTCTATGTGACCTGTCGACTCTGAAGTCCAGGTACACAGAAAGGGTTGATGAGAGGGACGCTTTGACCACTGAGCTTGAAAGCGCTCAGCTGGAGCTGAAAGATGCTCAAGCCACTGTCGTCGCACCCTGTGCTGATTGCCCATCTCATCTAGCTGTCTTAGCTGAGCTAAAAGCCAAGGGCGATATGCATTTGGGTGATTTGGAGAGAGTGAGAGCTGAGCTTGCGCAGACTAGGCTAGAGCTTGAGACACTGTCAGTTCCACCCACTATCTATGAGAACTGTCTGTCTCTTAGACTTGAGTTGATTAAGCTAAAAGCCGAGAAGTCTGTCCAGGTAGATAGCGAGTGTGAGACCTGCTTGTCTCAGGTGGAGGTACTAGCTTCCTTGAGAGAGGAGCTAGCTGATTCTCAGAATGAGAACTTTTACCTCCGTTCTATCCTGAGTTGGATCAGTGCTAGAGAGCCACAGCTCGGCATGATGATCCAGCAGTTCAAGAGGCAGGATGGGTTTGGGGTAGGTTACACCTACACCAAGGCTGACTTTGAGAGTGCCATTAGCCGGGCAGTGGAGTGGAGTAAAATGACTCCTGAGGAGAGATACCCTAAGACTCACTCCACTGAGTCCTCCCAGGCTTGTCAGCCCAAGGATGGAGTGATCCATGAACCACTCAAAGCTCCACCCAAGAAACCTATCTGGGTTCCAAAGCCCAATCACCTCCACACTTCTCTAGACGCTCTTCCTGGACCCTCTCAGCCCAAGAAGACAACACCAATCACCACTAATCCCAAGAACCCCAAGCCTCAACCACATCCCAAGAAGCCCACCTATCATTGTGAGTACTGTCAGAGAGACGGGCATCTTGTGGAATTTTGCTTCAGGAGGAAGCGGGTTGAGAGAGCAGAGAGAGCTCGTGGTAGTCAGGAGCAATTCTACCAGCAGGGTGGTAGGCTGCGTGTTCCTCGAAGTGGGGAGAGGCTGGAGGCCAGGCCGCGTCGTGTAGGTGGTGGTAGAGGAGACGTCTTTCATGCCCGTGCTCCAGATGGTGGTGTCCGTTCTAGTAGAGCTCCAGGCCATTTTGGCTATGGTCCTGGACCTCGTGGTCGAGGCTTTAGGCAGAACCAAGGACCACGCTTTGAGCCGCGTTTTGGTCCGGTCTCTCATAATGATTTCTGCTTTCCGTCTTTTGAGCAGATGGCTCGACACTGGTTTAGCTCTTTTGCTAAACCTGGTGCCGGACCATTTGCTCCCACTTACAGCCACTAATTGTGCAGGATCGGGGACTGGAGGACATTTGGATCATGGACTCAGGATGCTCTCGCCACATGACGGGACATCACATATGGTTCTCCAGTCTCACTCCCCCGAGCTCTAAAGAATACATTACCTTCGGGAACAGTGGTCAAGGGGAAGTAAGTGGCATTGGCTCAATTCGCATTTCAGATCATTTCTCTTTGAAGAATGTTGCCTTGGTTAAGAATTTGAACTTTAACTTGATTTCTGTTTCGTAACTTCTTGAGGATGGTTTGGAAGTGCGTTTTAAGAAGGGCAATTCTTCTGTGTTTGATTCTAGAGGGTCTTTGATTTGCTAGATTTTACCATTCGGTAAAGTTTTTCGAATTGACTTCTCTAGATCTTTTGGCCCTTCTTGTTGTTTGATTGCTGGATCTTTTTCTGAGCTCTGGAAGTGGCATAGGAGGTTAGGTCATTTGAGTTTTGATCTGCTAGTCAGGTTAAGCTCTATGGACCTCATCCATGGATTGCCCAAGCTAAAAATGAAGAAAGATCTAGTTTGTCATCCCTGTCGTCATGGGAAAATGGTTGCCGCTTCTCACTCACCTGTGACTCAGGTGATGACTTCGTATCCGGACGAATTGTTACATTTGGACACTATTGGTCCAGCTCGGGTACGTTCAGTCGGTGGGAAGTGGTATGCGCTTGTCATTGTTGACGACTTTTCTCGATTCTCGTGGGTTTTCTTTTTGGAGTCTAAGGATGAAATGTTTCAGTTTGTTCATGACCTGATTTTGAAGATGAAGAATGAGAACAATGGTCGGATGCGAGCAATTCGCTCCGACAACGGCTCTGAGTTCAAGAACTCTCAGTTCGTCAGCTTCTGTAGTGATCAGGGTCTGGACCATCAGTTTTCTTCTCCTTACACTCCCCCACAGAATGGCGTTGTGGAGCGAAAGAACCGCACGCTAGTCGAGATGGCCAGGACGATGCTCGATGAGCATAGGACTCCTAGGCGTTTTTGAGCTGAAGCCATGAACACAGCTTTCTATCTGGCCAACCGCATTTTTCTTCGAGCTTACTTAGGTAAGACTTCGTATGAGTTACGGTTTGGCAGACAGCCCAAGGTGAGCCACTTGCGAGCGTTTGGCTGCAAGTGCTTTGTGCTCAAGAAGGGAGGGCATTTGGACAAGTTTGAGTCTCGTTGCTGGGACGGTGTTTTTCTTGGTTACGCTTTGCATTCTTGAGGCTTCCGAGTTTGGAACCTCGACTCCCAGCTGCTTGTCGAGACTTGTGAGGTTTCATTTGATGAGTCCTTGCCATCTTTGACTCCTTTTGAGCCTTCTGATGGTGAGCTCGGAGAGTCCATCTTTGAAGAAGATGAGGATACTCCAGTCGCTAATGAGGGTGGGCCTTCCGCACCCCCTGCAGAGCCCACACCTTCTGAGACTTCGACTGAGGACGAGGGCAGACCTCTGATCACTTCTTCCACTTCGATCGAGCCCCCTCTGTCGAGTCCAGAGGTGCCAGCGGCTGACTCCGGTGAGGTGACTTCAGATCACCAGGGAACCCGAGCAGTTCAGCGTGATCACCCCTCGGAGCTCATCATTGGTGACTTGACTGAAAGAACTTTGCGTTCATCTGGTAACTCTCTTGCTGTGATTGCTGAATCTGCCTTTTGTTGCATCTTTTGAGCCCAGAGACGTTTCTCATGCTCTTTCTGATTCCAATTGGATTAATGCTATGCAAGAAGAGCTTGAGAATTTTGTCCGTAATCGGGTTTGGACACTAGTTGAGCCGCCACCAGGATGCAACCCCATAGGCACCAAGTGGGTGTTCAAAAACAAACAAGGTGAAGATGGGGTTGTGGTGCGCAACAAAGCTCGACTACTTGCCTAGGGTTTTTTCTAGAACGAAGGTATTGACTTTAAAGAAACTTTCGCCCCTGTTGCCCGTCTTGAGTCCATTTTCATTCTCTTAGCTTTTGCCGTTTCGAAGGGTTTTAAGCTTTTTCAAATGGACGTCAAGAGTGCTTTTCTGAATGGGTACATAGAGGAGGAAGTTTATGTTAGGCAACCCCCGGTTTTGAGAACCCTAAGTTTCCTCGACATGTTTTTAAGTTACAAAAGGCTTTATACGGGTTGAAACAAGCTCCCAGGGCTTGGTATGACCTGTTGAAGCAGTTTTTGTTGGGGAGGGCTTTGTGATGGGTTCTGTGGATAAAACTCTTTTCTTGCTCAGAGATGCTTCAGATTTCTTAGTCGCTCAGATTTACGTGGATGATATTATCTTTGGCGGTACTTACTGACTCTCTTGTGTCCAAGTTTTCTGAGCAGATGCACAGCGAGTTTGAGATGAGCCTCATGGGTGAGCTCAAGTATTTTCTAGGGCTCCAGATCAAGCAGACCAAGGACAACACCTTCATCCACCAGGGTAAGTATACTAGAGATACGCTGAAGAAGTTCGACTTTGGTGGAGAGCTGAAGCCTCAGATGACCCCAATGGGTACGTCTGGGGGCCTGGACAAGGATGAGAGTGGCGTCAAGGTCAACGAGAGGGAGTTTCGAGGGATGATTGGTTCTCTATTGTACTTAACAGCAACAAGACCGGACATTCAGTTCGCCGTGGGAATTTGCGCGCGTTTTCAGTCTTCACCACGCGCGTCTCATCGGTAGGCTGTCAAGCGCATCTTCAGGTATCTTACTTATGCGCCTGGTCTCGGTATTTACTATTCAGCGTCATCATCTCTTGACTTTGTGGGTGCCGGTTGGATCGCAAGTCGACTTCTGGTACTTGCCAGTTTCTTGGTTCTTCCCTTGTTTCTTGGTCTTCTCCAAAGCAATCTGGAGTTGCTCTTTCGACCACTGAGGCTGAGTATGTAGCTGCTGCTAGCTGCTGCTCATAGTTGGTTTGGATGATTTCCACTCTGCGAGATTTTGGGTTATTCTTTCCTACCAGGGTTCCATTGTTTTGCGACAGCACCAGTGCTATTAGTGTAGGGAAAAACCCTTGTCTCCATTCAAAAACCAAACATATTGATGTGCGCTTTCATTTTTTGCGGGATCAATATGAGAAAGGTGTTATTGACCTTGTTCATGTTGATACCCATCATTAGTTGGCTGACATTTTCACCAAACCCCTAAATCAGTCTACCTTTGAGCATTTACGAGGGGATTTGGGTGTTGTGTATCCTTTCTAGGATATTTTGCGTCAGTTTTCTTTCTTCTTTACTCTTTTCTTGAGTCTTTTTGTGTGTGTTCATATCTTGCATATTCACATATCACACTTTAGAGCTGCTTCTGTTATATGATTGAACTGCTTTACTTATTCTAGCTGGTACATGCGTTTGAATACTTGTCATTGATCATGCTTTGGTTCAGTTCACTTGATATGTCTGATATCTGTCATATGCATGGCTTTTATTCTTTAAAAATTGAAAAATGATCACCATTGCTTCTGGAAACTAGCATGTGTAGGCTGAATGTTTTTGCTATCTGTTACATGCCTTGTAGCTAGTTCCTGACTTAGATGCAAACATGCAACTTGGACATCCTTCTGCTTTAAAACATGGATATGTGCTATAAAAATCAAGAAAAATGAAAATTCCATGCCTCTTTATGCATAACTTGCAAAGATCCAGGTGGGTTTGCTTTGTCGCATCGCATTGTTCTGGACTGCGTACCATAGCACTTTGGTATGAACTAGGACAATGTAGTGTATGCCAAGACCAATGTCTTAAGCTTCTGATGGTCCAGATCTGGGCTAGGCTTGACTTGGTCGGTCAGCATAAGGTTTGACATGCAAATAACCCCTGGCATAAATGAAAAAAAGAGAAAAGAAAAAGCCTGAAAATTGAAATGATAACAAGTTTGCTGAAGCACTTTGTTTTGGACAATGCTTATCTTGGTAGATATCAGTTAGCTTTTGCATCTCATGCTTTACCTTGCTTGTTAACTGGAAAATGTGGTGATGCTTTTGTTTGCCAAAATTGAAAATGTGTGCTAATGACTTTCTTTAGATATCATCTATTGCACTGATCATGTCATGAGTCTCAGACAGTATGTCTTTCGCTATACTTGTTAGATGTTTGTACTTGCAGTCAATCATATCTGAGAAGCATGCTTTATTCACTCCACCTGCACCCTAGTTGCAGTCATTGCATTTTTTAGGGGGAGTTGTGTTTCAGGGGGAGTCTGTGTCTCTTTTGAGTGCTTGATGAGTTCACTTGTCAACAAGGGGGAGAAATTTTGGGATATGAGTTTAAGGGGGAGTTTTTGTCCCGCTTGTCCTTAACTCTTTTGATATCCTTGTTGGTGTTTCTGAGATTGCACTCGTTTTGAGCTTTTACCTTTGGTTAACCATAATGACCGCTTCTTGCTTTTGTTCGACTTTTGGTCATTAGGGTTAAACTTTTACTTTATTTTCTTCTTTGTTTTCTTGTGCTTTGTTTTTGTGTTTCCACAGTTGTTTGCAGGTACTGAAGAGCTGATGAAGTGAAGTGTTGACAATGCACTCATCAAGGGGGAGATTGAGGAGCCATGCTGAATAGCGTGGGCCTCATGGCTCCAGATGTGATGAGTCATTGTCAACGATAGTCAAAGAGGACAGAAGAAGAAGAGAAGATCTGCTGTTTCATGGGCCGCGTGTGACTCAGGTACACGGGCAGCGAGCGACGGTCGGGCAAAGAGAGCTGCGAAGTCGGGCTGGCCCCATCCGGGTACATGGGCTAGAAGCAGTAGAAGACCCACTGGGCTGTTGACCAGGATTGACTCAGGTACACGGGCGGTGAGTGATTGCTGGGGTGAGAGAGCTGTGGAATCGGGCTGGCCCAATCCGGGTACCTGGTGCAAAGCCGGTGGAGGCTTTGTCAGTTTCAGCGCAAAACTGACAACCGTTGATCTTGTATCGGACTATCCAGAAGAGAAGACGTAGTCGCTACGAAAGCTTAGCTTCCGGATAAGTCATCTGTATCTCTAGGCCCACAGTCTGTCAGTCGAGTCTGTAAAAATTCCTAAGGGCAGTTCAGCCTTTTCTTTAATTTCAGCGTCTGTAAAAAACCCTAAGGGGCTGGTGGAATATTCCTAGTGTTGGGCAGCCTATAAATAGGGCCCCAATCCCTAGGGTTAGGTCACCCTTCCAGAATTCACTTTTCAATCATTTGGGTCACTTTTGTTCTCTTTGTTCCCTGTTCGTTCTCATGTGCGCCGCCAGGCTCTTTACACAAGCGATTTCTATTCCTGCTCACCCTCTGTTCTTCATGATGCTGTGAGTTTTATTCTCCATCCGTGTGTGTGGTTTGCAGTGATCTGTGTGAATCTGAAGCCTTGTTGTTCGTGCATTTAATGTTTATTTCAGAGTTCACGTTTCTCTCTGTTGGCTTCTGTTCTACGGGCTGAGGAGTACTAGTTGCAAGTAGTACTAGTGTACTGTAGCTACAGTGTGCTAGTCCTTCTGGTTTTACTTTCTCCTGTGTAGACTTTTTGATCGAGTAGACAGGGTCAAGTCACTTTTCTGGCTGTTTTCTGGCGAAGCCCCTTCTCTGTTCGAAGCCCCTCAACTCCGTGAGGCAGGCTTTGATCTAACATCATTCGAGGGCTCCGACAGAACTTCGGCTTCGCACTTGTTCTATGAATCTTGCTTCGAAGTATGTCTTGTGCTTAGTGTCTGATAACCTGGCATACTTCGATCAACTTTGCGAAGGTGTACTTCGATTCTTGCATACTTCGGCTATTTTGCGAAGCATACTTTGACAGGCTTCGAAGGTAGCTTCGAAGTATATCTTTCTGATAGACTTCGTTCGACGTGAGTTCCTTCTTGCTGTCATTTCCGAAGGTCAGTGTGTAAGTTCGAAGCTTGTCGTTCGAAGTGTGTTTGTGATCTCCGACTTCTTGTGTGTCAACACCTGCAGACTTCAATTCGAAGCTGGCCTGTGGTTCGAAGGTCATACCTCGGTATTGTTAGCTTCGAAGGTAGCCGTGTAGACTTCGAGTTGGTCTTGCTGCAGCGTGTCTGGCTTCGCTTCTTTTTTCGGAGGTTGATTTTCTGTGAGCTTGTTCGAACTTCTCTGATCGAAGTCTAGGCTTCGAAGTACACTGTTCGAAGCAAGCTTCGATACTCTCATACCTCGCTCTGAAGCATACTTCGCTCTCTACCACACTCGAACTAGGCTAGACCATACAAACCTTCGGCACTTCAACGACAACTTTCACTTGACTTCGACAAGGAACTGTGAAGCAGGCTTCGACACTGCGAAGCAGGCTTCGACACAGCGAAGTAGGCTTCGCCAAGTTCCGAACAGGAGACAGATTCTGAACAGTAACTTCTCATCTCATTCCACGTGTACTTAGATTATTTTACTGAGAAGTTTGATCTGCCTTGTCTTGAATATTTTGTTTATCTGCCTATTAGCACTACATTGGTGTTTCTCTGATTCTGACACTTGTTGTTTCTAGGCTAGATACTTTTAGACTTAGGCTTTCTATTCACACTCTGCTGCTTAGTCATTTGAGGTGCATTGGGTGTTGGGAGCAGGCCATTGATTCGAAAGAATTTTTTAGGCGCCCATTCACCCCCCTCTGGTCGCTACTTTCGGTCCTACAACTGTCACTTGAATCTTGGTGGTTTGCTAGTACAGTGTAGATGAGGTGGGATGTACATCTCATAACTGCGTTGAAAAGTATTATAACAATAAAATTTAAACAAAATCTAGTTAGACAAAGTCATCTACATAGATGATATAGTTAACCACCGACGTGTGCAAATAACTTATCACCGACTTTCTGTTGATGATTATATTATTTATTGTGCAGATATATAATAGAGTCTCATAGCATAAACTTGTTGAGATGTTTTGCAGGAGAACCTTCTTTGTTAGAGTTGCATCTGTTAGATTGTCAAAATAATAGATATGCATCAGTTGCTCCATTTGGTCAGTGTCGACCTCCCTAGATATCTGCTTCCCTTCTTCTCTGCCGCATTCCTAGAGTCCTTCCCTGACATTTTAATGAAACCATGTTAAACACATAAACAAAACATGTATGTTTAGTAAGTAATGTCAGTTCTATATATATAACACTATCATTGTCCTCCACTTTTATTGTCGTTGGAGTCTTCTCATCACTAAAGTTAGTGTAAAATTTAATCATAACTGTTAATGAGGCATGTCACATTGTTATTACCACATAGTCCCCTTGTGTGAGGCCGCCTCTTTGACTAAATTCAACACAATCTTTGTACATATCCTGTCTCCATAGCTCGCAACCTCAATCTCATAGGGGGGCCCATCTTTTGTCAATATCTTAAGGGTGTCACCAATACGAATTTTATTGATATCTTCAAATATTTTTGATAAAAACTAAAACAATAAGAAAATATCACATTAGTTTGTTAGATTTATTACTGCACAAACAATATATACATGTATAATGTATAAACCTGGTGATGCCCCATTAACTAGATGATTGATTTTTATGAGGCAACTATTAGGAAAATTATTTGGTACCATATGGATCCACCTACTTTCCATATCTGATATTTGAAATGATGAAAAAAATACAATAATATCATACGAATGTAACCTAATGTATGTTGAACATGATTGTTCTTAGATGTCATACTATCAACTTAATGGTCTCCTCACCTTTAGGCTATAATTTAATCCATAGGTGTGTGCGAGAACTAATTCGTTCATTAAACAATAGTACTATGCAATAATAATAAGCATGCAATGAAACTTTGAAAATCATGTAATAAAATAATATTTTATAAATAAAATGTAGGAACAATAATATTAGCACATAATGAACTTAATTTGTTACCCACATCCTCATATTTCATAAATAGCATCATCTTCATTGAGCAAATATTTTCACAAAATACTCCCATTCCATCACATTTCCATTCATCACATATTCGCATATCTACATATTCAGAGGAAAAGGATGAGGAGGAGGAGGCCCTCAGGAGGATGAGGAGGAGTATGCGACCGAGCTGGGTTTGCCACGTGCAGTGGAATGGATGTTGGAACGGAGGCAGGCCACACGTGATGAAAAAGATGATAGAACAGAGATCACGAGTACTGAACGAACAACCAGGATAGAGTGGACCATGGTGGTGCCAATGAGGAACACGACAAAGAGGCGATGGCGGTGGTGAGAGGTTAGGGCTAGATTTACGCCAATTAAAAGTGTGTCAGTTCACTTCGGGGACTTCCTATTAATCTTGTCATAGACATCATTAGTGATGAGTAATAGTTGCAACCCGTCACTGAATTAGTAGTTGTTAGTGACGGGCAGAAACAACACTCGTCACTGCATTATTAGTGATGGATGATAGGGAATTTTTTAAATAGTATTTAAAAAATCAAATGTGTATAGCAATTTCAAAAATTTGAAAAAATGGGTAGCAGTCGGCACTTGGTCGGCTGAGTAGTGCCACGTGGGCTGGAGTCGACCGATGGTCGACTGACTTAGGCCACGTCAGGCTCACGCCCACGTGGTTCTTTTTTTGCACAACAATGACTCTTTGGTCTGACTCAGGCCACGTTAGTACGAGTCAGTCGATCAACAGCAGATTCAGGCTGATGTGGCCTGATTCGGCTTATCAAGTGCTGACTGCTCAGATATGTAAGTCAACGTTGATTTTTGCGAGAGCTGAAAACTCTACGCTTGGATGTGTTTTTGTTTCCGGGATAGTTGGTCTGGTCAAGCATGCTGATCATTTTTTAAATTACCCGGATAGGTTTTTCCTCTACACTCGCTAGGGATTAGTATTTTTGTTTCAGCTATTTATTTTCTTTTTTTGCAATATAATGATATTTTCATGAGTTTGCTCGGTGTGTGTTGACGCCAAGATTTGGTAGAAGCCCATGCTCACTAAAGATGATGCATGGTTAATAGAAGTCAAAAAGGATCCGATCAAAGGAGAGTCAAAGAAGCATGTCCATAGTATGCACGATCGGATAGGAAGAGCCGATGAAGATAAGAGCGGAAAAGAAGATGAAGGTTATCGAAGTAAGTTAGGATATATTACTTGGACGACAAGTCTCCAAACTATAAATATGTACCCTTAGTTAGCTTAGAAAAACACATCTTTATCAATCAACTACTCGGCGCATCGCCACCCTTGGCTTCCAAGGTTAATCCGACGACGTTCGACACTCGGAGTTGGGCTGCATCGTTTCGATCTCCGGTGAAGAGGTGAGTCCTGCCACCCCTGACATCTGTACCAATTAGGTCAATATCCTCACGGCTGCATCAGATTGATCTCTTAAGGTGAATGTCGAAATAGTACTGTCATCGGTTGTTCTCGGTGTATTAGCTAGGTCTAAGGCTGTATCAGTTCAGTTTGATCTCTTAGATTGATGTGATTTAGGTGTGATAGTTTGAGGCTTTATCGATTAGGTCTGATATCTCTTGCCATTGTATCTTCTTCATGTTGTATACCATTCATCTAAATAAAGCATGCTCGATACTTTGACATATTATTAAGATCATCGTGACTAGCTACTGTCTTGGTTAGGTCTAATGTAGTTATTGTGATGATTTTCATGATGTATACATGTTCTCTGTCATGTTTTATTTATTTCTATCGAAGTACAAGACAACATGTTATCTTCAATTCAATGCCATATCTTATTCGCCATCGGAGAGTGTCCATCGGCCCGTATGCATAAAACTGCTTAACCTATTAGCCGATGGCATGGTCACCCGACCGGTTCAAACATGGTCATCAGCCCTATGGCCGATCGGCATGACATTCCACGATTTCACCATCTTTGCCACAGTCATCGGCTTGCCAGCCGATCGGCTATGCTACTAATGTCATATTTTCTATTCCCTTATCAGTTGTAGGGTCAAACTGATTGGCACGCCTTGAACCCTTTTTTCTAAGAACATAGGACCTACACTAGAGTTAAGTAGATCTCCTAGGCCAATGAGGCTAGAGCAGCTGGGCACCTCGCCCAGTCATGAAGGCAACAAGACAGCTCATCCAGCAGGCCCCACATAGGGCTCACCACAGAGCACACCATATGACATCGAGAGGAATGCACTAGTGCCGCTCCCAACGTTTGACCCAAGACTACCAAGACAGGGGTGCCGCAAGTAACATAAATGTATCGGTGGCCATACTTGGAATGGTTCGATCGAGTACCACTGCTAGGCCGATACAAGGTACCCAACTTCACCAAGTTTTTGGGACACGACTCGATCTCCACAATCGAGCATATCGACCGTTTCCTCGCCTAGTGTGGAGAGGCATCGGCCGACGAGGCGCTGAGGGTCCGATTCTTCTCGCTGTCTCTATCAGGATTGACCTTCGCATGGTTCTCTTCACTATTGGCAGACTCCATTAGAGGATGGGCCAACTTAGAGAATAAATTTCACAAATATTTCTTCGTCGGCATCTAAGAGATCAAACTTACCGACTTGACAGTCGTGAAACAAAGAATGGACGAGTCAGTACAAGATTATGTACAGAGGTTCCAAGATGTACGGAGCAGGTGCTACAGCGTGAACCTCAATGACGGCAGTTGGCAGAGCTGGCGTTTTAAGAGCTCTTGAACCCTATTAAGGATAAGTTTTCATCACACGAGTTCGAGAGCCTCTCACAACTGCTGCAAATTGTATCGGCACATGAGAGCCAATACCAAGAAGCTAGAAGGGATAGGTACCAAAAAAAGTGGCATACGCCCAGGCATACCTTTTGGACTCTGACGAGAACAGTGACTCGGATGTAGAGGTCGGCATGGTCGAGTGGTCCAAGAACAAGAAATAGGTTGCGTGCCCGTGGGTAAAGCTGGTCGAAAAGGAAGAGAAGTACGACTTCGACATCAACAAGACTGACAAAATATTTGACCTATTAATTAAAGAGAAGAAGATTCACCTATCACCTGACCACATAATACCACCTGCCAATGAGTTGAAGAAAAGAAAGTACTGCAAGTGGCACAACTCCCCATCGCATCACACTAATGAATGCAAAGTGTTTATGAAGTAGATCCAATCAGCCCTAGGGCAAGGCCAAATCAAGTTCGACGATGGAAATAAGCCAATGAACATCAACGGTCATCCGTTCCTGGTTAACATGGTACATGCCCATTACGTTGATGATCGGCACACGAGGGGAGGTAGACGGATCGGTAGTAACATCACCTCATCAGGCCTCATCAGGTAGTACTAGAGGAGGCCGAAAGAGAGGGAAAATGACAAAGACAGTTGTTGGACCAAAAACGGCGACCAGAGGGGGTGAATGGGAGCTTTTAAAATTTCAGACTAAAAATAGCCTTCTATTTTAAATCTGTCTTCTGCGGAACAGGCTTCAAATACACCATTCGAAGTTCTGGTTAGGAGGTATTTTATAGCTCCGAAACCAGGCTTCGCAAGGAGCAATAGTCTGAAGTCAAGAAGACTTCGCTCCACCCACAACACCAAAAACTCAACTCTGCTAAGTCATTGCAGGCTCCGCACACTGGGTGCCTTCGAGCAGGCTTCGCACTTCACCCTTCGCAAGAGCAGACTTCCCTCTGAGGACTTCGACCAAATACTCAGTGATAGCAACTGGTGCTAGGCTTCGTACTTCGAAGGTCTGAACGCACACTTAACACACTTCGCCGAGGACTTCGACAAGGGAAGAAAACTGGCTTCGAACAGTGCTTCGCTAGTAATCAGAGATGTCTTGCCTCTAGTTTACACAGAGCAAACAGACACTGAAAAACACACACTTCACACGAATAGACTTCTCACACACTTCTCCAGAAGAGATCCAGTGCACAAACTCAACCCAGAGGAAGATGGTGCACAGAGAAATCAAAACGTGAAGTGCAACGCACAGTACAAGTTCAAGCAGTGAAAGAAGAACATAATCAAAACTTCATTGCATGAACAGGGAACACAAAATGAACTCACGGGATGAATACAGAGAGTGTGGCGGCTAGCACAGGAGTTCTACAATGGTTGCTCAAAGTGTTGATGTGACCTAGCTAGCTTCCACTATTTATAGGCACTATTTAGCCCTGTGAATAGACTACTTTACCCCTAGGGTTTACACTGTTTTTGTCTCATCAGAACAGGGGGTACAGCTGGTAATCTACTTTATTTGGAGGCAATAGCTACTTGGACAAATGTCTAGACATAATTGCTACCTTTGATGATTTCGAGATTTCTCATGTGTCTAGAGAAGCCAACTCACATGCAAATGATTTGGCTCAGCAAGCATCAGGCTACCAAGTAAAAAGGGGTAAATGCTTTACACAAGAAAAGCCGATGTTCGAAGACAATGTGCCAGCCGAAAATGTCATTGTCGGTCTGACCGGCCATACAGGCCCGGTCCTACCGCCTATATGCACTCGGTCCGACCGACCATGTAAGGTCGGTCAGACCGACCCTTGCCAGCTGTCCAGCAATAGCCGGACTGACCGGGCCAATATGGCCGGTCCGACTGACCATTGTCAGGAATGTTTAGTGCTCGTGGGGCAGGTCTGAATAGAAGATCCAAAGGCCAATTCAAGTGGAGATTTGACCATTATTCCTTTGGCCAATCGTACAATATCTAAAAGATCCCAGTCAAAGGGTTGATCGGAAGGTCCGGCGATAGGCGTTCAAATTTGTTTTGCTTGACGATGTGTTGTATCGCCGAACTATTGATGGAGTACTTTTGAGGTGTTTAGACTCCAATCAAGCCAGAGTTGCTGCAGGTGAGGTCCATGAAGGACTTTGCGGTACTCATCAGTCGGCCCCGAAAATGAATTGGATGCTCAGAAGAGCGGGTTTTTATTGGCTGACTATGACTGAGGACTATTTTAAATACTATAGAGGTTGTGAAGCTTGTCAAAAGTTTGGTAATATTCAACTAGCGCCTGCATCGCTACTTAATCCTATTATCAAACCATGGACGTTACGAGGTTGGGGCTTAGACTTCATCGGCCAAATTCATCCTCCCTCTTCAAAAGGGCACCGATTCGTGTTGATGGCGACAGACTACTTCACCAAATGGACTGAGGCCGTGCCGCTCAAGAATATGACTCACAATGAGGTAATCGATTTCATCTTGAAGCACATTATACATAGATTCGACATTCCCCAAACTCTCACTACAGACCAAGGTACTTCATTTATTGCTAAAGAAGTGAGGGATTTTGCCGAATACTATGGGATCAAATCGGTGAACTCTTCTCCATATTATGCTCAGGCCGAGTCTAGTAACAAAACTGTGATCAAACTAATCAAGAAGAAAATTGAAGAGTTTCCAAAGAGGTGGCATGAGGGGCTTTCCAAAGCTTTATGGGCTAGTAGAGTTGCAAAGCACGGTGCCACTAAAGTTAGTCCATATGAGTTGGTATATGGACAAGAAGTCGTTCTACCGGTAGAGGTAGATCTTGGCTCGCTTAGATTTCTTAAGAAAGATGTCTTATCGGTCGATGAATACGAGACACTTCTAAAGGATAATTTAGAAGAAGTGACCGATAAGAGGTTGAAGGCTCTAGAGGCAATAGATAGAGATAAAAGAAGAGTAGCTAGAGCCTACAACAAGAAGGTTAGAGCAAAATCATTTCAAGTCAATGACTTGGTTTGGAAGAATATTTTACCATTAGGCACTAAGAGCCCAAAATTTGGTAAATGGTCACCTAGTTGGGAAGGACCTTTTAAGGTAGTCGAAATCACTCCAAGCAATGCATATGTCTTAGAATCTTTACAAGGAGAGCGATTTCGAAGGGCTTTGAATGGTAGATATTTGAAAAAGTACTTCCCAAGTGTGTGGCAAAACACTTGAAGTGTCTAAAGGCCGATATGTAAAATATCGCCCAAGGCCCGTCATGCTTTTAGCTCAGTTTTCTAAAAGGCAGGGGGCATGTGTTTATAGCAAAAAATGGCATTAAAGGTCAAACTAGGCAAAATACTGAAAAATAGTATTTTTGATTGAAAATATGTCATATCTGGCACATGCCAGTCTGACCGGCCATAGTAGGACGGTCCAACCGGCCATGTAGGCCCGGTCAGACCGGCCCCATGGGTCCGGTCAGATCGGCCAGGGATATGAAATCCGAATTTTGAAGTGGATTCGGGCTGTTTTGATCCAAATCTTATCCCAACTAATTTTTGGCCGAATCCTACTGGTTTCCCCACCAGATAATTCATGCCCACCCCCTATAAATACCAGTGGCAAGGACGATTCAAGGCTCTCTCTGAAATCTCCCAAATCCAAAGCCCTCGCTTTGAATGACATTTATCTTCTTTACTTTCCGCATTAGACAATAGATCTTCGTGGGTTTGCCTGGAAGCCCTCCGTCCACCGCATCCGTAATCACGGTATCCTTGCTGGTTCGCTTGTGAACCTCCCGTTAATACACGTAACGGATTGCTATGCTTTTTATCGGTTTTATAGCCATATTATGCAATTCGGCCTCTTGGCCAAATTATATTTGATCTTTTGTTGTTCTTGCAGAAAACACAACTTCATCATCATCCTCAAGAAATTTGAGGTGATTCGGAGTCCATTTGCTAGATCATTTGAACACTAGCAGATTAGATCTGTTGTCGCCGGTCCGACCGGTGGCATAGGGTCGGTCTGACCGGTGCCCCTCCGTCAGGCCATTGTCGGCAGCGCCCGGTCAGGCTGACGGGCCTTCGCCGGTCCGACGGGGAATCTCCGCACCGCACCAAAGCCTTCTGCCGAAGCTTGTTGCAAAGTCTGCACCAGAGCTTGCCGTGGAGCTCTACACTGAAGCCCTTTTGCGGAGCCTTGCGCGGTCCAACCGAGGATTCTCCATCGGTCCAACCGGATGATATTTGCTAGTGCGACCGCCTGGAGTTACCCCTTTGCACTGACCTTCGGGCGTTACCCGAAGCTTCTCCGCACACCCTCAGTTTGACCAGGTATTTGCCTCCGGTCCGACCAGGTTCAAAGGCCGAAGGTGCCCTAGGGACCCTTTGGGCCAGTTTTTCCCTAGCTTTGAATCGGCCTCTGAATTGGCCGATTCCAGGTATTTTAATCATTTTTATACTATTTACATTATTACTAACATCTTTTTGGCCAATTGGATTAAAATATTAATTATTTATCTAATTGCCTAGCGACTCCAAATCCCTTATCACTACTAAGGGTAGTCGGAACGCGACATCGGTATCATTGCAATACTTTTGGACGTCGAACCGGCCCAAGTGCGAGGACGCATTTCTGCGTCAACAAATGCCATGCATGAATAACTTGAAAATTTTGAGGGGAATCAAGTCTGGACACTTGTTGATCCTCCTCCTAATGTTCATTTTATTGGAACTAAATGAATTTTCAAAAACAAGCAAGGGTAGGATGGATCTGTAGTTAGAAACAAAGCTAAACTTGTAGCTTAGGGTTTTTCACAAATTGAATAGAATGATTTTGTTGAAACATTTGTGATATGACACGATTTCCCGATCTTCACAACGTAGGATCAACAACCAAATAACTAGCTATAGAACAACTGGATAACTTGCTGCAAGAAGCGATAACTAGTGTAACCTGGCAAATAAAACTCGAAGCCAACCACCGTCTTGAACTAGCAACCTGAATCGAGGATTCTCCCAACCACACTCTCAAGAACCAACCAACACAGCCTACAATCAGTCAAGGAGAAACCTTGAAGGGAGTAGGAGTACCAATTGGGAGTGGATGAAGCCGCCGCTTCTGTAACCCCACGAAGGAAATCATGAGAGCAAAGGGGTAGAGATCTCTCTCGAGTTTGCTAGCACTTGGCTAAACAAAGGGGTTCTGTTTTTCAATTATCAAAAGTCTCCTCTTTCTCAAGAGTACATGGATATTTATACTAGGAACAACCCTGCTAGATAGGTAGGAAAGCGAAATGGAGACAAACCGATAAACCATGTGAAAGGTCTCTTCGGAATAGTTTTCCCGAGTGGTTCTGGTTCCTGCGTGATCCGAGTGGTTCCGCCTTATTGTTGCTCTTCTGCGCATTCTTTAGTGTTTTGGTCATAACTCCATCTTGGGAAGTACAAATGACATTCCATTGATTGCGTTGGAATTATGACTTGATTACCTTTCATGCCATGTGCATTATGTGGCACTAAATATTGTACATTAATGCAGTTTTGAATAGAAAGTGGAACGTCTGACAGACTGTCAATCTTCTGACCAATCTTCACTAATCTGATTGGATCTCAATAATATAAATTCCAAACTGGTCGGCCCTAGTGGCATTGAAAACTAGAGTTGATAAGCTTTCCAAAAAGTGCTCAGTCACGTCAATATCTTCTCGGAATCAAAAGTTATGTGATTTGCAAGTATGGTATTCCATGCAGTCATCACCTTGCATGTTTTTGTACTCCTCTTGGGTGAACTTGAGTAATAACAATGTGCATGACTTAAGCAGTATATAATTCTCATTAATATTAAATTGATTTTCATAAAGTAGCGTGTTCACCTCTTGTTGTAGCTTCTTTGCTCGACTATGTGTAATCGGGCCATCAAAGGCTTGGGGTTGTGTCGAAGTAGGTGATACTTGAGATTGTGTTACTTGTTTTGGGGTTGTAACTTGTTGGTTGCTGGCGTGGTCATATCATCTTCCCTCTCTTGAAAAGGAGTCATCCTCGACTCTAAGGTGTCTTCGCTTATGAATGGCAATAAATCAACAACATTGAAGGTCATACTCACACCATAGCTATCTGGAAGATCTATCTTGTACGCATTATAATTGATCTTTACAAGAACACAAAATGGTCCATATACTTGGGGCATCAATTTGGATTTGCGCTTATTAGGAAAGCGATCCTTGCGCAAATGCATCCACACCAAATCCCCTGGCTCAAATATTACTTTCTTCCTAAGTTTATTCATACTTGTAGCCTTGCGTTTAGCCTTTAGTTCGATTGCTTCCTTGGTCTTATCATGTATATTCTTTACATATGCAACATGCTTGGAAGCTTCCATGTTGGTTCTCTCCTATAGTGGAAGGGGCAACAAATCTATTGGAGAAATTGGTTTGAAACCATATACAATTTCAAGAGGACACAAGTTAGTGGTAGAGTGTACTACCCTGTTATAAGCAAACTCCACATGTGGCAAACAATTCTCCTAACTTTTCAAGTTCTTCTTCACCATTGTTTAGAGCAGTATTGACAATGTGCAATTCACCACTTTAGTTTGTCCATCGGTTTGAGGATGACAAGTTGCTAAGAACAAGAGCTTGGTTCCAAATTTAGCCCATAACATTTTCCAGAAATATCTCACGAACTTGAAATCACGATCAGACACAATGGTCCTGGGCATCCCATGTAATCTCACAATTTCCCTAAAAGATAAATTAGCAACATGTGAAGCATCGTCGCTCTTGTTGCAAGGGATAAAATATGCCAATCTTTGAGAATCTGTCAACCACAACAAATATAGAATCATTTCCTTTCTGAGTTCTAGGTAATCCCAAAATAAAATCCATACTTATGTCCCCAAGGAATATTTGGATCAAGTAAAGGAGAGTATAAGCCATGAGAATTCAATTTAGACTTAGCTTTGTTACAAGTGATGCATCGCTCCACAAATCTGATGACATCTCTCCTCATCTTGGGCCAATAGAAATGATCACTTAGTAGTTCATAAGTTTTCTTCTGTCCAAAATGACATGTTAGTCCACCTCCATGTGATTCCTGTAACAAAAACAATCTAACAGAAGAATTTTGGAACACAAAGCTTGTTAGCTCTAAATAGGAATTCATCATGTATGTGATATTTCCCTAGCCTTTTCCATCCTTACAATGATTGTATGGTTCAGAAAATTCAGCATCATTATTATACAAACCCTTCAAACTCTCAAGACCCAATACCTTGACATCGAGTTGATTCAACAACATGCTCTTCCGAGACAAAGCATCGACAACGACATTGTCCTTACCTTTCTTGTACTTACCAATGTATGGAAATGTTTCGATGAATTCAACCTACTTGGCATGTCGGCGGTTCAGCTTAGCGTGTCCTTTCAAGTACTTCAAAGGTTCATGATCAGAATGAATAACAAACTCCTTCGGCCATAAGTAATGCAGCTATGTCTCAAGTGCAAGCACGAAATCATACAACTCTTTGTCATACACAGAATAATTTACTTGGGCACCTCTCAATTTTTCACTAAAGTATGCTACTAGTTTTCCTTATTGCATTAAAACTCCTCCTATCCCAATTCCACTAGCATCACATCCTACTTCAAAAGTTTTAATGAAATTAGGAAGAACAAGTAATGGTGCTTTAGTCAAATGTTTTTTTAATTCTTGAAAAGAATTTTCTTGTGAGTTTCCCCATTTAAAATCAACCCCTTTCTTTGTTAATTCATTTAAAGGAGCAGCAATGGCACTAAAATCTCTCACAAATCTTCTATAAAAACCAACAAGGCCATGAAAACTTCTTACTTGACTTACATTCGTAGGAGTAGGCTAATCCTTGATGTATTTCACCTTTGACTCATCCACTTCTATTCCTTTTCCTGAAATAACAAAGCTAAGAAATTGATGGACCAAAACATGCAACCAGAGGGGGGTGAATGGGAGCTTTTAAAATTCTGTTATGTTGAATAGGCTTCGAACACACCCTTCGAAGTGTCTGGATCAGAGCTATCGAACACACTCAGAACGTAGGCTTCGAATGGGGTAAAAGTTCGAAGTGCAGATTACTTCGCTCGCACTCAGAAACCCCAAAACACAACTCTGCTAAGATAGTGCAGGCTCCACACATGAGGTGCCTTCGAGCAAGCTTCACACTATTGTACTTCACACGAGTATGTTTCCATCTGTGGGCTCCGTATGGATACTCTGCACTAGCAACTAGTACTAGGATTCATATTTCAGAGTGCGGAAAGCAAACACAAAACTGACTGCATTACGGACTTCATCCATGGGAAGAAAAACAGGCTTCGAGCCAAACTTCACAGGGTGCTTCGTTAGTAAACAGAGAGGTCTATCCTCTGATTTACACAAAATGAATCATGCACCAAACTCATAGAAATTTCACGTATGATTGACACAACACTTGTATGAAATAACATAGAGAAAGATCTCAGGTTTACAAGAAATAAAATGAAAGACAGACAACTCAACTCATACAGTGCAAAGAAAACAGATACAAGTTCATGCAGAGTAAATCAAATAGAAAACTGAAATTTCATTTCATAAACAGGGAACACAAAAGACTCACAGAACTGAGTACATGAGAATGGCAGCTAGCTCTAGGAGTTCTAAAAATGGTTTCTCAAAGTGTTACCTAGACCTAGTCTGCCTCACTATTTATAGGCACAACTCAGCCATGTTAATAGACTACTTTACCCATAGGGTTTACAGTGGTTTTGTCTCTGCCAGACATGGGGGTACAGATGATAGTCCACTTTATTGGAAGCTCCTTTTGTCAACTTCGTAGAGGAGACCACATCGGCTTTTGTAGAGCAGACACGATCAGCTTTTGCAAAGCGGAATCTTGTGGGGCCCCCTTCGCACACGAGGTGTGTAGAGGCTTCGGTGACAAGCTTCGAACCAGAAGGCTTAAGCTTCACCGAAGTCAGTCTTCGATACATTGATGGTTTTGAGCCGAAGCCGTCAAAGCCCTTGAGTCTTCGCACCATCACCTCCGGAGTGGATCACCATAGCTTCGCAGCTACTCCTAGCTCAAACTCTGTCAGTCCGTGTAGCGAAGCCATGTATGGCTGAAGTACCTCAAGTCAGCCACACTCTGAATCCCCACCTTCGGAGTACCTTCGCCACCTTCCAAAGTCCCTCCGTCCAAGGCCTCCACATGAAGCATATCCATAAGCACCCCTTCGTAGTGTCTCAGCCCCGAGCACACTCCACGAATACCCTTATCCGGAACATGCCTTCGATACACCTTGACTTCCGATACCTTCGTCAGGTGTCCTTCCAAGTTTCTCCAACCGGAGCACACCTGGAGCCTTGCCTCATCCTTGAGGACTTCGCCCACCAATCTTTGAAGTCACTCCTTCGGAGTCACCCTTCCAAGTGCCTCACCTCCGAGGACTTTGCCTCGGGGTACCTTCAGCCAGAGCCACCCTCCGCACTTTCTGCCTTCGCTTGGTGCACCTTGACCTGAGGACCGACCTCGATCCCACACAGCCTTCGTGACCGAGCTCCCCGCTCGCCTGGCATCAAGCCTCCTGCTTGACCCAGGTTCACTTCCTGTAAACCGTCTGTCGCCTCTGAAGTCACTTGCACACCACCAACAGATAGACAAGTGTTTCCAGTACCCCGAAGACCTCTCCAGTAAACAACCTCAGGTACACACTTTGGTGTACCGCCCAAAGTACCGAACCCTTCGGTACAAACTTTTCATTGTATTCTGCTGGACCCCTCGGTAAAACACCTCTGAACCCCTTTGGAAGGACCCCTTCGTCCAGAAGAGAACTTATCAATCACTCATCATAGACTTGAAACCAAGACACATTTCAACTTGGTTTCTCAATCTCCCACTTGATGAGTGCATTGACAACCAAGTTCAAGTTCAAGAAAATTTGAAATTGTTCAGCACACGAGTGACCATAAAAACTCAAAAAAGAGCCAAATCATATCACTTGATAAAATAATTTCTTCCCTTGACTCATGAAAAACCATTTGACTAAAACTCCCCCTTCGTCAAAGCATGAAAACACATATCTTCCCTTTTTCACCATAAACATTCTCTTATTCTTCCCCTTTGGTAGGCAACAAGGCATTGGGGTTCACTTACAAATCCGGCGAAGCGGAGACTATCAAAGCAACATGTAAACTAAACCCAAAAACCCTAGATGGCTGTAGAAACACCTTATATAGTAGCTTGGGATGCACCCCTAATGGGCTCAACTCGATACACGGCCCAAAGGCCCAATAATGCAGAAAACAACATGCTGACAGATTCTGGACTCTATCTTGTTTTAACGATTCCCATTGATCTAGAAAGAATTTTGAGATGAAACTGGTGGCATTGAAAAGGTTATGAAGTTATATTTCCGTGGATGAGTGGAACGTCAAAAACGGAGTCCGTATGCGGCCTAGGTGATGATTTTAGTGCACGCTATTCCTGGAATCCGAGTTGGACACAAATTGTAGTTGGATTGGACTCTCAAATTGGCTTGCACATCCTTCCTGGTGGAACGTCAAAAACGGAGTCCGTATGCGGCCTAGGTGATGATTTTAGTGCACACTATTCCTGGAATCCGAGTTGGACACAAATTGTAGTTGGATTGGACTCTCAAATTGGCTTGCACATCCTTCCTGGTTCTTCTCCAACTCTTTATTTCTCTCCAAGTGATTTTCATTATCTTCATGGTTCCTAACAATAATAATAATATTAGGTAGTAATTTATTCCCAAGATAATATACTAAGATACTTAGAAACGAGTTGACCTGAAGATTTAATCTTCGTGCTTGAACTTTAATAATTGGATCTTGGTATTCATGTATGGTTGTATCATTGGATGTCCTCATCACGCTCCCCCTCACAAAATGCTGTAAGGATGACAAATACCAAGTTCCCCACGCAAATAAGCAAATCAAGACGCATCAAGGGTTTGGTTAAAATATCTGCAAGCTAGTTCTGGGTGTCAACATATTGAAGCTCAATATCACCCTTCTCACTGTGGTCTCTGAGAAAATGATATCTCACATCAATGTGTTTGGTTCTTGAGTGCTGAACCGGGTTGTTTGCAATGCAAATGGCGGTAGTGTTATCACAAAATAGTGGAACACTCTTATAGTCTAACCCGAAATCCCGCAAAGTGGAAACCATCCACAAAATTTGTGAGCAACAGCTAGCTACATCAACATATTCGGCCTCAGCCGTAGATTATGCAACGCTAGACTATTTGTGGGAAGGCCAGCAAACAAGAAAAGTACCGAGAAAATGACAAGTACCAGAAATACTCTTCCTATCAATTCTACACCCAACAAAATCCGCATCTGAATAACCATGAACACAAAGAGGAAGATGCAGAATACCAAATGCCAAATTCGAAGGTATGCTTGAGATACCTAAGAATGCGTTTTACTGCTTGGTGGTGCGAAGCTCTAGGCGAAGCCTAAAAACGAGCGCACAGACACACAATGAAGTGTATGACTGGCCTCGTAGCAGTCAAGTAGAGGAGGGAGCTGATCATGCTTCGGAACTCCTTCTGATCTACGACTTCTCCATCCTTGTTAGAGTCCAATGCTATCGAAGTAGCCATTGAAGTAACGAGGGGCTTCGCATCAGCCATGTCGAACTTCTTGAGCAGGTCCTTGGTGTACTTCATCTGGTGGACGAAGGTACCTTGTTTGCTTTGCTTGATTTGCAAACCAAGGAAAAATGTGACTTCACCCATCATGGACATCTCAAACTCCCTGCTCATAGTCTCTGCAAACTCAACAACCAAAGCACGAGAAGAGCCACCAAAGATGATATCATCAGCGCAAATTTGAACTAGAAGTAAATCTTTGCCATGCTTGATAGTGAAAAGGGTTTTATCTAATGAACCCATCAAATACACTCTCTCAAGCAGAAAAGACTTAAGTCTATCATACCAAGCTCGAGGAGCCTGCTTGAGTCCATAAAGAGCCTTATGAAGTTTAAGGACTTTATGTGGGTATTTGGGATTTTCAAAACTAGGGGGTTGTTTTACATAAACGTATTCGCCTATTGTTGGGGGAAAATATTTCATCCTCAGAGCCATTATGGTGACAAGGCAAAGGCAGATGATTGAATCAAAGGTTTCCAGCATATAACTCCGGAATCACCGTGGATCAAGTTCGAACTATGGAGGCGAACTCTAGTTCGGAGTATATCTTCGAACTAGGACTCTTCCGAGAGCTTCCTTGCCAGCTAGGATGAAAGACTTATCTTCCTTCTCATTAGATTAGTCTTTTACCATTTTAGCCCTATTAAGGGTACCGAATAGTTTCCACTATGTCGGCTGTAATAGAGGGGTAAAAGGGTCTTTTCCTTAATGTTTGGGCCTATAAATACCCCTCATTTTACTCTGTAATGGGGGGCCGAATACAAGTTATTCAATATACATTTTCGAACTGTTTTAAGCTATTATCCTTTCGGAGGCTTGAAATAGTTTACTTCGCAAACACTTCTTTTATTAGTTTCTAACCTTCAGAAACCTGTTAGCGTAATCTTTTACGCCAACAGTTGGCGTCGTCCGTGGGGAACCTAGTCCAAAAAACTTCGTTCTCTACCAAGTTCTCAAACCATGCCCCCAAGCGGAGTGCAGGTGGTAGTCCTATTCGGAGGTCTCCTCGGACCTCCGGAGCAAGATCTTCAAACACAGTTGAGGTCGGAGGGCCTTCGATGTTTCCTCCACCTCAAACTCCAGAAGGGATTTCCCTTCCTCGAGCATACGGAGTTCCTCCCCCAACTCCATCTATACTTCGGCCAGTCGGAGTCCCTCTTCCACCTCAAGTTCCACTTCGAACTGATGCGTACAGTTCTCAAGACCCGAAAGGTCCTTCCGGAGGAGATGAAGATGGTCTTGGCGATATGGCCGCTCAAATGGCCAGTCTCCAAGCTGAAGTAGCAAGGTGGCGGCAAGAAGCCGCAGATAGGCTTCGTTCTCAGGCCACCCTAGTCATCCCCGAAGTGCCTGAAGACGACGAACTTCCTTATCCCGAAGCCCCGGAGAATGCTTCCTTCGACACCGAATCTCCGTTGCATCCTGAGTTGCAGAAAGTGCGCTTCGACCCTAAGTTCAAAACTTCGAAGCTTTGCAAATATTCCGGAGATGAAGATGCTGGAGAGTTCGCTCGCTCTTATGCATTAGCAATTGAAGCCAGCGGGGGAGTGCGAGACACTATGACCAAATGTTTTCCCCTAGCTCTCGAAGGAGTGGCACTACGGTGGTTCTGGTCTCTAAAGCCAGGATCAATCAGATCATGGGGGGAGTTGAGGAAGAAGTTCGTGAGCAATTTTCAGGGTACCTTCGTACCCCCAATGTCAACAGGAAGTCTTTTCCAGGTGAAGCAGCTCCCCGGAGAGACTTTAAGACAGTATTTCAAGCGCTTCACTCATACGAAGTCGCAAATTCGAGGGTTAACTACGTCTTTTGTAGTTGACGCAGCTCGAGAGAGAGTTATTCATGCGGGCCTCCTTGATAAACTTCACAGGAAAAAGATATCTTCTATTGCTCAGTTGATGTCTTATTTCGAAGAATATGCAAGGTCAGAAGAGGAATGGTGTTGGGGGAAATTACTCTATTTCCAAGACTTAAAGATTAACCCTTCGTTGGCTGATAAGGACCCCAAAGCCGGTGGACTGTTGTTCGGAGCATACGTCGCCACGACCGGAGGGTGCTACGGTGCGAAGCCCTAGAGGACCCTCCGAAGGGAAGATGGAGGCCTCGAAGCCGAAGGACACGATTGATTGGATGTCCTGCTTATCCATCTACCTTGCAGTGCTTTACCGAGTATAACCTTGTTTATAGTACCGAATAGTTTCTATTATGTCGGTTGTAATTTAGGGGTAAATAGGTCTTTTCCTTATGCTTTTTCCCCTATAAATACCCCCCATTGTACCTTGTAAAGGGGGATCCAGAACAAATTGTTCATCTACACTTATTCGGATCACTTGAGCTATTATCCATTTCGGAGGCTCAAAGTAGTCCTAAAGCACAAACTCCCTGTTTGTCCGTTCTTGATTACCGAGAACCTGTTGGCGTACCATTTGCGCCAACAGTTGACGCCGTCCGTGGGGAACCAAGTTCTAAAAGCTTGTTCTCTACTGCTGACTGCACTCCGAAGAGCGCTTACGGAGGGAGCCTCGGAGTCCCAAGACTCCGCGCACCCTTCAGTTAAGGGCTTCTTAGTGCAGCTCGAGGGCCTTCTCTCGACCCCTCGAGTCGTTCGAAGTCCTCCATCTTCAAGACATCTTCGCGGCTAGCTATGCCTCCGAAGCGTAGCCAGGCTTTGGGTCCTCTTCGAAGGTCCCCTCGGACCAATGGAGCCGGACCCTCAGCTAATCCGGCGATTCCTGCCGAGACCGCTGGGCGTCGAGCGCCCCAGGGCCCTCTGGCTCCTCCTACGGTGCTTCAGACCGACTACGCAGATAGCAGGGATCCAGAAGTGCCCTCCGACGAAGACGAAGGCCCTCCCGAAACCGAGGCTACGCAGCTAGCTAGGCTTCAGGAGGAGGTATCCAGGTGGAGGCAAGAGGCCGCCGATCGCCTCCGCACTCAAGCTTCCACCGAAACTCCAGGAGGGCCTCAAGACGATGGAACCCGCAATCCCCCAGAAGTTATCCAAGTCCCGGAGGAAGCCGAGAATGCATCCTTCGATAACGAGTCTCCGTTACACTCTGATCTGCAGAGAGTGCCTTTCGACCCCAGATTCAAGGCCTCGAAGCTGCACAAGTACTCCGGGGGGTCGGACCCCGGAGAGTTCGCCCGCTCTTACGCCCTGGCAATAGAAGCAAGTGGAGGGGTGCGAAGCACCATGGCAAAATGTTTCCCCCTCGCTCTCGAAGGCGTGGCACTCCGCTGGTTGTGGTCCCTAAAGCCAGGATCGATCAGTTCATGGGAGCAGCTAAAAAAGAAATCTGTGAGCAACTTCCAAGGTACCTTCGTGGCCCCGATGTCCACAGGAAGTTTGTTTCAGGTAAAGCAGCGGGTGGGAGAAACCCTCCGGGAGTACTTCACGCGCTTTGCCCACACCAAGTCACAGATCAAGGGCCTGTTTACCTCCTCGGTAGTTGATGCTGCCCGCGAAGGGGTGCTGAACCCCGACCTCCTCAGCAAACTCCATCGGAAGCCGGTGACGTCTGTGGCACAGCTCATGGCATACTTCGAACAGTATGCCAAGGCGGAGGAAGGATGTATTTGGCGAGCTGAAGCACCATTGCCCACCCTCCGAGAAGTCAAAAGGGAGCCTGAAGCCTCCGCTACGCTGCAACTTCCACACAACAACCACTTCAACGAGTACAAGCAGGGGAAGAAGCATTTCTGCTCGGAGGTGCTAAACATCGCACCTTCAGCTTCGAAGGCACCTGCCAATTTCCAGCAGGCGAAGAATTTCAAGGATGGGCCACCAAAGCCTCAAGAAAGGATGCCTGGCAGGCACCAGAGTTTTTTCTGTTGTGTGCATGGCGACAATAGAAGCCATGACACGAAGGATTGCAAGGCAGTATTGGCCCTTCGGGGCGACTACCTTGAGCGAAATACCGGGCGGGGTACTTCGGATCGGGCCCCACCATCGGCACGCTCGGAGCCTGTTCAAACTGTGGCCCGAGCCGGTGCCCTCGAAGCCCCCATACGGCTACCGGTGGCCAGTATTATGCCACCACCAAAGCAAGAAGACCCGCAAGACCGCGGCAAGAGAGTGGTCCTGCCCATCTCCGGAGGGGGGACCCTCGGAAGCATGTCCAAGAGACAGCGTCGCGAGTACGTCCGCGAGGTCGGGCACATTGGGACCTCGAGTTCCGCCGAAGGGATGCCAGAATGGTCCCGTGTGCCCATCTCATTCACAGCCAGCGATGCGGCGGGGGTGAAGTTCCCCCATGCTGACCCATTAGTCATCTCTGCTGATATAGCAGGAGCAGATGTTCGAAGGATCCTGGTAGATGGCGGGAGCTCCGCAGACATACTCTTCGTCCAGGCCTTCGACCAGATGTGCATACCTCGGAAGCATCTACTTCCAGCAGCCCAGCCGCTTCAAGGGTTCTCAGGACCGCCTCTCGATGCCCTCGGCCAAATAGGCCTCGAGGTTGCCTTCGGAGAGGGGCCTTTGGCCCGAGTAGAAGAGGTGATCTTCGATGTGGTTGATGCCCCATACGCTTACAATGCTATCTTCGGTCGAGGGATGTTGAACCAGTTCGGGGCTATAGCACATCATAATTACCTTTGTCTCAAAATGCCCACGCAAGGTGGAGTGCTTACTATTTCAGGAGACCAGGCTGTAGCCAGGAGGACGGAGTATGGCCATGGGCAGCCATTGGACCCCCGACAAGTGCATAATGTGGCGGAAAGCGTCGAAGAAGTACCAGAGGCCTTGAACCCTCCGAAGGGATCTTCGCTCAAGCCAAGCCCGGAGGGTGATGTTGAGACAAGAATAATCTCGAAAGATGGCAAAGAGTACCCAGTGAAATTCGGCAAGGGGCTATCTCCAGAAATAACCGCCTCGTTAGAAGAAGTCATCAGGAAAAATCTAGACATATTTGCTTGGACCGACGAAGACATCATCGGGGTCGATCGAAGCATCATCGAGCATACTCTGCTCGTCAACCCGAAGGCCAAGCCGGTGCGCCAGGGGCTCCGCAAGCTGTCAGCAGAAAGAGCAAGCCTAGCCAAGGCCGAAGTAGAAAAATTGTTAAGGGCTGGCATCATCAGGGAGGTAGCCCATACTGAGTGGTTGGCTAACCCTGTTTTTGTAAGAAAGAAGGACTTGAACAAATGGTGCATGTGTATTGACTTCACTTCATTAAATAAAGCATGCCCGCGAGACCCCTACCCGATGCCCCGAATAGATCAGTTGGTAGATTCCACAGCTGGGTCCGAATTGCTAAGTTTCCTCGATGCATACTCCGGATATCATCAAGTATGGCTAAAACGCGAAGACGAAGCCAAGACAAGTTTTATAACTCCTTCCGGAGTATTTTGTTATGTAAGAATGCCTTTTGGGCTGCGGAATGCCGGAGCCACCTTTTCTCGTTTAATAGCTAAGGCTCTAGGTCATCAGATAGGCCGGAATGTCGAGGCCTATATGGATGATATTGTAATAAAAAGTGCTCAAAAGCACCAGCATAGCCTAGATCTAGCTGAAACATTTGAGAGCCTCCGAGCATGTGGAGTACGCCTCAATCCAGAAAAGTGTATATTCGGAGCGCAAGCAGGAAAACTGCTAGGGTACTTAGTTTCGAGCAGGGGAATCGAAGCTAGACCAACACAGATAAGTGCACTTCAAAGGATGGCTCCACCAGAAAATTTGAAGCAGGTTCAAAAGTTAGCAGGGAGACTTGCAGCTCTTAGTAGGTTCCTGGCCAGGTCAGCAGAACGGAGCCTCCCAATTTTCAATGCACTAAAGGGGTCCGAAAGCTTTCAATGGACATCGGAGTGCCAAAAGAGCTTCGATGATATAAAAGAATACCTCGGAAGATTATCAATTCTGATCGTTCCCCTCCCAGAAGAAACATTGCTCCTTTATCTTGCCGCAACAAATTCAGCGGTAAGCGCAGTACTAGTCCGGGAAGTTGAGCTTAAAGGAAAGCTAGTCCAGAACCCAGTGTATTTTGTGTCGGAGGCATTATCCGGAGCTAAAATCAGATACTCCGAGCTAGAGAAGTTTGCTTATGCCCTAGTAATGGCCTCGCGGAAGCTGAGGCATTATTTCTTGGCGCATAACCTGATTGTCCCTACGTTGTATCCTCTTGGGGATATGCTCCGAAACAAAGATTCCACAGGCAGGATTGGAAAATGGGCAGTCGAGCTGGCACCCTTCGAAATCTCCTTCACGGCAAGGACAGCTGTTAAATCTCAAATTATAGCAGATTTCGTAGCAGAATGGACTCCATCTGCAATCTGGACCCCGGAAGAACCCTCCGAAGGTTTTTGGACAATATTCTCTGACGGAGCTTACCAAGCATCAAGCGCCGGAGCAGGGGCCATCATCATATCACCATCAGGGCAGAAGGCCATGTATTTCGCAAGGCTCAATTTCAGAACCACTAATAACATTTCCGAGTATGAAGGAATCTTGCTAGGCCTCCGAAGTCGTCGCAGGGCATATTGACAAAAGTTTTCAAGCAAAAAACCCACATCTCGCGCAATACCTTGAAGAAATCCGCAAGGCCGAAGCAGCATTCAAAGGGTTTACAGTTCGAAGCATCCCTCGGGCAGAGAACCAACTTGCAGATATTCTTGCAAAGGCTGCAGCAGGAGCGGTGGACCTCCTGGAGGGTGCTTTCTACGAAGAGCTAGAGCAGCCAGCGGCTGACCAAATACCCTCGTCAGAAGTAATGTGCATTCCAACTACAGATTGGCGAGCTCCGATAATAAGCATGTTGCAAAGTAGCATGGACCCTCCTGAAGGCCCAGAAGCTCGAAGGTTGCAAGCAAGAGCTCGAAATTACAATCTTATTGATGAAGTGCTATACAAGGCCGGAGTGTGTTCACCCCTACTTTGATGCAACTCACAGCCCGAAGGTCAAGACATACTTCGGGGCATCCACGAAGGACTATGCGGAGGTCATTTAGCCCCTCGAGCGCTAGCAGGCAAGACGCTTCGGCAAGGGTTTTATTGGCCAACAACAGTAAGAGACGCGGAAGAACTAGTTCGAACATGCCAAGGCTGCCAGTGGATGGGCAGACGAAGCCATCGCCCGCCAGCTCAGCTTCAAGTTATTACCCCAGTATGGCCAATGGCTAGATGGGGCATGGACCTCATAGGCCCTTTCCTAGTGGCAAAAGGCGGCTTGAAATTTGTGGTGGTGGCAATCGAGTATTTCTCAAAATGGGTTGAGGCGGAGCCGCTAATAGCTATCACCTCGAAGAATGTGCAACGATTTTTCTGGCAAAATATCATATGCAGGTTCGGAGTTCCAAGAGAGTTGACGGTGGATAATGGAACCCAGTTCGAAGCTGACACCTTCCAAACATTTTGTGAAGAACTAGGCATTAAGTTGTGCTTCGCAGCAGTGCGGCATCCACAGTCCAACGGAGCTGTTGAGCGAGCCAACGGGAACATCCTTTCCAGGCTGAATCGCTGAATTGTTGGATTGGCCAAGGGGCTGTGGGTAGAAGAGCTCCCCAAAATCTTGTGGTCCATTCGATCCACTCAAACCAGATCAACGGGGTTCACACCGTTTAGATTACTCTTCGGAGATGAGGCCATGACTTCTACGGAGCTCAGAGGTGGATCGCTTCGCGTAGTACAGCCTGGGGATGAAAGTGACCGGAGCACTTCGCTGGATTTATCAGAAGAAACAAGGCTTCGCGCTGTCGCGAAACTATCTAAGTACCACAAGCACACCAAGACATGGTATGACCTGAAGGTAAAGCTAAGTGAATTAAAACCAGGTCATCTGGTATTGCGCAGTGTAATAGCTCCGGGGAAGCTAGGAAACAAATGGGAAGGACCATATGTTATCTTACGCTCAGGACGCCCCGGGTCATTTAAATTAGCCAATTTAGAAGGAGAAGAGTTGAAGCATGCATGGCATGCGGAGCACCTTAAGAGTTATTTTGCTTAGGGGGCCCTTGTAATCATTTGTAAAAACTTCCCTTTCGATGAATAAAGATAAGGGTCGAATTTTGTTTGCTCTCCGAATATCCCTTACTCCTGATGGATGCATTAGGAGGACAGAGATGCTTGTAGAGCCGAGCATTTTTCTTAAGACCCAGGAAGCCGCCCTCGAACCATTGGTTCAAGGGCTACATTGCCAACCTACGGATTCCAGGCTCCGGCTTGTTAGGATCCGTAGAGAGGCTAAGGACTTTAAAGAAAAACAGATTTTCGGCCTTCGGGTTCGAAGTATCTGTATAAGAGCCGAAGGTGGCCAACCTACGGATCCCAGGCTCCGGCTTGTTAGGATCCGTAGAAGAGTCTAAGGACTTTAAAGAAAAACATATTTTCGGCCTCCAGGTTCGAAGTATCTGTAAAAGAGCCAAAGGTGGCCAAACCTACGGATTCCAGGCTCCGGCTTGTTAGGATCCGTAGAAGAGTCTAAGGACTTTAAAGAAAAACAAATTTTCGGCCTCCGGGTTCGAAGTATCTGTAAAAGAGCCGAAGGTGGCCAACCTACGGATTCCAGGCTCCGGCTTGTTAGGATCCGTACAAGAGTCTAAAGCAAAAATTTTAGTCTTCAAAAGCAAATTTAAGTACAAAGTTCGAAGCATGCAGGTGTTCGGACAATCATTGTGCCTAGCGAACCCTTTTCTATGGTGAAGGCTCCGCCACCCACAAGGGGGTCGGAGGGTACGAGTCACACAGCATACTTTCGAAGCATTCCACATTAAATCTTTATAATTGTACATCAAGAGAAATTTGTGTCTAAGCCTAAATAAAATTGGAGACCCTTTCGGCCCCTAGAGCTACCCCTACGGCTACTTTGCCCTTCGGAGCTCGAAGCCGCCGAAGTCGTCCTTTTAGTCCGGATGCTTCTCTTCTTCTTCGAGGCTCGCAGTTTCTTCTGCTCCTCTTGAAGCTCAGCCCATGTCAGGAGCCCTTCGGAGTCAGCCTTCGTAGGGTCTTCAACTTGGTACTCTGAGTCGGACCAGTCAATAGGCTCAGAAGACGAGGACCCCTCCGTCCTTTCTTCCTCTTTAATATAAGCTAAGACGTCCCTTCGAACTTCAAAAGTGATCTCCCCCCGTCTCCACGAGGAATAGAAAAGCGGGAGCGGCAGTAAGGCCTCAAACCCTCGAGGTTTGCCCACTCCTTTTGGAGCTCGTCGGTAATCTCCAGAAGTTCGAAGTTAGGGCTCGAAGGGCATGACAAAACCTAAAAAAGAGCAGAACACCCAAGACAAGTTCCCGTTTATAACTTTTTCATTAATAAAAGCAGGGTTTACAAGGCTTCATATACATAGCTGTCCTAAGCGGCTAGACCTGCGGGTCGGTCGGCGGAGCAGGAACCGAAGGGGCTGGCGCAGCAGGAAGGGGTGGCCTTGTTTTCGCTTGCTTCTGCCGGCGGGCCTCGTCAATCCAGGCCTTAGCTGCGGCCTTATGGTCCGTCTTCCAGGTCGACCAGAAGGCTTCCCAGGCCGAAGCCACCTCCGAAGATGGCCGCAGCAAGTCGTCGTCCACGAAGCCTCCAGGAGACGAACCTCCGACTTAGCCAAGGGGGATCCGAAGGGATTCAAGATGATGAAGAACTCCGATACCAGCGCACTGTCCGGAGATTTCCCCATACCGAATACCAGAGTTCTTCATCAACGACGAAGCAACCTGGATCCTCGTCAGCTTCCGGTCAAGGGGCTCGTGGGTTGCCGTAGAAGACGAAGGGCACATGGTGCCGAAGTATTCCAGCGTACCCTGGAGGGCTTCCAAGGTACGATCCGCAATACTAGAGTTCTTCTTCTCCGCTGCTTCCAGGCCTGCAGCAGTCGCGCCCACTTCGGCCACCCGGAGCATCAAAGAACTCTTGAGGGCCATCGCCTGGCTAAGAGCCCCCTGAAGCTCCACCAGCTGCGCACTTGAGGTAGCGGCCTCTTGGCGGAGCCTTTCAATCTCCGCTCGAAGGACAACGCGCTCGGCCTCGACCTCCTGGGCAGACGAACGGAGGGCTCCGAGGGCTTCGTCCGACGCCACCCTAGCCCTCCGTTCCTCCAAGACTTCTTCCTCTAGCCTGAGGGATCTCCCGGTGGAGTCATTAAGGGCCGTCTGGAGGGTAGTGACCTTCCGTTTAAGTCGATTAACTTCGACCTCGTTGGAAGTCGCTGCCGCTCTAGCAAGAACAAATTGCTGCAAAAAGAACTAAGTAAGTACTAAAGTATTTATGACCACTAATGCGAAGTAGCTATGGTGTCTTTTTCATACCTGAAGGGCAGCCCTTTCGAGGGCCGTGTTGAGTGTCGAAGCCCTGGCCTCGCTCAAGACGGAGATCAACTCCGAATTGGCAATGTCCTGGCTTCTCTCAGCCAGGGGCTCCATAAGTCTTCGGAGGCCACTCCGGTGCTCCAGGAACGGAGCCAGCAGAGGAAGCCAAGACAGAGCTTGAGCATCATCCGCTGCGGCTTCATCCTTCGAATTGCCAACGGAGGGTGCGGCCTGGCCAGGAAGAAGGCCGAGGCTAGAAATACTCTTGCCCCGCCCCGGTACGAAGGATGGCGAAGCAGGAGTACTCCGACCATCGGCAACCACCTCTTCGACCAGAACCGCAGTGGTGGAGGCAACCTTGGTGGTCGAGGCGGCCACTACAGGAGTGACCTCCATCGCCAACTCCATCCCGGCGAGCACGTCGTCTGCCCCGAAGGACACATTCTCCGCCGCCAAATTCGGAGCCTCTAGAGGCGCGGAGAGATCCGCTCAAAGGACAGCCTCCGAAGACGCAGGGGCTTCGGACGCCACCAAAGCATCAACACCCGAAGAGGTACCTATTTCAATAACAAAATTAATAAGCATGTTTTCACAGACAGCAAGCAGGTATTGAGTATAAAAGGGAGGAGCTTCGGAAAAAACCTCCGGGAGCTTCGTGGGGAAGGATTGCTGGATCCTCCAAGGCTTCGTACATCTGGAGGATGTCGGCGAAGTCATCCCCCGAGGTCCTGCCCTCAACATTCTCCATCGGAGCCACGGCCTCCGCAGGGACCACCACAGGTGCGGGCAAGTTGGGAGTAGGGGAGTCCGACTCCACCTGAACGACGACGGGCGCAGGAGGAGCAGTCAGAGTCACACTTACCACCTCCCCGATGAAGGTGTGAGGAGGGACTTCCCCTGTATCTTCGTCACCCAGGAGGTAGGCTTCGAAGGCCGCTGTTGTCTGGCCGTCGGAGTCCTCTGCCTCTTCGGAGGCCGAGCTTTGCGCACCCGGCGACGAGACAGACGAGGCGGGCGCCAACTCCGAAGGGTGCTTCGCTACCTTCTTCCTCCGAAACGGCTGTTTGCCGGCTTTCTTGGAGGGCTCGGCAGCGGCTTTCCTCTTACGGCCAACCGCTCCGGTCGGAGCAAAGTCAGGAAGATTCGGGGGCTCCATGCCGAGAGCTCTCCACACTCTGTTGGATCGCTCCCAGCTCCCCACCAGCTCCAACCTTCTTTGCCTCTCGGCCACCAAAGGGGCTCCAAGAACTCGTTCGGTGGCCCGAACTACATCCTCCGGAGCCAATGCTAGAGGCGCGACTGAAAGAAAAAGGTATGAGAATATAAGTATAATTGATTTCTTCATTTAAATATGATGCAGCAAGGAGAAGGTTTACCTAAGTTTCGGAGGTCCCCCTCCGAAGCTTGTGGGAACACAATTGTCCAGTTGGCTCCGAGGGGAGGGATCCGAAGTGCGACGAACTCCTCAGCTAGGTCGCACATGCTCATACGACGAGCCACTGAGGTAAGCAACCCTAGCCTCGTCGAGAGCAGGCTAGGGTTCGGAGAGATGTCCGCCTCCTTCCGGTACCAGATCTCCTGGAGAGGACCAGCGAGGGGGGAGACCTCTCCGACTTCGGCATAAAACCACCGAAGTATCCAGTTGGTGTACCACCTGTCGTTTATAGCTTTGGCAGGGAAGTGGAGGGCGTGCTCCCTCCGCAGCTGGAAATTGACGCTGCCGAAGGCTATCGTCACCTTGGAGTCCCCTGGCCCGTCTTGTGGCTTCGGTTGGCATATGGCTTCGTGGGTCGCGGCGAAGATTTCGGAGCGTCCTTCGCACCCCTCCGCCCGGAGCGCACATTCGAAGATGGCCAATCGGGCGATGGCGTTTGGGGACAGTTGAGGCAAGGTGATATGGAACAAGTCCAACACCTCCACCAAGAAGTCCACGGCCGGCAGCCCCAGGCCTGCTTCGAAGAATGCTTTGAAGACCACCACCTCTCCGTTCCTCGGCCTTGGAGTCGACTCCGTCCCAGGGACTCGAGTCCTCAGCCCAGCGCCCAACCTTCCGTCCACCGCTTCTTCAATGGACTCGGTGGTGCTCAAGGATTGGCCAATGATGAAGCTTTGAGAAATCTTCTTCTTGGAGGGCGGACAGAGCGCCCGAGGATTCTTGGGCCAAGCACCGCTCGGAGCCCCCGCCATTGCCGCTGCTGCCGAAGCGGCCCACGCCTGCCTCTGCGCCAAGGTGTTGGCCGCTGCAGGGGTGGTGTGGCTAGTTCTCGCCATCGCGCTCGAATGTTCAAGAGTTTGGAAGATTGGGGAAAAGGTGAATCGCAGGTGATGGATGCGGTAAAAAATCTCGGTTAATCTCCGTCTCTCCCTTTTATAACAACTCGACCAGTACTACTCTTCGATTGATTTCACACCACAGGTGATGCATGCGATCAGGCTTCTGTCATCAACAAGTGGGTCCGGTAAGTGGAACGGCGTACAACCGCTGTAAAAATCGACCGTTAGCTTTTTTACAGAAGGCAACGACTACTTGCGCCGTAACGGCTACTTCGACGGCGCCCCACGACGTTCGCTCTCCGGAACCATCTCCACGACGTGTGCACTTCGAAACCATCTCCATGACCTTCGCACTCTTAAACCGTTCCCTTCCCAATGTGCGTTCCCACTGTATCAAGAACTAGAAGGCGAAGGTTCGAAAGTGTTGGGTCCAAAATCCTCGGCTAAGTCACAGCATCCTCAAATCCTCTTTAAGCCTCAGAAATTAGAAATGTTCTTTTCGTATACTGCCTTCTTTCTAAAACAGGTTAACTACAGAAAGGCGTATTCGAGGGGCTACTGTTGGGGGAAATTACTCTATTTCCAAGACTTAAAGATTAACCCTTTGTTGGCTGATAAGGACCCCGAAGCCAGTGGACTGTTGTTCGGAGCATACGTCGCCACGACCGGAGGGTGCTACGGTGCGAAGCCCTAGAGGACCCTCCGAAGGGAAGATGGAGGCCTCGAAGCCGAAGGACACGATTGATTGGATGTCCTGCTTATCCATCTACCTTGCAGTGCTTTACCGAGTATAACCTTGTTTATAGTACCGAATAGTTTCTATTATGTCGGTTGTAATTTAGGGGTAAATAGGTCTTTTCCTTATGCTTTTCCCCCTATAAATACCCCCCATTGTACCTTGTAAAGGGGGATCCAGAACAAATTGTTCATCTACACTTATTCGGACCACTTGAGCTATTATCCATTTCGGAGGCTCAAAGTAGTCCTAAAGCACAAACTCCCTGTTTGTCCGTTCTTGATTACCGAGAACCTGTTGGCGTAACATTTGCGCCAACAGATGGCTTCGGAGAACTGCTGCAACTCCGTCGATACTGCAAGAAGTTAAGTTGGAAGTGAAAACTTCAACACAGCCACAAGGGCCTAGCTTCGAAGCTCAGCACGACACGCGTCGGGGGCAAAAACATCCTCGTTCAGAAGTTTTGAACATTGCACCCCCGCAGAAGTTTGCCCCAAGGGCTTCACAGACTTCAGGAAACAAGACCAGCGGCTGGAGGCCGATAGGGAAACCGGCTGGCAAAACCCAGGCCTTTTTCTACTGTGTCCATGGTGAAAATCGGAGTCACGCAACTGATGCGTGCAAATCTATACTTGCTTTAAGAGGAGAGTATTTGGAAAGAACTTCGGGTCGAGGCACTACTGACCGAGTTCCAACCGAAGTGCGTCCGGAGCCTATCCAGGCTGTGGCGCAAATAGAGAACTTCGACCCTGTAAAACGGCCTTCGGTGGTCAATGTTATGCCACCTCCGAAGCAAGAAGAGGGACAAGATCGAGGGAAAAGAGTAGTCCTCCCCATCTCCGGAGGAGGGACCCTCGGAAGTATGTCGAAGAGGGAGAGAAGAGAATATGTTAGAGAAGTGGGCCATATTGGAACCTCTTCATCTGCAGCTGCTGAAGGCTGGGATTATCAGAGAAGTGGCTCATACGGAGTGGTTAGCCAACCCAGTCTTCGTTAAGAAGAAATCTTCCGGGAAGTGGCGCATGTGTATTGATTTTACATCTCTGAATAAAGCATGCCCCCGTGACCCCTACCCCATGCCCCGAATTGATCAATTGGTCGACTCTACTGCCGGTTCGGAGTTATTAAGCTTCCTCGACGCGTACTCCGGCTATCATCAAATCTGGCTAAAGCGCGAAGATGAAATCAAGACAAGTTTTGTAACTCATTCAGGAGTCTTCTGTTATGTAAGAATGCCCTTTGGCTTAAGAAATGCCGGGGCTATTTTTTCGAGGTTAATTGCTAAGTCCCTAGGTCATCAATTAGGTCGCAATGTAGAGGCCTATATGGATGATATTGTAATAAAGAGTGATTTAAAGCACCAACATAGCCTAGACTTAGCAGAAACATTCAATAGCCTTCGGGCATGTGGGATCCGTCTTAACCCCGAAAAATGTATCTTCGGGGTGCAGGCTGGAAAATTGTTAGGGTATCTAGTTTCAAGCAGAGGGATTGAAGCTAGCCCCACTCAGATAACTGCGTTGCAAAGGATGGCTCCCTAGAGAATTTAAAGCAAGTGCAAAAGCTGACTGGTCGTCTTGCAGCACTTAGCAGGTTTTTGGCAAGGTCTGCGGAGAGAAGTTTGCCCATCTTTAAAGCATTAAAAGGGTCCGAAGATTTTGCATGGACACCGGAGTGTCAAAAGAGCTTCGAAGATATTAAGAATTATCTCAGTAACCTTGCTACACTCACGGTGCCTATTGCGGACACAACTTTCGAGGTTGAAACTCAGAATTCGGAGTTATCATATAATCAACGGTATTTTGTACAAGGCCGGAGTATGTTCCCCTTTGCTCCGAGGTATATCTCAAGCCGAAGGTCAAGAAATTCTTCGAGAAATTCATGAAGGACTCTGCGGAAGTCATTTAGCCCCTCGAGCTTTGGCAGGAAAGACACTTCGCCAGGGGCTTTATTGGCCTACAATCGTAGCTGATGCGGAGAGCTTAGTCCGCACTTGCCAAGGATGTCAGTGGATGGGACAAAGAAGTCATCGCCCACCAACAACTCTTCAAGTCATTGCTCCAGTATGGCCCATGGCCAGATGGGGCATGGATCTTATTGGCCCCTTCCCAGTAGCAAGAGGAAATTTGAAGTTCGCAGTGGTAGCAATCGAATACTTTTCAAAGTGGGTCGAAGCAAAGCCCCTAACAGCTATCACTTCGAATAATGTACAAAAATTTTTCTGGAAGAATATTATATGCCGGTTCGGAGTGCCTCGGCAGCTGACAGTGGACAATGGAACACAGTTCGATGCAGAACACTTCAGGAAATTCTGTGAAGACCTAGGCATCCAACTATGTTTTGCTGCAGTAAGACATCCTCAGTCTAATGGAGCTGTTGAAAGAGCCAATGGTAATATCTTGTCAGGGCTGAATTGAAGAATAGTGGGATTGGCAAAAGGATTGTGGACCAAAGAGCTCCCAAAGATCCTATGGTCCATCCAGACAACTCAGACAAGGTCTACCGGTTTCACTCCTTTCAGACTATTATTCGGAGATGAATCTATGACACCAACAGAACTTAAAGGAGGATCCCTTCGTAGCACCGAACCGGAAATAGAAGCAGAAAGACAAACTTCGCTTGATTTAACAGAAGAGACAAGACTTCGAGCTGTTGCAAATTTGTCAAAGTATCAGCAGCAGACGAAGACTTGGTTCGACCCGAAGGTCAAGATTAATGAACTTAGGCCAGGTCATCTCGTTTTGAAAAGTATCATAGCGCCAGGGAAATTAGGAAATAAGTGGGAAGGTCCATACATAATTGTTCGCTCAGGGCGTCCTGGTTCTTTTAAGTTAGCTAATTTGGAAGGTGAAGAGTTAACGCATACATGGCATGCGGAGCACCTAAAGCGATATTTCGCATAGGGGCTCCTTGTAATCATTTGTAAATACCTTCCAAATCAATAAAGCTTATGGTTCAGATAATGCCTACCCCCCATAGATGTCCCACTTCTAGTGGACGCACTGGAATAGCGAAGTTGACCGGGAGGGAAGTGTCATTAATTTGAATAATATTTTTCGGACTTCGGACCACTGGTCCGAAGCTTCCGACGAGGTGGGAATGTCACTAAAAAAACGGATTCCAAGCCACCGGCTTGAAAGCATCCGTAAAAAGAGTCCAAGGAGACCAAATAATGCGGATTCCAAGTTTCGGCTTGAAAGCATCCGTAAAAAGAGTCCAAGGAGACCAATTAATGCGGATTCCAAATTTCGGCTTGAAAACATCCGTAAAAAGAGTCCAAGGAGACCACTGCGAATTCCAAACCACCGGTTTGATAGAATTCGCAAAAAGAGGAGAAGGAGGCCAAAACAAACAGAGTTTGAGCTCATGAGCTTCGAATATCTGTGAAAAAAGTCCAAAGTGACCAATCGTTTGGGACACTAAAGTGTCCGGAAAGTTGTCCAAAGTGATTTCTTTCAAAACACAAGGTACTAAGTTACCAATCTTCAGACTCCAAGTAGTCGAAGACATTTTATAAGATTTTAATCAATCTTTAAATTGCTGAGGGGCTCCGAGCCCCCAAAATTGAACTCCTAAGTTTTTCTTTGCGCCGAACCATCTTTGAATATAGTTCGAAGTTGCTTACGCCCAAAGAGGGGCTGGGAAATAGGGAGACAATTTTAAACCGATATTTATTATTCGAACAAATTATGATTACATCATGAAAAATTGGTATCTATACCGAGAAGGAATCGAAGACCCCTTCAATCTCGAGAGCTAAGGTTGGAACGACTAGTTCCAGAGCCGGGAGTTCTAACAACTTTGCGTTTAACTCTCCTACCTCCCTTCGAAGCTCTAAAGTCTTTCTGTTCTTGTTGAAGCTCGGCCCAAGTTCGGAGTCGTTCGGGGCTCCTTTCCCAGCTTCCAAGTTCTTCAGGCTTTTTACCCTGAGCTTCATCTTCATCTTCAGACCATGCAATGTCTTCGGAAGATGAAGTTTCCAAGTTAACTTCTTTTTCTTCCTCTTTAATATAAGATAGTATATCTTTGCTTACTTCGGGCGTAATTGCACCGGAGCTATCTCGGGGAACTAAAAATCGAGGTCGCTTGTGAAGTTTTAAAAGATCGAAGGTAGCCCATAGTAGGCGGAGTTCTTCGTTAACGTTTAACACTTCGACATCATCCATATGAGGTGAAGCCTAAAAACATGACAAGCAAATTTTCATTCATAATATATGAAAAACATGATGCTTTACATAGTCAGGATCCTAAGGTAAATCTAGACCTATGGGTTTGGTGGAGGCTGGCTGCTCGAAGATTGCAACCGAGCTTGCTTTTGGCATTGCCCTTCATCAATCCAAGCCTTGATCGCAGTGCGACCTTCGGCTCTCCATGAAGCTTGGAAGGCTTGCCAAGCAGCGGCCACGTCTTCGGAAGGATTGAGAAGCTGGTTTTCATCGAAGGTAATGGGAGCCGCCTCTGCGTTCGGAGTTATCGTTATTCCCAGATCTTCGTAGTAGCGAAGTATGCCGATAGCAGCCACTTGTCCGGAGAGTTCTCCGTATCGAATGCCTGCCGTCTTCATCGTCTTCGTAGCTCCTTGGATCATTTTTAGCCATCGAAGCAAGGAGACGTTGTCGTTTGAAGGAAGTGTCCCAGTAGTACCGAAGTACTCTAAGACACTTAGGAGTTGGTTCATGACCTCCACAGCTACCTTCTCCGATTCCAGCTTATCATCAAGTAAAGCGTCCTTCGCAGAAGTCAATTCTTCCACCACGCCGGAGAGCCTAGCTGCCTCCGTAGCTAAAGAGTTTTTCTGGTTAAGTAGGTGGCTAGCCTCTTCTGCAGTTTTGGCCTTTTCCTCTCGGAGCTTGACAAGTTCAGCCCCCGCCGTAGCATGCTCCGCCCGCATCTTTTCTATTTCCGCCCGAAGCACAATTTGTTCTGCTTCGAGCTCTTTATTTGCAGTCTCCAAGCTTTGGCTGACCCTCCGTTCTGTTAAGACCATGTTGTCTAAAAGGGAAACTCGACCTTCAGAAATGTTAAGATTTCTCTGAAGAGTGGTGATTTCCTCTCGAAGGCGAAGGCTTCCGCGTTCATTTGAAACGTTCGCAGCTCGGGCAAAGACTATTTGCTGCAAAGAGAAAAAACCAAGGTGAGAAATTATTTGTATATAAGATTAATTTTGTTTTGCAGATACTTCGTACCTGGTACGCTGCACGCTCCATAGCAGCGTTGAGCTCCGAACCCTCAGCCTCGCTCAAGATGGCTACCAAGTCTGTCTCCCCAACTTCGCGGCTAGCTCGATCGAAAGGCTCGAGCAAAGTCCGAAGTCCGGTTCTTTGCTCCAAGAAAGGAGCTAGAAGAGGGAGCATAGACAAGGCCCTCTGGTCATCTTCGTTCGGCGAGGGGCCGGAGTGCTGGGCCGTATCTTTTGGAACTTCGGCAGACTGGCCCCCCTCTGTAGATTGGCTTTCGTCTGTTGATTCAGACGGAGTTAATCCTGAGCTCTGAGCAGGGAGGGGGTCCACCTTGCCTTTACCTTTTCCAGGTCCCATTTGAGCGACTTCTGGAATTGGCTCCAGAGTAGCCGAAGTCCTAGGATTGGTATCTTCGGGAAGGCCCTCTTCCATAGGAGTAGATCCTGTTGAAGCAATGGTATTATACATTGTATAATTTCGCAGGAAAAAAGAACAAAAGAATTATGTGAAGTTTACCTCCGAAGTCTTGTCGACGGGTGAGCATTGGACTGCTTGGCGGGTCGAAGGCTACCCCAAAGTCTTCGTCGGAGTCAGAATTCACAGTTAAATCTTCGACTGTTGGAGCCTCTTCGGGAGTTGCCATCATTGCTTCACCTGAAATCGAAGTTGATTCTACAGCAACTTCGACTCCACCTTCGTCCATAGGGACTTCATCTCGCGATAAGTCTTCTTGAGCAACCGAAGTCCCAACTTTCCCAAGGTTGCCTTGAAGCTCTGGCACGCTCACAACGTCGCCAATTCTTGCATCTGTTTGGGCTGCATCCTTGTCAATTAGATCAACAAGAATTCTACCTTCATCCTCCGAGGAATCGGAGACCGAAGCTATTGGGCTTGGAGGCGCCGCAGTTTTCGGCTTTTGGGCTACTTTCTTCGATGGAATCTTGGCAGAGGTCGAGGCTCCAACTTCGGCCTTCCTTTTCTTAGGCCCTTGTTCCGAAGGCACCCAATCCAAAAGAGGAGGAGGAATAACTTCGAGTAGCCTCCATACTCGGTTGGACCGCTCCCAAGTACCTACCAACTTAATCCTCCATTCTTTCTCGGCCGGAGTCGGGACTCCTAGAATTTTCTCTGAAGCCCGCACAATTTGCTCCGAAGTCATAGGAGCTAGAGAGGCTGAAAGATAAGTTGATGTTGGTTATTTCTTCAAATAAATATATATGAAACATGTTGTTTCGAAATTACCTACAGGGCTCGAGCTCGAAGAAATCTTTCGAAGGCCACCTTCCGTATCTTCTTCAAAGGTGATTGGCCAGTTGTCCATCAGAGTGGGGATCTGAAGTCCGATGAACTCCTCAGCCAGATCCCGCATGCTCAGACGATGGCTGATGCGTTGAAGTAGGCTAAGGCGAGCTTCAAGCTGACCTGGATCTGGATGGACAAGAGCTTCCTTCCGGAAGTTTATGTCCTGAAGAGGTCCAGCTAGGCGAATCCCTGCCCCAACTTCAGCATAAAACCATCCGACGATCCAATCAGTGTACCACCTGGCTTTGATGGCCTTGGCTGGAAACCGAAGAGCGTACTCGTCTCGAAGTCAGAAGTTAATACTCCCGAAGGCCACCACCATCTTCTCACCTCCGGGGCCTACGAAGGTCTTGGGTTGGCACGAAGCTCGATGTAAAGCTGCGAAGATTTCTGCTCTGCCTTCACATCCTTCAGCTCGCAACGCCCACTCGAAGATGGAGAGACGTGCTATTGCGTTCGGAGAGAGCTGGGGGAGAGTAACATAGAATAAATCCAGTACCTCGGCCAGGAAGTCGACAGCCAGAAGTCCTAATCCAGCTTCGAAAAAGGCTTCGAAGATGACCACTTCTCCGGGCCTTGGCGAAGGAATAGCTCCTTTTCCAAGTTTGCGGATCACTATCTCTGAACTAATCTTGCCTTCTATCGCAGCCACGAGCGATTCCCTCTTGCAGGTTGAAGGTCCCAACTGATAGGATTAATCCGCATACTTCGTCGACGCTGGGAGGAGATCATGAGAATCATCGCGTTGGGGATTTCTCCTTGGCACCGCCATTGCTGCTACTGTTGCTGTCGGAGTCACCGTCACTGATGTCGCCACCGCCGTTGCAGCCGCAGCCTGCTGCCGAGCCAAGGCCGAAGCCGCCCCAGGAACTTTGAAACTCGTCTTCGCCATGAAATCGCGTGGATTGCTTGAGGAAAGAATGGAGGCTATGGTTGACTGCTGGGTTGTTTGCACAAGAGCGGTGAGAAGGTATTCGAGAAGGATTTGGGCCCCTTATTTATAGCCCAGGCCATGATTTTTTTACCATTTGGTGTTCTGCTGTTTCGCATTCCTAACCGTTATCTCTTTGCGAACTTAACACATTTCCTTAACTTCCATTGAGGAAAAAGCCAATGACTATTTTTTCTAATCCTAAAAAGCTTTCGGACTTTTTAAGTTAATTCTAAAAAATAGTTTGAACATAATTTTCTTATAAGTTGATTCGAAGTTTCAAATCTCCACATATTTCGAAGGCTGATTAAAATTATTAGTCTCTGCACATGATTTTTTATCTTGCGTATACTACTCTCCTAACATCACAGGTCTAGCGGAGAAGCGTATTCAAGGGTCTACTGTTGGGGGAAAATATTTCATCCTCAGAGCCATTATGGTGACAAGGCAAAGGCAAATGATTGAATCAAAGGTTTCCAGCATATAACTCCGGAATCACCGTGGATCAAGTTCGAAGTATGGAGGCGAACTCTAGTTCGGAGTATATCTTCGAACTAGGACTCTTCCGAGAGCTTCCTTGCCAGCTAGGATGAAAGACTTATCTTCCTTCTCATTAGATTAGTCTTTTACCATTTTAGCCCTATTAAGGGTACCGAATAGTTTCCACTATGTCGGTTGTAATAGAGGGGTAAAAGGGTCTTTTCCTTAATGTTTGGGCCTATAAATACCCCCCGTTTTACTCTGTAATGGGGGGCCGAATACAAGTTATTCAATATACATTTTCGAACTGTTTTAAGCTATTATCCTTTCGGAGGCTTGAAATAGTTTACTTCGCAAACACTTCGTTTGTTAGTTTCTAACCTTCAGAAACCTGTTAGCGTAATCTTTTACGCCAACACCTATGAAGCCATTGAGAAAAACACTTTTGACATCCATTTGATAAAGTTTGAAACCACGGGATGCCCCAAATGCAATTAAAATTATAATGGCCTCAAGACGAGCAACACGTGAAAAAGTTTATGTAAAATCAATCCTTTCTAACTAAGAATAACCCTAAGCCACAAGTCTAGCTTTGTTTCTAACTACAGACCCATCCTCCCCTTGTTTGTTTTTGAAAATCCATTTAGTTCTAATGAAAATATTCAAGTTCTTCATGCATGGCATTGATCCAACTAGAATCAGATAAAACATGACTCACATCTAAAGGCTCGAAAGAAGCAACAAAACAGAATCAATGAAATGAGCATGAGAACATGTTACCCTTTGATCCATCTCACCAATGATCTGCTTGGGAGGATGCATCCTTTGAATGTGATGAGGAGCCTCGCATCGGGATGCAGTCTCCCCCTCGACTTGTGCCAGTGAATGGTCGAAGATGACTGATGTCAAGGTAGTAGCTTTGGGGCCTCTTGCCAAAGTTGTCGAAGCGGGGCCAGCTTCGGGGGTCGATGTCGAGGGTAGTAGGGGATCATCCTCGAAGTCTTCAGGATCTTCATCTTCAAAGATCGCCTGCTACATATCATTTTGACTTGCCTGTTCAAAAGAAGAGCTGACACAGGAGGTTGATTCATCAAAAGTCACATCACATGACTCGATGACAGTGTTAGTTTCCAAATTGAAAACACGATAGGAATGACCATGGGTAGTGTAACCCAATAAGATCCCATCAGAAGAACGTGACTCAAACTTATCTAAATTTCTATGTTTTAGGATAAATCATCGACATCCAAATACTCAAATATGAGTAACTTTGGGTTGTCTCCCAGAACCTAACTAATATGAAGTCAGGTTCAAGATTGAACGCAAGAAAATTTGGTTTGAGATGTAACATGCAGTGTTCATGGCCTCAGCCCAAAATTTTCTAGGAGTCCTATGCTCATCGAGCATCATCCTAGCCATCTCAACCAAAGTGCGGTTATTTCTCTCAACAAAACCATTCTGTTGAGGAACCCAGGGAGCAGAGAATTGATGTTCTATGCCATGCTCCATGCAAAAGTCAACAAAGAGACTATTCTTGATCTTGGTGCCATTATCACTTCGAATGAACTTTAGTGCACCAGGGAGTTTAGTAAATAGTCTCAAAGCTAAGCTCCGAAAGTGTGAAAACACTTCATCTTTGCTAGCTAAAAAGAAGACCCAAGAGTAGTGAGAGATATCGTCAACAATGACAAGAACATACCATTTGCCGCCTAAAGAACTAACCCGAGAAGGACCTACGGTGTCCATATGAAGAAGCTCTCCCGGTTATTTAGTCATCACAATAGTGACTGGTGAGTGTGAAGCGGCAATAATTTTCCCATGTCGACAAGGAGCACAAACTAAATTCTTCTCAAATTTGAGCTTGGGAAATCCTTGGATCAGACCTTGGACACTCAAGCGAGCTAGCAACTCAAAACTCATATGCCCTAGTCTCCTATGCCACTTCCAGAGCTCAGAAGTAGAATGTGCAACCAAATAGTGAGAAGAACCAGAAGACTCAGAAAAATCAGCTCCAAAAACTCTCCCAACTGTAATGATCTTACAAACTAAAATGCCATCATAATCGAGTACTTGCGAAGTATTACGATAAAATCGCACTTCGAAGCCCTCATCAAGCAGCTGGGACACAGAGCAAATTGTATCCCAAATTTTCAACCAAAGCAACATCTTTGAGAGTGAAGTTTGAGTTGATTCTTACCACACCTTTACCTTTCACTCTACTTCTTCGGTTGTTACCGAAGGTGATTTGCTCCTTTTGCTTGGTTGTGGTGAGGCTGGAGAACCATACTACATTTCCAGTCATATGGCGCGAACAACCGGAGTCCATGATCCACGTGCCCTCCAAGCCTCGGTCTGACGCCTACACAAAATGAGAAAACCTCGATCGCTCAGTGCTGGGGTGAGTGAAAATATGACGAGGCATCTATCACTAAGAGATATGAGCAGTAGGCATTGTAAAAATAGGTTATCTACGCATAGGTAAAATAGAGTGATGCAAACTGCGAGTCCTATCTACATGATGCAACCTAGACGCACGACGAGGTCTCCCAACCTATCGAGGTACAAAGCCACCTACACATGGTCTAGCACCATATGAGACATGGTGTACACCACGAGGTACATAACCTCTTCGGGAGGCACGGGGAGCCTCAAAACTAGGACGTGAGTAAAATTCTAGCTCATGCATACCTGGAGAATGGTAATGCATGGCCTAAAAACTCTACGCCTGTGAACGTCGCTCATCCTTGATGCGATGAAAGCAAAACCCAACCAAATGACCCACCCGCTGGTAGTATGAGAAATGTAAGACTCTCTTAGGGGTACTCACATAGGTCATAGGAGCAATCCTCATAGGCTCCTTGGGTTTTTGCTGAGGGTTTTTCTGGGGTGGAGGAGGTGGAATTTTCTTGAGAGGCTGAGTAGGTTTCTTGGCTTTCTATGGAGTGTCTAACTGGGCTCTCTTTTTCTCTAAGGTAGTGGGTGAGGTAAACACAGTTTTGTTTTCACTATCAGGAATTCTCTAAAAACCCAATCCTAGAGCTAACCTTGCCCTATCACCACATATCTTGGTCTTGGCCAAGAAAAAATTCATCCTAGCCTTTCCCTCAGTGCATTTGTTCACCACAGAAAGAAGGTATTCATTTTCAGTCAGGAGCTTTTCAATCTGCCCTCTAGCAAAACTGAGTTGGTCCTTAAGGGTAATGTGGGTGGGACAAGCAGGCTACACATCCTTAGAACACTCAACACTCTCCAATCTAGCCTCTAACTCCCTAACATGCTCTTCTCTCAAATTAATGCTATCAATCAATAAAGAACAGTTTGAACAAGCATCAGAAGAAATAGGTCTAGACTCCACCACCAACAGCTGCTTCTGTGCAGTCTCAAGCTCATCAACAGTTTAAGCATGCACAGAACACAACTAAGCATGCTCACCCATGACAACAGTGCAAGAATCACATTTAGTATCATCAATTTTAATCTTAAGCATGGCATAATTAGTAGAAACAGATTCTAGCCTAAGTCTAAGATCTTTTCTATCTCTAGCGGCATGAAAAAGTAATCTATCCTGAACAAGAACTACCTCATTCAGTTCATAAACTTTAATGGAAAGCTGGTCGTAGGATAGTGGTACCTCGGACGAGTCAAGCTCATCGCCGCTGTGAATGTTGTCGGCCATAAAGCAAAGGCCGGTGAAATCCCTTGCCTTCCTCTCCTCCTTCCTTGGAGACTATTCCTCCTTATTAGAGCTAGACTCCTCAGTTGAGGAAGTGTCGATATCACTGAGTGCCATGACAAAAGCTCTGGAAGTGGCCTTGGCTACCCTCTTAGACACCTTGTCGTGCTTACCCTTCACATAGGGTTTCCTTTCCTTCTTGTGGTGTTTGGGGCGCTCACTCTCTTCTCTCCTCTTAAGCTTAGGATAATTGGTCTTGATGTGAGAAGTGTCACCACACTCAAAACACCCACTAAAACCACTTATCCTCTAATCCCATCTCTCATTGTGAAAATGGGTGAACCTCCTATCTATGAGAGCAAGCTCTTCATCATCTAGAGTATCCACCTGCTCTTTAGTGATAGAGACTAGGGAGGACAGAGCAAAACCACCTACAAGAACACAAGTGCCAGATGAGCTTGGTTCTGTAGTGGTGCCATGGATAGAGCTAGAAACTAGTGCCAAGGGCCAAGGAAAAGAGTTTTTGTGCACTGCAAGAGATGCCTTGGCAATCTCTGTGGATTTTAGCTTGCTGAAGAGTTCATCACAGGTCAATGTGTCATAGCATGTGGACTCCTCAACGCTGGATATCTTCACTTACCATATGCTACGATCAAGAGCATAGAGAAGCTTGATATCCCTATCATGGTCAGTGTAAGCAAGCGTCCCATTGGACTGCAAGTTACTCACTATTGCGCCAAAGCTAGAAAACATGGAATCTATAGATTCGCTAGGGCCTTGCACAAACAACTGATACTGTTGATTGTATGTGCTCTGGTGCCTAGCCTTGATCTGTGTAGAGCCCTTGTGAAAGACAGTGAGTGTAGTCCAAATCTCCCTAGCCGTCCTCAGGTGCTGAACCCTATCAAAGTCACTTCTACTCAAGCCAATGAACAATATATTTCTAGCTTTGGAGTTAGAATTATACTGTTCTTTTTTTGTCTGAGTAGTGCGAGTTTCAAGGATGGAATACTGTGAGTCCACAATCTCCCATATTGCATTTCCTTGGCTTAGCAAGTAAGCATCCATGCACACCTTCCAATATGTGAAGTCAGTTCCATCGAACATAGGTATTTTACTAACTCTGTCTATGTCACCAAAACATCACAAAAGTGGTTAAGGTCAACTGGTGATCTTAACCAAGCTCTGATACCAATTGATGGACCGAAATAGGCGACCAGAGGTGGGGGGTGAATGGGAGCTTTTAAAATTCTGTTCTACTGAACAGGCTTCGAAAACACCCTTCGAAATGTCTGGTTCGGAGGTATCGAACACACTCCGAACACAGACTTCGAATGGGGTAAAAGTTCGAAGTGCAGATTACTTCACTCGCACCCAGAAACTCAAAACACAACTCTGCTAAGATAGTGAACGCTCCGCACACAAGGTGCCTTCAAGCAAGCTTCGCACTACTGTACTTTGCATGAGTATGTTTCCCTTTGTGGGCTTTGAATAGATACTCTGCACTAGCAACTAGTACTAGACTTCATATTTTGGAGTGCAGAAAGTAGACACAAAAATGACTGCACTACGAACTTTGTCCATGGGAAGAAAAATAGGCTTCGAGCCAAACATCACAGGGTGCTTCATTAGTAAAAAGAGAGGTCTAGCCTCTGATTTCCACAGAACGAACCATGCACCAAACTCACAGAAATTTCACATATGACTGACACAACACTTGTATGAAATAACATAGAGAAAGATCTTTGGTCTACAAGAAACGAAATGAGAGACAAACAACTCAACTCATATAGTGCAAAGAAAATAGATACAAGTTCATGCATAGTAAATCAAATAGAAAACTGAAATTTCATTGCATAAAGAGGGAACACAAAAAACTCACAAAACTGAGTACATGAGAATGACGGCTAGCTCTAGGAGTTCTGAAAATGGTTTCTCAAAGTGTTACCTAGACCTAGCCTGCCTCACTATTTATAAGCACAACTCAGCCATGTGAATAGACTACTTTACCCCTAGGGTTGACAGTGGTTTTGTCTCTGCCAGACATGTGGTTACATATGGTAGTCTACTTTATTGGAAGCTCCTTTTGTCAGCTTCGCAGAGGAGACATCATTGGCTTTTGCAGAGCAGACACGATCAACTTTTGCAAAGCAGAATCTTTTGGAGACCCCTTCACACACGAGGTGTGTAGAGGCTTCGGTGACAAGCTTCGATCCTGAAGGCCTTCGCTTCACCGAAGTCAGTCTTTGATACATTGATGGTTTTGAGCCAAAGCTGTCAATGCCCTTGAGTCTTCGCACCATCACCTCTGCAGTGGATCACCACGGCTTCGTAGCTACTCCCAGCTCGAACTCTGTCAGTACGTGTACCGAAGCCATGTATGTCCGAAGTACCTCAAGTCAACCACACTCCGAAGCCCCACCTTCGATGTACCTTCGCCACCTTTTGAAGTCCCTCCGTCCAAGGCCTCCGCATGAAGCATATCCAAAAGCACCCCTTCGCAGTGTCTCAGCCCCGAGCACACTCCACGAAGACCCTTATCTGGACCATGCCTTCGATGCACCTTGACTTCCGAGACCTTCGTTAGGTGTCCTTCCAAGTGTCTCCAGCCAGAGCACACCTAGAGCCTTGCCTCATTCATAAGGAATTCATGCGCCAATCTTCGAAGTCACTCCTTTGGAGTCACCCCTCAAAGTGCCTTGCCTCCGAGGACTTTGCCTCGGGGTACCTTCAGCCGGAGCCACCCTCTGCACTTTCTGCCTTCGCTTGGTGCACCTTAACCCGAGGACCGACCTCAACCCCACGCAGCCTTTGTGACCGAGCTCCCCGCTTGCCTCGCATCAAGACTCCCGCTTGACATATGTTCACTTGCTGTGAACCGTCCGTCGCCTCTGAAGTCACCTACACACCACCAGCAGACAGAAAAGTGTTTATAGTACCCCGGAGACCTCTCCGATAAAAAACCTCAGGTACACACTCCGGTGTACCACTCAAAGTACCGAACCCTTCGGTACAATCTTTTCATTGTATTCTGCCGGACCCCTCCGATGGACATACTCCACTGCAACAGCTGCAACTACCAAACACTAAACCCTTCGGTAAAACACATCCAAACCCCTTCGGAGGGACCCCTTTGTCCAGAAGAGAACTTGTCAATCACTCATCACAGACTTGAAACCAAGGCACATCTCAACTTGGTTTCTCAAATACAACATGGTCTGTGCAAAAACTTCACTTCTCAAGATTAGCAAATAATTTCTCCTTTCTATGCTCATCCAAGACTTGCCGAATGTGTTTTACATGCTCTTCAACAGTTTTGCTGTAAATCAGAATATCATCAAAGTAGACAACAAAAAATTTCCCAATGAAAGCTCGCATGACATGATTCATCAATATCATGAAAGTACTAGGAGCATTAGTCAAACCAAAAGACATAACTAACCATTCATACAAACCAAATTTAGTTTTGAATGCGGTTTTCTATTCATCTCCAGCTTTTATTCTAATTTGATGGTAACCACTTCTCAAGTCAATTTTTGTAAATATTATGGAACCTCTTAATTCATCAAGCATATCATCTAACCATTGAATATGATGATGATAGCGAACAATGATATTGTTTATATCCCTACAATCAACTCACATCCTCCAAGAACCATCTTTCTTTGGCACTAATATCACAGGTACAACACAAGGATTTAAGATTTCACGAACAAAACCTTTATCAAGAAGTTCTTGTTCTTGCCTTTGTATTTCTTTTGTTTTTTAGGATTGGTGTGGTATGGTGGGCGGTTAGGGAGTGCAACCCCCTGGAATAAGATCAATTTGATGCTCAATTCTGTGCATGGGAGGTAGTCTGACTGGTGTTTCTTCTTGGAAAATGTTTTTTTAGTCCTGTAAAAGATGAGACACAATACTAGGAAGAGAGGTGACATCGTTAAGTGAAAATAAAATGTATTTGCACACAAGTACAAAGAGCACTTGATCTGGGTTATTCCTCACCTCTCTTAGCTCCAATTTTGTGGCTAACATAACTAGATGCTCTCCCTTTCCTTTCTTTTTATCTCTCAACTTTGGCTTGTGGCACTCACTCTCCGAATTGTGGATGGCACTCGATTTCTTTTGCTCTTCTCCTCTTTGACTTGTCGGACTAATTTCAGATTTTTTTTGTAAGTGCTCGGCCATGATTTGTTGAGGCAAAGTAGGCTTGAGTACAAACATTTTCCCTTTTAAATCTAGTGTATACTGGTTTGTTCTCCCACAATGCTGAGTATCTCGATCATATTGCCAAGGTCTTCCAAGTAACATGTGACACACTAACATCGGTGCCACATCACACTCCACCGTGTATATATATTCACCAATTTTGAATGGAACCATTACTTTATATCCAATCTTAATATCTCTTGAGTCATTCAACCATTAGACATGATATGGATGAGGGTGTCATTTTAGCTTCAAACCAAGCTTGTCAACCAACTCCCGATTGGCAAGATTATGGCAGTTCCTACCATCAATGATTGTTGTAGCAATTGTGTTAGCTACAACACAGGTTTTGTATGTGTGTATATGGTGTGTAAAATGAACCTCGAAGGGTTCTCTCAGAGGGAGAAAGGATTTATACTGGTTCGGACCTCCCCTAGGGGATAATAGTCCTACGTCCAGTTTGTGGTGGATTTGGCATCGTATGCCCTGGTGTGGTGTAGTGAACTCTAGGGTTTCATGGCCCCTGGAGAAGCTATCCTGTTACAAGGGCTTGGCCCTGCTTTTATAGGCACGCATGCAAAAGGAAAAGACTAGAATGCCCTCTATAAGTCCTAGGCTTATAGGGGCAAAAAGGGGAAAAGGAGCTAGCTACTGTACAAAGTGCTTTACAGCTTTACAGACGTGTTAGACAACGTCACTTCTTGACCAACTAAACAACATACTAGGGGCAGAGGGGCCCCTAGTATGGCTATTACACTGTAGCAGGGTGCAGATATTTTCTAGGTTCGGAGTAGGGGCCGGAGCTCTCCAGGCGAAGGCTGCAAGGGAGGCCCCGAAGTATACTCCGAACTGAGGCTCCGAACTGGGCCTCCAAACTAGGGCTCCGAACTAGGGCTCCGCACTGGTCCTCTGAACTGGGGCTCCGAACTAGGGCTCTGAACTGGACCTCTGAACCGGGGCTCCGAACTGGGGCTCCGAACCAGGCCTCCGAACCGGGGCTCTAAACTGGACCTCCGAACTGGGGCTCCGAACTAGGGCTCCGAACCGGGCCTAGGGCTTCGAACTGGACCTCCGAACTGGGGCTCCGAACTGGACCTCCGAACTGGGGCTTGGAAATAATTTCTCCAGAAAGGAACAGGCTTCGATAGTGTTGGGCTCCGAGCCGAAGGGTGTTGGAGGCTGACGTCATTTGGCCCCTGTTCAAGGGGAAAACTTATTTCCCCAACAGTAGCCCCTCGCGCGCAGGCCTTCGGGACGAAGGGGTGCGTGCGCCCTTGGGACAAATGACTGAAAATTACAACTTTAGGGAAAAATAGGCCTTCGGAGCTTGGACCGAAGGTAGCTTCGAAATGCGCAGGTGATAACTGCTTGCGTCAGTTGTCAGAATGACCTCGGGGAGATCAACTGATTCTGCAACGGCTATAAAAATGATCGTTACTGTGCGCTGGGCCGATTCGCCTTCGCTGGAGGCCCACTTGGTAGTGGGTTCGGTCCACGAACCATCGGGATTTTTACCGCCTATAAATAGGGGTTTACCGCACACGTCTTCGGCACGCTTCTCATTTGCTTTCTTCTCAGCGCCTTGCATCCTTTGCTCTCTTCTCTTCCTTAGCTTCGCGCGAAGCACCCCTCGCTAGCTTAAGCCCCTCGTGCCGAAGCTCCACAAAAATGCCGAAGAAGGATGCCTCGAAGGCTTTGGCCTTGGGCCTGAGCTCGAGCTCCGCTCAACTGCAGGCAGCGGCAACTACGATAGCGAAGCCTGCACCGAGGCGGTTGGGGCCGAGGGACCTTCGGATGCCATCTGACAAGTTTGAGCAAACACTGGAGATGAGGGCCTCGATCTCCACAGAGGAGCCTGTCCGGAGGGCCTCCGAAGGGAGGATTGCGGCGAAGATCCAACTTAGAGTTCTGGAGAAGTCAGAGGCTATACCAAGACCTCGGGCCGACGAAGTGGTGCTGTTCGAAGCCTTCTTCGAAGCCGGCCTCGGACTGCCAGTAGTGGGGATGTTGAGCGAAGTCCTAAAGGCCTACAACCTCGAGCTCCCTCAACTTTCGCCCAATGCTGTGGCGAGGCTTGCTGTTTTTGAATGGGCCATGAGGGCCGAAGGTTGCGAGGGCCGTGCGGATGTCTTCATCGCCCTTCACGACGCCAACTGCCAACCGAAGCCGAGGGAGGGTGCAGACCACGTCAAGAGGGCTTTGGCCTTCAAAAGCGCCAACTTCCAGCTTCGGAGGGAGTACCAAGATGCCTTCCCGGCGAGGGCCGCCAACAGCAAATGGTACTCGAAGTGAGATCAAGAGTGTTTCTACGCCCCCGTCGGCACGAACTATCCCATTCGGAGTACCAATGCCCTTATCTCTTATCGGCGCGAAGGGGTGGTGAAGACGAGCCCCGACACCCTTCGCTCAAGGATCTCGCTCCTTCGGAGGGTGGCCGCGAAGATGAGCATGAGGGACCTCGCGGAGGAGTTCATCACCCTCCGGCTCAGCCCCCTTGCGCGCTCTTGGCCAGAGGGGATCTTCCAACCTTTGGGCCGAGGGGGCCTAAACGAAGTGGCATTTGAACGCCTTGGTAAGACTTCGAAGCCTTTCCATTTTCATACTTCGCAAAAACTTTACTCTGACTTGAATCTTTATGAAGCCCATCTTGAAGTGAGGACTCCGGAGGAGGCCATCGCGGCGGCGGAGCGCATTGTTGGGGCTCCAACACCGGAGGAGCAAGCCCAATGGCTTGCTTCGGTGGGGTCTTGGGAGCACTGGAACAGGGTGTGGACCCTGCTCGGCTACGAAGAGGTCCCGGCTCTACCGGACTTCTCCCACCTCGCAGCTTCGACAACCGGTGCCAAGAGGAAGAGAGGGGATGACGACGAACCTGAAACTTCAAGGGCTTGGCCAGAGGTCCCCGCGACCGAAGCCCCTACCCCGGAGGAGGCAACGGCCGCGGACCCTCAAACAGAAGCGGAGCCAGCAAGTGCTCCGGCAAAGGCTACCAAGGTGGTAGCGAAGGCCTCGACGGCGATGGCTTCGGGCGCGGAGGTCGACGTGCCGGCTTCACAGCGAAAGGACTGGGGGGCCCACATTGACCCCTCTACCTTCGAAGATATCTCCGACGAAGGTGAACACTTCAAACATACTTCTCTTCAATATGTGGATTTTGACTTGAACTTTTTGCAGAGGATGATGCCGGTGCGAGGCCCACTACGGCGAAGCCAGCGGAGGCCTCCGGCAGCAGCAACGGCGGCAACAGCGGTAGCAGCTCGAAGTCCGACAGCTCCTCATCTGAAGAAGACGGAGGCAGCGACCGCGGTGAAGGGGACCCCCAAAGCGACGAGGAAGTCAAGGTGGTGGACCGAAGCCTAGTTATGCCGAAGCCTGCGCAGGCGGTTGCGGCAGAGATTGTCCAGCCTCTTCGGCCGAAGGGGGCCGTGATGGAGGCGGCCATCAACAACTTCCGTGAGGGCTGCGCAGCTGCGGAGGCAGGGGGCTTGGTGGCTCAACTCAGCCACTCGAACCCCATGGAACTCTTCATCAACACGAACGAAGCCCTTATCCAGGTGAGCGAAGCCTGACGCAACCTTCGAGTACTACCTTCGTCTTCGATCAACACTTATGATTTTTTGAACTCTTTCAGGCCTTCGCACTGAACGCAACAGCTTCGACTTCTGTGGACAGGCGGATAACGCGCTTGGCGGAGGAGAAGGAGGCCCTCCCACGCGAAGTCTCGGTGGAAGCCGAGAAGCGAAGGCGGGCCGAAGCTTCAGCCGATGCGGCGAGGGGCGAGGCCGAGACGGAGAGGGTTGAGGCCGAGGCAGCGAGGGCCAAGGCTGACAAGGCTAAGGAAGCCTTGGCCTCGGAGACCGATAGGCTCCGCGCGGAACTTAATGCTGCGAAGGACGCCAAAGCTCGCCAGGCGAAGGAGAACTCCAAACTCCACCAACGGGCTCAGTCACTTGAGAACTTTGTCATTGGGAACATCGACGAAGCCACTCTGAGCCTGACCGAGGTCCTACAACAAATAGCGACCGAATGTCGGGCTCCGGACTTCAGCGATCAAGATCCAATTGGGGACCGCGCTGCATTCTTGAAGGTGGTGTCTTCTACGGCGGGTCAGTCTCTGAAGGGCTTCGCCTTGATGGCCGGCCGAGTGGTGGGTCAAGGAGTGTTGCAAATGATTCACGACGTGGGGTGCAACCACCTCGAAGCAGCAACCTCCGCGACTCCGGTGGCCTTCGGAGGCCAGCACTTGGTGACGCCTCCGGCTGGCGTCCGCGGAGCTTGGCGGTGACTTCAGGAGCCTTGGAAGGACCAAGGCTGCGAAGCAGTCCTCGAGCTTCAGAAGACCCTCCGCCTTCGCCGAGCCAAGGCGCTCGCCTCACCAAATAAGCCTTCGACGTCGACACCTCCGCCTCCGAAGGTGTAGACCTCCTTAGGCTCCTTGTAATTCTTAGCTGTAGGCTTTGTAAAAACTTATCAGTTTATTAATATGAATGCGGGGGTGATTTATACCTGCCCAGGCTCAATCTCCGAATGTTGACTTCGAAGTACTTGAGGACTCTGAATAACTTCGCCAGTTGTGGGTGGTCTTCGAGGTAGCTAGGTCCGAAGGCCCCCCTCGGTTTAAACTTCCGAGGGGGCCTAACGGCGAAGCCATCCCCGAAGTAGTTCAGGATCTGTTGGCCATCGTTAAGACGGAGTCCCTTCAGAGTTCTTCATCCTTGCCTTCGCAAACGACCTTGGCAGGTGACGAAGCTTTGGACTTCTCTGCCTTTGACACGGCACCGCCTGCCTCGCAGACTTGGAGCGACCTGCAAAGTGGAAGACGAGGTCTGCGGGATTCGGAGCCTGAATGAACCGGGCGTGGGAGAGCAGGCTCCGACGAGGCTTCGTCCAGCTGAGCGGGCCCTGGCCGAAAGAAAGGCAAGCGAGGGTTGGGGCCTCGCACTCACTTTTCTTAGGCTTAGATACAGACTACTCGTAGTTTTGTGTTCGAAGTACATTTGTAACATACTTCTCAATTATCATTCAATGAATGGAGTTTATTATATTTGCATACTTCGTCTGTATGCTTCGCATTGTTTGATGATTTCGAACGTTTTTTAGCTTGTCATGCTCGTACTGCGTATTACATTCGCACACTTCACATACATGTTTCCCCCCTTTGCTTGTGGCAGCTAGGGACTTAGCCGTTGCTGGTGCGGGCAAATAAAAATACGAAGGGGTGCGCCTTTTGGCGGCTTCGGATGCTTATATTACATCGGGCGAAGGCCTCTTTTGGGCTTCAAACGCATTAATTTGGAGCGAAGCAAGGCTCCAGCATAGCCAAATTAAGCGAAGCATGCTTCGGCATGCTTGGATTTGGATGCTGTGCGTGAGCAAGGCTCCGAAACACACTTAGATTTTAGGCGAAGCATGACTTCGACATGCTTAGGCGTATATTAGATTTTGATACACGAAGCAAGGCTTCAGAGCATGTTTGGATAGCGAAGCAAGGCTTCTGAGCTCGATTCTGTAATGAAAATGGATATTTGGTGTGGATTCACCGAACCTATGATAATGTGAGCCACCTTCGACTCTGAGCCACCTTCGACTCTAGGTCACCTTCGACCCTGGGATGCTTCAGGTATGGAACCCGAAATCCCTGGGATGCTTCGGGTACGGAACCCGGAATCCCTGGACGCATCGGGCCGGTGGCCCGGAGTCCTTGGATGCATCGGGCCATGGCCCGGAGTCCCTGTTACTGCTACGGGCCAGGAGGCGCTGTGTAGCCTTCGGAGGGGTGCTCCGGATTTTGCAAAGCGAAGCAAGGCTTCGAATTTTAAATAAGGCAAAGCAAAGCTTCGGGTTTTGGATAAGGCGAAGCAGGGCCTCGAATTTTTGAACGGAAACAAGGCTTCGATTTATACTAAAGTAATTGCAAAATTGTACATCGAAGTGGTACTTTGGTAGTGCACATACCTCGTAGCCCCTGGGCTTTGACGACCTTCAACATATGAAGCGGAGCCCCTTGCTGGAGGGTGAGCTCGAAAACGCGAAGGATGGAGAAAGGCGAAGGCCTTCGAACTGCACCCGAAGCCCCTTGTCGGAGGGTGCATGAAGCAAGAAAGCTTCGAAGCTCCCCCCTCAAGCGCACTTCGAGTTGCAGACAGTGGCAGAGAACTTAGCTTTTAGGACTAAGATCCCCACGGACGGCGCCAACTGTTGTAGCAATTGTGTTAGCTACAACACAGGTTTTGTATGTGTGTATATGGTGTGTAAAATGAACCTCGAAGGGTTCTCTCAGAGGGAGAAAGGATTTATACTGGTTCGGACCTCCTCTAGGGGATAATAGTCCTACGTCCAGTTTGTGGTGGATTTGGCATGGTATGCCCTAGTGTGGTGTAGTGAACTCTAGGGTTTCATGGCCCCTGGAGAAGCTATCTTGTTACAAGGGCTTGGCCCTGCTTTTATAGGTACGCAGGCCAAAGGAAAAGACCAGAATGCCCTCTATAAGTCCTAGGCTTATAGGGGCAAAAAGGGGAAAAGGAGCTAGCTACTGTACAAAGTGCTTTACAGCTTTACAGACGTGTCAGACAACGTCACTTCTTGACCAGCTAAACGACATACTAGGGGCAGAGGGGCCCCTAGTATGGCTATTACACTGTAGCAGGGTGCAGATATTTTCTGGGTTCGGAGTAGGGGCCGGAGCTCTCCATGCGAAGGTTGCAAGGGAGGCCCCGAAGTATACTCCGAACTGAGGCTCCGAACTGGGCCTCTGAACTGGGGCTCTGAACTGGTCCTCCGAACTGGGGCTCCGAACTGGGGCTCCGAACTAGACCTCCGAACTGGTGCTCCGAACTGGGGCTCCGAACCGGGGCTCTGAACTGGACCTCCGAACTGGGTCTCCGAACTGGGGCTCCGAACCGGGCCTGGGGCTTTGAACGAGACCTCCGAACTGGGGCTCCGAACTAGACCTCCGAACTGGGGTTGGAAACAGTTTCTCCAGAAAGGAACATGCTTCGACAGTGTTGGGCTCCGAGCCGAAGGGTGTCGGAGGCTGACGTCATTTGGCCCCTGTTCAAGGGGAAAACTTATTCCCCCAACAATGATCACCTTCACTACTTTGTCTTGCACTCTAGCTTAGTTTTGAAAAAGATTGTCGCTGTCCAATTTCAGCTTCCTTCTCTTGAACACTCAAAATTTGAGTCACCACGAGAGCAATACCTTGCTCAAATTCACATCTAGCATGTTCCTCATCTTCATGGGCTTCATGTCAGCATTCTTCCTCAACTTCCTCTTCACTAGCTGATTCATATTCTCCATTTTCATTCACAATAATCACACGATTATTTGGACAGTTTCTACTTATGTGCCCACGGTCTCCACACTTGAAGCATTGAATCCCACTACTCTTGATGGTAGAACTCATAGACGTAGTGGTGGATGCTGATGGTTTAGAGCTCACACTTTCGGCAACATTCTTCTCTTTAACATCTTGAACATTAGAACGTAAATCTCCACTCGAGTTTTTCACCGATGAGGGTGCAACATTAAACCTTGAGACTGATTTGCCTCCTCCTAGCATAATGCTCATGCCATATGACAAGGGCTTCCTGTTCTTAGCATCTTGCTGCAATTGTCGTTCACCTTTGGTTGCTTGATGTACCAAATTAACAAGATGATGGTATAGCTGAAACTCAACAATGCGCTGAATATTGCAATGTAACCCAGCCATGAAACAGACAATAGTTTGCTCTTCATCTTCATACACATTGGCTCTAATCATAGCCTTCTCAATCTCTTTATAATACTCCTCAAAAGAGAAACTTCCTTGCTTCAGATTCTGCAATTTGTCAAAAAGATCAGGCCGATAGTGCTTCGGCACAAAACGAATTCTCATCTCTCGCTTAATCTCATCCCATGTTGCAATAGGATTTTCTCCATATTCTTCTCGATCATGTAGGAGTTGTTCCCACCAAATCAAAACATATCCATCAAACTCAAGAGATGCCATGGCTAATTTCTTCTCCTCTGAATAATTATGCAAGCGGAATATCTTATCCACTTTTAACTCCCAAGTGAAGTAAGCTGCAGGATCAGATCCTCCTCCAAATTTTGGCATGGTAAATTTCATTTTGCCAAACCTCTCATCATGGTTGCCTCCTCTGTGACGCTGGCGACCAAAACGAATTTGGGAATGATTATCCCCATCCGTATCTTCAGATTCATCATTGTCATTATTTCTTCGACCTCGTTCTCTTCCTCTACCACATGCAGCACCTCGTTGCCTTCTTTCTTGTTCTCTTCTAGTAGAAGGACCTCCATCACTATTTTCTCCATCTCCACCATGGTTGCTTGCACCATCATGAGATTGATGATGCCCTCTGATTTCAGGCATAAGAGCTCGAAGATCTTGGGTTAACCGGTCTTGTCTTGTTTCCATGCTTTGCTGGAGTTCATTTAATTGTGCCACAGTAACACAATTTGCTTCCTCAATATGTTCCATCTTCCTTTGTAAGGTTAGTTAAAATACGAATAATAGGTATTTGTGGATAAAAATTGGGTAGCTCCCACAACCTCACCTTCTCTTACCGACCAAAGCTCTTATAAGTTCCCTGCAGATTACATAAGTACTTTGTGTGGTGGTAATAGAGTGATGGTTAAGCGAATACCGACTAGTTTTCAGTTTTACAATGGTTTATTTGTGGAGCTCGGTGGGGAAAATGCACAAGGAGCAATCTGGATTCTAGTTATTGTAAAGATAAATAGCAATCCAAACTAAAGATCCAATGCCAAGTGCTGATCATGAGATATGAATGACGTAACCAAAGCAACACACGCACAAACAAAATTTCACCGATAGAAGGATAACAATCTGATTACACAAATTGATGTGTAGGTTCAACACTTGTGCATATCGACAATCTGATAGTTCTTCTTTCTTTCCAACACTTTTTTTTGCAAATTTCTTTCTTCTCTTTTTTTGTTGTTTTTTTGTACGATACTAATAAAGATCACATATAATACTTGCACAAATGAAGGATGTAACCAAATATTTCATTAGCTATTTTGATAGGATAAAAGATAGACGCAAAGGATATTTTTTGAGGGATATGAAAGGGACAAAGGACACACAAAAGATGATATGATCAGCAACTAAACAAGGACTCAAATGGATTGAAACTTAAAAATACTCACTATATAAATATATCATAACAAAAGGCTATGACAATTTTTTAGGGCATTTTGGTGGATTGGATGAAGACAAAAATATATGTAGCTAAGGGTAAGGAATCCTACCGTGATAACGAAATCTCTAATATATGATATAGCATGATTTCCCAATCTTCACAACTTAGGATCAATCACCAGATAACTAGTTGTAGAACAGTTGGATAACTTGCTACAAGCAGCGATAACTAGTGCACCCTGGCAAATAAAACTCTAAGCTAACCACCGTCTTGAACTAGTAACCTGAATCGAGGATTCACCCAACCACACTCTCAAGAACCAACCAACACAATCTACAATCAGTCAAGGACAAACCTTGAAGGGAGTAGGAGCACCAATTGGGAGCGAATGAAGCCGCCTCTTCAGTAATCCCACAAAGGAAATCACAAGAGCGAAGGGGCAGAGATCTCTCTCGAGTTTGCTAGCACTTGGCTAAATAAAGGGGTTCTGTTTTTTAATTATCAAAAGTCTCCTCTTGCTCAAGAGTACATGGATATTTATACTAGGAACAACACTCCAAGATAGGTGTGAAAGCGAAATGGAAACGAACCGATAAACCATGTGAAAGGTCTCCTCAGAACAGTTTTCCCGAGTGGTCTGAGTGATTCCGCCTAGCTGTTGCTCTTCTGCGCAGTCTTTAATGTTTTGGTCATAACTCCGTCTTGGGAAGTCGAAATGACATGACATTGATTGCGTTGGAATCATGACTTGATTACCTTTCACTCCATGTGCATTATGTGGCACTAAATATTTTACATTAATGCAGTTTTGAATGGAAAGTGGAACGTCTGACAGACTATCAATCTTCTGACCAATCTTAACTAATCTGATACTATCTCAATAATGAAAACTCCAAACTGGTCGGCCATGGTGGAATTGAAAACTAGACTTGATAAGATTTCCAAAAAGTGCTCATTCACCTCAATATCTTCTAGGAATCAAAAGTTATGTGATTCACAAGTGTGGTCTTCCCTGGAGTCATCACCTTGCATGTTCTTGTACTCCTCTTGGGTGAACCTGAGTAATAACAATGTGCACGACTTAAACAATATATAATTCTCATTAATATAAAATTTATTTTCATAAAGTAGCACGTTCACCTCTTGTTGTAGCTTCTTTGCTCGACTACGTGTGATCGGGCCATCAAAGGCTCGAGCTGGTGTTGAAGTAGGTGATACTTGAGATGGTGTTCTTATTTTGGGGGTTGTAACATGTTGGTTGTTGGCGTGGTCATATCAATTTGTACCTGTTGCACGCCTTGAGGCCATTAGGATTTTTCTTGCATTTGCTGTATCCTGAGGTTTCAAACTTTATCAAATGAATGTCAAAAGTGCTTTTCTTAATGGCTTCATTGGCGAAGATGTTTTTGTAAAATACCCCCCTAGCTTTGAAAACCCCAAATAACCCCATAGAGTCTTTAAACTTCACAAAGCTCTTTATGGACTCAAGAAGGCCCCTTGGGCATGGTATGATAGACTTAAATTTTTTCTGCTTGAGCACGGGTATTTGATGGGGTCAGTTGATAAAACTCTTTTTACTCTTAAGCATGGCAAAGATTTTCTCCTAGTTCAGATTTACGTTAACGATATCATCTGTGGTGGCTCTTCTAATGCTTTAGTTGCAAAGTTTGCAGATACCATGAGTAGGGAGTTCGAGATGTCCATGATGGGCGAACTCACGTTTTTCCTTTGTTTGCAAATTAAGCAAAGCAAATAAGGTACCTTTATTCATCAGACGAAGTATACCAAGAACCCGCTCAAGAGGTTTGACATGGCTGATGCGAAGCCCCTCACCACTCTGATGGCTACTTCGGTAGCATTGGATCCGGATGAGGATGGAGAATAAGTAGATCAGAAGGAGTTTCGGAGCATGATTGGCCCCCTCGTCTACTTGACTGCTACGAGGCTAGACACACACTTCGCACTGTGTTTGTGCGCTCATTTTCAAGCTTCTCCGAGGGCTTCGCACCGACAAGTGGTAAAACACATTCTCATGTATCTCAAACATACCCTTGAATTCGACATTTAGTATTCTGCATCTTCATCATTATGTCTTAGAGGATTTTCCGATGCAGATTTTGCTGGTTTTAGAATTGATAGGAAAAGTACCTCCGATACTTTTCATTTTCTGAGTTCATTTCTTATTTGCTGGTCTTCATGCAAATAGTCTAGCGTTGCACAGTCTATAGCCGAGGCTGAGTATGTAGCTGCTGCTAGCTATTGTGGTTAGATTTTGTGGATGGTTTCCACTTTATAGGATTTTGGGTTGGATTATAAGAGTGTTCCACTTTTCTATGATAACACTAGTGCCATTAGTATAGCAAACAACCCGGTTAAGTACTCTAGAACCAAACACATGGATGTGAGATATCATTTTCTCAGAGATCACAATCAGAATGGTGATATTGAACTTCAATATGTTGATACCCAGAACCAGCTTGCCGATATTTTACCAAACCCCTTGATGCTTCTCGATTTGCTTATTTGAGTGGGGAACTTGGTGTTTGTCATCCTTATGGTATTTTGTGAGGGGGAGCATGCTTTATGGTATGCATAAGATTCTGTCATATGAGTGATTGCATCTGCATATTTGCGCTTATGTATGCCTTTGTATAATTGACATGATCATGTTAGCTCAGCTCTTGTTAATATGTCTGTTTTCACCATTGAGCCTGATTTTAATTTAAAAAATTCAAAACATGATCACTACTTAGTCTAGCATCTAGCATGTGTAGGTTGATTGCTTTAGCTTTCTTTTACAGACCTGGTAGCTGAAATCCTTTTATCTTGGTTGCAAATATGCAACTTGAATATTTAAATGCTTTTATGGAAATTTTGTTGAGTAAAATGATGAAAATCATAATAATTGATATTCATATCTTTTGTGCTAAAATTTAAAAAGATCTAGGTGGGGTTGTCTTGTCGCACTATCTCTGTTCTAGACTGCTTAGCTAGCACTTTGGTATGAACTAGGATATTGTAGTGTTTGCCAAAATCACTACTGTAAGCTTCTGACAGTCTTTTCTTGACCTAGGCTTAGCGTGATTGTTTAGCATAAGGTTGACAAGCATATAACAACTGGCACTAAAAGAAAAAGGAAACTAAAAGCATAAAAATAATGCGTATCAAGTTTGCTGAAGCTCCATTTTTCTATACATGCTTTCCATGATCGATATTTGCTAGCTTTTGCAGATCATGTCTTATCATGTCTAGGTTTCTAGTCTAAGTGGCGATGCTTTTCTTTTCAGAAAAACAAAATGATGTGCTTCAAATGAAAACTAAATCATATTACCTTGAGTTGAGTGCATTTTTAAGATATTATCATAGGCATCATTTGCACTATATGTACTTGCACTCAATTATCTCAGAAGATTTGCATCGTTTATTGCTCCTTGATTCTTGCATTGCAAAAGGGGGAGAGACAAAGTCTTGTTAAATTTGCCAAAGGGGGAGAAAAACCTTTTCCTATGCTTACATGCTTTGGCTAACTGGGGGAATTTGTCGAAGGGGATTTTTATGAGAAAGGGGGAGAAATTAACTTTTATCAAGTGACATGTTTTGTCTCTTTTCTGAGTTTTTATGGTCAGTTGTGTGATGAAAATTTAATTTTTTTCTTGAAATTATATTTGGGTTGTCAATGCACTCATCAAGGGGGAGATTGAGAAACCAAGTTGAGATGTGCCTTGGTTTCAGTCTGTGATGAGTGATTGACAAGTGCCTTTTGGGCCGAAGGGGTCTTATCAGAATGGATTCAGAGGTGTTCTACCAAAGGGGTTCGGTAGTTTCTAACTGCACAAGTATGCAACAGAGTATGTCTTTTGAAGGGATTCGACAAAATACATTTCAGAGGCTGTACTGTAGGGATCGGTACTTTGGTAGTGCACCGGAATGTGCACCGGAGGGTGTGTTACCTAGAGAGGCCTTCGAGGTATCAAAAACACATGGTTGCTTGTCGATGGTGTGCAGGTGACTTCGGAGGCGATGTGATGGTCAACATAGCAGGTTCCTTAAGTCAAGCGGGGGGCTTGATGCCAGACAAGCAGTGAGCTTGGTGCCGGAGGGTCACAGAGGCTGTGTAAAGTCCAGGTTGGTCCTTAGGTCAAAGGTGCGCTAGTTGAAGGAAAGAAGTGCAGAGGGGGACTCCGAATGAAGATACCTAAGGGCAAAGTCCTCGGAGGCAAGACATTTCAAAGGAGTGCTCTGGATGGAGGCACTTCGAAGTACACCTGACAAAGGTCTCAGAAGTCGAGGTGCATCTAAGGCATGGTCCGAAAAAGGCACTTTGGGAATGTGCTCCGGGCAGAGACATTATGAAGGTGTGCTTATGGAGATGCTTCATGCGGAGGCCTTGGACGAAGGAGGGACTTCGAAAGGTGGTGAACAAAACCCTCTAGAGGGAGGTACTTTGAAGGTGGGGCTTCAAAGTTAGGATGTCTTGACGTGCTTCGACCATGCATGGCTTCAGTACACGGATGGGCGGAGTTCGAGCTTGGAGTAGTTGTGAAGCCGTGGTGGTCCACTCCGGAGGTGATTGTGCGAAGACTCAAGGGCTTTGACGGCTTCGGCTTAAAATCGTCACTGTATCGAAGACTAACTTCGGTGTAGCAAAGAAAACCTATGAGTTCGAAGCCTGGAACCAAAGTCACTCCAGCACTTCACAGTGCGAAGGGGCTCCAAAGATTCCAGTCTACAAAGATAACACAAAAGGAGCTTCCGATAAAGTAAGACTACCTGTTGTATCCCCGTGACTACCTGTGGCAGAAAACTTGTAAACCCTAAGGGTACTATAGTCACTTCGCATATCTGAGTTGTCATATAAAAGGAGAGGCAGGCTGAGGTATAGGGAAACACTTTGAACATGTTCCCTAGGTTTAGAACATTTTGTACTTATTATCACCTAGGTCCAGCCGCCACAAACTTGTACTCAGATTTGTGAGATTTTTGTGTTCCTTTTCATGCAATGGATTTTCTGTTCTATCTCTGATTTATTTTTGCATGAATTTGTATCTATGTTCTTCATTTTTCCTGTGTTGATTTTCTGCAGTACATTTTGTTTTTGTAAGTTAGCTGTTGGGGGAAAATACTTCATCCCGAGGGCTTTAGAGATTGACAGTCAAAAATGACTTATCAGCATCAAAGCTTGCGCTCATCTCCGAAGGTGATGAAGTTTATAAGCCAAAGGATGCTTTGGCTTATGATTCGAAGGCATCCTCCGAAGGCTCTGAAACTACAGTGGAAAATAGCCAGACTGATAAGATGTCTGCCTTATCTACCTTCTCCGGATAGATTTTACTATTTTAGCCCTATTTGGGGTACCGAATAATTTCCACTATGTCGGTTGTAATTGAGGGGTACATAGGTCTTTTCCTTAAGACTTTTTGCCTATAATTACCCTCCTTCTTACCCTGTAATAGGCATCGAATACTTAGCTATTCAATACACACTTTCAGACTACTTCGAGCTATTATCCTATTCGGAGGCTCGGAATAGTTCTCAACACAAACTTCCTGTTTGTTAGTTCTTAACATTCAAGAACTGTTAGCGTAATCTTTTATGCCAACAGTTGGCGCCGTCCGTGGGGACCCTAGTTCTAAAAGCTAGTTCTCTACTGCTGATTGTGCTTTGAAGAGCACTTGCGGAGGGAGCTTCAGAGTCTCAAGATTCCGCGCACCTTTCGGTAAGGGGCTTCCTAGTACAGCTCGAAGGCCTCTCCTCGCCTTCCCAAACCAATCGAAGTCCACGGTCCTCGGACCTCATCTTCATTAGCTATGCCTCCCAAGCGGAGCCTAGCCTCAGATCCTCCCCGAAGGTCCCCTCGGACCAACGGAGCAGGACCTTCTGTTATCCCGGTAACCCCCGAAGTGGTCACCGGACGTCGAGCACCCAGAGGCCCCCGAGCCGCTCCCACGGTGCTTCGAACCGACTACGCCAGTTCCCGAGACCCGGAGCTCCCCTCTGAAGGAGATGAAGACCTTCCTGAGGATGAGGCTACCCAAGTAGCACGACTTCAGGAGGAAGTGGTAAGATGGAGGCAAGATGTCGCCGATCGACTCCACTCTCAAGCTTCCACTCATGCTCCCGAAGGGCCTAAAGACGGTGGTGCTGGCAACCTTCCCGAAGTTGTCCAAGTCCCGGAGGAGGTCGAGAACGCATCCTTCGATGACGAGTCTCCATTGCATCCGAACCTACAGAAAGTGCCCTTTGATCCCAGGTTTAAAGCCTCGAAGCTACACAAGTATTCCGGTGGGTCTGACCCCGGAGAATTTTCTCGTTCGTATGCTTTGGCAATAGAAGCCAGCGGAGGGTGCGTAACACTATGGCGAAGTGCTTTCCCGTTGCTCTCGAAGGTGTAGCTCTCCGATGGTTCTGGTCTCTATAGCTAGGATCGATCAAGTCCTGGGATCAGCTGAAGAGGAAGTTTGTAAGCAACTTCCAAGGTACATTTGTGGCCCCAATGTCGACGGGGAGTTTATTTCAGGTAAAGCAGCAAGCGGGGGAGACACTTTGGGAATACTTCATGCGCTTCGCCCAGACCAAGTCTCAGATCAAGGGCTTGTCTACCTCTTTGGTAGTCGATGCCGCGCGCGAAGGGGTGTTGAACCCAGATCTCCTCAGCAATCTTCATCGGAAACCGGTGTCATCTGTGGCACAGTTGATGGCATACTTTGAACAGTATGCCAAGGCAGAGGAAGGCTGCCTCCAAAGAACTGCAACACCTACACCAACCCTTCGAGAAGTGAAGATGGAGCCCGAAGTCCAAACCTCTCTGCAAGCCCCCCATGACAATCGTTTCAATGATCATAGGCGGGGAAAGAAGCAATTCCGCTCGGAGGTGTTGAACATTGCACCCTCTGCCCTAAAGGAACCTGCCAATTTCCAACAGGCGCAAGGCTTCAAGGTTGGAGCTCCGAAGCCCCAAGAAAGAATAGCTGGCAGGCGCCAGAGCTTCTTCTGTTGTGTACATGGCGAGAATATAAGCAATGACACGAAGGATTGTAAGTCTCTATTAACCCTTCGGGGTGAATACCTTGAACGAAGTACTAGGCGAGGTACATCGGATCGAGCCCCTCCAGTGGTACGTTCAGAGCCCGTGCAAACCGTGGCCCGAGCCGGCATCCCCGAAACACCCATGCAGCTCCTGGTGGCCAATATTATGCCACCACCGAAGTAGGAAGATCCCCAAGATCGCGGCAAGCAGGTGGTCCTGCCCATCTCTGGAGGGGGGACCCTCGGAAACATGTAAAAAAGGCAGCGATAAGAATATGTCTGCGAAGTAGGGCACATAGGGACCTCGAATTCTGCGGCAGGAATGCCCCTGTGGTCTCATGTACCTATTTCCTTTACTGCCAATGATGCTGTGGGGTTGAAATTCCCTCATGCTGACCCCCTAGTCATTTCAGCTGATATAGCTGGAGTCGAAGTTCGAAGGATCCTGGTAGACGGCGGAAGCTCTGCAGACATACTTTTTGTCCAGGCCTCGAGCAGATGTGCATTCCTCAGAGGCATCTACTTCCAGTGGCGCGCCCACTCCAAGGCTTCGCAGGTCCGCCTCTCGATGCCCTCGGCCAGATAGGCCTCAAGGTTGCCTTCGGAGAGGGGCCCTTGGCCAGGGTGGAAGAAGTGATCTTCGATGTCGTCGATGCCCCATATGCCTATAATGCAATTTTTGGATGGGGGATGTTGAACCAGTTCGAGGCTATAGCACATCACAACTACTTATGTATCAAGATGCCCACACAAGGTGGAGTTCTCACTATCTCAAGAGACCAAGTTGTAGCCCGAAGAACAGAGTATGGCCACAGTCAGACATTGGACCCTCGGCAAGTGCACAGTGTGTCGGAGCACATAGAGGAGGCTTTGGAGTCTTCAAACTCCTCGAAGGGCCTTTCCCTGAAGCCAAGACCGGAAGGTGATGTCGTCACGAAGATAATTCTGATGGATGGCAAGGAGTACCCAATACAGTTCGGCAAGGGGCTACCTCCGAAGATAGCCGCTTCATTGGAGGAAGTAGTCAAGCAAAATTTGGACATCTTTACCTGGACCGACGAAGACATCACCGGGGTTGATCGGAGTATCATCGAGCATAGTTTGCTTGTCAACCCGAAGGCTAGGCCATTGCGCCAGGGGCTCCGTAAGCTATCAGCAGAGAGGACAGACCTCGTCAAGGTAGAAGTGGAAAAATTGTTAAGGACTGGCATCATCAGGGAAGTAGCCCACACGGAGTGGCTAGCTAACCCTATTTTTGTCAGGAAAAAGGGCTCCGGCAAGTGGCGCATGTGCATTGATTTCACATCATTAAATAAAGCAAGCCTTCAAGACCCTTACCCTATGCCCCGAATAGACCAGCTGGTGGATTCTACGGCTGGTTCCGAATTACTGAGCTTCCTGGATGCTTACTCCGGTTATCATCAAGTCTGGCTAAAACTCGAAGATGAAGCCAAGACGAGTTTCATAACCCCATCTGGAGTATTTTGTTATGTAAGAATGCCTTTTGGCTTGCGAAATGTCGGAGCCACCTTCTCGCGTTTGATAGTTAAGGCTCTAGGTCATCAAATAGGCCGAAATGTCGAAGCCTATATGGATGATATTGTAATAAAGAGTGTTGTAAAGCACCATCATAGCATAGACTTAGCTGAAAACATTTTAGAGCCTCCGAGCATGTGGAGTTCGCCTCAACCCTGAAAAATGTATATTCAGGGCGCAAGCAGGAAAACTATTAGGGTACTTAGTTTCGAGTAGGGGAATCAAAGCTAGCCCGACGCAGATAAGTTCATTGCAAATAATGGCTCCACCAGAAAATTTGAAGCAGGTCCAGAAGCTAACAGGACGGCTCGCAGCTCTCAGCAGATTCCTGGCCAGATCAGCCGAGCAAAGCCTTCCAATTTTTAAAGCTCTAAAAGGGTCCGAAAGTTTCAACTTGACGCCAGAGTGCCAGAAGAGCTTCGATGATATTAAAGAATACCTCGGAAGCCTGTCAACACTTACTGTGCCCCTCTCGGAAGAAACTCTCCTTTATCTTGCAGCAACGGGCTCCGCAGTAAGTGCAGTATTGGTCAGGGATGTTGAGCTTAAAGGAAAGCCGGTGCACAACCTAGTTTACTTCGTCTCAGAAGCCTTGTCCAGAGCAAAGACAAGATACTCCGAGCTCAAAAAATTTGCTTATGCTTTAGTAATGGCCTCGCGGAAGCTAAGACATTACTTTCTAGCACATAACCTAATCATTCCTACCTCGTATCCCCTTGGTGATATGATTCGGAGCAAAGATTCCATGGGTAGGATCGGAAAATGGGATGTCGAGCTAGCCCCCTTTGGTATTTCCTTCATGGCGAGAACAACCATCAAATCTCAGATCATAGCTGACTTCGTAGCAGAGTGGACTACATCTACAGTTTGGGCTCCGGAAGAAACCTCCGAAAGTCTAGACAATTTTTTCTAACGGAGCCTATCAGGCATCTGGTGCCGGAGTTGGAGTTGTAATAATATCGCCGTCAGGGCAAAGGGCCATGTATTCTGTGAGGCTAAACTTTAAGACCACCAATAATATCACAGAATACGAAGGAATCCTCCTAGGAATCCAAAAGGCAAAGGCACTTGGAGCAGTAAGGATTATAATTAAAACAGATTCCCAATTCATCACAAGGCATGTTGACAAAAGCTTTCAAGCAAGGAACCCGCATCTTGCAAACTATCTGGAAGAAATCCACAAGACAGAAGCAATGTTCAAAGGATTTTCTATTCGGAGTATCCCTCGAGCAGATAACCAACTTGCAGACATTCTAGCGAAGGCTGCAGCCGGAGCATTGGACCTCCTGAAGGGTGCTTTTTATGAAGAACTTGTCAAGCCTACAGTAAATAAATTACCCTCCACAGAAGTCTTATGCATCCCAGCTATAGACTAGCGGGCTCCGATAATGGATGTCTTGCAAAACAGCACAATCTTGTTAGAAGGTCCGGATTTCCGAAGGTTGCAAGCAAGGGCTCGAAATTATGAGCTTGTCAATGGGATATTATACAAATCCGGAGTCTGTTCTCCGTTACTCCGGTGCATCTCACAACCCGAAGGCTAAGATATACTTTGGGACATTCACGAAGGTTTATGTGGAAGCCACCTGGCCCCCCATGCTCTAGCAAGAAAGACACTTCGACAGGGGCTCTACTAGCCAACAATTGTAAGAGATGCACAGGAATTGGTTCGAACCTGTCAAGGATGCTAGTGGATGGGTAGACGAAGCCACCGTCTACCAGTACCACTTCAAGTTATTGCCCCGGTGTGGCCAATGGCATGATGGGGAATGGATCTCATCGGCCCTTTTCCAATGGCAAAAGGAAGCTTGAAGTTTGAAGTGGTAGAAATTGAGTATTTTTCTAAATTGGTCGAAGTTGTACCTCTAACTGCTATCACTTCAAGGAATGTGCAAAAATTCTTCTGGCAAAATATCATATGCAGGTTCAGAGTGCCAAGGGAGCTAACTGTAAATAATGGAACCCAGTTCGAAGCCGAACCCTTTAAAGAATTTTGTGAAGAACTGGGCATCAAGTTATGCTTCACAGCAGTTCACCATCCACAATCCAACGGAGCCGTCGAGCAAGCCAATGGAAATATTCTTTCCGGTCTAAATCAAAGGATTGTTGAGCTGGCCAAAGGGATGTGGACCAAAGAACTTCCTTAGATTCTATGGTCCATTCGGACCACGCAAGACAGGTCCACAGGCTTCACCCCATTCAGGCTTCTATTCGGAGATGAGGCCATGACTCCTACAGTGCTCAAGGGTGGATCCCTTCGCGTAGTAGAACCTAGAAATGAAGACGAGAGAAGCACTTCGCTGGACTTGTCAGAAAAAACAAGTCTTCGAGCTGTCGCCAATCTGACGAAGTACCAAGACCAAACAAAGACATAGTATGACCCGAAGATAAAACTGAGCAAGCTTAAACCAGGTCATTTGGTATTGCGAAGTGTAATAGCTCCGGGGAAGCTAGGAAATAAATGGGAAGGACCATATATTATCCTACGCTTAGGGCGCCCCGGCTCATTTAAATTAACTAATTTAGAAGGGGAAGAGTTGAAGCATGCATGGCATGTGGAGCACCTTAAGAGTTACTACGCTTAGGGGCTCCTTGTAATCAATTGTAAAAGTACCTTTCTAAATAAAGATGGAGGTTCAAATTTTGTTTACTCTTCAAATATCCCTTACTCCTGGTGGACGCATCAGGAGAACAGAGATGCTTGCGGAGTCAAGCATCTTTCAAAGAACCCAGAAAATGGCCTTCAAACCATTGGTTCAAGGATTCCATTGGTAGCCTATGGATTCCAAGCTCCGGCTTGTTAGGATCCGTAGAAGAGTCTAAGGACTTTAAAAAGAACAGATTTCCGGCCTCCGGGTTCGAAGCATCTATAAAAGAGCCATAGGTGGCTAGCCTACGGATTCCAAGCTTCGGCTTGTTAGGATCCGTAGAAGAGTCTAAGGACTTTAAAAAGAACAGATTTCTGGCCTCCGGGTTCGAAGAATCGGTAAAAGAGCCGTAGGTGGCCAGCCTACGGATTCCAAGCTCCAGCTTGTTAGGATCCGTAGAAGAGTCTAAGGACTTTAAAAAGAATAGATTTTCGGCCTCCAAGTTTGAAGCATCTGTAAAAGAGTCGTAGGTGGCCAGCCTACGGATTCCAAGCTCCAGCTTGTTAGGATCCATAGAAGAGTCTAAGGACTTTAAAAAGAATAGATTTCTGGCCTCTGGGTTCGAAGAATCTGTAAAAGATCCGTAGGTGGCCAGCCTATGGATTCCAAGCTCCAGCTTGTTAGGATCCGTAGAAGAGTCTAAGGACTTTAAAAGAACAGATTTCTGGCCTCCGGGTTCGAAGCATCTATAAAACAGTCGAATGTGACCAAGCAATAAGGTTTCAAGGCTCCGACCAATGAAACACTTTTAAAAGTCCTAAGCGACTACTATGGGAGTTTACAAGTACAAACTTAGCTCCAAAATTTATAAACATCACAATACAAACGTATAGTTCGAGGAACTCTACAAAAGAGTAAAGTATGATTACCAAGTGTTGTGTGAAGCATCAGATTGTTATATCAATCATTGTGTCTGATGGACCCTATCGCAACGCGTACGGTCCCCCACCCACAAGGAGGGGTAGGGGAGTAAGGAACACCAAAAGATTCTTTCGAAGCAATTCATATTAATTGGATAATCATATTTTTACATCAAGAGAAGTTTTGGTCTAAGCCTAGTGTTGGGGGAATATATTTCCCTTAAACAGGGGCCAAATGACGTCAGCCTCCGACAGCCTTCGGCCCAGAACCAGGTACTGTCGGAGCCTGTTTTCTCTAAGTGTTGTTTCCAGGTCCCAAGGTGCCTTTCGGGGCCCATAGCTTCGGAGCCCCTAGACCGGGAGGTCCGGCCCGGAGCCCCCAATTCAGGCCCGGGCGCAGGCCGCCGGAGGCCACCCTCCGAGAGCCAAGCCCAGAGGCCGCCCTCCGGGAGCCAAGTCCGGAGGTCACCCTCCGGAGCCAAGTCCGGAGGCCACCCTCCGAGAGCCAAGCCCGGAGGCCGCCCTCCGGGAGCCCAGTTCGGAGGTCACCCTCCGGAGCCAAGTCCGGAGGCCACCCTCCAAGAGCCAAGCCCGGAGGCCGCCCTCCGGGAGCCCAGTTCGGAGGTCGCCCTCCGAAGCCGAGTCCGGAGGCCATCCTCCGAGAGTCAAGCCCGGAGGCCACCCTCCGGAGCCCAGCCCGGAGGCCACCCTCCGGAGCCAAGTCCGGAGGCCACCCTCCGGAGCCAAGTCCGGAGGCCGCCCTCCGGAGGCAAGTCCATACCGGGGGCCCCCCGCCCCTGGTATGTCGTTTAGCTGGTCAAAGCCTGGCGCAGCCTGACACGCCAGTAAAGCTGTAAAGTTGTCTGGCACCTTTTGTATTGTAGCTCCTTTTCCCCTCTCTGCCCCTATGAGCCTGAGGCTCATAGGGGGCATCCCAGTCTTTTCCTTTGGCCTGCGTGCCTATATAAGCAGGGCCAAGCCCTTGTAGCGGGGGACAACCCCAGGGGGCCATGAGACCCTGTAGTTCTCTTCTCCACACTAAGGCAAACCATGCCCAATCCACCATAAACTGGACGTAGGGCTATTATCCCCTAGGGGAGGCCCGAACCAGTATAAACCCCTTCTCCCTCTGAGGGAACCCATCGAGGTTCATTATCCACATCATACTCCACCACAGAAAAACCTGCTGGAACTAACGCAATTGTTCCAACAGTTGGCGCCGTCCGTGGGGATGCTTAGTCCTAGAAGCTAAGTTCTCTACCATTGCCTGCAACCCGAAGTGCGCCCGAGGGGGGAGCATCGAGGCTTTCTCGCTTCGCGCACCCTCCGGCAAGGGGCTTCGAGGGCAGATCGAAGGCCACCTTCGCCTTCCTCCATCCTTCGCATACCGGAGCCCACTCTCCGGCAAGGGGCTCCGCTCCACGTTTCAAAGGTCATCGGAGCCCGAGGGCTACAAGGTAAGTACCGCCCGAAGCCTTACTCCGATGCACCAATCTGCAGTTACATTAACATAAGCCCGAAGCCATGCTTCGCTTTACTTAAAAACCGAAGCCATGCTTCGCCTTATTAAAAACCGAAGCCATGCTTCGCCTTATTAAAAACCGAAGCCATGCTTCGCTTTACTTAAAAACCGAAGCCATGCTTCGCCTTGTTCAAAAACCGAAGCCACGATTCGCCTTGTTCAAAAACCGAAGCCACGCTTCGCCTTGTTCAAAAACCGAAGCCATGCTTCGCTTTACTTAAAAACCGAAGCCATGCTTCGCCTTATTTAAACCCGAAGCCATGCTTCGCCTTATTTAAAACCGAAGCCTTGCTTCGCTTTATAAAACCCGGAGTACCCCTCCGAAGGCTACACAGTGCCCCCGGGCCCGTAGCAGTGGGCTAAAAGGACTCCGGGCCACTGGCCCGACGCGTCCAGGGATTCTGGGCTCCGCACCCGAAGCATCCCGGGGATTCCGGGTTCCGCACCCGAAGCATCCCAGGGTCGAAGGTGACCCAGAGTCGAAGGTGGCTCAGAGTCGAAGGTGGCTCACATTATCACAGGTTCGGTGAATCCACACCAAATATCCTTCTCATTACAGGACCAAGTTCTGAAGCCTTGCTTCATTATCTAAACACGCTCCGAAGCCTGGCTTCGCGTGCTCATATACTATACGCCAAAGCGTCTCGAAGTCATACTTCGCCATAATCTAAGTGCGTTTCAGAGCCCCGCTCACGCACAGCATCCAAATCCCGGCATGCTGAAGCATGCTTCGCTCAAATTGGGTATGCGGAAGCCTTGCTTCGCACCAAATTGATGCGTTCGGAGCCCGTAAGAGGCCTTCGTTCGGCACAAAACCAAATATCCGAAGCCGCCGAAAAGGCGCACCCCTTCGCATGTTTATTTTTTGCCCGCACCAGCAACGGTTAAATCCCTAACTGCCACGAGCAAAAGGGGGGAAGAATGTATGCGAGGTGTGCGAGTGTAATGAACAGTACGAGCGTAGCAAGCTAAAACGTTCGAAGCCAAAACAACACGAAGCATACAGACAAAGTGTGCGAAGATAACAAGCTCAATTCATTGTATGTTGAGAAGTGTGTTACAAACATACTTCGGAAACAAAACTACGTATAATCTGTATCTAAGCCTAAGAAGAATCGTGTGCGAGCCCCCGACCCTCGCTTGCCCCTTCTTCGGCCAGGGCCACCTCGGCTGGACGTTGCCTCGTCGGAGCCCGCTCTCCCTCGACCGGCCCGTCCAGGCTCCGAAGTCCACAGGCTTCGACTTCCGCTTTGCAGGTTGCTCCAAGTTCGCGAAGCAGGCGGGGCCGTGTCGAAGGCAGAAAAGTCTAGGGCTTCGTCGCTCGCTAACACCGTTCGCGAAGGCAAAGGTAAGGGGTTCTGAAGGGGCTCCGCCTTCACAGCGGCTAGCAAGTCCTGAGCTATTTCGGAGATGGCTTTGCCCCTAGGCCCCCTCGGAAGCTTAAACCGAGGGGGGCCTTCGGACCTAGCTACTTCAAGAATCGCCCACAGTTGTCGAAGCCCTTCAGAGTCCTCGAGGACTTCGAGGTCTATGCTCGAAGGCTGAGCCTGGGCAGGTATAAAAAACCCCCGCATTCATATTAATAAACTGATAAGTTTTTACAAAGCCTACAGCTAGGTATTACAAGGAAGCCTAAGGAGATCTACACCTTCGGAGGCGGAGTCGTCGAGGTCGAAGGCTTGTCCGAGTCTACGGGCCCCTTGAACCGGCGTTGTCGAAGGGCCTTCATGAGGTCAAGGACTGCCTCGCAGCCTTGCTCCTTCCAAGGCTCCTGCAGCCGCCGCTAGGCCCCGTGGACTTCGCCCGGAGGCGTCACCAAGTGCGGGCCCCCGAAGGCCACGGGGGCCACGGAGGTTGCCGCCCGAAGGTGGTCGCACCCTGCGGCATGAAGCATATGCAGCACCCCTTGACCGGCGACGCGACCGGCCATAAGAGCGAAGCCCGTCAGCGCTTCGTCCGCTACCGAAGCTGCAGTCTTCAAGAAGTCGGCGCGGTCCCCAATCGGGTCCTGATCGCCAAAATCCGGAGTCCGGCACTCGGTCCCTAGTTTCTCAAGGACCTCGGTCAGACTCTGAGTGGCCTCGCCGAGATTAGCCACGACGAAGCTTTCAAGATCCCGAGCCCGCTGGCGGAGCTCCTCGTTCTCCTTCGCCTGACGGGCCTCGGCGTCCTTCGAAGCTTGGAGCTCCGCGCGAAGCCGAGCTGTCTCCGAGGCCAAGGCTTCTTTCGCCTCAGCGGCCGAAGCCTCGGCCCGCCTCCGCTTCTCGACTTCTTCCAGGACCTCGCGGCGAAGGGCCTCCTTCTCTTCTGCGAGGCGCTCCATCCGCCGGTCAGCAGCAGTCGAAGCTGCCGCGTTCAGTGCGAGGGCCTGCAGGAATTCAAGCAACCTTTAGTATTAACCAAGGGACAAGTATAGTTCGAAGCTGCAAGGGGCTCCACTCACCCGCATGAGGACTTCGTTCGAGCTAACGAAGAGCTCCGTGGGATCTCGGTGGCTAAGCTGGGCCACCAAGTCCCCCTCCTCAGCGGAAGCGCAGGCCTCGCGGAAGCCGAGGATCGCCGCCGCCGTCACGCCCCCCCTCGGCTTGAAGGGGTGAATCACCGCCACGGTGGTCTCCGCGGGCTCCGGCGAGGCAGGGCTCAGGCCCACCACGTCCACCTCTTCTTCGCCTCGAGGGACTTCGCGGTCGCCGCTGCCTCCGTCGTCGGACGAAGTACTCTCGGACTCCGAGTCGCTGCCGCTGCCGCTGCTGCCGCCGCTGCTACTCGAAGCTTCCGTGGGCTTCGCCTCGGCAGACTTCGATCCACCCTCGCTTGACGGCTTCGTCTTAGCGGGCCTCGCGTCGTCCTCGTCCTCTGCAGGGAGCCAAGTCAAAACCTGCGTATTGAAGAGAAGCATGCAAAAGAAAAAGGGTTTACCATCATCAGAGATCTCTTGGAAGGAAGCAGGAGCTAAGTGTGTCCTCCAGCTCCCTCGCTGCGAAGCTGGCGCATCCACCTCCGCGCCTGAAGTTGGCTCCGCCGGGGCATCCGTGGCCTCCTTGGCAGCAGGAGTGCGCGCGTCGGCCTCCGCCTCCGAAGTCCTCGCCGCCAGGGGCTTCGCGGCCTTCTTGGGAGTCGGAGTAGTTGCGGGCTTCGCCGCAGCCTCCCCCGAGGCGTCCGCCTCGTCCTCGTCCCCCCTCTTCCTCTTGGCTCCGACCGACGAGGTAGCCAGGTGGGCGAAGTCCGGCAGAGCGGGGAGCCCTCCGAGGCCAAGCGCGGTCCACACTCTGTTCCAGCGCTCCCAGGACCCCACCAGGGCGAGGCGCTGGTTCTGCTCCTCGGGAGTCGGAGTCCCGACGACTCGGTCCGCCGCCGCGATGGCCTCCTCCGGGGTCCTCATGTCGAGGTCGGCTACACGAAAGGTTGAAGTTAGGAGCAAAGTATTCTAAGTATTAAAAGCAAGAAGAGCGCGAAGACTTACAGAAGCGGTCGAAGGCCAGCTCGCTGAGTTCACCTCGATCCGAAGCCTGGAAGAGACCCTCCGGCCAAGAGCGCGCGAGGGGGCTTAGCCGAAGGGTGATGAACTCCTCCGCGAGGTCCCTCATGCTCATCTTCGCCGCCACCCTTCGGAGCAGCGAGATCCTCGATTGAAGGAGGCCTTCGCTGGTCTTCACCACCCCTTCGCGCCGATACAGTATGTGGGCGTTGGTACTCCGAAGGGGAGAGTTCACGCCGACGGAGGCGTAGAACCACTCTTGATCCCATCTCGAGTACCACTTGTTGTTCACAGCCCTCGCAGGGAAGGCATCCTGGAACTCCTTCCGGAGCTGGAAATTGGCGCTGCCGAAGGCCAGCGCCCTCTTGACGCGGTCCGCTCCCTCCCTGGGCTTCGGCTGGCAGTTGGCGTCGTGAAGGGAAACGAAGACATCCGCGCGGCCCTCGCAGCCTTCGGCCCGCATGGCCCATTCGAAGACGGCTAGCCTCGCCACTGCATTGGGCGAAAGCTGAGGAAGCTCGAGGTTGTAGGCCTTGAGGACTTCGCTCAGCATCCCCACCGCGGGCAGTCCGAGGCCAGCCTCGAAGAAGGCTTCAAACACCACCACTTCGTCAGCACGAGGCTTCGGTATGGCCTCTGATTTCTCCGGAACCCTTAGTTGGATTTTCGCTGCAATCTTCCCCTCGCAGGCTCTCCGGACGGACTCCTCCGTGGAAATCGAAGCCCTCATCTCCAGGGTCTGCTCGAACCTGTCGGAGGGCGTCCGAAGGTCCCTCGGCCCCAGTCGCCTAGCTGCAGGCTTCGCTGCCGCAGCCGCTGCTGCCGCCGCCTGCACTTGGGCGGAGCCCGAGCTCGAGCCCAAAACCGGGAGCTTCGCCACTGCCTTCTTCGGCATTCTGATCAGACTTCGGATCGAAGGGCTAAAGGATGGCGAAGGGCTAGAAGCTAGCGAAGGTCGCTCTGCGAGGCTAGGAGGAAGAGGAGAGCGAAGGTGGTAAGGCGGTAAGAAAGAAGTGAATGAAAGTGTGCCGGAGCCGCACGCGGTAAGTCTCTATTTATAGGCGCGGTAAGAATTCCAACCGTCATGGGCCGAGCCCACCGCCAGATGGGCCTCCGGCGAAAGCAAATCAAGCCCAAGCAAGGTAACGGTAACTTTTCTGACCGTTGCGGAGCCGTTCGAGCTCCCCGAGGCCGCTCTGGCACGAGCATTTATTACCCCCAGGAATCGAGGTCTTCTTCGGTCCTGGCTCCGGAGGTACGTTTCCTCCGAAGTGTTTTCAGGTCATTTGTCCTAAGGGCGCGTGCACCCCTTCGTTCCGAAGGCCTACACGCGAGGGGCTACTGTTGGGGGAATATATTTCCCTTAAACAGGGGCCAAATGACGTCAGCCTCCGACAGCCTTCGGCCCAGAACCAGGTACTGTCGGAGCCTGTTTTCTCTAAGTGTTGTTTCCAGGTCCCAAGGTGCCTTTCGGGGCCCATAGCTTCGGAGCCCCTAGACCGGGAGGTCCGGCCCGGAGCCCCCAATTCAGTCCCGGGCGCAGGCCGCCGGAGGCCACCCTCCGAGAGCCAAGCCCGGAGGCCGCCCTCCGGGAGCCAAGTCCGGAGGTCACCCTCCGGAGCCAAGTCCGGAGGCCACCCTCCGAGAGCCAAGCCCGGAGGCCGCCCTCCGGGAGCCCAGTTCGGAGGTCACCCTCCGGAGCCAAGTCCGGAGGCCACCCTCCGAGAGCCAAGCCCGGAGGCCGCCCTCCGGGAGCCCAGTTCGGAGGTCGCCCTCCGGAGCCGAGTCCGGAGGCCATCCTCCGAGAGTCAAGCCCGGAGGCCACCCTCCGGAGCCCAGCCCGGAGGCCACCCTCCGGAGCCAAGTCCGGAGGCCGCCCTCCGGAGCCAAGTCCATACCGGGGGCCCCCCGCCCCTGGTATGTCGTTTAGCTGGTCAAAGCCTGGCGCAGCCTGACACGCCAGTAAAGCTGTAAAGTTGTCTAGCACCTTTTGTATTGTAGCTCATTTTCCCCTCTCTGCCCCTATGAGCCTGAGGCTCATAGGGGGCATCCCAGTCTTTTCCTTTGGCCTGCGTGCCTATATAAGCAGGGCCAAGCCCTTGTAGCGGGGGACAACCCCAGGGGGCCATGAGACCCTGTAGTTCTCTTCTCCACACTAAGGCAAACCATGCCCAATCCACCATAAACTGGACGTAGGGCTATTATCCCCTAGGGGAGGCCCGAACCAGTATAAACCCCTTCTCCCTCTGAGGGAACCCATCGAGGTTCATTATCCACATCATACTCCACCACAGAAAAACCTGCTGGAACTAACGCAATTGTTCCAACACCTAGATAAAAACGGAGACCCTTCCGACCTCTAGAGCTACTCTTAAGACCACTTCGACCTTCGGAGCTCGAAGCCTTCGGGACATTCTTCTTAGTCCAAGTGCTTCTCTTCTTCGAAGCTCGCAGTTTTTTCTGCTCCTCTTGAAGTTCAGCCCAAGACAGAAGCCTTTCGGAGCTAGCCTCTGCGGGAACCTCGGCCTGGTACTCCGAGTCAGACCAGTTTACGTACTCGGAGGGCGAAGATGCTTCTTCCTTTCCTCTTCTTTGATATAAGCCAATACTTCGCGGTGTACTTCGTGAGCTATCTCCCCTTGATCCCCACGAGGAATAGAGAAGCGCAAGCGTCGATAAGGCCTTAAGCTTTTGAGAACATACCACTGCCGAGGGAGCCCTTCGTTAAGTTCCAACACTTCGAAGTCTAGCTCCGAAGCGCATGGCAAAACCTAAAAGAATAAACATCCAAACAAGTTCCTCGTTTATAAACTTTTCATTCATTAATATAAGGGGCTTTACAAGATTTATTGTACATGCTTAAGCGCCCTATAAGACTAGACCTGCGGGTCGGTTGGTGGAGCAGGGGGCGTCGAAGCTGGTGAAGCTGGAAGCGGAGGCCTTGTTTGAGCTTGCTTTTTGCCGGCGAGCCTCGTCGATCCAAGCTTTGGCTATAGCCTTGTGGTCTATTTTCCAGATTGACCAGAAAGCTTCCCAGGCAGAAGCTACATCCTGCGAAGGACGCAACAAGCCCTCGTCGGCAAAGCCTGCTGGCGTCGAAACCCCAACCAGAGCAACTAAAATCCCAAGAGCTTTGAGATGACAGAGGACTTGTTGGACCGGAAACGGCGACCAGAGGGGGGTGAATGGGAGCTTTTAAAATTTCGGGCTAAAAACAACCTTCTGTTTTTAATTCTGTCTTCCGCGGAATAGACTTCGAACACAACCTTCGAAGGTCTGATTCGGAGGTAATTTACAGCTCCGAACACAGGCTTCGCAAGGGAGAAAAAGTTTGAAGTCAAGAAGACTTCGCTCCACCCACAATCCTGAAAAATCTACTCTGCTAAGTCAGTGCTGGCTCCGCACACAAGGTGCTTCGAGCAGGCTTCGCACTTCACCCTTCGCACGAGTGGACTGACCTCTGAGGACTTCGACCAAGTACTTAGCGACAGCAACTGGTGCTGGGCTTTGTACACTGAAGGTCTAAACGCACACTAACAGACTTCGCTAGGGGGGTTAGACACGATAAGAAACACGGGCTTCGATCAGGGCTTCGCTAGTAAGCAGCGAGGTCTAGCCTCCTGTTACACAGAGCGAAAGCACACTGAAGAGCACACTTCACACAAAACACACTTCGCCTAGACAGGCTTCGGTGCACTACAACTAGCGAGGTATGCAAACAAGCTCAAGCAGAAAGACAACACAGAAGCAGGGCTTCGCTGCTTGAACAAGGAACACAATAAATGAACTCAGGATGAATACAAAGTGTGGTGGCTAGTACATGAGCTCAACAGTAAATGCTCAAAGTGTTAAATGTTACCTACCCAGCCCCCATATTTATAGCCACAATTCACCCAAGTGAAATGACTACTTTACCCCTAGGGTTTACACCAGTTTTGTCTCTACAGAACAGAGGGGTACAAAAGGTAGTCAACTTTATTTGGAGGCTTCTCTGTCAGCTTTGCAGAGGGGACATCGTCAGCTTTTTGCAGAGCAGACAATGTCAGCCTTTGTAGTCTTTGACCTTTCTGGAGCCCCCCTTCGCACGCGAGGGGTCCGGTAGCTTCGGTGAGAATCCTTGAGCCTGATGGCCTTCGCTTCACCGAAGACAGCCTTCGATACAGTGACGGTTTTGAGCCGAAGCCGTCAAAGCCCTTGGGCCTTCGCACCACCACCTTCGGAGTGGACCACCACGGCTTCGCAGCTTCTCCCAGCTCAAACTACGTCAGTCCGTGTACCGAATCCATGCATGGCCGAAGTACCACAAGTCAACCTCGCTCCGGAGCTAGCCTCGCTCCGAAGCCTGCGTCACTCCGAAGCCCTCCTTCGGAGTACCACCCTTCAAAGTTCCTCCTTCGTCCAAGGCCTCCGCACGAAGCATTCCATGAGCACTTCATCGCAGTGTCTCTTCCCGAGCACACTCCTCGACGAGCCTCACCCGGACCATGCCTTCGATGCACCTCGAATTCTGAGACCTTCGTCAGGTACCTTCGAGTGTCTCCCTCCGGAGCACACTTCGAACGCCTTGCCTCCGCAGAGGTCTTGAACCACCATACTCTGAAGTCACTCTTTCCGGAGTACCTTCGAAGTGCCTCGCCTCCGAGGACTTTGTCTCGGAGTACCATCACCCGGAGCCACGCTCAGCACTTACTGCCTTCTCCTGGCGCACCTCGACCCGAGGACTGACCTGGACCCCTTCGCATCCACCGTGACAGAGCTCCCCGCTCCACTGGCATCAAGCCTCCCGCTTGACCCACGTTCACCTGCTACGAACCGTCCGTCGCCTCCGCAGTCCCCTGCGCACCACAGACAAACAGACAAGTGTATACAGTACTCCGGAGACCTCTCCGGGTTAGCACCCTTCGGCACACACTCCGGTGTACCGCCCAAAGTACCGAGACCTTCGGTACAAACCCAGTCATCGTGTACTGTCGGACCCCTCCGACAGGCACACTCCGCTGCAATAGCTGCAGCAACCAAAGCAACCTCCGAACACCTTCGGAGATCCAACCTCCGAACCCCCTTCGGAGGTACCCCTTCGAAACAGAGGGTAAAAGCATGTCAATCACTCATCACAAACACCGAAACCAACCCTTGGTTTCTCAATCTCCCCCTTGATGAGTGCATTGACAACCAAATTCAAGTTCAAGAAAATTTAAAGACTTTCAGCACACAAGTGACCATAAAAACTCAGAACTGAGCCAAATCATGTCACTTGACAAAAGAATTTTTCTCCCCCTTTTCAAAAGAGTAAAAGCCCCTTCGGCAAATCTCCCCTTTTTCAAGATAAAAACTCCCCCTGAGATAATTTCCCCTTTTTGCAACAGAGAACTCAAATTTCTCCCCCTTTGGCAATGCAAGCATCAAGGAGCATGTAAACGATGCATTGCTTGGAAATGAGCAGAATTGCAAAGACATATAAAGCAAAAATATGTCAACAGTAATACCAATGATCATGGGCTCAACTCAATTTAACATTCTCTAAAAACATGATGACAGCATGTGATTTTATCATTTTTTGAAATAAAAGCATCACCACTTAGTCAAGGAAACTAGATAAGTAAAAGCAGGGACTGCGCAAAGCTAGTCAATTTCTACTCTAGACAGCCAAGTCCAGTTCAAATGGAGCAATGGAAGCAAACTTGATGATCAATGAATTTTGTTGTTCTTTTTCATAACGCCAGGGGTTATTTGTTTGTCCACCTTATACTGTCCAATCAAGCCAAGCCTAGGCATGAAAGCCATCGGAAGCTTAAGGCGGTGATTTTGGCATACACTACACTATCGCAGTTCAGACCAATGTGCAACGGTAAGCAGTCTAGAATAGAGTAGTGCGACAAACAAACCCACCTGGATCTTTTCACTTGAAGCATGCAAAACATGGATTTTGGAATTGTGATTAAGTGTGAGTATCCATGAATATGGAGAACAATTTTTCAAGTTGCACAAATTAGCATCCAGAGAAAAAGTGTCTTGCTATCAAGCAGATAAAAGATAGCTAAAACAGTCCTGCCTACACAAGCTAGATTCAAGACATAAGCAGTGAGCACGATTTGATTGTGGAAAGAAAACATCATGCACATTAATGTTTCAGATGAATAAAAAAGAGCTGAGCTGACACGATTTCATGGATTAGAATTGTGCATATAAGTGCAACAAATGTAAATGCAATTTCACACATGATGAGCATATGCAATACAATTAAAGACAGCTCCCCCTCACAAAATGTCGTACGGGTGACAAATACCAAGTTCCCCACGCAAGTAGGCAAAACGAGAAGCATCGAGGGGTTTTGTGAAAATATCGGCTAGCTGGTGTTGGGTATCAACATATTGAAGTTCAATATCACCCTTCTCATTGTGATCTCTGAGAAAATGATATCGCACATCAATGTGTTTGGTTCTGGAGTACTGAACCGGGTTATTTGCAATACATATAGCACTAGTGTTATCACAGAAAAGTGGAACACTCTTATAATCTAACCCGAAATCCCGCAAAGTGGAAGCCATCCACAAAATCTAAGAGCAACAGCTAGCTGCAGCAACATATTCAGCCTCAGCCGTTGATTGTGCAACACTAGACTGTTTGCGGGAAGACCAGCAAACCAGTGATGTACCCAGAAAATGACAAGTACCAGAGGTACTCTTTCTATCAATCCTACACCCAGCAAAATCCGCATCAGAATAACCTCGAAGACATAAAGATGAAGACGTTGAATACCATATGCCAAATTCGAGGGTATGTTTGAGATGCCTTAGAATGCGTTTTACCGCTTGGCGGTGCGAAGCTCGTGGTGAAGCCTGAAAACGAGCGCACAGACACACTGCGAAGTGTATGTCCGGCCTCGTAGCAGTCAAGTAGAGGAGGGAGCCCATCATGCTTCGGAACTCCTTCTGATCTACGACTTCTTCATCTTCGTCAGGATCCAATGCTACAGATGTAGCCATTGGAGTGGCGAGGGGCTTTGCATCTGCCATGTCAAACTTCTTGAGCAGGTCCTTGGTGTACTTCGTCTGGTGGACGAAAGTACCTTTTTGCTTTGCTTGATTTGCAAACCAAGGAAAAATGTAAGCTCGCCCATCATGGACATTTCAAATTCCCTGCTCATGGCATCTGCAAACTCGGCAACCAAAGCATGAGAAGAGCCACCAAAGATGATATCATCCACATAAATCTGAACTAGGAGGAAATCTTTGCCATGCTTGAGAGTAAATAGGGTTTTATCAACAGAGCCCATCAAATACCCCCGCTCAAGCATAAAAGACTTAAGTCTGTCATACCAAGCCCGAGGGGCCTGCTTTAGTCCATAAAGAGCCTTATGAAGTTTAAGGACTTTATGTGGGTACTTGGGGTTTTCAAAACCAGGGGGTTGTTTTACATAAACATCTTCACCTATGAAGCCATTAAGAAAAGCACTTTTGACATCCATTTGATAGAGTTTGAATCCCCGGGATGTCGCAAAGGCAAGCAAAATCCTAATGGCCTCAAGGCGAGCAACAGGTGCAAAAGTTTCAGTAAAATCAATCCCTTCTAGTTGAGAATAACCCTGAGCTACAAGTCTAGCCTTGTTTCTAACTATTGTCCCATCCTCCCCTTGTTTGTTTTTGAAAATCCATTTTGTTCCAATGAAATGAACATTTGGTGGAGGATCAACTAAAGTCCAGACTTGGTTTCTCTCAAAATTTTCAAGTTCCTCATGCATGGCATTTATCCAACTAGAATCAGAAAGTGCATGACAAACATCTAAGGGCTCGAAAGAAGCAACAAAAGCAGAATTAGTGAAGTGAGCATGAGAACGTGTTACCCTTTGATCAAGCTCACCAATGATCTGCTCGGGAGGGTGCATCCTTTGAACATGATGTGGAGCCTCGCGGCGGGATGCAGTCTCCCCCTCAACTTGTGCATTGGAGTGGTCCAAGATGACCGATGTCGAGGTAGTCGCTTCGGGACCTTGTGCCGAAGTGGTCGAAGCAGGGTCGGCTTCGGGGGTCGATGTCGAGGGTAGTAGGGGTTCGTCCTCGAGATATTCGGGATCTTCTTCTTCGAAGATGGTCTGTTCCATGTCGAGTTCATTTGCCTGTTCAAGAGCAGAACTAACAGAGGGGGTTGATTCATCAAAAGTCACATCACATGACTCGATGACAGTGTTAGTTTCTAAATTATAAACACGATAAGAATGACCATGAGTAGTATAACCCAAAAAGATCCCGTCAGAAGAACGCGACTCAAATTTATCCAAATTACCACGTTTTAGGATGAAGCAGCGACAGCCAAATACTCGAAGATGAGTAACCTTAGGCTGTCTCCCAAAACGTAGCTCATAAGATGTCAAGTTTAAAATTGAGCGCAAGAATATTCAGTTTGAGATGTAACAAGTAGTGTTCATGGCCTCAGCCCAGAATTTTCTAGGAGTCCTATGCTCATCGAGCATCGTCCTAGCCATCTCAACCAAAGTGCGGTTCTTCCTCTCAACAACACCGTTTTGCTGAGGGACCCGCGGAGCAGAGAATTGATGTTCTATGCCATGCTCCATGCAAAAGTCAACAAAGAGACTGTTTTTGAACTCAGTGCCATTATCACTTCGAATGAATTTCAATGCACCAGGGAGTTTAGTGAAAAGTCTCAAAGCCAAGCTCCGAAAGTGTGAAAACACTTCATCCTTGCTGGCAAGAAAGAAGAGCCAAGATTAGCGAGAGAAATCGTCGACAATGACTAATACATACCACTTGCCGCCTAAAGAACTAACCCGAGAAGGACCTACAGTGTCCATGTGGAGAAGTTCTCCGGGTTGTTCAGTCATCATTGTGGTGACTGGCGAATGTGAAGCGGCAATCATTTTTCCATGTCGACAAGGAGGGCAAACTAAATTCTTCTCAATCTTGAGCTTGGGCAATCCTCGGATCAGACCTAGGGCGCTCAGACGAGCGAGCAACTCAAAGCTCATATGCCCTAGTCTCCTATGCCACTTCCAAAGCTCAGAAGTAGAATGTGCAACAAGACAATGAGAAGAACCAGATGACTCAGAAAAATCAGCTCCAAAAACTCTCCCAACTCTAAAGATCTTACAGACCACAACGCCATCAGAATTGAGTACTTGCGAAGTATCGCGATGGAATCGCACTTCGAAGCCCTCATCAAGCAACTGAGATACAGAAAGAAAATTGCATCCCAGATTTTCAACCAAAGCAACATCTTTGAGAGTGAAATTCGAGTTAATTCTTACCACACCTTTACCTTTCACTCTACTCCTTCGATTGTTGCCGAAGGTGATATGTTCCCTTTGCTTGGTTGTGGTGAGGCTGGAGAACCATGCTGCATCTCCGGTCATGTGGCGTGAACAATCGGAGTCCATGATCCACGTGCCCTCCAAGCCTCGGTCTGTCGCCTACACATGATAAGAATATCTCGATCGCTCAGTGCTAGGGTGAGTGAAAATATGACGAGGCATCCAGCACTGAGTGACACGAGTAGTAGGCATAGTAAAAGCAGACTGTCTACGCACATGATAATCGGAATGATGCAAAGTGCGAGGTCTACCTACATGCTTTGATCGAACAACATGATGAGGTCTCCTACTCTGACGAGGTACAAAGCTACTCGCCCGGGGTCTACCACCATATGGAACATGGTGAACACCTCGAGGAGCAAAACCTCTCCGAGAAGCACGAGGAGCCTAAAAAACAGGACGATAGTAAAACTCAGACTCATGCATACCTAAATATGGGTAATGCATGTCCTGGTAACTCATCACCTGAGAGCGTCGCTCATCCTTGATGCGATGAAAATAGAACCCAACCAAATGACCTGCCCGCTGACAGTAGGAACAATGAAAAATTCTCCTAGGGGCACTCTCATGGGTCATAGGAGCAACTCTCACAGGCTCCTTGGGCTTCTACTGAGTGGTTTTCTTGGGAGGGATTTTCTTAGCAGGAGGAGTGGTTTTCTTTTGAGCACGGGTAGGCTTTTTGGCTGATGGAGTGTCTAACAGAGCTCTTTCTTTCTCTAGGGTAGTGGGAGAGGTAAAAACAGTTGTGTTTCCACTATCTGAAGGAATCCTCTCAAAACCCAAACCTAAAGCTAACCCTGCTCTGTCAGCACACATCTTGGTCTTGTCCAAGAGCAAATCCATCCTACCCTTTCCCTCAGTGCATTTGTTAACCACAGAAAGAAGGTATTCATTTTCAGTCATTAGGTTCTCAGCCCGCTCTCTAACGGTGCCTAGTTGGTCCTTAAGGGTAATGCATGTGTCACAAACAGGCTGCACATCCTTAGAACTACCGGCCCTCTCCAATCTAGCCTCTAAATCATGAACATGTTTATCACGTAAATTAATGCTCTCGCGTAATAAAGAACAGTTCATACATTCAATAATATCATGAGGTCTAGAATCAACCACCAAAAGCTGCTTCTGTGCAATCTCAAGCTCAGAAAGAGTTTGAGCATGTACAGAACGAAACTGAGCAAGCTCACCCATGACAACAGAACAAGATTCACAATCAGCATCATTACTTTAGACTTAAGCATGGCATACTCAGTAGAAACAGATTCTAGCCTAAGTCTAAGGTCTTTTCGTTCTCTAGCGGCTTGCACAAGTAATCTATCCTGACCGAGAACTACTTCATTCAGCTCATCTAATTTTATTGAAAGCTGGTCATAGGATAGTGGTACCTCAGATGAGTCAAGCTCATCGCCGCTGTGATCGCTGTCGGTCATGAAGCAAAGGTCGGTGAAGTCTCGTCCCTTCTTGTCCTTCTTGTCCTCCTTCCTTGGGGACTCCTCAGTTGAGGAAGTGTTGATGTCGCTAAGAGCAGCAACAAACGCTCTGGAAGCGGCTTTGGCTACTCTCTTAGTCACCTTGCCGCGCTTGCCCTTCACAAAAGGCTTCCTCTCCTTTTTGTGGTATTTAGGGCGCTCACTCTCATCTCTCTTTTTGAGCTTAGGGCAATTTGCCTTGATATGAGAAGTGTCGCCACATTCAAAGCAACCACTAAAACCACTTCTCCTCTGATCCCGTCTCTCATGATGAAAGCGGGTGAACCTTCTGGCAATGAGAGCATGCTCATCATCATCGAATGTATCCACCTGCTCCTTAGTGACGGAGACCAGGGAGGACAAAGCAAAACCATCTGCAAGAACACAAGTGCTAGAAACCAATGCCAATGGTTGTGGCAAAGAGCTTCTGTGCACTGCAAGAGATGCCTTGGCAATCTCTGTGGACTTCAGCTTGTTGAAGAGCTCATCACAGGTCAATGTGTCATAGCCTGCGGACTCCTCAATGCTGGATATCTTCACTTCCCATATGCTACGATCAAGAGCATAGAGAAGCTTGATAGCCCTGTCATGATCATTGTAAGCAAGCGTCCCGTTGGATTGCAAGTTACCCACTATCGCATCAAAGCGAGAAAACATGGCATCTATAGATTCACCAGGTGCCTGCACAAACAGTTGATACTGTTGATTGTATGTGCTTTGGCGCCTAGCCTTGATCTGTGTAGAGCCCTCATGAAAAATAGTGAGTGTTGTCCAGATTTCCCTAGCAGTCCTAAGGTGCTGCACCCTATCAAACTCACTTCTACTCAAACCAATGAACAATATATTTCTTGCCTTGGAGTTGGCATTATATTGATCCTTCTCTGTTTGAGAGGTGCGAGTATCAGGGATGGAGTATTGTGAGTCCACAATCTCCCAAATTGCATTTCCTTGGCTTAGCAAGTAAGCCTCCATGCGCACCTTCCAGTATGCAAAGTCAGTCCCATCGAACAGAAGAATTTTACTAGCTCTGTCCATGTCGCCAAGAGATCACAAAACCGGTTAAGGTCAACTGGTGATCTTAACCTGCTCTGATACCAATTGTTGGACCAGAAATGGCGACCAGAGGGGGGTGAATGGGAGCTTTTAAAATTTTGGGCTAAAAACAGTCTTCTGTTTTTAATTCTGTCTTCTGCGGAATAGACTTCGAACACAACCTTCGAAGGTCTGATTCGGAGGTAATTTACAGCTCCGAACACAGGCTTCGCAAGGGAGCAAAAGTTCGAAGTCAAGAAGACTTCGCTGCACCCACAATCCTGAAAAATCTACTCTACTAAGTCAGTGCAGGCTCCGCACACAAGGTGCTTCGAGCAGGCTTCGCACTTCACCCTTCGCACGAGTGGACTGACCTCTGAGGACTTCGACCAAGTACTTAGCGACAACAACTGGTGCTGGGCTTTGTACACCGAAGGTCTAAACACACACTAACAGACTTCGCTAGGGGGTTAGACACGATAAGAAACACGGGCTTCGATCAGGGCTTCGCTAGTAAGCAGCGAGGTCTAGCCTCCTGTTACACAGAGCGAAAGCACACTGAAAAGCACACTTCGCACAAAACACACTTCGCCTAGACAGGCTTCGGTGCACTACAACTAGCGAGGTATGCAAACAAGCTCAAGCAGAAAGACAACACAGAAGCAGGGCTTCGCTTCTTGAACAAGGAACACAATAAATGAATTCATGATGAATACAAAGTGTGATGGCTAGTACAGGAGCTCAACAGTAAATGCTCAAAGTGTTAAATGTTACCTACCCAGCCCCCATATTTATAGCCACAATTCACCCAAGTGAAATGACTACTTTACCCCTAGGGTTTACACCAGTTTTGTCTCTACAGAACAGAGGGGTACAAAAGGTAGTCAACTTTATTTGGAGGCTTCTCTGTCAGCTTTGCAGAGGGGACAGCGTCAGCTTTTTGCAGAGCAGACAATGTTAGCCTTTGCAGTCTTTGACCTTTCTGGAGCCCCCCTTCGCACGCGAGGGGTGCGGTAGCTTCGGTGAGAAGACTTGAGCCTGATGGCCTTCGCTTCACCAAAGACAGCCTTCGATACAGTGACGGTTTTGAGCCGAAGCCGTCAAAGCCCTTGGGCCTTCGCACCACCACCTTTGGAGTGGACCACCACGGCTTCACAGCTTCTCCCAGCTCGAACTCCGTCAGTCCGTGTACCGAAGCCATGCATGGCCGAAGTACCACAAGTCAACCTCGCTCCGGAGCTAGCCTCGCTCCGAAGCCTGCGTCACTCCGAAGCCCTCCTTCGGAGTACCACCCTTCAAAGTTCCTCCTTCGTCCAAGGCCTCCGCACGAAGCATTCCATGAGCACTTCGTCGCAGTGTCTCTTCCCGAGCACACTCCTCGACGAGCCTCACCCGGACCATGCCTTCGATGCACCTCGACTTCTGAGACCTTCGTCGGGTACCTTCGAGTGTCTCCCTCTGGAGCACACTTCGAATGCCTTGCCTCCGCAGAGGACTTGAACCACCATACTCCGAAGTCACTCTTTCCGGAGTACCTTCGAAGTGCCTCGCCTCCGAGGACTTTGTCTCGGAGTACCTTCACCCGGAGCCACGCTCCGCACTTACTGCCTTCTCCTGGCGCACCTCGACCCGAGGACCGACCTGGACCCCTTCGCAGCCACCGTGACAGAGCTCCCCGCTCCACTGGCATCAAGCCTCCCGCTTGACCTAGGTTCACCTGCTACGAACTGTCTGTCGCCTCTGCAGTCCCCTGCGCACCACAGACAAACAGACAAGTGTATACAGTACTCCGGAGACCTCTCCGGGTTAGCACCCTTTGGCACACACTCCGGTGTACCGCCCAAAGTACCGAGACCTTCGGTACAAACCCAGTCATCGTGTACTGTCGGACCCCTCCGACAGGCACACTCCGCTGCAACAGCTGCAGCAACCAAAGCAACCTCCGAACACCTTCGGAGATCCAACCTCTGAACCCCCTTCGGAGGTACCCCTTCGAAACAGAGGGTAAAAGCCTGTCAATCACTCATCACAAACACCGAAACCAACCCTTGGTTTCTCAGGACTCCAATTCCAGCAACTTGTCCGGAGATCTCTCCATACTGGACGTCGGAGCCCATCATCAGCTTCGTCGCCACTTGAATCATTTTAAGCTTTCGGTCGAGGGGCTCGCTCGCCACAGTCGAAGATGAAGGGCACATGGTGCTGAAGTATTCCAAGGTACCCTAAAGGGCATCCAAAGTACGCTACGCTATTTCATCATTCTTCACTTATGCCGCCTCTAGCCCAGCAGCAGCAGACACTTCGGCCATTTTTGACAGCAGAGCGCTTTTTTGAGCCATGGCTTGCTGAAGTGAGTCTTGGAGTTCTACAAGTTGCGTGCTTGAAGTTGCTGCCGCTTGCCAGAGCTTCTCCACCTCTGCTCGGAGCACCACACATTTGGCTTCGGCCTCTTGGGCCGAAGTTTGGAGTGTAGTGCTGCTATGCCGCTCGATCCAGAGTGCTTCGTCAGCGGCGGCCTTAGCCCTCCGTTCTTCAAGGAGCTCCTCTTCCAGTCGAAGTGTTTTATCTTCGTTGCCTTTAAGTGCAGACTAGAGGGTAGTAACCTTCCTCTTGAGCCGATTAGTTTCGACTTCATTGGAAGTCACTGCCGCTCTAGCAAGGACAAATTGCTGCAAAAAAGAGAAAGTAAGTACTAAGTCATTCCATTTATTAATTGAATGCACTTGTGGTATGTTGCATACATGAAGGGCAGCCCTTTCGAGGGCTAGATTGAGCTCCGGGGCTCTGGCTTCGCTCAAGACGGAGACCAAGTCGAAGTTTACGACTTCTTGGCCTTTCTCTGCCAAGGGCTCCAGAAGCGACCAGAGGCCCGTTCGTTGCTCCAAGAAGGGAGCCAACAAAGGGAGCCAGGACAAAGCCTAGCGATCATCCAAAGTAGCCTCTTCCTCCGAATTACATGCTGAAGGATCGTTGGAGAAAGGCGTCATCGTCGAAGAAGGGAGGAGTCCGAGGCTCGTCATGCTCTTTCCCCTCCCCGGCACGAAGGCTGGAGGAGCGACTCCGACGGAGGTAGACCCTCCTTTGACTGATGCCCCCTCAGCCAGAACTGCTTTGCCCGAGATAGCTCTAGTTGTCGGAGCTACTGTGTCTGCCGGAGCCTCAACTCCGAGAGAAGCTAGAGCTCCGTCTGTAACCGGAGCTATGCTACTCCTCGACGCACCTGCAACATTAAGGTACTTGATGAATATTTGTGGGTAATAATTGTTACAGGAATTGTAAAGGCAAAAGCTTCGAAGTATAGCTTTGTTTGCACCTTGAGGTAGAATTGCAGGGTCCTCCAAGACCTCGTACATCCGTAGGTACTCATCGAGGTCATCCCCCGAAGTCCTCTCCGGTGTAGCCACTGCAGGCGCCTCGGCCTCCGACACTATCACCCCAACCACGGGTGAGTTGGGGATAACCACTATCACCGCGGTCTCTCGAGCAGGAACTCCGGCTGCATCCATCGCTTCATCTTCGCTATCATCGAGAATATAATTTTTGATGGCCTTTCCCATTTGGACGCCAGAGCCCTTGTTTTCGGAGCCTTTGTTTCCATAGTCTTCCGAAGATGAGCTCTGAATTCCCAAGGATGAAGCAGAAGACACCGGAGTCGGCTGAGGAGGAGGCTTCGTCGTCTTCTTCCCCTTCTTGATTGGGGTCTTGACGGCTTTCTTCGAAGGCTCAGTGGTGGCTTTCCTTTTCCGAGGGGCTTCTCCAGTCGGGTCGAAGTCTGGAAGAGGTGGGGACACCATTCCGAGGGCTCTCCACACTTTGTTGAAGCGTTCCCAGCTTCCCAACAATTCCAAGCACCCATTGGGTGGCTCTCGCTATCTGCTCCGGAGCTAGCACCAAAGGGGCCGCTGAAAAAAGGTAATATATTATAAGTATGCTATTTCTTTCCTAAAACATTACTGTAGGAAGTTCGAAGGTTTACCTAGACTTCGAAGCTCCCCCTCCGAAGCGTTTTGGAACGCTATCGGCCAGTCGGCTCCGAGGGGCGGAATTCGGAGGGAGATGAATTCTTCCGCTAGGTCCCGCATGCTCATGCGGCTGGCTATCGAAGAGAGTAACCCAAGCCGCGTTGAGAGTAGGCTTGGGTTCGGAGTGACTTAGGCCTCCTTCCGGAACCATATTTATTGGAGGGGCCCCGCGAAGCTGGAGTCTTCTCCGACCTCGGCATAAAACTACCGGAGGATCCAGTTGGTGTACCACCGGTCATTTATGACCTTCACAGGGAAATGTTGAGCATGCTCCTTCCGTAGCTGGAAGTTGATGCTTCCGAAGGTTGTCAGCACCTTGGTGTCTCCGGGGCCATCTTGTGGCTTCGGTTGGCAGATGGCATCGTGGGTGGCGGCGAAGATCTCCGATCTTTCTTCACATCCTTCGGCACAAAGGGCCCACTCGAAGATCGCCACCCTTGCGATGGCGTTGGGGGACAATTGAGGCAAAGTAATGTGAAACATTTATAATACCTCTGATAAAGAGTTGATGGCAGGGAGCCCGAGACCAGCTTCGAGGAATGCTTCGAAGACTACTACTTCTCTGCTTCGTGGCCTTGGGGTTGACTCTGTTCTGGGGACCTGAGTCCTCATTCCGGGGCCCAGCTTCCCAGCCACTGCCTCTTCAATGGATTCCGCAGTGCTTGTGGACTGGCCGATAAGGAAGCTTTGCGGGTTCTGCTTCTTGGATGGAGGGCGGAGCTCTTTGTAGGACCGAAAGTAGCGACCAGAGGAGGGGTGAATGGGCGCCTAAAAAATTCTTGCGAATCAATGGCCTGCTCCCAACACCCAACGCACCTCGACAAACAAAAACCTCTGAAGCAAACAGATCAACAAGACCTAAAAAATAATCTAGCCTAAAAGCGACAGGTGTCCTAATTGAAAAGACACCAACACGGTGCTTATAGGCAGATTAACAGATCAATTAATTCACGGGCATTTCAAGCATCACAAAATAATTTATCAATAATACTCAGGAATTTTTTAATCAGATAAACTAAAAGCAAATGAGAACAATCTCTATAGACAATCTGAAAAAAAAATACTACTGAAAAATACTAACAGTAATAATCATTCCAAAAACAATCTACACAGTGAATCTTGCTGTTGATGATTTAAACTCAGATGAAGCAGTAAATGACTAGCAGTAGATTGATCTATCCAGAAAAATTAAATGCAAAAGCAAGCAAATCGAGGCAAACAAGAGTTACTGTTGTATGGCTGTCTCCTGTTCATAGCCCTTCCGCCGAATGCATGGCCTGCATGCGCTGCTCCTGGTGAAGCCGTCGAGGCGTGCTTGCGTGCGCCGCTTAGCGCAGAGGCATGTGTCGGCGTGTTCTTCACGCCAGCACTGTGCCAAAACAGCTCGGCCGAATTGACCGCAAGCTTCCAGCGCCACACACGTCAAACCGTGGGAGATGAAGAAAAAACCGGAAGCTGGTTCTTGAGAGGAAGAAAAAACCAAGAAGGAGAAAAACCAGTGAAGGGATCCCACGATGTTGATCCTCGGTTAATTCCCTAGCGCCTTGCTGTTGCTCTCGAAAATGATGCGCCGTGCGCCTGACCCAAGGAAAAACACACTGGCGGCGGCGGAAGAACAGTGGAGAAGAAGGAGAAAGTGACCCACAATTTCTGAAATTGGTAAAGTGTTTTTCAAAATGGGGTAACCCTAACCCTAGGATATTGGGGCCTATTTATAGGCAGCCCATTAAATGTAAAAAAGCAGAAATACCCCTAAGGTTTTTTACAGACGCTGAATAAAAATGGAAAAGACCGAAATGCCCTTAGGATTTTTTACAGACTCGACTGACAGACTGTGGGCCTAAAGGCAAAATAGTAAAAACCTAAATAAAGGTAACCTGTCCTGATGCGGAGCTTTCGTAGCAGCTACGGCTTTGCCTCAGAACGGTCAGATCCGAGATCAGCGGTCGTCAGTTTTGCGCCGAAACTGACAAAGCGTCCACCGTCTTCGCACCAGGTACCCGGATTGGGCCGGCCCGACTCCGCAGCTCTCTGAGCCTGGCAATCGCTCACCGCCCGTGTACCTGAGTCAATCCTGGTCAACAGCCCAGTGGATCCTCTGCTGCTCTTAGCCCATGTACCCGGATTGGGCCAGCCCGACTTCGTAGCCCCTCTGCCCGACAGTCGCTCGCTGCCCGTGTACCTGAGTCACACGCGGCCCAGACGCAGCAGGTCTTCTCTCTCTTTTCAGTCCTCTTTGACTATCGTTGACAATGACTCATCACATCTGGAGCCATGAGGCCCACGCTATTCAGCATGGCTCCTCAATCTCCCCCTTGATGAGTGCATTGTCAACACTTCACTTCATCTGCTCTTCAGTACCTGTGAACAACTATGGAAACACGAAAACAAAACACAAGAAAACAGAGAAGAAGAAAATAAAGTAAAAGTTTAACCCTAATGACCAAAAGCCAAACAAAAGCAAGAAACGGTCATTATGGTTAACCAAAGGTAAAAAAAACTCAAAACGAGTGCAATCTCAGAATCATCAACAAGGATATCAAAAGAGTAAGGACAAACGGGACAAAAACTCCCCGTGAAACAAATCCGAGAGAAAGCCAAAACTCCCCTTTAAACTCTTATACCAAAATTTCTCCCCCTTGTTGACAAGTGAACTCATCAAGCACTCTAAAATGACACTAACTCCCCCTGAAAAACAACTCCCCCTCAAAATATGCAATGAATGCAACTGGGGTGCAGGTGGAGTGTAGAAAGCATGCTTCTCAGATATGATTAACTGCAATTACAACATCTAACAAGTATAGCAAAAGACATACTGTCTAAGACACATGGCATGAACAGTGCAACAGATGATATCTAAAGAGAGTCATTTGCACGCATTTTTATCAGTTTTTGCAAACAAAAGCATCACCACATTTTCCAGATGACAAGCAGGGTAAGGCATGAGATGCAGAAGCTAACTGATATCTACCAAGATAAGCATTATCCAAAACAAAGTGCCTCAGCAAACTTGTTGTCTTTTTAATTTTCAGGCTTTTTCATTTTCCTTTTTCATTTTTGCCAAGGGTTATTTGCATGTCAAACCTTATGCTAACCGACCAAGTCAAGCCTAGGCCAGAACTGGACCATCAGAAGCTTAAGACATTGGTCTTGGCATACACTACACTGTCCTAGTTCATACCAAAGTGCTATGGTAAGCAGTCCAGAACAATGCAATGCGACAAGGCAAACCCACTTGGATCTTTTCAACTCAAGCATAAAAGGGCATGGAATTTTCATTCATTTGATTTTTATCATTTTATAGCACATTTTCCATGTTAAAGCATAAAGATGTCCAAGTTGCATATATGCATCTATGTGATGAACTAGCTACAAGGCATGTAACAGATAGCAAAAGCACTCAGCCTACACATGCTAGTTACCAGAAGCAATGGTGATTAAGTTTTCAAGTTTAAAGCATAAAAGCCATGCATATGACAGATATCAGACATATCAAGTGAAATGAACCAAAGCATGATCATTGACAAGTAATCAAAAGCATGTACCAGCTAGAATAAGTAAAGCAGTTTAATCATATAACAGAAGCAAGCTTAAAAGTGTGATATGTGAATATGTATGATATGAACACACACAAAAAGACTCAAGAAAAGAGTAAAGAAGAAAGAAAATTGACACAAAATATCCTAAAAAGGATACACAACACCCAAATCCCCTCGTAAACGCTCAAATGTAGACTGATCTAGGGGTTTGGTGAAAATGTCAGCCAACTGATGATGGGTATCAACATGAACAAGGTCAATGACACCTTTCTCATATTGATCCCGCAAAAAGTGAAAGCGCACATCAATGTGTTTGGTTTTTGAATGGAGACATGGGTTTTTCCCTACACTAATTGCACTGGTGCTGTCGCAAAACAAAGGAACTCTGGTAGGAAAGAACAACCCAAAATCTCTCAAAGTGGAAATCATCCAAACCAACTGTGAGCAGCAGCTAGCAGCAGCTACATACTCAGCCTCAGTGGTCGAAAGAGCAACTCCAGATTGCTTTCGAGAAAACCAAGACACAAGAGACGAACCAAGAAACTGGCAAGTACCGGAAGTCGACTTGCGATCCAACCGGCACCCACCAAAGTCAGCGTCCGAAAATCCAGATAAATCAAGAGATGATGATGCTGAATAATAAAGACCAAGATCAGGCGCATAAGTGAGATACTGTATGTCTGGCCTCGTCGCCGTCAAGTACAGCAGCGAACCGATCATCCCTCGAAACTCTCTCTCATTGACCTTGACGCCGCTCTCGTCCTTGTCCAGGCCCCCAGATGTACCCATTGGGGTCATCTGAGGCTTCAGCTCTCCACCAAAATCGAATTTCTTCAACATGTCCCGAGTGTACTTACCCTGGTGGATGAAGGTGCCGTCCTTGGTCTGCTTGATCTGGAGCCCTAGAAAATACTTGAGCTCACCCATGAGGCTCATCTCGAACTCGCTGTGCATCTGCTCAGAAAACTTGGACACAAGATCATTAGTAGTACCGCCAAAGATAATATCGTCCACGTATATCTGAGCGACTAAGAAATCTGAAGCATCTTTGAGCAAGAAAAGAGTTTTATCCACAGAACCCATCACAAAACCCTTCCCCAACAAAAACTGCTTTAACCGGTCATACCAAGCCCTAGGGGCTTGCTTTAACCCGTATAAAGCTTTTTGCAATTTAAAAACATGTCGAGGGAACTTAGGGTTCTCAAAACCGGGGGGCTGCCTAACATAAACCTCCTCCTCTATGTACCCATTCAGAAAAGCACTCTTGACATCCATTTGAAAAAGCTTAAAACCCTTCGAAGTGGCAAAAGCAAAGAGAATGCGAATGGACTCAAGACGGGCAACAGGAGCGAAGGTTTCTTCAAAATCAATACCTTCTTTCTGGCAAAAACCCTGGGCAACTAGTCGAGCTTTGTTGCGCACCACAACCCCATCTTCACCTTGTTTGTTCTTGAACACCCACTTGGTGCCTATGGGGTTGCATCCGGGTGGCAGCTCAACCAGTGTCCAAACCCGATTGCGGACAAAATTCTCAAGCTCTTCTTGCATGGCATTAATCCAGTTCGAGTCAGAAAGAGCATGAGAAATGTCTCTGGGCTCAAAAGATGCAACAAAAGCAGATTCAGCAAACACAGCAAGAGAGTCAACAGAAGAGCGCAAAGTTCTTGTAGACACATCACCGATGATGAGCTCTGAGGGGTGATCACGCTGAACTGCTCGGGATCCCTGGTGATCTGAAGTCACCTCACCGGAGTCAGCAGCTGGCACCTTTGGACTCGACTGAGGGGGCTCGATCGAAGTGGAAGAAGTGATCAGAGGTCCGCCCTCATCCTCAGTCGAAGTGTCAGAAGGTGTGGGCTCTGCAGGAGGTGCAGAAGGCCCACCCTCATCAGCAGTTGGAGTATCCTCATCTTCCTCGAAGATGGACTCTCCGAGCTCACCATCACCAGAAAGCTCAAAAGAAGGAGTCAAAGAAGGCAAGGACTCATCAAAAGAAACCTCGCAAGTCTCGACAAGCTGCTGGGATTCGAGGTTCCAAACACGGAAACCTCGAAAATGCAATGCATAACCAAGAAAAACTCCGTCCCAGCAACGAGACTCAAACTTGTCCAAATGCCCTCCCTTCTTGAGCACAAAGCACTTGCAGCCAAATGCTCGCAAGTGGCTCACCTTGGGCTGTCTGCCAAACCGCAACTCGTATGAGGTCTTACCTAGGTAAGCTCTAAGAAAAATGCGGTTGGCCAGATAGCAAGCCGTGTTCATGGCTTCAGCCCAAAAGCGCCTAGGAGTCCTATGCTCATCGAGCATCGTCCTGGCCATATCGACTAGCGTGCGGTTCTTTCGTTCCACAACACCGTTCTGTGGGGGAGTGTAAGGAGCAGAAAACTGATGGTCAAGACCCTGATCACTACAGAAGCTGACGAACTGAGAGTTCTTAAACTCAGAGCCGTTGTCGGAGCGAATTGCTCGCATCCGACCATTGTTCTCATTCTTCAGCTTCAAAATCAGGTCATGAACAAAATGAAAAGTCTCATCCTTAGACTCCAAAAAGAAAACCCACGAGAATCGAGAAAAGTCATCAACAATCACAAGTGCGTACCACTTCCCACCGACTGAGCGTACCCGAGCTGGACCGACAGTGTCCATGTGTAACAGCTCGCCCGGATACGAAGTCATCACCTGAGTCACAGGTGAGTGAGAAGCAGCAACCATTTTTCCGTGATGACAGGGATGGCAAACTAGATCTTTCTCCATTTTAAGCTTGGGCAATCCTCGGATGAGGTCCATAGAGCTCAACCTGACTAGCAGATCAAAACTCAAATGACCTAACCTCCTATGCCACTTCCAGAGATCAGAAGAAGATCCAGCAATCAAACAACGAGAAGGGCCAAATGAACTAGAGAAGTCAATTCGAAAAACTTTATCGAAAGGTAAGATCTGGCAAATCAAAGACCCTCTAGAATCAAACACAGAAGAATTGCCCTTCTTAAAACGCACCTCCAAACCATCCTCAAGAAGTTGCGAAACAGAAATCAAATTGAAGTTCAAGTTTCCAACCAAGGCAACATTCTTCAAAGAAAAATGGTCTGAAATGTGAATTGAGCCAATGCCACTTACTTTCCCTTGACCACTGTTACCGAATGTAACACCCCAGAAATTAAAAGGGATTAAAATAAAAGAAAAATATTATTCAAATCATTTCTGGATTTATTATTAAAGGAAAATTCATAAAAGAACCCAAATAAAGCCAAACAGGGAGAAATACTCAAAATCTGGACTTGAAAATTTTATGAGATGAACCAGAGACCAAAATATAATTTTAGGAATTTTTACAAATTTTTATCAACAGTGATTCAACCCTTAACCAAATAAATGAATTACTGGAATTATTTTAAATCAGAAAACATATTAAAACCTTAATGGGCCTCAACCCCGAAACCTCCCTCAGCCCGGCCCAATCCAAACCATGAGCCGCTGACATGTGGGACCCGCCCGTCGGCGCTCGTCTCCCCTCTCTCCTCCCGCCCGCGCCCCGCCTGGCCCCACGTGTCTACCTCCTCGCGCTCGCCTTCACCCACTGACCGCTCGGCCCCGCCTGTCGGCCCCTTTCCTTTCCCGTTCGCCCACTGACAGGTGGAGCCCACCTGTCAGGTCCTTCGTCTCCGATGGAAGGGGATCGCCCCCTTCCTTTCTCCCGGCAATCTCCTTCTGCTTCTCGCCGCCGGCAACCCGCGATCGCCCGGATCACCCCCGGATCGCCTCCCCCGCATGCCACCGCCTCCTTTCCATCCATAGCAACGCGTTTTTACGCTTTAGGAAAGCTACCCGGAGCTTTTGGTAAGGGATCGCCGGAGCTCTCGGGGTCCCCTCGGTTCCCTGCCATCCCAACGCCGGCGACCCCCTATAAAAGCCCCTCCGGTCACCACACTCAGCCCACACCCCCTAAGCCCTAACCGAAGCCCTCCAGAGCGCTGCTGTCGTCTTTGCGAGTTTCTCCCCTGGTCTGCCTCCGGCGAGCAATCGCCGCCGCCTCGGACCCCCGCCACCCTAGCCACCGCCACCAGAGTGATCGTCGACCACCGCCCCACCTCGGCATCCACTCCGTTGGCCGTGGGCGTCGTCGGATCACCGTCGCCATCAAGAACCCGAAGAGCTCCGCCGTCTACCCTCGCCGCCGACCGTCGCCACTGCCCCGTCGTCGCCATCTCCGGTACCATTGTGATCCTTACACCCCCCTGGTTCCATTTTTGCCAGTAGCCTAGGCGCTAGGCCCTCACCATCGCCGGAATAGCTCGCCGCAGTACCGCCGGAGTTGGGGAAGAAGGGTAAAATGCCCCCAACGCCACGAGCCGTGTCGGATTGATTTCCGGCCGTTCGATCGTGATCGGGCGATGGAGATTAAAACCCCTGAGGGATTTAATCCCGGCCGTTGATCCAAGCCGAAAGGGTATCAGGCGCTCTGGGCCGTTGGATCCCACTTACTCCCCGCCGGCTCACGCGAGCAGTCGTCGGTTCACGGTGAACCCAGTTCACCGTGGACCAGAGACTGATTTCTGTTTAAATAAAATTCAGAAAATAGCTTAAACTTTAAAAATTCATATCTTGCTCAATTTAACTCCAAATTTCACCATTCAAATTTTGTTAAAACGAGAATATTATTCTCTACACATTAATGCCATAAAAACAGTATGTCTCTGTTACCCAAAATATTATTAATAAATAAATAAACAAAAATCCCTTAGGATTAAAATTAATAACACTGAAAATAAAAAAGGGTTAAACTTCACTGTTTTAAGCAAAAACTCAGAATATTAAAATACTATTTCACAATAAAAACACCCCAACTGTGTATGTTCCTTTATTTGGTGGATTTTATCTGTTTATTGAATGTATTATTTATTTTTCCGTATCGAGAAGACTACGAGTTCATTGAGCAGCAGGAGTTCTACCCCGAGGTTCCTCCATCCCCATTTGCTGAGCAAGGCAAGTCATCGACCACCTCTGTGGAAACAGTTGATCATAATTGAGCCCATGTTTTAATAAATTATCGCTATAACTCATAGGTTAATATTGCATTAGTCCAATATTCAAGCCTTACACTTATATTTATTAGATCCCCGTCCTTGTGTGCAAACCCAAGCCATGCTTATTGAGCCTTAACTCCTTGTCACTCTACTATTAAAATATTAGCTAGTGCCCAATGTACCGGCACAACTGCTATAGGATAAAAAGAATGAGTCGTAGATAGCTGGATTCTGTATATGAATTTCCCCGTTATTCTCGTCTTTGGACTCTGTTGGAGTTGGCTAAGTTATAAGTATGGTGGGTTCCGGGTGCAAGCTCGGGCACTGGTTTGTCGCACCCGGGGCACTATAAGGACCGGTCTGCGGGATCTGTTGCAAAGCACTTCCGTACCAACCACAAGTCTAATGGGTAAGTCCTAACTGGAAGTATGGAATACTCCGGCTTGATGCACCATAGAGGAGGGGGCAAGGGGCTAGCCTGCGGGCGACTTGTACCGACGAGGCTCAAGGGGGGTATGGTGGGGCTCCGATGCGTCGGGACACCATATGAAACCCATAAGAGGGTGCTATTGAGTCGGGGAGGACTATATGGAAGGTTTTGGCACGAGTTCCCGTGTGATGGGTCATCTCGTTACACTTTGGTGTAAGTGATGAGTGCGTGCCTTGTGGGTACAGTGGTACATCTATGATCAGAGTAATTAAATCTTTTCGAAAAGTCGAGCCCACGGTCAAGGGCGGGTTGTGTGACTACTCGCAGTTAGTTTACAATTGTTTGAATGTTCAAGTTATTCATGGCACGTAAGGACTGTTGAGCGAGGTGGGGCTGACTGTACCCCTCGAGTTAGAAGATGATACACATGCACATGTTTACTTTTCCGTACTAATAAATTGCTCACATTTAAAGCTTTACAATTATGCTGCTTCCGCAAAATTAGCCACTATCTCCCTTGTTATTACCTTGCATTATATTTGCATTCGGTGGCTTGCTGAGTACATCCGTACTCACCCCGTTGACTTACAACATCAGAGCCCATCTACTACGAGGAGGATGAAGGTCTGGAGTAGCGACCCAATCAAGGCGAGACTGGAAGGAGGCGTTCATCTAGGACCCTTATTTTACTAGTTTCTCTTCACCTTTATTCACTTTTGTATTAATGCGGTCTACGAACCGTGAATGATTGTCCGTACTGTACGTGGTCGCATGATGAACGTCTTGTTTTATTGATTTTCTATGGAATTTCAATAAAGTCCTGATTTACTAAATCGGGGCGCGACACCGAAGGTGATGTACTCTTTGGAGCTCGAGGGTGTGAGACTGGAGAACCATCTGCGATGTCCCGTCATGTGGCGAGAGCATCCTGAGTCCATGATCCAAACGTCCTCTAGTCCCCGATCCTCCACAATCAATGGTTGTAAGTGGGAGCAAATGGTCCGGCACCGGGTTTAGCAAAAGAGCTAAACCAGTGTCGAGCCATCTGCTCAAAAGACGGAAAGCAGAAATCATCAGAAAAGTTTGGACCAAAACGCGGCTCAAAGCGCGGTCCTTGGTTCTGCCTAAAACCTCGGCCACGAGGTCCAGGACCGTAGCCAAAATGGCTTGGAGCTCTGCCGGAACGAACACCACCATCTGGAGCACGGGCATGAAAGCCGTCTCCCCTACCACCACCTACACGACGCGGACTGGCCTCCAGCCTCTCCCCGCGTCGAGGAACTCTCAGTCTACCACCCTGCTGGTAGAACTGCTCCTGACCACCACGAGCACGCTCTGCTCTCTCAACCCGCTTCCTCCTGAAGCAAAACTCCGCAAGATGCCCGTCTCTCTGACAATACTCGCAATGGTATGTGGGCTTCTTGGAATGTGGTTGAGGCTTGGGGTTCTTGGGCTTAGTGGTGTTTGGTGTCGGCTTCTTGGGTTGAGAGGGTCCAGGAAGAGAGTCAAGAGAAGTGTGGAGGTGTTTGGGCTTTGGAACCCAGATGGGCTTCTTGGGTGGAGCTTTGGGTGGTTCATGGATCACTCCATCCTTGGGCTGACAAGCCTGGGAAGACTCAGTGGAATGGGTCTTGGGATATCTCTGCTCAGGAGTCATTTTACTCCACTCCACTGCCCGGCTAATGGCACTCTCAAAGTCAGCCTTGGTATAGGTGTAACCTACCCCAAACCCATCCTGCCTCTTGAACTGCTGGATCATCATGCCGAGCTGAGGCTCTCTGGCACTGATCCAACTCAGGATAGAACGGAGGTAAAAGTTCTCATTCTGAGAATCAGCTAGCTCCTCTCTCAAGGCAGCTAGAACCTCCACCTGAGACAAGCAGGTCTCACACTCGCTATCTATCTGGACAGACTTCTCGGCTTTCAGCTTAATCAACTCCATTCTAAGAGACAGACAGTTCTCACAGACAGTGGGTGGAACTGACAATGTCTCAAGCTCTAGCATAGTCTGCGCTAGCTCAGCTCTCATCCTCTCCAAATTACCTAGATGCTCATCGCCCTTGGCTTTCAGCTCAGCTAAACTAGCAAGATGAGATGGGCAATCAGCACAGGGTACGACGACAGTGGCTTCAGCATCTTTCAGCTCCAGCTGAGCGCTTTCAAGCTCAGTGGCCAAAGCGTCCCTCTCATCAACCCTTTCTGTGTACCTGGACTTCAGAGTCGACAGGTCACACAGAAGCACCTCACACTTTGGGCACTCACTGCTATCACCCAAGCAAGGGGAAGAAGATAGACTCTCAATTCTGCCGTTGGCCACGGCAAGCTCACTCTCTAACTCATCTATCCTCTTCTTAGCCCCTCTAAGCAGTTTTCCCGATACTTTAACTCCTGACGATTGCTTTCAAGTAAATCAATGATTTCGCGTTCATAGGATGATACCTTTTCGTTGTCGTCGTCGTCGGAGTCATCGGAGGATCTCTTCTCTTCCTTATCCCCAAGAGCCATTGAGCAGAAGCTCTTGCGGGATCTTCGGCGCTGATGTGAGCGGCTCTTCGGTCTGTCCCCAAAGGCCATGAAGCAAAGGCCTGCTGGATCATCCTTGTCCTTCCCCTTCCTGATGATGATCTCCTCATCGCTTGAGCTCGATGAAGAGGAAGAAAACGTGGACCGCTTGGAGTAGCTCTTCTCCATCTCAGCGAAGAAGGCCTTGTCGCGCTTCTTGTTCTCTCTCGCCGGTAGTCCTTCAGGGCCTTTCTGAAGAATCTGGTTTTTGGCTTGCCCTTGTTGAAGGAGGAGCTGTCGTGCTTGCCGGAGTCGTGGAAGCCACCACCGGTGCCCTTCTTGTGACCATTGCGCTTGGGGCAGTCGGCGATGAAGTGTCCTGGATCACCACACTCAAAGCATCCGGTCTTTGCGCCGTGTCTTTTGAACATCCTCTTATCATAGACACGACACACCCGGTTGTTAAACAGACACAAATCATCATCACCCAAAGACTCAAGCTGGTCCTCAGTGATAGACATCAAGGAGAACCCAACACAGCTCACAGAAGAGGGATCAACAAAGGGTGTAGCAAGGGCCAGAGACTTTGATCCAGAGCCAGTGAGATTTGATCTCAACTGGGTATCAACCTCGGTGGCCTTCAGCTTGCTAAACAAATCAGAAATTGTCAAGGTATCACAAGAAGTGCTCTCAATGATGGAGGATACCTTGATCTCCCAGATCGTTGGGTCCAAGGTATGGAGAACCTTGAGCGCCTGTTCGTGATCTGAGACTAAATGAACACCCTCAGCCTTGTTGTCCCGAAGCTTGTTTATGATCGACTGAAAATGACCAAACAACGCTTCAACAGATTCACCCGGCTTTTGAGTGATGTTCTCATATTCACGCCGGTAGGTCTGATAGAGCCGAGCCTTGACCTAGTCTGTTCCCTCATGGTGTGCTTGGAGGGTAGCCCAGATCTCTCTCGCAGTGGAGAGATGGCTCACACGCTCAAATTCAGTGGGACCTAAACCAGAAAACAAGATGTTCACAGCTTTGTTATTGTTCACATGCTGAGCGATGATACCAGGAGTACCACGCTCAGCAACTGGCAATATGACAAACGTAGCGTGAACGCAAATGTCCCAGATGTCCGAGCTTTGGCTCATGAGATAGGCTCGCATGCGAGTCTTCCAATAATTATAGCCATAAGCTTCCAAGGACGGGACCTTGCCAGGAGACGTCATGATCACTACTGGGGTTTAGAACCGGTTAAGGTATGGAAAAACCCTAACCAAGCTCTGATACCACTTGTAGGACCGAAAGTAGCGACCAGAGGGGGGTGAATGGGCGCCTAAAAAATTCTTGCGAATCAATGGCCTGCTCCCAACACCCAACGCACCTCGACAAACAAAAACCTCTGAAGCAAACAGATCAACAAGACCTAAAAAATAATCTAGCCTAAAAGCGACAGGTGTCCTAATTGAAAAGACACCAACACAGTGCTTATAGGCAGATTAACAGATCAATTAATTCACGGGCATTTCAAGCATCACAAAACAATTTATCAATAATACTCAGGATTTTTTTAATCAGATAAACTAAAAGCAAATGAGAACAATCTCTATAGACAATCTGAAAAAAATACTACTGAAAAATACTAACAGTAATAATCATTCCAAAAACAATCTACACAGTGAATCTTGCTGTTGATGATTTAAACTCAGATGAAGCAGTAAATGACTAGCAGTAGATTGATCTATCCAGAAAAATTAAATGCAAAAGCATGCAAATCGAGGCAAACAAGAGTTACTGTTGTATGGCTGTCTCCTGTTCATAGCCCTTCCGCCGAATGCATGGCCTGCATGCGCTGCTCCTGGCGAAGCCGTCGAGGCGTGCTTGCGTGCGCCGCTTAGCGCAGAGGCATGTGTCGGCGTGTTCTTCACGCCAGCACTGTGCCAAAACAGCTCGGCCGAATTGACCGCAAGCCTCCAGCGCCACACATGTCAAACCGTGGGAGATGAAAAAAAAACCGGAAGCTGGTTCTTGAGAGGAAGAAAAAACCAAGAAGGAGAAAAACCAGTGATGGGATCCCACGATGTTGATCCTCGGTTAATTCCCTAGCGCCTTGCTGTTGCTCTCGAAAATGATGCGCCGTGCGCTTGACCCAAGGAAAAACACACCGGCGGCGGCGGAAGAACAGTGGAGAAGAAGGAGAAAGTGACCCACAATTTCTGAAATTGGTAAAGTGTTTTTCAAAATGGGGTAACCCTAACCCTAGGATATTGGGGCCTATTTATAGGCAGCCCATTAAATGTAAAAATGCAGAAATACCCCTAAGGTTTTTTACAGACGCTGAATAAAAATGGAAAAGACCGAAATGCCCTTAGGATTTTTTACAGACTCGACTGACAGACTGTGGGACTAAAGGCAAAATAGTAAAAACCTAAATAAAGGTAACTTGTCCTGATGCGGAGCTTTCGTAGCAGCTACGGCTTCGCCTCAGAACGGTCAGATCCGAGATCAGCGGTCGTCAGTTTTGCGCCGAAACTGACAAAGCGTCCACCGTCTTCGCACCAGGTACCCGGATTGGGCCGGCCCGACTCCACAGCTCTCTCAGCCCGGCAATCGCTCACCGCCCGTGTACCTGAGTCAATCCTGGTCAACAGCCCAGTGGATCCTCTGCTGCTCTTAGCCCATGTACCCGGATTGGGCCAGCCCGACTTCGCAGCCCCTCTGCCCGACAGTCGCTCGCTGCCCGTGTACCTGAGTCACACGCGGCCCAGACGCAGCAAGTCTTCTCTCTCTTTTCAGTCCTCTTTGACTATCGTTGACAATGACTCATCACATCTGGAGCCATGAGGCCCACGCTATTCAGCATGGCTCCTCACTCTTGAGGATTTTTGGGCCAAGAATCTCTAGGAGCCCCCTCTATGGCCACTGCTGCCGAAGCCGCCCAAGCTTTCCTCTGCGCCAAAGTGCTTGCTGTCGCTGGCATGGTGGTGCTGGTCCTCGCCATGAGTCGATTGCTCAAGAAGATTGAGGGGAGATTTGGAGGTTGAAGAAAGTAAGCTCTGAAAGACAGGTTCTGTACAAATTTTCGGTACGCTTCGACCCCCTTTTATAGCCTTCCTGCTAGCTGTTGCGCTTCGATCATGTTCACACTACAAGTTCGACTTCTGCCGCTGATGGGTGGGACCAGGAAGTGGAAACGTGTGAACCCATGGTAAATTTCGACCGTTACCTTTTTCGGGAGCATAACGGCTACTTGAAGGGTAATGGCTCAAATTTGACGGCATCCACGGTGTTCCACCTCCGTAACGGTTCCCTTTCCTGTGAAGTGTTCACACAGCAGTCCCAGTTCGAAGCTTTCATCGAGAATACTTCGATGTCTAATACCCTTCGGATAGCTGTAACACCTTCAAATTTCTCTGAGTCCCTGAATATGAAAATATTCCTTGCGTATACTGCTTTCCTACCATACAGGTTAAACCAGAGAAGCGTATTCGAGGGGCTACTGTTAGGGGAAAATACTTCATCCTCAGGGCTTTAGAGATTGATAGTCAAAAATGACTTATCAGCATCAAAGCTTGCGCTCATCTCCTTAAGACCTTTTGCCTATAAATACCCTCCTTCTTACCCTATAATAGGCATCGAATACTCAGCTATTCAATACACACTTTCAGACTACTTCGAGCTATTATCCTATTCAGAGGCTCAAAATAGTTCTCAACACAAACTTCCTGTTTGTTAGTTCTTAACATTCGAGAACCTGTTAGTGTAATCTTTTATGCCAACATCAGCATTTTTATCTATAGTTTAGCTAACGAAGATTGTACTGATGTTTTGCATGTGAAGATAGTTTCTAAGTGGTTTTTGGAGTAGCTTCATTCTGTGTGGACTGAAGTATATCCTCAAGATTTCACTAGTGAAGTGTAGCTCGGCGCGCGAAGTCTCTTTTACCTTAGTGTCTGTCGAAGCCCCTGTATTGGCACAGTTTTGCTAAGTCCTTTACGAAGTACCATTTTTGTACGATTGCTAGTACCAGTTGCTAGTGCAGAGAATTGGAACGAAGTCCTTTGAGGGGATTATGTCTGAAGCAAAGTGTTGTCGTTTGTAGTCTGACTCCGAACACCTTCGTGTGTGGAGCCCACTCTTATGAAGCCTTGCTTTGTGCATTTTGGGTGTCCGGGTGTGAACGAAGTCTTTTGAGCATCGAACTTTTGCCCTATGCGAAGTATGTGTTCAGAGTGTAATCAATACCTCTGAACTAGACACTTCGAAGGGTGTGTTTGAAGTCTGTTTTTTAGAATAAGAATTTTTAAAGCTCTCATTCACCCCCACTGGTTGCCTATTTCATTCCAACAGCTCCATTGCCGGGCCAAAAAAGAGCCACGTGGCCCTGAGTTAGCCGATGGTTGACTGACTCACAGTTACGTGGCCTGAGTCAGCTAACCAAGTGTCGGCTGCTACTCATTTTGCAAATTTCTGAAACTTGTTGGTGTCATTTTTGGTCACACACGTGGCCTGGGAGGTCTACTTAACTCTAGTGCAGGTCCTACAATCTTAGAAAAATGGTTCTGAGCATGCCAATCAGTTTGACTATACAACTAATAAGGGAGAATAAAAATGACATCAGTAGCAATGCCGATCGGCTATCGAGCCAATGGCCATGGTGGTGTAAACAGAAACACAACTAGCGGTGTCAATCGGCTATCGAACCGATGACCATGGCTAGATTATCAGGATCGATAATACCGTCGGCTGATGAGGATACAAGCTTCGCATGCAAAGGCCAATGAATACCTTCTGATGGGGACAAGATGAAATTTGGAATTAAGGATAACCTATCGGCTTTTATTCCCACAGAAACCAAACTTAGCACACTGGAAAATGCATCCATACAATCAAACTACCATAACAACAAGATTGGACTTAACCAAGGCAGTCGCTAAATCATAATCGATCAACAATACTTTAACATATCAGACATGCTTTATTTAGATGAATGGTAAACAACATAAATTTGATATAATAGATCAATATGTCATACATAACCTATGAAGCCTGAAACTATGATATCCAACTCACATCAATCTAAGAGATCGTAACGACACAGCCTTAGACCTACCAAATACACCAAAATAGACTGGCAACTGTATTGACCGGGCCGATGCCTCAAGAGAACGAAACGATGTAGCCTCGAAGGACACCAAACGACCAATACAATCTGTTGATTATAAAATCTGACGATGAAGCACCAATGACACTAACGTCGATTTGATGATCCAAAAGCACGTGGACACCAAAGGATAACCCTAAGCGTGACATGATGCTAGCGTCATGTTTCGATGACCCTCGATAGTGACAATGGAGGTTGGAGTCGCTAGGCAATCAGATTACAAATATATAACCTAATTAACCAAAAGGCCTAAAAATAATTAAATCGGCCAAGCCAACACCGGTTTAACCGAAGTGTGCGATACGGTCAGACCAACCTATAGGGGCTGGTCAGACTGGTGTTGATCCATCAGTTGGACCGCTCAGGCAAAGAGGGGCATGCCGGAGGCTGACTGCACACAGTTGGTCGTACCGACCGTGCACCGTCGGTCAGACCGGTGGGTGCCGACGATGGGATGACCGGGTGGCATAGCCCGGTTAGACCGACAGTGCCAGATTAGACTGCCCGGGTCACCGGTGATCGTCTTGCGGTTTGATATCTTGTCATAGGGGTTCTTAGCGAAGAAAGGGAAGATGAAACACTGCAAAACACCAAAAGATCAAAGGCAATTCGGCCTAGAGAACGAATTACGGACAAAAACCGATAAAACCGATAGAAATCCATTACGTGGATTAAACAGGTGATTCATAGGCAAATAAACGAGGCATACCGTGATTACGACGCGGCGAACGGATGGTTTACATCGCAAATCAACAAAGATGGATGTTACTTGTCTAATCCTAGGCCAAGAAAGGTAGATTGGAAAATAAAAGTGCGATTGAAGGAAATTAGGGTTTGATCTTGTAGATTGGATTGAAGATGATCCTTGAATCGGCCTTGCCCCTATATTTATAGGCATTGGTCTCAATGTGCCTGGTCTTTAACCTACTCAAAAAACATGTTCAAGTAGTTAATATTTGATTAGGGATAAGATTACCCCGAAACAAATTAATCCTTTTCGGACTCAGACTAGGCCGGTCTGACCGAGCCCACATGACCGGTCAAACTAGGCCTACATGGCCAGTGGGACTGGGCCTACATGGACAGTTGGACCGGCCTATGCCAGGTCTGCATATTTTTTGCCAAAAGTACCAATTTTGACATTTTGACAATTTTGACCATTAATGCCACTTTTTGCTATCAACACATGCCCCTTGCATTTTGGCAAATTTAGTGAGCCAAAAGCACAATGGGCTAAGGGTGATACACTCCATATCAGTCTTGCAACACTTCAAGCATCTTGCCACACACTTGGGAAGTACTTTTTCAAATATCTACCCTTCAAATCTCTATGAAATCGTCTCCTTGCAGAGACTCTAGCAAATATGCATTATGTGGAGCAATTTCAACAACTCTAAAAGAACCGTCCCAACTAGGCGACCATTTACCAAATTTTGGGCTTTTAGTGCCTAAAGGAAAAATTGTCTTCTAAACCAAGTCACCAACTTGAAATGATAAATTTAGCCGATGAAGTCCAAGGCACAACCTCGGAACGACCATGGTTTAGTAATAGGATTAAGAAAAGATGCACGAGCAAGCTGAATATTACCAAACCTTTGACACGCTTCACATCCTTTGTAATATCTAAAATAATCCTCAGTCATAGTCGGCCACTAAAAACCCGCTCTTTTGAGCATCCAACTCATTTTCTGGGTCAACTGATGAGTACCACAAAGACCTTCATATACTTCACCCATATCAAGTTTATACTGATCGCCATTCAAACTTTTCAAAAGCACTCCATCAATTGTTCGGAGATACAACTCATCATCAAGCAACACGAATTTAAATGCTTGCCACCGAACTTTTCGATCAACCCACTTGCTAGGATCTCTCAAGTACTGAATAATCGGAGTTCTCCAATCATCCACGTTGTTTTCTGAAGCACTCGCCAAATTATCACTTAAATTGGCGTTCAATTCAGCAATTTTGATCTGCCCCCTTGTCCCAAACCCTCTTGACACCTAGCGGTCAGACCGGCCACATAGGGCCGGTCAGACCGGCCGTTGTTAGACAAATGACATGGGGCAGACAGATCGGCCTAGCATGGATGGTCAGACCGACTGCGCACCTACGGTCGGACCGGCCATATCAAGCTAGTCAGACCGATAGTTCCTGATTCACACAATAAAAACGTATCAAGCATGGTTTTTTCTTGAGTGAAAAATCTCCCTCTTTTAATTTGATAACCAGATGCTTGTTGAGCCAAATGATTGGCTAACGAGTTGGTTTCTCTAGACACATGAGCAATTTCAAAATCATCAAAAGTACCTGTTGGGGGAAAATATCTCATCTTCGGGGTTATTGCCAAAGCAGCATGAAGACAGCCAACCAGTTCGAAGATTGTCCGAAGGTCATCCTCGAAGGTGGCCTGGAACCTGGTTCGAAGCCCGAAAACAGGCATTGGTTCGAAGTATGTCTTCGAACCAAAGCTCTTCAGGATCTTTTCTGCCAGCTAAGATGGAAGACTTATCTTCTATCCTATTAGATTAGTCTTTTACCATTTTAGCCCTATTAAGGAAACCAAATAGTTTCCTTAATGTCGGTTGTAATAAAGGGGTAAATAGGTCTTTTCCTTAATGTTCAGGCCTATAAATACCCCCATTTCATCCTGTAATGGGGACCGATTACAAGTGAATCAATATACACTTTCGAACTATTCTAAGTTATTATCCTTTCGGAGGCTTAGAACAGTTTGCTTCGCAAACACTTCGTTTGTTAGTTTCTTTTCTACAGAAACCTGTTAGCGTAATCTTTTACGCCAACAGTTGGCGCCGTCCGTGGGGAACTTAGTCCGAAAAACTTCGTTCTCTACCAACCTTTTGCATCATGCCTCCTAAGCGGAGCGCACCTCGCAATCCCACTCGGAGGTCCTCTCGGATCTCCGGAGAGATACCCTTCGACACAGTCGAAGTCGGAGGGTCTTCGACTATCCCTCCACCTCTAACTCCGCAAGGGGCTTCTATCCCTCGAGGATACGAAACCTCTCCACCAACCCCTTCTACACTCCGACCGCCCGGAGCCACTCTGCCACCCTCCATTCCGATTGGAACTGATCATACCAGTTCTCAAGACCCGGAAGGTCCTTCCGGAGGAGATGAAGATAGCCTTCGAGATATGGCCACTCAAATGGCCAATCTTCAAGCCGAGGTAGCAAGGTGGCGGCAAGAGGCTGCGAACAGGCTTCGTCCTCAAGCCACCCCAGCTATCCCCGAAGTGCACGAAGACGACGATCTTGACTATCCCGAAGCCCCGGAGAATGCCTTCTTACGACGATGAATCTCCAGTTGCATCCTGAGCTTCAGAAGGTTCGCTTCGATCCGAAGGTTCAAAGCTTCGAAGCTCTAGCAAGTATGCCGGAGACGAAGATCCCAGTGAGTTTGCGCGTTCTTATGCCCTAGCGATTGAGGCTAGCGGCGGAGACAGAGAGACTATGGCGAAGTGCTTCCCATTAGCTCTTCAAGGAGTGGCGTTGCGATGGTTCTGGTCTTTAAAGCCAGGATCAATCCATTTCCTGGTCACAGTTGAAGAGGAAGTTTATAAGTAACTTTCAGGGCACCTTCGTGCCCCCCATGTCAACAGGGAGCCTTTTCCAAGTGAAGCAGCTCCCCGGAGAAACATTGAGACAGTACTTCAAGCGCTTCGCTCACACGAAGTCGCAAATCCGGGGGCTGTCTACATCTTCAGTGGTCGATGCGGCTCGGGAAGGCGTCAGTCATAAAGGCCTTCTGGATAAATTGCATCGGAAGAGCATCACCACAGTATCACAGCTGATGTCGTACTTCGAGGAATACTCGAAGTCAGAAGAAGGTTGGCTTCGGAGGACTACTGCTACTTCGACAGTGTTGACAGAAGTTAAAGCAGAGGTGAAGACTTCGGCTCAGCCGCAAGAACCAGTCTTCGAAGTGCAACATGATAGAAGAAGAGGGCAAAAGCACCCTCGTTCTGAGGTCTTAAACATTGCACCCCCGCAGAAGTTTGCACCAAGAGCTCCACAGTCTGCAGGGAACAAGTCCAACGGCTGGAGGCCGCCAGGGAAAACGGCTGGCAAGGGCCAGACCCTTTTTTGCTGTATTCATGGAGAGAACCGAAGCCATGCAACTGACACCTGCAAGGCTATTCTTACCCTTCGGGGAGAATACTTGGAGAGAACTTCGGGTCGAGGTAGTACCGACCGAAGTCCAGCAGCAGCAGTGCGCTCGGAGCCGGTCCAGGCTGTGGCGCGGATAGAAAATCTTGATGCTGCAAGGCATCCTCCGGTGGCCAATGTTATGCCACCTCCGAAGCAAGAAGAAGGGCAAGATAGAGGGAAGAGAGTAGTTCTCCCTATCTCCGGAGGAGGTACCCTCGGAAGCATGTCCAAGAGACAGCGAAGAGAGTACGTTCGAGAAGTAGGCCACATTGGAACTTCGTCATCTGCAGCTGCAATGCCGGAGTGGTCTCATGTTCCAATATCTTTCTCTGCGGAGGATGCAGCTGGTATCAAGTTCCCGCATGCAGATCCATTGGTTATTACTGCTGATATTGCAGGGGACAGAAGTTCGAAGGGTGCTAATTGACGGAGGTAGCTCGGCAGATATCATATTTGTACAAGCCTTCGATCAGTTATGCATTTCCCGGAAGCATCTCCTTCCAGCGGCTCGTCCTCTGCAAGGCTTCGCAGGACCCCCGCTAGATGCACTTGGCCAGATAGGCCTGGAAGTAACCTTCGGAGAAGGTTTACTAGCCCGAACTGAAGAAGTTATATTTGATGTGGTGGATGCCCCGTATGCTTATAATGTTATCTTTGGCCGAGGCATGTTGAATCAGTTCGGAGCTGTGGCGCATCACAATTACTTGTGCATGAAGATGCCCACACAATCAGGAGTTCTGACAGTCTTCGGAGATCAAGCCATAGCTCGGAGAGCAGAATATGGTCATGGTCCTCCTCTTGATCCGAGGCAAGTAAACAGTGTCCAAGATAATGGAGAAATTTTTTCAGCCTCCTCCGAAGCTCTAAAGAAGTCATTTCCAAGACCAAGTCCCGAAGGAGAGATTGCAACGAAGGTCATTGTCAAAGATGGTAAAGAATACACTTTTCAATTTGGTAAAGATTTACCTCCCGAAGTTGCAACTTCCTTGGAAAAAGTCGTAGAAGAAAATTTGGATGTCTTCGCTTGGTCTGACGAAGATATCACCGGAGTCGATCGGGATATTATTGAGCATAGTTTGCTTGTAAACCCGAAGGCCCGGCCTGTTCGACAAGGGCTCCGGAAGATGTCCGCAGAGAGAGCTGCTCTAGCTAAGGACGAAGTTGAAAAACTGCTGAAGGCTGGGATTATCAGAGAAGTGGCCCATACAGAATGGTTAGCCAACCCAGTCTTCGTCAGGAAGAAGTCCTCCGGAAAGTGGCGCATGTGCATTGATTTCACATCTTTGAACAAAGCGTGCCCACGTGACCCCTACCCCATGCCCCGAATTGATCAACTAGTTGACTCCACTGCAGGTTCGGAGTTACTAAGCTTCCTCGACGCGTATTCCGGATATCATCAAATATGGTTGAAGCGCGAAGATGAAATCAAGACGAGCTTTGTAACTCCTTCGGGAGTCTTCTGCTATGTAAGAATGCCCTTCGGCCTAAGAAATGCCGGGGCTACTTTTTCAAGATTAGTTGCTAAGGCTCTAGGTCATCAATTAGGTCGCAATGTGGAGGCCTATATGGATGATATTGTAATAAAGAGTGCTTTAAAGCACCAACATAGCCTAGACTTAGCAGAAACATTCAATAGCCTTCGGGCATGTGGGATCCGCCTTAACCCCGAAAAATGTATATTCGGAGCTAAGGCTGGAAAGTTGTTAGGATACTTAGTTTCAAGCAGGGGAATTGAAGCTAGCCCTACTCAAATAACTGCGCTGCAAAAGATGGCTCCTCCCGAGAATTTAAAGCAAGTGCAAAAGCTGACTGGACGTCTGGCCGCACTTAGCAGGTTTTTATCAAGGTCTGCGGAGAGGAGTTTGCCAATTTTTAAAGCTTTGAAAGGGTCCGAAGATTTTGCATGGACACCGGAGTGTCAGAAAAGCTTCGAAGATATTAAAGATTATCTCAGCAATCTTGCTACACTCACGGTGCCTATTGCGGACGAAACCCTACTCCTATATCTCGCAGCTACAAGTTCAGCTGTCAGCGCAGTCCTTGTCAGAGAAGCAGATATCAATGGGAAGTTGGTCCAAAATCCTGTCTATTTTGTATCCGAAGCATTGTCAGGAGCAAAGACAAGATACTCCGAACTTGAGAAGTTCGTTTATGCTCTGATAATGGCTTCGAGGAAGCTAAGACATTATTTTTTGGCTCATAATGTAATTGTACCAACTTCATATCCTTTAGGAGATATGCTCCGAAGCAAAGATTCCACCGGAAGGATTGGAAAGTGGGCAGTAGAGTTAGCACCCTTCGGCATATCTTTCCTGGCAAGGACAGCTATCAAATCTCAAGTCCTAGCAGACTTCGTAGCAGAGTGGACTCCACCTGCGAAGTTGACTCCGGAGAAATCAGATGACGGAGTTTGGACTATTTACTCCGATGGGGCTTTCAAGCATCCGGAGCAGGCATTGGGGCAGTATTAATTTCACCGTCAGGCCAAAGAGCAATGTACTCCGCAAGACTCAACTTTAAGTCTACCAATAATATAGCGGAGTACGAAGGAATATTATTGGGACTCCGGAAAGCACGTGCTCTAGGGGCTACAAGAATAATTATAAAACAGATTCTCAGATAGTAGCAGGGCACGTAGACAAAAGTTTTCAGGTCCGACATCCACAGCTTGCAAAGTATTTGGAAGAAATTCGCAAGATCGAAGCACATTTCAAGGGTATTTCCATTCGGAGTATACCAAGAGCTGAAAACGTGCAAGCGGACATTTTAGCGAAGGCTGCTGCCGGAGCTGTGGATGTGCCTGACGAAGCTTTCTATGAGGAGCTCAATATACCTTCGGTGCCACAAGTTGCTTCTGCAGAGATTCTCTGCATTCCTAGTGCAGATTGGAAGGATTCAATCATAGAACTCTTGCAAGGAGGATTCCGAAACCCAATTGTCAAGATTAAAGCTCAGAGCAAGAAACTATCAGCTAATCAACGGTATATTATACAAGGCCGGAGTATGTTCCCCTCTACTCCGATGTATATCTCAAGCCGAAGGCCAAGAAATTCTTCGAGAAATTCACGAAGGCCTTTGTGGAAGCCATTTAGCCCCTAGAGCTCTGGCAGGAAAAACACTTCGCCAGGGGCTTTATTGGCCCACAATAACAGCTGATGCGGAGAGCTTAGTCCGCACTTGCCAAGGATGCCAGTGGATGGGTCGACGGAGTCATCGCCCACCAACAGCTCTTCAAGTCATTGCTCCAGTATGGCCAATGGCCAGATGGGGTATGGATCTAATTGGTCCCTTTCCGTTAGCAAAGGGAAATCTGAAGTTCGCAGTGGTAGCTATCGAATATTTCTCTAAGTGGGTGGAAGCAGAGCCCTTAACAGCTATCACTTCGAATAATGTACAGAAATTCTTCTGGAAAAACATTATTTGTCGGTTCGGAGTGCCTAGATATCTCACAGTTGATAATGGAACACAGTTCGATGCAGAACCCTTCAGAAAGTTTTGCGAAGACCTAGGCATTCAACTATGTTTTGCTGCAGTGAGACATCCTCAGTCGAATGGAGCAGTTGAGCGAGCCAATGGAAATATCTTATCAGGGCTAAATCGAAGAATAGTAGGATTATCAAAGGGACTGTGGACCGAAGAGCTTCCGAAGATTCTGTGGTCCATTCGGACTACGCAAACAAGGTCCACAGGTTTTACTCCGTTCAGACTACTATTCGGAGATGAAGCTATGACTCCAACGGAGCTCAAAGGAGGATCACTTCGCAGCACCGAACCAGACATCGAAGAAGAAAGACAAGCTTCGTTAGATTTGTCAGAAGAAACAAGGCTTCGAGCTGTAGCCAATTTATCAAAGTATCATCAGCAGACGAAGACTTGGTATGACCCGAAGGTTAAGCTCAGCGAGTTAAGACCGGGTCATCTTGTTCTACGAAGCATTATAGCACCAGGGAAGTTAGGCAATAAATGGGAAGGTCCATATCTAATCGTCCGCTCGGGGCGCCCTGGTTCATTTAAATTAGCTAATTTAGAAGGTGAAGAGTTAGCACATACTTGGCATGCGGAGCACCTAAAGCGATACTTCGCATAAGGGCTCCTTGTAATCCGCTTGTAATCACCTCTAAATTAATAAAGCATACACCCTGTGGTTTGCCTTCCCCTTGACACTCCTAGTTTCCCTGAGCGGACGCGCTGGGACGGAAGTCGATCGAGAGGGAAGTGTTATCAAGCAGGGCTGTATTTTCGGACTTCGAACCCATAAAGTTCGAAGCCTCCGATGTGGGGGCTGACATAATCCGGAGCCCAGGCCACTGGCTTGTAGGCATCCGTAAAAGAGCCCAAAACCACACTCTACGGAGTCCAAGCTTCGGCTGGTAGACTTCCGTAAAAAGAGCCGAAGGTGGCCAAAATCTGCGGAGTCCAAGCTGCAGCTTGTCAGACTTCCGTAAAAAGAGCCGAAGGTGGCCAAATTCTGCGAAGTCCAAGCTCCGGCTGGTAGACTTCTGCAAAAAAGAGCCCAAGTGGCCAAATTCTGCGAAGTCCAAGCTCCGGCTGGTAGACTTCTGCAAAAATAGCCGAAGGTGGCTACAATTTCTGCGAAATCCAAGCTCCGGCTGGTAGATTTCTGCAAGAAAAACAGCTGAAGGTGGCTAAAGCAAAACAGCATTTAAGCCATGAGCTTCGAATGACTGTTCATATACGTCCAAAGTGACAAATTTTTTAAAAAGACACTAAAGTGTCCTGGAAGTTATCTCAATTGATTTCTTTCATAAAAAAAACAAAGGTACCAAGTTACCATTCTTCTGACTACAAATAGTCGAAGACATTTCATAAGATTTCAAAAGATCTTTATAAATGACAGAGGGGCTCCGAACCCCCAAGAAAAAATTGTACTCCGAAGTTTTTCTTTGCGCATAACCATCTTTGAATACAGTTCGAAGTTGCTTATACCCAAAGAGGGGCTAGTAATATGGAGACAATTTAAATCGGCATTCATTATGCAAAATAATGTATTTACAGATTACATTATGAAAAATTGGTATCTATACCAAGAAGGAATCGGAGACCTCTTCGGTCCCGAGAGCTAGGGGTGGAACGACTAGTTCCAACATCGGAAGTTCTAAGAACTTTACGTTTAACTCTCTTTCTCCCCTTCGAAGCTCTAAAATCCTTCTGTTCTTGTTGAAGTTCGGACCAAGTTCGAAGCCGCTCGGGGCTTCTCTCCCAGCTTCTAAGATCTTCAGATTTTTTATTTTGGGCTTCACCTTCGTCTTCGGACCAGTTAGTGTCTTCAGAAGGCGAGGTGTTTGCGTCAATCTCTTTATCTTCCTCTTTAACATAAGACAATATGTCTTTGATTACTTCGGGCGCAATAACGCCGGAGTCATCTCGAGGGATAAGGAATCGAGGACGCTTATAACTCTTTAGAAGTTCGAAGGTGTTCCACAGTGAGCGAAGTTCGCTGTTAAGCTCTAACACTTCGATATCTTCCATAAGAGGTAAAGCCTAAAAATATGATAAACAAGATTTTCATTGATCAATATTTACAAGCATCAGCTTTACATAATTAAAAAATCCTAAAAAATCCTAAACCTGCGGATTCGGAGGAGGCTGACTGCTCGAAGCTTGATTCCGAACTTGCTTTTGGCGTTGGCCTTCATCAATCCAAGCCTTGATCGCAGATCGACCTTCGGCTCTCCACGAAGTTTGGAAGGCTCGCCAAGCAACAGCTACACCTTCGGAAGGTTTTAAAAGTCGGTCGTCGTCGAAGATGATGGAGCCCTGTGCGCTCGGAGTGATTGATCGGCCCAAATCCTCGTAGTAGCGAAGTATTCCAAGGGCAGACACTTGTCCAGAGAGTTCTCCATAACGTATGCCTGCCGTCTTCATTTGCTTCGCTGCTCCTTGGATCCTCTTTAGCCGGCGCAGCAGAGTTACATTGTCATCCGAAGGTAGTGATCCAGTAGTACCGAAGTACTCCAAGACACCTAACATTTGTTCGATGACCTCCGAAGCCACCTTCTCGGACTTAAGCTTTTCTTCAGTAAGTATATCCTTGGCCGAAGTCGTTTCAGCTAAAACTCCGGAGATTCTAGCATTCTCCGTAGTCAAAGCATTCTTTTGAGTCCGGAGTTGGCCAGCCTCTTCTTGTAGCTTTGCAAGTGCGGAGTCTTTCGCAGCATCCTCCGTCCGCAGTCTTTCAATCTCCGCTCGAAGCACAATTCTTTCTGCTTCGAGCTCTTTCTTTGCAGCCTCCAAGCTTTGCCTAGCCCTTCGCTCTGCTATTATCACATTGTCCATTTGAGCTACTCGACCTTCGGAGAAGTTAAAATTTCTTTGAAGAGTTTCGTTCTCTTCCCGAAGTTGAGCAATTTCGTTTTCATTCGACAAAGCTGCAGCGCGGGCTAAGACTGCTTGCTAAGAAAAAGAAAAACTCGAATAAGAAATTATTCATATATAATTCATTATTTGGTTCGAAGATGCTTTATACCTGATAAGCTGCTCTTTCCACAGCAAGGTTAAGCTCCGAACCCTTCACTCTGCTTAAACGGGCTACCAGTTCTGTTTCCCCGACTTGGCGACTGGCTTCACCCAAAGGTTTAACCAAAGTCCCAAGTCCGGTTTTCTCCTCCAAAAAAGGAGTTATGAGAGGAAGCAGTTTTGAAGCTTTCTGGTCAGCCCTGCTTAGCGAAGGTCCGGAGGTTTCTTCTGAGGTCCTTGGAACTTCCGAAGATGGCCCCCCCTCAGTTGATTCGTTTTCATCCGTTGATTCAGATGAAGTTGATCCTTGAGCTGGGAGGGGCTCTATGTGTCTTTTTCCTCTTCCAGGCCCCGGTAGAGTAACACCCGGTTGTGGCTCCGAAGTTGTCGAAGGTCTTTGCAGTTGTATCTTCGAGGGATACTTCGACAACAGGAGGCTCTGAAAAAACAAAAATATTACACATTGTATAATTTTGCAAAAATTGATAAGAATTAAGCAAATTTTACCTTCGATATTCTCTGGAATATCGAGCACCGGGCTGATCGGAGGATCATAAGTGTAGTCCTCATCCGAATCGGCCGTTAAATCTTGGACTGCAGGAGCATCGTCCTGGGGAGTCCTCGTTACTTCTTCGGGAATCGAAGCCATAGTGACTTCGACCCCACCTTCGTCCATAGAAACTCCAGCTTGAGTTGTATCTTCTTGAACTACCGAAGTCATTGGTTGATCAGCATTATCTCCAGACTCTAGTACGTTCACAGGCACTTCAGCTTCATCTACACCCATAGGGGCTTCGATTTGTTCTTCTTGGGTATCCGGAGCTCTTACTTCTTCGATGTTGGCTTGAGGCTCCGGAATACCTGCAGTGTCTTCGATGTGAATATTTTGTTGAACTGCATCTTCATCAATTAATTTTACTAATAAAATACCTTCGTCTTCTTTGGAGCTAGAACCCGAAGCTCTTGAGCTCGAAGGTGCGAGGTTCTTCGGCTTCCGAGCCACTTTCTTCGTCGGAGTCTTTGCGGAGCTGGAGGCTCCAGCTTCGGCTACTCTTTTCTTGGGTCCTTTTTCTTGAGGCACCCAGTCCATCAGAGAGGGCGGAGTTAACTCCAACATTCCCCATACTCTGTTAAATCGCTCCCAACTTCCGACTAATTTGATTCGCCATTCTTTTTCTGACGGAGTTGGAGCACCCAAAATCTTCTCCGAAGCCCTTACAATTTGCTCTGATGTAATAGGGGCTGAAGAAGCTAAAAAATAATTCAAGTTAGTCTTTCTTCGAAGTAAATATGTATTATGCATGTTGGTTTCGAAGTTACCTGCAGGGCTCGAAGTATAGCTTATCTTGCGAAGACCACCTTCCGAGTCATCTTCGAAGGCAATAGGCCAGTTGGCCATCAGCGGAGGAATTTGAAGTCCGAGGAACTCTTCGGCTAAGTCCCGCATGCTCAGCCTTCGGCTGATTTTCTGAAGCAAGTTGAGGCGAGCTTCGAGTTGGCCTTCGTCGGGTTGCACCAAGGCTTCTTTCCGAAACTGAATTTCCTTGAGGGGACCGGCCAGAGGGCTATTCACTCCAACTTCAGCATAAAACCACCTCAGAACCCAATCGGTGTACCATCTGGCATTGGTGGCCTTAGCAGGAAATTGCAGGGCATATTCATCGCGAAGCCTAAAATTGATGCTTCCGAAGGAAACTACCACCTTCTCACCTCCAGAACCTACGAAGGTCTTTGGCTGACAAGTCGCTCTATGCAGCGCAGCGAAGATTTCAGCCCTCCCCTCACAACCTTCGGCTCTCAGTGCCCACTCGAAGATAGCTAATCTAGCTACAGCATTCGGAGACAGCTGGGGGAGGGTTACATGAAACAAGTCAAGTACTTCGGCTAAAAAATCCACGGCCGGGAGGCCCAAGCCTGCTTCGAAAAAAGCTTCGAACACTACAACTTCTCCGAGTCTCGGTGATGGAATTGATTCTTTGCCCGGCTTCCGAATCATAACTCCATTACTAATATTTCCCCCCGCTGTGATTGCCAAAGATTCTTTCTTGCAGGTAGACCGCCCCAACTCAAAAGATTGATCCAAGTACTTGGTTGAGGGTGGGCACAGACCTTGGACATCGGGGATTTGGGGATTTTTTCCCTTTGCCGCCATGGAAGTTGTCGCCTGCATCGAAGGCGTCGCCGCCATTGTTGCCGCTGCCGCTGCCGCAGCCGCTTGCTGACGAGCCAAGGTCGAAGGAGGTGCAGAGCCTTTGGTTTTCGCCATCGCAATTGCTGGATCGACTTGAGAGAGTGGGAACTAGGGTTCAAGAACTCGAAAGCTAGGGTTCAAGAATTCAAAGGGCTCAGAAGGCTTTTGACTGAGAACAAGCGGTGAAAAGGTAATCGAGTAAGTTCTGGAGTCCTTTATTTATAGTCTAAACTTTCCGTTTGTTACCGTTTGGGCTCTGCCCTTTCGCATTCCCGCCTGTTATTTTCCTCCGAAAATAACGCTTCATATAACTCCGTTAGAAACAGAAACTAACGGTTATATTTTCTAAGTCTAAAAGGACTTTCGAATTTCCTGAATCGGTTCTAAGGTAGTTCGAAAAGTAATTACCTTATGACTGATTCGAAGTTCATATCTTCATGCATTTCGGAGATAAAACAAAAATTAATAACCCCTATGATTGGTTATCTTTTCTTTCCGTATACTGCTCTCCTAACGTTACAGGTCGAATGGAGAAGCGTATTCGAGGGGCTACTGTTGGGGGAAAATATCTCATCTTCGGGGTTATTGCCAAAGCAGCATGAAGACAGCCAACCAGTTCGAAGATTGTCCGAAGGTCATCCTCGAAGGTGGCCTGGAACCTGGTTCGAAGCCCGAAAACAGGCATTGGTTCGAAGTATGTCTTCGAACCAAAGCTCTTCAGGATCTTTTCTGCCAGCTAAGATGGAAGACTTATCTTCTATCCTATTAGATTAGTCTTTTACCATTTTAGCCCTATTAAGGAAACCAAATAGTTTCCTTAATGTCGGTTGTAATAAAGGGGTAAATAGGTCTTTTCCTTAATGTTCAGGCCTATAAATACCCCCATTTCATCCTGTAATGGGGACCGATTACAAGTGAATCAATATACACTTTCGAACTATTCTAAGTTATTATCCTTTCGGAGGCTTAGAACAGTTTGCTTCGCAAACACTTCGTTTGTTAGTTTCTTTTCTACAGAAACCTGTTAGCGTAATCTTTTACGCCAACAGTACCAATTATGTCTAGACATTTATCCAAGTAGCTATTTAATAAACTATTGAAGCACTGAGCCATCTTGGATACTTGTTGTACAACGAATAAAGAATCACCATATGCATGAACATGTTTAGCACCCATGGAGCTTAACAATTCAACTCCAAGAAATAAAGCTTCATATTCGGCTTGATTATTAGTGAAAGGAAATTCTACACAGGCCGAGGTCTCAAAATTCATATTACTAGGTGATATGAGGACTACTCCAACACCTTGGCCATTTTTGCGAGTCGAACCATCAAAATAAAGTTTCCATGGTACTACCTAAATTAGGGTGACATCACCACTCCAATTGATATCTACGTGGTGATCAACTATAAAGTTAATGACAATTTGGCCTTTTATAGCTTTCAAGGGTTCATAAGACAAATCATACTCAATTAACGGATAAGCCCACTTTCCAATTCTCCCACTTAGAATCGGCTTTTGCAACATGTACTTTATGACATCGGTTTGACAAGTGACAATACATGTGCTAGGGAGAAGACAATGATGAAGTTTAGTACATGCATAATAAAGTGATAAACATAAACGCTCCACAAACACGTACCTTGTTTCAGCATCCAATAGGCGGCGGCTCAAGAATGTGATGATGTATTATTTCCCCTCTACCTCTTGAGTCAACACGGCTCCTATTACACTTTCCTCTGTGGCAACATATAGCCGAAATGGGATTACAGCCTTGGGCGCCCTTACCACCGGTGGTGATGACAGGCACTCTTTAAAATGTTTAATGGCGCGTTGCTGACTTGCCCCCCAAGTGAACTCGACTTCATTCATTAGTCGAAGTATTGGGACAAAAGCATCAATCTTGCTAGACCAGTTAGAGATGAAACGACGCAAATAATTAACCTTGCCTAGCAACTTTTGGACGTCTTTGTTACATGTCGGTGCTAAGCATCCTCTAATCTTATCAAGCCTCTTAGGATAAATTTCAATACCTCTTTCATGAATCATGAATCCTAAGAACTTGCTCACCGACACGCCAAAAGCACACTTGAGTGGGTTCATTTTTAAGCCATACTGATGCATTCTTTCAAAAGTCACTCTCAAATCAGCTAAATGGTTACCCACAACATCCGATTTGACTACAACATCATCTATATAGACCTCTAGCATAACTCCTAGCAAGTCATGAAAGATCAAGTTCATAGCATGTTGATATGTAGCGTCAGCATTCATTAAACCAAAAGTAATAACTACCTACTCAAACAAGCCGACAAAGTCTAGGCATCTAAAGGCCATTTTGGAAACGTCATCTTTAGCCATAAAGATCTAATTATAACCAGCGTTGCCATCAAGAAAACTTAGTATCTTGTATCCTGAAGCATCGTTGATCAACATGTCGGCTATCGACATGGGGCACTCGCCCTTTGGAGTGGCATTGTTCAAATCCCTGAAATTAATACACATGTGAATCTTGCCACTCCCCTTCTTTTCGACAGGTACTATGTTAGCAACTCATTCAACGTACCTGCACATGAGGAGACATGTTGAAGGTCATGGGCCTCATGGCTCTAGATGTGATGAGTGATTATCAATGGAAGTCAAAGAGAGAGGAGACAAAGAGAAGATGAGACCTACCGTGTCTAGGCCGCGTGTGACTAAGGTACACGGGTGACGAGCGACTGCCAGGCAAAGGGGCTGTAGAGTCGGGCCGGCCCAATCTGAGTACATGGGCTAGGAGTGACAGGGGATCCACTAGTCTGTTGACCGGGATTAACTCAGGTACACAGGCGGCGAGCGATTGCCGGGCTGAGGGAGCCGCAGAATCGGGCCAGCCCAATCCGGGTACCCGGTGCGAAGACGGTGGACGCTTTATCGGTTTTGGCGCAAAACCGACGCCCAATCCAGACCGCTGATCCTAGATCAAGCCATCCTGAAGCGAAGCCATACCTGCTACAAAAGCTCCACGTCAGGACAAGTTATCTGCGTTTAGGATTTTACCATTTTGCTTTTTAGGCCCACAGTGTGTCAGTCGAGTCTGTAAAAATCCTAAGGGCATGTTAGTCTTTTCATTTTATTTTTTCGTCTGTGTAAATTACCCTAGGGCCGGGGTAAATCTGTCTTTCCCATTTATTGGGCTGCCTATAAATAGGGCCCCAATCCATAGGGTTAGGGTTAACTCACAAAATTAAAAAATATGAGTTCCTACTTTTTACCGTGTCTTCTCCTACCTTCGTCTCAGCCACTGGCGGAGTTTTTCCTTGTAACCTGTGTCTAAGCACTATGGCGCGCTAGGGAATCTGCGTGTGCCTACCGAAGCCAGCACAACGGTGCGTGAAACTCAAAACGAAGGAAGGCTCTAGGTGACTCATTTCGGTGGGCACAGGTGTCCTGTGCGAGGGATTTCCCAGGAGCAAAGCTGGTGCAGCAGTGTTACCGTGGCTGAAATCACAATCGCATCAGACGCCTAGTGCTAGAGGATTAGCGCTGTGATTTGATGCGTGGTGGTCTTTGGAGTCTGGTCGATCAGCGGAGTGCATGACACAGCAGAGGACATTGGCCCGTTTGGTGCAGAGGGTTCTGCGTGGAGGCTGTGGGTGCAAGCAGCACACAATAGGAGTGCTTTGGCATAGGAACTCGCAATACAACAGGCGGAAGAAGCGATGAGAAGGCTTCTCGGCACAGTGTGGTGAGGTGCAGCGCCTGACGCGTGGACGCTGAAGCCAGAACGACGGCCTGTGCTGAGTGTGTTCGACGAAATGCTTACAGGAGACAACACATACAACAGTAAATCCTTTTCCTCGTTTTCTGTGCACTTAATTAGTTTTCTAGATAGATTTAATTGCTGCAAGAATTTTATTTCAGATTGCACTACGGTTGGCGATTGATATGTTTCTATATTTTTAGTGCATTTTAATTCATCTGTAAAAGAAATATTTCATCTGCAGTTATTTTGTTTGGTTAAATGCCTGTGATGATTGTCCATACGATGTTTGAGATGCCTGTGAGTTGAATGCATTATTGATCTGCCTTGAAACACTTTGTTGGTGTATTTTTGATTAGGACACCAGTTGTTTTTAGGCTAGAGTATTTTAGAGCTTGTGATTTATTTTGGTTCTACAAATTGCCTGTTGAGGTGCATTGGGTGTTGGGAGAAGGCCATTGATTCGAAATTTTTTTGAGGTGCCCATTCACCCCCCCTCTGGTCGCTACCCTCGGTCCTACAAGTGGTATCAGAGCCTGGTTAGGGTTTTTCCATACCATAACCGGTTCTAACCCAAGGTAGTGATCGTGACTTCCTCTGGCAAGGTCCCGTCCCTTGAAGCTTTTGGCTACAATTACTAGAAGACTCGTATGCGATCCTATCTCATGAGCTTGAGCTCGGACATTTGGGATATTTGTGTTCACGACACTTTTATTGTGCTTCCAGCTGCTGAGCGCACTACCCCCGAGTTAGTCGCCCAGCATCAAAACAACAACAACGCTGTGAACATTTTATTTTCTGTTCTAGGTCCCACTGAGTTTGAGCGTGTGAGCCATCTCAGCACTTCTAGAGAGATCTGGGCTACCCTCCAGGCACACCATGAGGGGATAGCCCAGGTCAAGGCTCGGCTATATCAGGCCTACCAGCGTGAATATGAAAATTTCACATAGAAGACGGGTGAATCTGTTGAAGATTTGTTTGGTCGTTTTCAATCGATCATCAACAAGCTTCGGGCCAACAAGGCCGATGGAGTTCAGCTGGTCTCAGATCATGAGTAGGCGCTCAAGGTTCTTCATACCTTAGACCCTAAGATCTGGGAGATCAAGGTATCCTCTATCATTGAGAGCACTTCTTACGATACCTTGACTATCACAGAGCTATTCAGTAAGCTCAAGACCACATAGGTTGATATCCAGTTGAGATCAAATCTCACTAGTTCTGGCTCAAAAACCCTGGCCCTTGCGACACCTTCTGCTGACTCATCCTCTTTGAGTTGTGTTGCATTCTCCTTGATGTCTATCACTGAGGACCAGCTTGATTCATTAGGAGATGATGATCTGTGTCTTTTTAACAACGGGGTGCGTCGTGTATATGATAAACGAATGTTCAAAAGACACATCATAAAATCCGGATGCTTTGAGTGTGGTGATCTAGGTCACTTCATCGCCGACTGCCCCAAGCGGAACAGTCACAAGAAAGGCACCGGTGGTGGCTCCTATGACTCATTCAAGCACCACAACAACTCCACCTTCACAAAGGGCAAGCCAAAACCAAGTTCTTCCGAAAGGCCCTGAAGGACTACTGGCATAAGAACAAGAAGAGAGACAAGGCCTTCTTCACCGAGATGGAGAGAAGCTACTCCAAGAGATCATCATCTTCTTCCTCTTCATCAAGCTCAAGCGATGAGGAGATCGTGATCAAGAAGGGGAAGGACAAGGATGATCCGGCGGACCTTTGCTTCATGGCCTTCGGGGACAAGATGAAGAGCCGCTCGCATCACAGCCAAAGATTTCGCAAGAGCGTCTACTCAATGGCTCTTGGGGATAAGGAAGAGAAGGGTTCCTCCGACAACTCCAACGACGACGACGATGAAAAGGTATCCTCCTATGAACAAGAAGTCATTGAATTGCTTGAAGAGAACCATCAGGAGTTGAGATATCGGGAGAAACTGGTTAGAGGGGCTAAGAAGAGGATAGATGAGCTTGAGAGTGAGCTTGCCATGGCCAATGGCAAGATTGAGAGTCTATCGTATTTCCCTTGCTTGGGTGGTAGCAGTGAGTGCCCTAACTCTGAGGTGCTGTTGTGTGACCTGTTGACTCTGAAGTCCAGGTACACAGAGAGGGTAGATGAGAGAGACGCTTTGGCCACTAAGCTTGAGAGCGCTCAGCTGGAGCTGAAAGATGCTCATGCCACTGTCGTCGTGCCCCGTGGAGACTGCCCATCCCATTTAGCTGGTTTAGCTGCGTTGAGAGCTAAGAGTGATGAGCAGTTAGGCGAGATAGCGAGAGTCAGAGCTGAGCTGGCGCAGACTAAGCTTGAGGTTGAGACACTGTCAGTTCCACCACTGTTTGTGAGAACTGCTTGCCCCTGAGATTGGAACTAATCAAGCTAAAAACTGAGAAGTCTGTCCAACTTGATAGAGAGTGTGAGATCTGCTTGTCTCAGGTGGAGGTACTAGCTGCCTTGAGAGAGGAGATAACTGATGCTCAGAACGAGAACTCTTACCTCCGTTAGATCCTGAGTTGGATGAGTGCCATAGAGCCACAGCTCGGCATGATGATCCAGCAGTTCAAGAGGCAGGATGGGTTTGGGGTAGGTTACACCTACACTAAGGCTAACTTTGAGAGTGCCATTAGTCGTGTAGTGGAGTGGAGTAAGCTGACTCCAGAGCAGAGATATCCTAAGACTCACTCCACTGAGTCTTTTCAGGCCTGTCAGCCCAAGGATGGAGTGTTCCAAGAACAACCTAAAGCTCCACCCAAGAACCCTATCTGGATACCAAAGCCAAAGCATCTCCACATTTCTCTTGACTCTCTACCTGGACCCTCTCACACCAAAGAGTCTACACACAACACCACCAAGCCCAAGAACCCCAAGCCTCAACCACATCCCAAGAAGCCTACCCGTCACTGTGAGTTTTGTCAAAGAGATAGGCATCTTGAGGAGTTTTGCTTTAGGAGGAAGCGGGTTGAGAGAGCAGAGAGAGCTTGAGGTGGGCAGGAGTAGTTGTACCAGCATGGTGGTAGACAGAGAGTCCCTCGATGTGGAGAGAAACTAGAGGCCAGGGCATGTCGTGTAGGTGGTGGTAGAGGAGACGACTTTCGTGCCCGTGCTCCGGAGGGTGGTTTTCGTTCCGGCAGAGCTCCAAGTCATTTTGGATACGGCTTTGGACCTCGTGGCCGAGACTTTAGGCAGAACAGAGGACCGCGCTTTGAGTCGTGCTTTGGTCCAGACACTTATGAATCCTTCTGCTTTCCTTCTTTTGAGTAGATGGCTCGACACTGGTTTAGCTCCTTTGGTAAACCTAGTGTCGGACCATTTTCTCCCCCTTATGACCATTGATATTGCAGGATCGAGGCCTGGAGGACGTTTTAATCATGGATTTAGGATGCTCTCGCCACATGACGGGACATCGCAAATGGTTCTCCAGCCTCACTTCCCCGAGCTCCAAGGAGTACATCACTTTCGGGAATAGTGGTCAAGGGAAGGTACATAACATTGGCTCAATTAAAATCTTTGAGCATTTCTCTTTGAAGAATGTTACTTTGGTTGGAAACTTGAGTTTTAATTTGGTCTCTATTTCGCAACTTCTTAAGGATGGCTTAGAGGTTCGTTTTAAGAAGGGCATGTCTTCTGTTGTTGATTCTAGAGGATCTTTGGTTTGCCAGATCTTACCCTTCGGTAAGGTTTTTTGGATTGATTTCTCTAGTTCTTTTGGCCCTTCTCGATGTTTGATTGCTGGATCCTCTTCTGAGCTCTGGAGGTGGCATAGGAGGTTAGGTCATTTGAATTTTGATCTGCTAGTCAGATTGAGCTCTATGGACCTTATCCGAGGATTGCCTGAGCTTAAGATAGAGAAGGATCTAGTTTGCCATCCCTGTCATCATGGGAAAATGGTTGCCGCTTCTCATGCACATGTGACTCAAGTAATGACTTTGTACCCAGGAGAGCTGTTCGGTGTAGGTGGAGGCGGTGCATGGTAGGCGGTGCTAGTCTAGCCATAAGCATGGTGACTGGTCTTGGTCATGGATATCGAGTCCAGAGATGCAATAGCTTTGTTGGTACTACCATCAGTTCTACTGTAAATGTGATTCACCGGAGGTATGCTAGCAATCGGAGCCAGAGGTACGACCTCGGTAAAGCCGAACCTTCTAAGTGTCGCCTCTACTTGGGAGCTAACTACTGAATCTAAATGGTTGGCAAGCGAAGCACTAACAGCTTGGTCTACTGATGTGGCTATTTTCTTCTCAATCTCTAAGGAAGATAAACGAGGCGATACTGGTGTTACCTGGGTCCGAGCGAGGTCGGGGATGTTGACATCGCACTTGCTGAAGCCCGAGCGTGTTTTGACGTAGCTCCCAAGCATGAGGTCTTAGTGTGCCTTCATCATTGCCTCGATCTCCGCTCGGTCTTCTGCGGTAATATCTGCAAGGGTAGGCGTCATGATGTTGCGGTTGTCGATATCCGTGCCTCCCATGGGACCCATCGGCGATGTACACGTAGTAGTTGTCGTAGATGTACTCATGGCCGATGTAGATGTACTCGTCATGTTGGCGTAGCTTTCCCCAGCGGAGTCGCCAAAAACTATGTTGACACGAAAACGTGCCCCCGCACTTCGGTCAGTTAGACGATCTAAAAGTGTGCTGATACTTAGGGACAAACCTAAGCATAACACAACATTGATGTCACATTCCGACTACCCTCAACAGTGGCAAGGGAGTCACCAGGTAATCAGATCACATAGAAATAATCCAATTAGCTGAAAGAAATATATTAAATAAAATAAATCAGCAAGCTGAAAGGAGCCTAGCTGATTTGAAGGGTACTGTGCGAAGGGTATCGCCGAAGGGTACCTTCGGCATTCAGACTGATCTGACCATAGGCAGGCTCCGAACAGATCTTGACGTGACAATCGCCTCCGAACAACGGGGTTCGGCGCGAAGTCTCTGTTACGACAAAATATCTCCAATGCGACGCATGGGCATGACTTCGTCTGGCGCGGAGTACAAATGTGGTGAAGCCTGTCTCGACGAAGCCTATTGCGAAGCCTGTTGGTGCGCGGGACTTGGTCAAACCGACAATAGTGTGATGGTCCGACATGGGTAGTCGAAGCATGGATTCCGCCGAAGGGTGTTCTGGCAGCCACCAAAACCAATCTCCTTGCTCTGGACACCTCCGGTGAAGTGGCTCCGAGCATGAAAACCTGCAACAGAATAGAGATCAAGTGCTAATTCGGCCTAGGGACCGAATCTGCTAAGTGTTGCAATAGAGGAATGAAGGTAGCAATTTGTTACGTAGATTAACGGGTACTTTGTAGGTGAAGTAACAAGGCGATAGCAATCTGTTACGTAGATTAACGGTTACTTCACAGGCGAAGTAACAAGGATTACCACTGTTTCGACGTGGCCGGTGGTGGGCTTCTAGGAAACCCCACGAAGGTTGCAGAAAAGTAAAGATAAAAGTAAAGGTATTATTCAAAGCTAGGGCTTTGTGGTTGATTTGTGTTGTGGGGTCTAATGAACCGTCCTCACCCCTATATTTATAGGGCTAGTCTTCTAATCTCTAAGATTAATTTGTTAAGATTTGGCCTAATCATGTGTAGGGATAAAATTAGCCAGAATCAGACTCAAACTCTATCTCTGGAATTCAGCCCGAAGCCTGCTCCTCGGGCCGAAGCTTCGGCGAGGCAGGCCTCCGAGGGTCTTCGGGCCGAAGCTAGAAAGACTGCTGGAAGCTTCCGAAGCCCATAGCTTCAATGGGTCTTCGGCCCTGTAGGGCTTTGGCCCGATCCAAGACATGTGTATTTTTGGCCCAAATTACCAAAATCGATATTTTTACAATCTTAACTATTTAATGCCATTTTTTTGCTATCAACAACTCCGACGGAGATTTTCAAGCATCCGGAGCACGTGCCGGAGCAGTCATAATTTTGCCTTTAGGGAAAAAAGTAATAAACTCCGCAAGGATCAACTTTAAGTCCAATAATATTGCGGAGTACGAAGGAATCCTGCTAGGGCTTTGTAAGGTACGTGCACTTGGTGGTACAAGAGTTGTCATAAAAACAGATTCCTAGATTGTAGCAGGGCACGTTGATAAAAGCTTTCAAGTTTGGCACCCACAACTTGCTAAATATTTGGAAGAAATCCGCAAGACCGAAGCAGCATTTAAAGGGATTTCTATCCGGAGCAATCCACGAGCCGATAACTTCCAAGCAGACATCTTGGCAAAAGCTGCAGCCGGAGCCCTAGACATCCTAGCAAGAGCTTGCCTCCCCTTCAGTGCACCAACTCCCTCCTGCTGAGGTACTTTGCATACCAAGCACTGATTGGTGGAGCCCACTTATAGTTCTATTGCAAGACGAAGCCAATTTTCCCGAAGGCCCAAAGCTATTAAGATTACAGTTAAGGGTCTAGAACTATTATATTATCAACGATATTTTATACAAGGTCGGAGTATGTTCTCCCCTGCTCTGATGTATTTCCCAAGATGAATGCCAAGACATACTCTGAGAAATTCATGAAGGCCTATGTGGTACCCATCTTGTCCCTCGGGCTTTAGCAGGCAAAACACTTCATGAGGGGCTCCATTGGCCTACAATAGTAGTCGATGCGGAGGCATTAGTCCGCATAGCCAGGGTTGTCAATGGATGGGAAGATGGAGCCATCGTCCACCAACACCTCTTCAAGTTATCACTCCGGTGTGGCCAATGGCCTGATGGGGGATGGACCTTATTGGCCCCTTCCCAATGGCAATGGGCAGCCTAAAGTTTGTAGTGGTAGCGATTGAGTATTTTTCTAAGTGGGTCGAAGTCGAACCCCTCACTGCTATCACTTCCAAAAATGTGCAAAAAATTTTCTGGCAAAATATTATTTGCAGATTTGGAGTGCCTAGGAAGCTGACAATTGACAATGGCACTCAGTTCGATGTCGAACCTTTCAGAGAGTTCTATGAAGGTCTTGGTATTCAAATGTGCTTTGCAGTTGTCCATCATCCCCAATCCAACAGAGCCGTCGACCGAAGTAATGGTAATATCTTGTCAGGCCTAAATCGAAGAATAGTAGGATTAGCGAAGGGGCTTTGGACCGAAGAACTTCCAAGGATTTTGTGGTCCATTCGGACCACTCAAGCAAGGTCCACGGGGTTCACCCTGTGTTATAGCAAAAATGGCATTAATGGTCAAACTAGGCAAATACTAGAAAATAGTATTTTTGACCGAAAAAATGTCAGACCTGGCAAAGGCCGGTCTAACCGGCTATGGTAGGTTGGTCTAACCGGCCAGGTCCGGTCATACCGGACCCATGGGCTCGGTCAAACCGGCCAGGGTCCAGATTATGGATCCAAGTAGGATTTGAGGTGTTTTCGCCCAAAACTTATCTCAACAGGGTTTTGGACGCATCTAACTCTATCTCTAGCCATTGATAACAAGCTCACCCCCCAATAAATACTTGGGGCAAGGCCGATTCAAGCTCTCTCTCTGCAATACACAAATCCAAAGCCCTAGCTTTGAATCTCATTTATTTTCTTTACTTTACGCATCTTTGTGGGTTTGCTTGAAAGCCCTCCGTCTGCCGCGTCCGTAATCACGGTAACCCTTGCTGGTTCGCTTGTGAACCTCCCATTAATCCACGTAACGAATTGCTATCCTTTTTATCGGTTTTCATCACCCTACTCGGCAATTCGGCCCTCCGGCCGAATTGTGTTTGATCTTTTATTGTTTTTGCAGATCAATTGCCTTCCTAAACATCCCTGCGAAGTTTTGAGGCGATTAGAGATTATTTGCTAAGGTTACTGAGGTTTAGCAGATCAAATCTATTACTTCGGTCCTACCGGCGTTGAGATACCGGTCTGACCGAAGCCCTTCATCAGGATGTTGTCGGCAACGGCCGGTCAGAACGAAGGTGCCCTACCGGTCCGACTGGGATACTTTGCACAGTGCCGAAGCCCTTCGCCATAGTCCTTCACCGGAGCCTTACGCGCCGGAGCCCGTGCACTCCGAAGCCTACTGCGTCGGTCTGACTGGGGAGACTTCGTTGGCCCGATCGGAGCCCTCCGCACCGTGCCGGAGTTTACTTCGCAGCCAACCTTTAGGACTTCACCCGGAGCCACTTCGCAACCTCCAGTCCGACCGAGGTTATACCTCTGGTCTGACCAGGCTTGAGGCCGAAGGTGTCCTAGGGACCCTTCGGACCAAACTCCGCTATAACTCCTAATCGGCATTCGAATTGGCCGATTCTAGGTATTTTGGTCATTTTGTTACTGTTCACATTGTTACTAATACTTTTCGGCCAATTGGATTAAAATATTAATTATTTATCTGATTGTCTGGTGACTCCAAATCCCTTGTCACTAGCTAGGGTAGTTGGAACGCGACGTCGGTATTGTTGCGATACTTTTGGACGTCGAACCAGCCCAAGTGTGGGGGCGCATTTGTGCGTCAACACACTTTCTGGCGACTCCGCTAGGGACAATGCCCACCATGACTACTACCTCTACATCGGCAGCGGGTACATCTACTACATCTACTTCCACTACATCGCCGATGAACATTGTGGGGAGCGTGGACATCAACGACCGCAACATTATGACACCCACCATGGCGGACATATCTAAGGAAGACCGAGCAAAGATCGAAGCAAAAAAGAAGGAACTCGAAGAACTGATGCTCAGAGATTGCATAAAGATGCGCTCGGGCTTCGTCATGCGTGACAACCTCAACTTTACCCAGATACGCCCATCATCGCCCCCTTTATCTGACTCACAAGTCGACCATAGAATAGCTGCGTCTGTTGAACAGGCGGTTAGTGCCTCGCTAGCCAATAAACTAGAACCCGCAGTTGTCTCGCAAGTGGCGGTAGTGTTTAGAAGATTCGGTTTTACTGAGGCCGATTCACCAGCACCAATCACTAGTATTCCACCAGCACAATATATTTATAGCAAAACCGACGGCAATACTAGAAAAACCATCACGTTTCCGGCTACTTCATCCACAGCCGAAACACATAACTACGCTTATGGCCAGGAAAACCCAGCTTATCAAGTACCACCGCCGCCTGTGCCCATACCTGCTCTACCGCCACTCGCACTGCACACTCCCACACCACAGCATAGGCTAGAGCATGTCGATATACCACCACGCTTCCCGCCACCACATGAAAGACGCGCGCAAGCATTAGATCACGACGATATCAAGGAGCGTATTCGCGCGCTATTTAGGGAATGCATCAGCTTTGCACCTCGGGATAGAGCTAGGGTTTATCAAAAACCATATCCCAACCACTTTGACACCATTCCGTACCCTCACAGTTATAGAGTCCCAGATTTCACGAAATTTGATGGCGAGGGTAGTAAATCCACATTAGAACACATTAGCCAGCTTCTAGCACAATGTGGCGAAGCTAGCAGATCGGATGCATTAAAACTCAGGTTATTTTCACTTGGTTTTCGGTGCTTCCGTCGAACTCCGTGCAGACGTGGGCTCAACTAGAGCATAAGTTTCATGATTATTTCTACACAGGCGAGACCGAGCTTAGGCTATCACACCTCACGGTGATTAAGCAAAAATCTAGTGAAAGTGTTTCTGAGTATGTTAAATGCTTTTGAGACACGAGGAATAAATGTTTTAGCCTAAACGTATCGGAAAGAGACCTAGCAGATCTAGCATTCAATGGCCTACACGCAAAAATTAAGGAGCATATGGATAATCAAAACCTCTTGGACGTTAGCCAAGTATTGCAACGGGCTCTGGTCCAGGAAGGCTGGGCCAAAGATAGAAAATTCGTTAAGACTTTTAATAAACCAAGAGCTGAGATCCACACTATGGAGCACTCCGACGAGGGATAATCCGAAGAGGAAGAGGATCCGGCCGATACGTACACGGCCGAAAGGACTTGGAGCACGAAGTCTAAGTCCGTCACCTGCTCCAAATTGCAGCCGTCTCCCTCTAAGAGTCGGCCTAATGAAATTAGATATTGATTCGACGTAACTAAATGTGATAAGACATTTGACTTCCTACTAAAAAAATTAACTTCTACGGTTGCCGAAAGGGCAAGTCATGCCATCCGCTGACGAATTAAAAAAGCGTCCCTACTACAAGTGGCACGATTCGCATTCTCACTACAATAACGATTGCAACATTTTTCATCGGCAGGTACAATCGGCCATAGAAGAAGGACGATTGAAAATAGAAGCAAATCCAAAGATGAAATTAGACAGAGACCCTTTTCTCATGAATAATGTTGAGCTAGAAGGGAAGAAGGTGTTGATTCGGCCAGAGCAGGCCGAGTCGGCTAAGGGGAAAGCAATCATCGTAGGAGACACTCGCACATGCACACTTGTACTAAAGAATCCAGAGGTAGGGGTGTGGAAAGAAAATATTAAATCATCATCTTCGGCCAAACATCGCAGAAGGCCGAAGGTGACTTACAAGATGCTTTTGGACAAGCACCAACAAAGGTCAGAAAGAAGAGGTGTTCACCCACGGGCTCTGGGACGGTCGAAGCCCTCTAGGAGAGCGAGTCTCGTGAGTGTTGAGTTCGGACCTCAGGGTCCGAACACCCCTTCGGAGTGGGTACAGCCTCTGGCAGGGTTCGGACCTCAAGGTCCGAACACTCCTTCGGAGTGGGTACAACCTCTGGTAGGGTTCGGACCTCAGTGGCCGAACCCCCCTCCCGGTTGGTCCCAACCTCCGGTAGGATTCGAACCTCATTAGCCAAACCCTCCCCGGCTTGGCCCTTGTTTCCGGGAAGCTTCGAGCCTCAGTGGCTGAACCCGCCTCCTCCGGAGGGTTTCCAGCCTTCGGATGGATCCGGGCCTCAGTGGCCGAACCCACCTCCTCCAAGCGGGCTGCAGCCTCTAGATGGACTCGGTCTCCAGTGGCCGGGCCCGCCTCCACTATGGGCTAATTTACCTCTGACTTTGCAGGACCCTTCGCTGGTTTGGTCTGAGGTACCATCGACATGGCTGGGCTCCCAACTAGCCAACGGGTTCGGCACTCAGTGGGCAAAGCTGCTAGAGCCTCTGATGTCACCGCCCTACTGTTGGATGATGGCTCCGGCTTGGCCTCTGCCACCGGAGAACTTCGTGCAATGTCTGGCTACTAACACTTACACTCCTTCTAGTGTCTCCGAGTGGCAGGTTCAGGGTCCGGCACAGGATGACAGCATTGTTCACCGCCTGTCCGTAGTGCCTCGGAACTGGGCTCCACGAGATGTCACCGGAAGGGATGAACGTGGAGACACCTAGGAGGTTATATTCATCAGGGTTGGATCCCAGGAGGTCCCAATCCCGAAGGATGCCCTGATGGGACTGCACGAAGACTCGGCCGAAGCTCAGTCTGACCGACCTTACAATGGTTTTCGGCACAAACCAGTCTGTCCGGCCCGCTACGGCTGGTCCGACCGACCAGGAGAAGGAGACCTATCATGGCAAGCGCAAGACATCCGAGGATGATACAAACAAATCCCCTTCGGCCAAGAGTGCTAGAAGCAAGACCGTGGCACCCAGCACCCGTCCTCAGCCATCGTGGGCACCCTCGGGGATGTCCAAATCATGAAAGAGGAGGTTGAAGTGCTTGAGGGCGCGAGAGATACGAGAGGAGAAGGCTGAGGAGGCATGGGACACGTTTTTCGAGGAAACCCATCCTCAACCCATGGTGAAGAAAGTCTGGAGACCCAGGCCGGCCATGGTCGATGACTCAGCCCCCGTTGTTAGCTCCGACGAAGACGATTTGCTCGACGATGACTACACTCCTGTCTCCGAGAGGCCACTCAGGCGATGGATATTGGTGTCGTCATGTTGCCTTTCGAGTTCGCTCCACTGCAGGAGGAGGCCAGGGTCGCTCAGCTAAACCTTGGCCCATGGGACGCCGTATTCGAGAAGCCCGGAGACACGAACCGTCACCTGAGACCCCTCTACATAAGGGGGCACATCGACGAGAAGCCTATGTGGAGGATGCTTGTCGATGGAGGCACCACCATTGATGGGGGATTTGTCCCGATCTTCCGCTAGGTAAAGGATAACTTGGGTTGGTGGAGAATCTCGACGTTGGCGATCCAAGGCTCCGGTCCGGCGGATCAAAACCTTGCAATTGTTACACCACTGTCTCCGTTGGTTATCAACCACGCAGGACGCGATTGACCTCGCCACGAAGGCTAATTCCTGCAAGCGAACCCAAGAACACAAGCAAGAACAGGAAGGATACAAATCGAATGCCAAATCACAGACAAACGAAGATAAGGTGAGGTTTCACAAACGCCAATGCAGCAGCCAATCGGTCCGGTGCAAGAGGCGGGATCAGAACACACAAGTGTAGATGCAAACAAAGCAAAACCTAACCCTAAAGGTGGCTGGAGTGAGTATATAGGGTGTGGCAGCCTGTAGAAGGCGAACATACATGGGCTGTGGGCTAGAAGACGTACAGACTCAGATTATGGGCCAACACGGCCCAGTTCTGTCACGCAGGACTGTTTTAAACACACAGATCGACTCGAGACTCCAAATGAGGTGGAACCAACAGCAAACGATCCGTCTTCTCCTCAGCTTTCCAAAAAGTCCAAGAACGCGCCAATCGGACTTCGTATGAGGAAGTTATGCCCATTTTGGTGCATGGTGGTCGATGTAGTCCGAACCAGCGAAATCTTGACTTCAAAACATCCGTGCGACTCCGTCTTCAACTCCAACTCTTCTATTCCATCTCCCCTGTTCCTAAGCAACAAAATATCACTAGTATTCAGTAGCATCCCGTCCAAACAAATATTAACATAGTTGCTAAGGAAAGAATTAACCTCATGGTTCAAGCGACGGGCACGGGCGCGTGTGATTAGTCCTAGTAATTGAATTGTAGGTGGAGGCTCCATGTGTGTATCATGTGAAGTGATGTCCTCATCATCCTCCCCCTCTTGAATTGGAGTCGTCCTCGACTCAAGCTCATCGTCATCTCCCAAATAGGGTTTTAAATCATCAGCACGGGGCATCAATTTAAACTTTCTGAAATCAGGAAAACGATCCTTGCGCAAGTACAACCAAACAAGATCTCCTGGTTTGAAAAACATCTTCTTTCTTCCTTTATTTGTCTTTTGAGCAAAATAGTGTGCCTTCTTTTCTATAACTTCCTTGGTCTTCAGATGCATAGCTTTCACAAACTCTGCACGCTTAGTTGCCTCTATGTTTGCTTTCTCTTGAAAAGGAAGTGGCAGCAAATCAAGTGGTGTGATTGGCTTAAAACCATACACCACTTCAGACGGGCACAATTGTGTTGTTGAGTGAACAACTCTATTGTATGCAAATTCAATATGTGGAAGGCAGTCCTCCGATTCCTTCAAGTTCTTCTTAATCATTGTTCGCAGCAACATGGAGAGTGTACGGTTTACCACCTCTGTTTGACCTTCAGTTTGCGGGTGACAAGTTGTTGCAAATAGCAATTTTGTGCCAAGCTTGGCCCACATTGTCTTCCAAAAGTAACTCATAAACTTCACATCACGATCTGAAACAATGGTTCTAGGCATCCCGTGCAATCTCACAGTTTCCCTGAAAAATAAATCAGCAATATGTGAAGCATCGTTGGTCTTGTGACAGGGAATAAAGTGTGCCATTTTAGAAAACCTATCCACTCTTACAAATATGGAGTCTCTACCCCTCTTTGTCCTAGGCAATCCCACAATAAAGTCCATGCTAATATCTTCCCAAGGTGCACTAGAAACAGGAAGTGGAGTATACAAACCATATGGGTTAAGTTTGGACTTAGCTTTATGGTATGTGGCACAACGCTGCACAAATCGTTCAACATCTCTCCGCATCTTGAGCCAATAAAAATTATTGGACAGCAGGGCCAAAGTCTTTTCTCTCCCAAAATGTTCCATTAATCCACCGCCATGTGATGACTGCAACAACAGCAAACGTACGGACGAATCTGGAACACATAGCTTGTTAGCATGGAACAAGAACCCATCATAAACATGAAATTTTTTCCAGCCTTTCCCATCATTACATTTAGTGTATGGTTCAGCAAATTCTTTATCTACAACATACAAATTTTTCAAACTTTCCAAATTTAGAACGTTAATATCAAGTTGAGATAAAAGAACAATCCTACGAGACAATGCATCAGCAACCACACTTTCTTTGCCATTCTTGTATTTCACAATGTATGGGAAAGATTCAATAAATTCAACCCCTTTAACATGTCTACGGTTCAGTTTAGCTTGCCCTCTCAAATATTTTAGTGCTTCATGATCAGAATGTATAATAAACTCCTTAGGCAAAAGGTAATGTTGCCAAGTTTCAAGCACACGCACTAAGGCATATAATTCCTTATCATAGGTAAAATAATTCAATTGTGGACCATGCAATTTCTCACTAGAATAGGTCACGGGTTTACCTCCTTGTAGCAGCACATCTCCTAATCCAAAATCACTAGCATCACATTCTAACTCAAAAGGCTTACTAGAGTCGGGTAGCTGAAGTAGAGGTGCACGTGTAAGGCGATCCTTGAGTGTGGCCAAAGCTTGTTCTTGTGTTGGCTCCCAAGTAGAAGTAACTCCCTTCTTGGTCAACTCAGGTAAAGGGCCGGCTATGGTGCTGAAATCTTTCACAAAACGCCAGTAGAAACCTGCAAGACCAAGAAAACTACGTACTGCAAGGTTAGTTTTAGTTGCATGCATGACACATCCTTTCAGATTAATAACTTGTGATGAGGAAGGAGAAACAACTTTGTCTTTTTGTTGCCTCGAAAGTGTTTTAGCTACTTGCTGATTTTCAGAAAGTTGTTTGCTCTTTTGTGCGTCCCTAGCACGTTTTTCTTGTTCAAATTTCACAATTTCAGCAGGAGTCATAGGAAGCAATGTAACTTTCTTTCCTTTATACATAAATGTGTACTTATTGCTCCTACCATGGTGTGTAGCATCAGTATCATATACCCAAGGTCTACCAAGTAATAGAGAACATGCTTGCATTGGTACTACATCAAATTCAGCAACTCCGAAGTATGTACCAATGGAAAATTCGATGTGAGCAGTTTGTGTTACCTTGACCTTACCGCTATCGTTGAGCCATTGCACATGGTAAGGGTGTGGATGTGCACGTGTGGGAAGTTGAAGCTTAGTTACCATGTCGAGGCTCACCAAATTGTTGCAACTACCGCTGTCGATGATGACACGTACACGACGGTCTTTGACGAGGAAGAAGGTCTGAAATAGATTGTTCCGTTGTTCCTGGTCGTCCTGGCCCATGTGAGTGCTCAAGTCACGTTGTACAATAAGTGCTGCCATGTTAGTGAAAAGACAAAGCAACAAAGAATAATCCTTATGTAAAACAGCTAGGTGGGGTGGTGGGTGTGTGGTGGAAGCAATCCGCCAAGCGCCTTACCCGCGCTTGCAAGTGTTCTTACCACGCCGCAGTGAGGTCACCGGCCTACAGGTGATGAACCAACTGGAGGGTGGTGTACAATTGCAAGAAATGAACCTGTCCTGACCAAGAGAAAGGTGTAGCTTGGAAGGCAAAGTGAGTAGCAAGGATTAGCGATAATAATAACAGTTAAACCAAATTCAATAAGTGTTCCCTAGTACTCGTCAAAGTTGCTGGCCTTAGTGCTCCCAATGTGAAAATTCAAGCAATAGAGGGAAACTATGTGCCCAAAACTCAAATGGAAGCAAAAACAGGCCAAAATCAGCTCTCTGCAGATCGGACAAGGGATCAGACAAGAGATCGGACAAGCAGAATTTGTTACTGCCGCTGATAATTCTGTTACTGCCGCTGATCGGACAAGAGTTCGGACAAGAGATCGGACAAGCAGAATATGTTACTGCCGCTGATAACTCTGTTACTACCGCTGACCGGACAAGAGTTCGGACAAGAGATCGGACAAGCAGAATCTGTTACTACCGCCGATAATGCTGTTACTACCGCTTCTTCTCTTTTTTTGATTTTTTTTCTCTCTTCTTTTTTTAACTCTATTTTTTTTGAACAATGATGACCAGAGATGCAACCACAAAAATTGGCACCTACAACTGAGGTGGGATGTGGCTCACAAAAATTCAACAAGTTCGTTGACCGGCGAGCAAAAACTTTGACCAATTTTTTTCTTTATCTTCCTGATTTGTTTTGGCGATTTTGGTTAGGGCTAACAGGGGGAACCCAAGTTAGGATACCACCCAAATTGGGTCAGGAACACGCTCAAAAAATTTCAAATTTTTCTGCCAAACGAGCGAAAAGTTATGCCTGTTTTACTGAAGGGGGGTCACAAAGAGTCGATGTGGAAAACAAATAGGGTTGCGAAAGGGGGGTTTTTCGGTGGGGAATTTTTTTTCTGAGACACAAGAACAATGTTGGCGTAAAAGATTACGCTAACAGGTTTCTGTAGAAAAGAAACTAACAAACGAAGTGTTTGCGAAGAGAACTGTTCTAAGCCTCCGAAAGGATAATAACTTAGAATAGTTCGAATGTGTGTATTGAATAACTTGTATTCGGTCCCTATTACAGGGTGAAATGGGGGGTATTTATAGGCTCAAATATTAAGGAAAAGACCTATTTACCCCTCTATTACAACCGACATAGTGGAAACTATTCGGTACCCTTGATAGGGCTAAAACGGTAAAAGACTAATCTAATAATATTAAAAGATAAATCTTCCATCTTAGCTGGCAATAAAGATCTTGAATTGCCTTAGTTCGAAGATGTACTCCGAACCAATGCCTATCTGCGTACTTCAAACTTGACTTAGGGCATCTTCGAAGATGAACGTCTGGAAACCTTCGAATCCACTATCTGCTGTTATGCTGTTGCGGCAATAACCCCGAAGATGAGATATTTTCCCCCAACAGTAGCCCCTCGAATACGCTTCTCCGTTTAACCTGTAATGTTAGGAGAGCAGTATAAGGAACGAAAAAATAACCAGACATAGGGGTTATTAGATTTCAATTCATCTCCGAAATGTACGAAGATATAAACTCCGAATCAGTTTTAAGATAATTACTTTTCGAACTATCTTAGAACCAACTCAGGAAGTTTGAAAGTCTTTTAGACTTAGAGGAAATAGCTGTTAGCTTTCTGATACTAACGGAAACTGTAGAAAGCGTTAATTCCGGAGAAAAGTAACGGGCAGGAATGCGAAACGGCATGGGCTAACGGTAAGAATGTAATGTTTAGGCTATAAATAGATAGCCTAGAACTTACCCGGTTACCTTTTCACTGCTTTCTCGCAATCAAACACCTTTTGAGCCCTTTGAGTTCTTTGAGCCCTAGCCTCCATATTCCCCAAAGCAATCCAGCGAACGCAATGGTGAAGACCAAGGGATCTGGAGCCCCGTCGACCTTGGACCGGCAGCAGGCGGCTGCAGCAGCAGCGGCTACAGCGTTGGCGGCGGCACCTCCGGCATCTGCAGCGACATCCATGGCGGCAGGAAGGAGAAATCCCCAAAACGTCGATGATCAAAGTCTCTGCCCGCCATCAACGAAGTATCTGGACCAGTCTTTCAAACTGGGATCTTCTACCTGCTAAAGGGAATCGCTGGCAATCGCGGTAGAAGGAAAGATCAGTACCGGAGTGATGATTCGCAAGCCCGGAAAAGAACTCATTCCGTCACCAAGGCCCGGAGAAGTGGTTGTATTCGAAGCCTTCTTCGAAGCCGGCTTGGGCCTCCCAGCGGTTGACTTCCTGGCGGAGGTACTCGATTTATTTCATGTCACCCTCCCTCAATTATCTCCAAACGCAGTAGCACGACTGGCAATCTTCGAATGGGCACTGAGAGCTGAAGGTTGTGAGGGGAGGGCAGAGATCTTCGCTGCACTACATAGAGCCTCATGCCAGCCTAAGACCTTCGTAGGCCCCGGAGGTGAAAAAGTAGTGGTATCCTTCGGAAGCATTAATTTTAGGCTCCGGGACGAATATGCCCTTCAGTTCCCTGCTAAGGCCATCAATGCAAGATGGTACACTGACTGGGTTATGAGATGGTTCTATGCCGAAGTTGGGGCGAGTAATCCTCTGGCCGGACCTTTGAAAGAGATTCAATTCCGGAAGGAAGCCTTAGTGCATCCCAGCCAAGGTCAGCTCGAAGCTCGTCTCAACCTACTTCAGAGGATCAGCCGAAGGTTGAGCATGCGAGACTTAGCCGAAGAATTCCTCGAGTTACAAATTTCTCCACTGATGGCCAACTGGCCTATCGTCTTCGAAGAGGATTCAAAAGGCGGTCTTCGAAAAATTATCGTGACTTCGAGCCCTGCAGGTAACTTCGAAGGCAACATGTATTATGTATATTCATTTGAAGAAAAAACTAACTTGATTTATTTTTTAGCTTCTTCAGCCCCTGTTACTTCGGAGCAAATTGTAAGGGCTTCGGAGAAGATTTGGGCGCTCCAACCCCGACTGAAAAAGAATGGAGAATCAAGTTGGTTGGGAGTTGGGAGAGATTTAACAGAGTATGGGGAATGTTGGAACTCACTCCGCCCCCTCTGATGGATTGGGTGCCTTCGGAGAAAGGACCCAAGAAGAGGAAAGCCGAAGCTGGGACTTCGAGCTCTGCAAAGACTCCGGTGAAGAAGGTGGCTCGGAAGCCAAAAAATCTTGCACCTTCGAATCCTGCACCTTCGAGCTCAAGAGCTTCAGTTTCCGACTCCCAGGAGGATGAAGGGAGATTGCTTGTGCGTATAATGGAAGAGAATGAAACTCAAAGGACTGCACAAGCCGAAGTACCTGCGAACGTGCCGGAGTCCCAAGATAATCCTGATCAACCAAGGACTTCGGCAGTCCAGGAAGACGTATCTCAGGACGAAGTTCCTATGAATGAGAGTGGGGTCGAAGTCACTATAGCTTCGATTCCCGAAGAAGCAACGAGGACCGCTCAGGACGATGCTCCTGCAGTCCAAGACTTAGCGGCTGATTCGGATGAAGAACTAGCCTTCGATCCGCCGCACAGTCCGATGATGACTCCTCTGCAAAACGTCGAAGGTAGACTTCGAATAACTTTTCATGTTTATTTTGAATATTTATACAATGTATAATACTTTTCATTATTTTCATAAAGTCCACTCCTATGGAAGAAGTCCGTCAGGAGGAAATAATTCCTGGACCTTCGACAACTTCGGAGCCAGCCCAGAGAGTTACTCAAATGGGACCTGGAAGAGGCAAAAGACATATAGAGCCCCTCCCTGCTGTGAGTTCCGGATCAACTCCGTCTGATTCAACAAACGAGAGCCAATCTTCCGGGGAGGGCCAGTCTCAAGTGGCTCCGAAGACCACAGGCCAAAGCTCCGGTCCTTCGCTGAACGAAGATGACCAACAGGCAATAAGCATGCTCCCCTTGCTAGCTCCTTTCTTAGGGCAAACAACTGGTCTTCGGACTTTGCTCGAACCTTTGGATCGAGCTAGCCGTGACATAGGGGAGACCAATTTAGTAGCCATTTTGAGTAAGGCAGACAGGACGGAGCTTAATGCTGCTATTGAATGTGCAGCCTACCAGGTACGAAGTAACTACGAAATAACATAGAATTCATCTACGAATAAATATTTACATTAGCTTTTTATTTTTGCAGCAAACTGTCTTGGCCCGAGCTGCAAATATATGCAATGATGAAGAGATCGCTCGTCTTCGGGAGGAAAATAGTGTCCTTCAAAGGAATTTTAACATCTCCAAAAGTCGAGTGGCTCAAATGGATAATATAATATCAATAGAGCGAAGGGCCAGGCAAAGTTTGGAGGCTGCGAAGAAAGAGCTCGAAGCAGAAAGGATTGTGCTTCGAGCAGAAGTTGAAAAGCTGCGGGCGGAGCACGCTACTGCGGGGTCCGAGCTCGTCCGACTCCAAGAGGAAGCTAGCCAATTGTTAAACCAAAAGAATATTTTGACTACAGAAAATGCTAGACTTTCTGGGGTTTTGGGCGAAGTCACTTCGACGAAGGATGCGTTAAACGAAGATAAGCTGAAGTCTGAGAAGGTGGCTGTGGAAGTTATGAGTCAGTTGTTAGATGTCCTGGAGTACTTCGGTACTACTGGGATACTTCCTTCTGACGATAACATCACTCTTCTGCGCTGGTTAAAAAGGATCCAAGGAGTGGCGAAGCAGATGAAGGCAGCGGGCATTAGATATGGAGAACTTTCCGGACAAGTGTTTGCTGTTGGCCTACTTCGCTACTACGAAGATCTGGGCCAATCGATAACTCCGGACGCAGGAGGGGGCCCAATCAACTTCGACGACGAGCGACTTTTGAAACCTTCCGAAGGTGTAGCTGCTGCCTGGCGAGCCTTCCAAACTTCATGGAGAGCCGAAGGTCGTTCCGCGATCAAGGCTTGGATCGACGAAGGCCAACGTCAGAAGCAAGTTCGGACCCAAGCTTCGAGCAGTCAGCCTCCTCCGAACCCGCAGGTTTAGAAATATCTTAGGGTTTTTGGCCATGTAAAGCTTTATGATTATAAACATTTATCAATGAAAATTTGTTTGTCATATTTTTAGGCTTCGCCTCTTACGGAAGATATCGAAGTGTTAGACCTTAACGACGAAGTTCGCTCATTATGGGCTACCTTCGATCTTCTTAAAGCTTATAAACGTCCTCGATTTCTAATTCCTCGAGATGACTCCGGTGTAATTGCGCCCAAAGTAATCAAAGATGTATTGTCTTATATTAAAGAGGAAGAAAAAGAGGTTAACGTAAACACTTCGTCTTCTGAAGACGTTATTTGGTCTGAAGACGAAGATGAAGCTCGAAATAAAAAGCCTGAAGAACTTGGAAGCTGGGAAAGGAGCCCGGAACGGCTTCGAACTTGGGCCGAGCTTCAACAAGAACAGAAGGATTTTAGAGCTTCGAAGGGGGGCAAGAGAGTTAAACGCAAAGTTATTAGAACTCCCGGCGCTGGAACTAATCGTTCCACCCCTAGCTCTAGGGACCGAAGAGGTCTTCGATTCCTTCTTGGTATAGATACCAATTTTTCATAATGTAATCTGTAAACACATTTGTTTGAATAATGAATACCGATTTAAAATTGTCTCCATATTTACTAGCCCCTCTTTGGGTATAAGCAACTTCGAAATGTATTCAAAGATGGTTATGCGCAAAGAAAAAACTTCGGAGTACAATTTTTTTTTGGGGGTTCGGAGCCCCTCTGTAACTTAAAGATCTTTTAAAATCTTATAAAATGTCTTCGACTATGTTTAGTCGGGAAAATGGCAACTTAGTGCCTTTGTTTTTTGAAAGAAATCACTTGAGATAACTTTCAAGATACCTTAGTATCTTAAATAATTTGTCACTTTGGACTGTGTTAACAGACATTCGAAGCTCATGGCACAAATTCTGTTTTGCTTTAGCCACCTTCGGCTCTTTTGTGCGATCTCTGTCGAACCAATGGTTCGGAGTTTGCAATGGTCTCTTTGGACTCTTTTTACGGATGTCTACCAGCCAATGGCTTGGACTCCGTATATTTTGGCCACCTTCGGCTCTTTTTGCGGAAGTCTACCAGCCAATGGCTTGGACTTCGTAGGTTTTGGCCACCTTCGGCTCTTTTTACGGAAGTCTACCAGCCAATGGCTTGGACTCCGTAGATTTTGGCCACCTTCGGCTCTTTTTACGAAAGTCTACCAGCCGATGGCTTGGACTCCGTATGATGTGGTTTTGGGCTCTTTTACGGATGCCTACAAGCCGGTGGCTTGGACTCCGGATTATGTCAGCCCCCACGTCAGAAGCTTCGAACCAATGGTTCGAAGTCCGAAAATACAACCCAGCTTCATGACACTTCCCTCTCGGTCGACCCCGCGGTTCCAGTGCATCCACATGGAAGCTGGAAGTCTATGAGGGGAAGGCACTATCAGGATCATATGCTTTATTAATTTAGAAGATGATTACAAGTGAATTACAAGGAGCCCTTATGCGAAGTATCGCTTTAGGTGCTCCGCATGCCAAGTATGTGCTAACTCTTCACCTTCTAAATTAGCTAACTTAAAAGAGCCAGGGCGTCCTGAACGAACAATTAGGTATGGACCTTCCCATTTATTCCCTAACTTCCCTGGCGCTATAATGCTTCGTAGAACAAGATGACCCGGTCTTAGTTCATTGAGCTTAACCTTCGGGTCGAACCAAGCCTTCGTCTGCTGATGATACTTTGATAAATTTGCCACAGCTCGAAGTCTTGTTTCTTCTGATAAATCTATCGAAGCTTGTCTTTCTTCTTCAATCTCCGGTTCGGTGCTGCGAAATGATCCTCCTTTGAGCTCCGTTGGAGTCATAGCTTCATCTCCGAATAGTAGTCTGAATGGAGTGAAACCTGTGGACCTTGTTTGCGTAGTCCGAATGGACCACAAAATCTTCGGAAGCTCTTCGGTCCACAGTCCCTTGGCTAGTCCTACTATCCTTCGATTTAGGCCTGACAAAATATTTCCATTGGCTCGTTCTACGGCTCCATTAGACTGAGGATGTCTTACTGCAGCAAAACATAACTGAATGCCTAGATCTTCGCAAAACTTCCTGAAGGGTTCTGCATCGAACTGTGTTCCATTATCAACTGTAAGTTGTCTAGGCACTCCGAACCGGCAGATGATGTTCTTCCAAAAGAATTTCTGTACATTGTTCGAAGTGATAGATGTTAAGGGTTCTGCTTGTACCCACTTAGAAAAATATTCAATAGCTACCACTGCGAACTTCAGATTTCCCTTGGCTACTGGAAAGGGACCAATTAAATCCATACCCCATCTGGCCATAGGCCATACCGGAGCAATGACTTGAAGAGATGTTGGTGGGCGATGACTCCGTCGACCCATCCACTGGCATCCTTGACAAGTGCGGACTAAGCTCTCCGCATCAGCTGTTATTGTAGGCCAATAAAGCCCCTGGCGAAGTGTTTTTCCTGCCAAAGCTCTAGGGGCTAAATGGCTACCACAAAGGCCTTCATGAATTTCTCGAAGAATTTCTTGGCCTTCGGCTTGAGATATACATCGGAGTAGAGGGGAACATACTCCGACCTTGTATAAAATACCGTTGATTATTTGATAATTTCTGGCTCTAAGCTTTAATCTTGACAGTTGTGGCTCTTCGGGCAAATTTGTTCCTCCCTGTAAAAGTTCCATGATTGAATTTTTCCAATCTGCACTAGGAATGCAAAGAATCTCTACCGAGGGAATTTGTGGCACCGAAGGTATATTGAGCTCCTCATAGAAAGCTTCTTCGGGCACATCCATAGCTCCGGCTGCAGCTTTTGCTAAGATGTCCGCTTGCACATTTTCTGCTCTTGGTATACTCCGAATGGAAATACCCTTAAAGTGTGCTTCAATTTTACGGATTTCTTCTAAGTACTTTGCAAGCTGTGGATGCCGAACTTGGAAACTTTTATCTACGTGCCCTGCTACTATCTAAGAATCTGTTTTTATAATAATTCTTGTAGCCCCTAGAGCACGTGCTTTTCGGAGTCCCAATAAAATCCCTTCATACTCCGCTATATTACTGGTAGACTTAAAGTTGAGTCTTGCAGAGTACATTGCTCTTTGCCCTGAAGGTGAAATTAACACTGCTCCAATGTCTGCTTCGGATGCTTGGAAAGCCCCATCGGAGTAAACAGTCCAAACTCCGTCACTTGACTTCTCCAGAACTAAATTCGCTGGTGGAGTCCATTCTGCTACAAAATCTGCTAGGACTTGCGATTTGATTGCTGTCCTTGCCAAGAAAGATATGCCGAAGGGTGCTAGCTCAACTTCCCACTTCCCAATCCTTCCAGTGGAATCCTTACTTCAAAGCATATCTCCTAAAGGATACGAAGTTGGTACAATTACATTGTGTGCCAAAAAATAATGTCTTAATTTCCTCGAAGCCATTATCACAGCATAAACGAACTTCTCAAGTTCGGAGTATCTTGTCTTCGCTCCTGATAATGCTTCGGATACAAAGTAAACAGGATTTTGGACCAACTTCCCATTGAAATCCACTTCTCTGACAAGGACTACGCTGACAGTAGAGCCTGTAGCTGCAAGGAAAAGGAGTAGGGTTTCGTTCGCAGTAGGCACCGTGAGTGTAGCAAGATTACTGAGATACTCTTTAATATCTTCGAAGCTTCTCTGACACTCTGGTGTCCATGCAAAATCTTCGGACCCTTTCAATGCTTTAAATATAGGCAAGCTTCTCTCCGCAGACCTTGATAAAAACCTGCTAAGTGCTGCCAGACGCCCAGTCAACTTTTGCACTTGCTTTAAATTTTCCAGAGGAGCCATCTTTTGTAGCGCAGTTATTTGAGTAGGGCTAGCTTCAATTCCCCTGCTTGAAACTAAATACCCTAACAACTTTCCAGCCTTAGCTCCGAAGATACATTTTTTGGGGTTAAGACGGATCCCACATGCCCGAAGGCTATTGAATGTTTCTGCTAAGTCTAGGCTATGCTGGTGCTTTAAAGCACTCTTTATTACAATATCATCCATATAGGCCTCCATATTGCGACCTAGTTGATGACCTAGAGCCTTAGCAACTAACCTTGAAAAAGTAGCCCCGGCATTTCTTAAGCCGAAGGGCATTCTTACATAACAGAAGACTCCCGAAGGAGTTACGAAGCTTGTCTTGATTTCATCTTCGCGCTTCAACCATATTTGATGATAACCAGAATACGCGTCAAGGAAGCTTAATAACTCCGAACCTGCGGTGGAGTCAACCAATTGATCAATTCGGGGCATGGGGTAGGGGTCCCGAGGGCATGCTTTATTCAAGGATGTGAAATCAATGCACATGCGCCACTTCCCGGAAGACTTCTTTCTGACGAAGACTGGGTTGGCTAACCATTCTGTGTGAGCCACTTCTCTGATAATCCAAGCCTTCAACAATTTCTCAACTTCATCCTTCGCTAGAGCAGCTCTTTCAGCAGACATTTTCCGGAGTCCTTGCCGAACAGGCCGGGCCTTTGGGTTTACAAGTAAACTATGTTCAATGATATCCCGATCGACTCCGGTGATATCTTCGTCAGACCAAGCGAAGACATCCAAATTCTCTTCCACCACCTTTTCCAAGGAGGTTGCAACTTCTGGAGGTAAATCTATACCAAATTGAAATGTATACTCTTTACCATCTTTAACAATGACCTTCGTTGCAATCTCTCCTTTGGGACTTGGTCTCGGAAAGGACTTCTTCGAAGCTTCGGAGGAGGCTGAAAAAATTTCTTCATTATCTTGTACACTGTTTACTTGTCTTGGATCAAGAGGGGGACCATGGCCATATTCCTCTCTCTGAGCAATAGCTTGATCTCCGAAGACAGTAAGGACTCCTGCTTGCGTGGGCATCTTCATGCACAAATAATTGTGATGCGCCAAAGCTCCGAACTGGTTTAGCATGCCTCTTCCGAAGATGACGTTGTAAGCATACGGGGCATCTACAACATCGAAGAATACTTCCTCAGTTCGAGCCAACAAACCTTCTCCGAAGGTAACTTCCAGGCCTATTTGGCCAAGTGCATCAAGCGGAGGTCCTGCGAAGCCTTGCACAAGACGAGCTGCTGGAAGAAGATGCTTCCTGGAGATGCACAATTGATCGAAGGCTTGAACAAAAATGATATCTGCCGAACTACCTCCGTCAATGAACACCCTTCGAACTTCGGTGCCCGCAATATCAGCAGTGATAACAAGTGGGTCTGCATGCGGGAACTTAATGCCAGCTGCATCCTCCGCAGAAAAGGATATCGGCACATGAGACCACTCCGGCATTGCGGCTGCAGACGAAGAAGTCCCAATATGGCCTACTTCTCTGACGTAGTCTCTTCGCTGTCTCTTTGACATGCTTCCGAGGGTACCTCCTCCGGAGATGGGGAGAACTACTCTCTTCCCTCGATCTTGCCCTTCCTCTTGCTTCGGAGGTGGCATAACATTGGCCACTGGAGGATGTCTTGCAGCATCAAAGTTTTCTATCCGCGCCACAACCTGGACCGGCTCTAGGCGCGTTGCAGCTGGAACTCGGTCGGTAGTACCTCGACCCGAAGTCCTTTCTAGATACTCTCCCCTTAGGGTAAGTATAGCCTTGCAAGTATCAGTTGCATGGCTTCGATTTTCTCCATGGATGCAGCAGAAAAGGGTCTGGCCCTTGCCAGCCGTTTTCCCTGGCGGCCTCCAGCCGCTGGCCTTGTTCCCCGAAGACTGTGGAGCTCTCTGTGTAAACTTCTGTGGGAGTGCAATATTCATGACTTCGGAACGAGGGTGCTTTTGCCCTCTTCTCCGATCATGTTGAACTTCGAAGACTGGTTCTTGCGGCTGTGCCGAAGTTTTCACTTCTACTTTAACTTTTTGCAATATGGGCGAAGTAGCGGCAGTTCTTCGGAGCCAACCCTCTTCTGACCTTGCATACTCCTCGAAGTAAGACATCAGCTGAGAAACTGAGGAGATGCTTTTCCGATGAAGCTTATCCAAGAGGCCTTGATGAGTGACGCCTTCCCGAGCTGCATCAACTACCGAAGATGCAGACAACCCCCGGATTTGCGACTTCGTATGAGCGAAGCGGTTAAAATATTGCCTCAATGTTTCTCCGAGGAGCTGTTTCACCTGAAAAAGGCTTCCTGTTGACATGGGAGGCACGAAGGTGCCTTGAAAATTGCTTATAAACTTCTTCTTCAGCTGCGGCCATGAATTAATTGATCCTGGCTTCAAGGACCAGAACCACCTTAACGCCACTCCTTGAAGAGCTAAGGGGAAGCACTTCGCCATGGTGTCTCGGACTCCTCCGCTAGCTTCAATTGCTAGGGCATAAGAACGAACGAACTCTCTGGGATCTTCATCTCTGGCATACTTACAGAGCTTCGAAGTTTTGAACTTTGGATCAAAGCGAACTTTCTGCAGCTCAGGATGCAGCGGAGATTCATTATCGAAGGAGGCGTTCTCCGGGGCTTCGGGATAATCGGGTTCAGCGTCTTCGGGCACTTCTGGGATAGTTGGGATGGCTTGAGAGCGAAGCCTGTTCGCAGCTTCCTGTCGCCACCTCGTTACTTCAGCTTGAAGGTTGGCCATTTGAGTGGCCATATCTCCAAGGTTGTCTTCATCTCCTCCAGAAGGATCTTCCGGGTCTTGAGAACTAGTAGGATCAGTTCGAATTGGGATGGAAGGTGGAGGGGGGAGTCCGGGTGGTCGAAGTATGGAAGGGGTTGGCGGAGAAGCTTCGTATGTTGGAGGGATGGAAGACCCTTCCGGAGTTTGCGGAGGGAATGTCGAAGGCCCTCCGACTTCAACCGTGTCGAATGGTATCTCTCCGAAGATCCGAGAAGACCTCCGAGTGGGATTGCGGGGTGCGCTCCGCTTAGGAGGCATGATGTAAGAAGTTGGTAGAGAACGAAGTTTTTCAGACTAGGTTCCCCACGGACGGTGCCAACTGTTGGCGTAAAAGATTACGCTAACAGGTTTCTGTAGAAAAGAAACTAACAAACGAAGTGTTTGCGAAGAGAACTGTTCTAAGCCTCCGAAAGGATAATAACTTAGAATAGTTCGAATGTGTGTATTGAATAACTTGTATTCGGTCCCTATTATAGGGTGAAATGGGGGGTATTTATAGGCCCAAATATTAAGGAAAAGACCTATTTACCCCTCTATTACAACTGACATAGTGGAAACTATTCGGTACCCTTGATAGGGCTAAAACGGTAAAAGACTAATCTAATAATATTAAAAGATAAATCTTCCATCTTAGCTGGCAATAAAGATCTTGAATTGCCTTAGTTCGAAGATGTACTCCGAACCAATGCCTATATGCGTACTTCGAACTTGACTTAGGGCATCTTCGAAGATGAACGTCTGGAAACCTTCGAATCCACTATCTGCTGTCATGCTGTTGCGGCAATAACCCCGAAGATGAGATATTTTCCCCCAACCAACAAATACTACTCAAACGACACAGAGGGATGACTAAACCAGCAACAAGACTCGACTAAGAACACGAACTCAACAAAGTTAAAACTGAAATTAAAATCGCAAGGCACAAAGGGGTTCTCGGTGGGGAATTTTTTTGGTGCGGTTTTCTTGACTCTGGGTAAAAACAAAAGCAGATCGAGATTACCTAACGGGAAACCTGAGCTCTGATACCAACTGATGGGGGATTTGTCCCGATCTTCCGCTAGGTAAAGGATAAATTGGGTTGGTGGAGAATCTCGACGTTGGCGATCCAAGGCTCCGGTCCGGCGGATCAAAACCTTGCAATCGTTACACCACTGTCTCCGTTGGTTATCAACCACGCAGGACGCGATTGACCTCGCCACGAAGGCTAATTCCTGCAAGCGAACCAAAGAACACAAGCAAGAATAGGAAGGATACAAATCGAATGCCAAATCACAGACAAACGAAGATAAGGTGAGGTTTCACAAACGCCAATGCAGCAACCAATCGGTCCGGTGCAAGAGGCGGGATCAGAACACACAAGTGTAGATGCAAACAAAGCAAAACCTAACCCTAAAGGCGGCTGGAGTGAGTATATAGGGTGTGGCAGCCTGTAGAAGGCGAACAGACATGGGCTATGGGCTAGAAGACGTACAGACTCAGATTATGGGCCAACACGGCCCAGTTCTGTCACACAGGACTGTTTTAAACACACAGATCGACTCGAGACTCCAAATGAGATGGAACCAACAGCAAACGATCCGTCTTCTCCTCAGCTTTCCAAAAAGTCCAAGAACGCACCAATCGGACTTCGTATGAGGAAGTTATGCCCATTTTGGTGCATGGTGGTCGATGTAGTCCGAACCAGCGAAATCTTGACTTCAAAACATCCGTGCGACTCCGTCTTCAACTCCAACTCTTCTATTCCATCTACCCTGTTCCTAAGCAACAAAATATCACTAGTATTCAGTAGCATCCCGTCCAAACAAATATTAACATAGTTGCTAAGGAAAGAATTAACCTCATGGTTCAAGTGACGGGCACTGGCGCGTGTGATTGGTCCTAGTAATTGAATTGTAGGTGGTGGCTCCATGTGTGTATCATGTGAAGTGATGTCCTCATCAACCGTGAACCTAATGCCATAGTCCCTTCTAAGGAAGCTCGACAAGGATGACAATGACCTAAAGAAGACCAACGTCACCCTCAACAGCTTCAATGGCGACACAACGGAAGTAAAAGGGGTGTTGTCACTAGAACTGATGGTAGGGAACAAGACACTACCCACTGCTTTCTTTGTCATCGATGTATAAGGCAATTATAATGTATTGCTTGGGCGTGATTGGATCCACGCAAATCAGTGTGTGTTGTCTACCCTACATCAGCGCCTAATACAATGGGATAGCGATGAGGTCGAGATAGTGTACGCCGATACATCAGCCCATGTTAGTTTGGCCGATGTGTCCGGCGACGCCGCCCATGATGAGATAGAGTGCTTGTCGGGACGAGACCTCTCGGATTACGACTTTGTCAATGTATCAGAGGGGAGGTTCGTTCCTATTTCCGTCAAGCTGGCCGGTGTGGCTCGGTTGTGTCTAAGATAGGAGAATGTCTAACTCTAATCTTGATTGGCTAAAATCTCGCGTTGAGCAATATCGGTCTTCTCAAGACGGTATCGTCAAAGCCATTGAAGATTTTAGCGAGGTAGAAAAATTAGATCAAGGCTTCTCGTCGGTCGACCCTTTGGAACAAGTAGACATAGGAGATGGTAGTGTTTCGAGGCTGACGTTTGTAAATCAAAATATGAATAATGATGTAAAGGCCGAAGTAATAAAATTGTTTCGATCATATGTTGATTGCTTCACATGGGATTACAGCAAGATGCCTGGGCTAAGCCGAGAGCTTGTTGAGCATCGGCTCCCCATCAAACCTGGGGTTAGGCCTTATAAACAGCCCTCGCGCCGCTTCAATTCTTTCATCTATGACCAAGTTAAAGAGGAGGTTGAACGTCTATTAGCGGCAGGTTTTATTAGTCCATGCAGGTACGCGGAATGGGTCACTAACATCATGCCTGTCGAGAAGAAAGAGAGTGGCAAGGTACGCATCTGTGTCGACTTCAGGGATTTGAACAAGGCTACTCCGAAAGATGAATATCCCATGTCGATAGCCGACATGTTGATCATCGATGCCTCAGGACATAACGTACTAAGTTTTCTTGACGGCAATGCTGGGTATAATCAAATCTTTATGGCCAAAGAAGACGTTTTTAGAATGGTTTTTCACTTCCCGGGTTTTGTCGGCTTGTTTGAATGGGTAGTAATGACATTTGGTTTAAAGAATGCTGGCGCCACATACCAACGTGCCATGAACTTAATCTTTCATGACTTGCTAGGAGTTATGTTAGAAGTTTATATAGATGATGTTGTGGTCAAATCGGACGCTATGGAAAACCACCTCACCAATTTGAGAGTTGCTTTCGAAAGAATGCGTCAGTATGGCTTGAAAATGAACCCACTCAAGTGTGCTTTTGGTGTGTCGGCGGGTAAGTTCTTGGGATTCATGATTCATGAAAGAGGCATTGAAATTGATCATAAGAGGCTTGAGAAAATTAGAGGATGTGTAGCGCCGACATGTAAGAAAGATGTGTAGAAACTGCTAGGCAAGGTTAATTCTTTGCGATGCTTTATATCTAACTTGTCTGGAAAAATTGATGCTTTCGTCCCAATACTCCGGCTAAAAAATGAAGCCGAGTTCACTTGGGGGGCAAGCCAGCAACACGCCTTTGAGAAAATCAAAGAGTGCTTATCGACGCAGCTAGTGGTAAGGGTGCCGAAGGCTGGGATTCCATTTCGGCTTTATATTGCCATGGAGGAGAGTGTGATCGTAGCCATGTTGACTCAAGACATCAAAGGAAGGGAGTACATCATCACCTTCTTGAGTCGTCGACTTCTAGACGCCGAGACAAGGTACGTGTTTGTGGAGCGTTCGTGTTTATCCCTCTATTATGCATGTACCAAATTACGTCACTATCTTCTCCCTAGCACATGTATTGTCATTTGCCAAACGGATGTCATAAAATACATGTTGCAAAAGTCGATTCTAAGTGGGAGAATCGGCAAGTGGGTGTATGTGTTAATCGAATATGATTTGGCTTATGAACCGTTGAAAGCTATGAAAGGCCAAGTCGTTGCTAATTTTATAGTGGATCACCACGTAGATGTCAATTGGGGCAATAAAGTCGCTTTGATTGAAGTATTACCATGGAAACTTTACTTCGATGGTTCGGCTTGCAAAAATGGCCAAGGTGTTGGAGAGGTACTCGTATCACCAGGTGGTATGCTCTTTGAAACCTCGGCTCATTTGTGTAGGACCGAAAGTAGCGACCAGAGGGGGGGTGAATGGGCGCCTAAAAAATATTCTTTCGAATCAATGGACTGTTCCCAAATACCCAACGCACCTCAAAACACTACACAGCAGAAAAATAAACCAAAAGGCCTAAGTCTAAAGGTTTCTAACCTTGAAGCAGATGATTATAACTGAGACTTATTAAATAAGTGCAACTAGGCAGATGAACATGATGTAACTGGCCTAAACTTCTCAAAGAAATGATCTAAGTATGTGTAAGATGAAAAGAGAAGTTACTGTCCAAATTTGTCTCCTGTTCGGAACTTGCCGAAGCCCCCTTCGCACGTCGAGGTCTACTTCGGAGGTTGGTGGCGAAGGCTACTTCGGAGGTCAGTTACGAAGCATGTCGAAGGAGCCGAAGGTTTTTGGTTCTAGCCTAGTTCGATGGAGCATGGAGCGAAGTATGCTTCGGAGCAAAGAAACAGAGTCGGAGCCTGCTTCGAAGTGTGCACTTCGAAGACAAGACTTCGAACCGAAAGCTTCGAAGCAAAACCTTCGAACAGAAAGCTTCGAACACAACACACAAACGGACTACCTTCGAACAATGAAGCGAAGCCTGTCACACGACAGAAAACCAAGTCCGAAGCCTGTACTTTACCTCCGAAAAGAGCAAGCTTCGAAGAGAGAAGCGAAGGGTGACATGCCACACAAAAGTCAGTGCGAGGCCTAGCGGAACTACAAGCTTCGAACCCAACTTCAAAAACTATCGAAGTATGGACTCCGAACAGCTAGAGCCGAAGCCCATTCGCACTGTCGTTCGAAGTATGCGATGCTGACGTTCAGAAAATACTTCGAAGCTTAGTAACACAGGACGCAAACTGAAGATCGAAGATCGAGAAAATCCTTCGAAGATGTTAGATCGAAGCCTGCCTCACGGAGCTGAGGGGCTTCGAACAGAGAAGGTTGGCTTCGCCAGAAACAGCCAGAAAAGGTACTCAGAGCTGACACCCTCGATCAAAAAGCTGCGCAATAGAAGGAGAAAAGCTGGCACAGAACACTGTAGATACAGGGAAGTAGTACTACTTGCAACAGCAAGAACTAGTACTCTGTTCGTGAAGAACAGAAGCAAAAGAGAAGCTTCTGCTCACGAAATAAATTCAGGTTGCCTGTAACCGAAGCATTAACTCCCAAACCAAACAATGTGTACCGAAAGAAATCAACAGAGACCAAGGCTTTAATGCATCCAAAAGATTAGAACAAATCCAAGGCAAAAATGGAGCAAGTAAGAACCTGGCGGCGCACACAGGAGAGAGAACGTGAGAGACAAAATGACCCAATAGAGTGGATTTGATTTCAGCCAAAAGGGTAGTCCAAACCCTAGGGATTGGGGTCCTATTTATAGGCAGCCCAACACTAGGAATATTCTACCAGCCCCTTAGGGTTTTTACAGACTCAAAAAATAAAGGAAAAGACTCTATTGCCCTTAGGAATTTTTACAGACACGACTGACTGACTGTGGGCCTAGAGTTACAGATGACTTATCCGGAAGCTATGTTTTCGTAGCGACTACGGCTTCTCTTCTGGACAGTCGGATACAAGATCAACGGTTGTCAGTTTTGCGCCGAAACTGACAAAGCCTCCACCGACTTTGCACCAGGTACCCGGATTGGGCCGGCCCGATTCCGCAGCTCTCTTAGCCCGACAATCACTCACCGCCCGTGTACCTGAGTCAACCCTGGTCAACAGCCCAGTGGGTCTTCTACTGCTTCTGGCCCATGCACCCGGATTGGGCCAGCCCGACTTCGTAGCCTCCTCTGCCCGACAGTCGCTCGCTGCCCGTGTACCTGAGTCACACGCGGCCCATGAAACAGCAGATCTCCTTTCTTCTTCAGTCCTCTTTGACTATCGTTGACAATGACTCATCACTTCTGGAGCCATGAGGCCCACGCTATTCAGCATGGCTCCTCAATTTGGAATTTCATTCAACTAATAATCAAGCCAAATACGAAGCCCTATTGCTAGGTCTTGAGTTGTTAAACTCCATGGGTGTGAAATATGTTCACGCATATGGTGATTCTTTATTAGTCGTGCAACAAGTAGCCAAGCTTTCTCAATGTTTTAACGGTTTGCTAAATAGCTACTTGGATAAGTGATTAGACTTAATTTCTACCTTTAATGATTTTGAGATTACTCATGTGTCTAGAGAGGCCAACTAACTTACAAATTACTTGGCTCAATAAGCATCAGGCTATCAAATTAGGAGAGGTAAATTCTGCACACGGGAAAGGCCGATGTTTGAAGATGATGTAACACCCGAGGGTACTACTGTCAGTCTGACCGGCTTTGTGAGCACGGTCCGACCACCCTTGCGTACCCGGTCGGACCGACCATGTCAGTACGGTCAGACCGAACTGTGCCAGACAACCAGCAATAGTCGGTTGAACCGGGCCAACATGGCCGGTCCGACCGACTGTTGTCAAGAAGGTTTAGTGCTAAGGGGGCAGGTCCAAATGGTAAATCTTGAGGCCAGTTCTAGTGGGAATTTGGCCATTGCTCCTTTGGTTAGTGAGGATGATTGGAGGATCCCAATCATCCAATATTTGATAAATCCAAGGAAAAAGGTTGATCGAAAGGTTCGGCGACATGCTTTCAAATTTGTTTTGCTCGATGATATGTTGTATCGTCGGACTATCGATGGAGTACTTTTGGATTGTTTAGACCCCAATAAAGCTAGAGTTGCTGCAGGCGAAGTACATGAAGGACTTTGCGGTACTCATCAATCGGCCCCAAAGATGAGTTGGATGCTCAAAAGGGCAGGTTTTTATTGGCTGACTATGACTGAAGACTATTTTAGATACTATAGAGGATGTGAAGCTTGTCAAAAGTTTGGAAATATTCAGCTAGCACTCACGTTGGTGCTTAATCCTATTATCAAACCATGGCCGTTCCGAGGTTGGAGTTTAGACTTCATCGGCCAAATTCATCCTCCATCTTCGAAAGGGCATCGGTTCGTGTTGATGGCAATAGATTACTTCACCAAATGGACTGAGGTCGTGGCAATGACTGAAGACTGAGGTCGTGTTGCTGACTCACAATGAGGTAATTGATTTCATCTTGAAACACATTATACACAGATTCGGCATTCCCCAAACTCTCACTACGGGCCAAGGTACTTCATTTGTTGCTAAAGAGGTGACGGACTTTGCCGAATACTATGGGGTCAAATTGGTAAACTCTTCCCCATATTATGCTCAGGCCAATGGTCAGGTCGATTCTAGTAACAAAATTGTGATTAAATTAATCAAGAAAAAGATTGAAGAGTTTCCAAAAAGGTGGCATGAGGTACTTTCTGAAGCTCTATGGGCTAGTAGAGTTGCAAACCACGGTGCCACTAAAGTCAGTCCATATGAGTTAGTATATGGATAAGAAGCCGTTCTACCGATAGAGGTGGATCTTGGCTCACTTAGATGTCTTAAGCAAGATAGCTTATCGGTCGACGAATATGAGACACTTATAAAGGATAATTTAGAAGAGGTGACCGATAAGAGGTTGAAGGCTCTAGAGGCAATAGAAAAAGATAAAATAAGAGTAGCTAGGGCCTACAACAAGAAGGTCAAGGAAAATACGTTTCAAATCGATGATTTGGTGTGGAAGACGATTTTGCCATTAGGCACTAGGAGTTCAAAATTCGGTAAATGGTCACCTAGTTGGGAAGGACCTTTTAAGGTAGTCGGAATCGCTCAAGGCAATGCATATGTCCTAGAATCTTTATAAGGAGAGCGATTTCAAAGGGCTTTGAATGGTAGATATTTTAAAAAATACTTCCTAAGTGTGTGGAAAAACACTTGAAGTGTTAAAAGGATGATATTGCAATTATCGCCCAAGGCCCGTCATGCTTTTAGCTCACTAAGTTTGCTAAAAGGTAGAGGGCATGTGTTTATAGAAAAAAATAGCATTAATGGTCAAACTAGGCAAATACTAGAAAATAGTATTTTTGATCGAAAATATGTGAGACCTGGCAAAGGCCGGTCTGACCGACTATGGTAGGTTGGTCTAACCGGCCAGGTCCGGTCAGACCGGACCCATGGGCTCGGTCAGACCGGCCAGGGTCCAGATTATGGATCCGAGTAGGATTCGAGGTGTTTTCGCCCAAAACTTATCTCAACAGGGTTTTGGACGCATCTAACTCTATCTCTAGCCAGGGATAACCAGCTCACCCCCCTATAAATACTAGGGGCAAGGCCGATTCAAGCTCTCTCTCTCCAATACACAAATCCAAAGCCCTAGCTTTAAATCACATTTATTTTCTTTTCCTTCCGCATCTTCGTGGGTTTGCTTGAAAGCCCTCCGTCTGTCGCGTCCGTAATCACGATAACCCTTGCTGGTTCGCTTGTGAACCTCTCGTTAATCCACGTAACAGATTGCTATCCTTTTTATCGGTTTTTATCGCCCTACTCGGCAATTCGGCCCTCCGGCTGAATTGTGTTTGATCTTTTATTGTTTTTGCAGATCAATTGCCTTCCTAAACATCCCTGCGAAGTTTGGAGGCGATTGGAGATTATTTGCTAAGGTTACTGAGGTTTAGCAGATCAGATATGTTACTTCGGTCCGACCGGCATTGAGATACCAGTTTGACCGAAGCCCTTCATTACGCTGTTGTCGGCAACAGATGGTCAGAATGAAGGTGCCCCGCTGGTCCGACCAGGATACTTCGCACAGCACCGAAGCCCTTTGCCGAAGTCCTTCGCTGGAGCCTTACTGCGCCAGTCTGACCGGGAAGACTTCGTCGGTCCGACCAGAGCCCTGCGCACCGTGCCGGTGTTTTCTTCGCAGCCAACCTTCGGGACTTCGCCCAGAGCCACTTCACAACCTCCGGTCCGACCGAGGTTATACCTTCGGTCTGACTGGGCTTGAGGCCGAAGGTGTCCTAGGGACCCTTTGGACCAGACTCTGCTGTAACTCCGAATCGGCCTCCGAATTGGCCGATTCCAGGTATTTTGGTCAATTTGTTACTGTTCACATTATTACTAATACTTTTCGGCCAATTGTATTAAAATATTAATTATTTATCAAATTGCCTGGCGACTCCAAATCCCTTGTCATTAGCCAGGGTAGTCAGAACATGATGTCGATATCGTTGCGATACTTTTGGACGTCGAACCGGCCCAAGTGCGAGGGCACATTTCTGCGTCAACATACCCCTTTTAGGTTACTATTTGGAGATGAAGCCATGATGCCGATGGAGCTCAAGGGAGGATCCCTTCGCACCATCGAACCTGAGCTGGACAATGAAAGATAGACTTCGTTGGACTTAATTGAAGAAATAAGGCTTCAAGATGATGCTAACCTAACGAAGTATCAACATCTGACGAATACTTGGTATGACCCGAAAATAAAGCTTAACGAACTTAAGCCAGACCATTTAGTATTGCGATGCATTATTGCTCTAGGGAAATTAGGAAATAAATGGGAAGGACCATATATCATCCTGCGTTCAAGACACCCCGGATCTTTTAAATTAGCTAATTTAGAAGGTGAGGAATTGAAGCATGCATGGCATGCAGAGCACCTTAAACGATACTTCGCTTAGGGGCTCCTTGTAATGATTTGTAAACACATTTCTAAATGAATAAATCTTATGGTTCGAATAATGCATTCTTCACAAGATGATTCCTACCCCTAGTGGACGCACTTGGGGGATGGACCTGATTGCGGAGGTAAGTATTATTCAATCAAACCCAATCAACGGACTTTGAGCCACAGGCTCAAAGTATCCGTCAAGGTGGGAAAGTACCATGAAAAACGGATTCTAAGCCACCGACTTGAAAGCATCCGTAAAAAGAGTCCAAAGAGACCAAATTATACGGATTCTGAGCCATCGGCTTGAAAAGCATCCGTAAAAAGAGTCGGAGGAGACCATGAAAACGGATTCGGAGCCACCAGCTTGAAAGCATCTGTAAAAAGAGTCCAAGGAGAGAAAATTATACAGATTCCGAGCCATCGGCTTGCAAGCATCCGTAAAAGAGTCCGGAGCGACTAGAATAATCGGATTCCAATACATCCAAAAAAGACTACTAAGCTATCATTTACGGACTCCAAACCTATGGGTTCGAAGAGACCTACAAGGTGTATAACGACCATCTACTTGAATTTCGAACCACTAGTTCCAAATTCTTATTCAATACAATAAGGGGCTTCGTGCATCCAAAAATAATACTATTGAAATTGTACTCTTGGCAGGCATTACAATCGTTGTGCGTAACCATCTTCGCTTGAAAATCAAAGGTGCTCACCCTCAAAGAGGATCTAGGAGGTAAAGAGACAATTTCGAAACATTTCAACTTATATTACTCAATCAATTATATATTACACTATGAAAAGTCAGTGTCTAAGCCAAGAAGAAAGTGAAGACCCCTTCGGTCCCAGAGCTAGATTCGGAGTTAGCTCGGCTTCCAAGGCGACTTGTTCCTGAGCCCGGAGTCTTTAGAACCTTGCGTTAAATCCGCTTCCCCTTCTTCGAAGCCCGGAAGTTTCTTTGTTCTTGCTGAAGCTCGGCCTAGGTCCGAAGTAATTCGGGGCTAGTCCTTGCTTGATCTTCGCTAGACCACTCCTCTTCACACCAATCAACGTCCCCCGAAGATAAATATGCTAAGTTTACAACCTCTTTATCCCCTTCCTCCTCCTTAATATAAGCTAATACTTCTTTACAAATTTCGGGTATAACCTCACCATTGCTCTCTTGAGGAATTGAAAATCGAGGATGCCTGTCAGGCCTTAAGGCTTCGAAGGTAGCCCACTATTGACAGAGCCCTTCGTTAACTTCTAATACTTCGACTTCATCATCCAAAAAAGGTCGGAAATCCTAAAAACATTTCCAAATAAGTCTTTTTATTCAAAAGAAAGACATAAGCACAAGTTTTTTACAAAACGAAACCCTAAGGAGAACTAAACCTTCAGGTCTGAAGGAGGCTTGCTGGTTGAAGGCAACGTTCGTGCTTGCTTTTGATGATGGCCTTCATCGATCCACGCCTTCACTGCCGACCGACCTTCAGCTCTCCAGGATGGCTGAAACGCTTCCCAAGCTACAACCACGTCAGGCAAAGGGGTCAATAGTTGGTCACCGCTAAAGCTAGTGGGGGCTACTCTAGGCTCCGGTGAAACAGAAAGTCCAATGTCCTCGAAGTGGTGAAGTACTCTGATAGTGGCTACATGTCCAGAGATCTCTCCGTACCAAGTACCCAAAGTCTTCATCGTCTTCGCCGCTGCTTGAATCATCTTCAATTTCTGATTTAATGTATCGTTGGATGATGACGAGGAGGCACAAGAAGTCCTGAAATATTCTAGGATGCCCTGAAGGACGTCCATGGTTTCAGAGGCCACACTTTCACACCTTGTTTTCCCCGTGGCTAAGGCTTCACTTGAGACCTTCATGTCATGGATCAAAGTGGAGAGCTTAGCAGTCTTTGTCATGAGGACAATCTTCTGCCCATGTAACTTCCTTGTCTCGTCAGCTAAGCATTGCCGCTCTTCCCGAAGATTTACAAGCTCGGCTCTGGAGGCTGCTTGCTCCTCTCGAAGCCTTTTGACTTCAGTTCAGAGCACCACCCGCTCGGCCTCAAGCTCCTCCTTCGTAGCCTCCAGCTTTGATTTGGCGCTCCGCTCTATGTGAGCCATCTCCTCCAAGCTCAAAGCCCGGTTCTCGGAGTCAGCAAGGCTTTCTTGAAGAGCTGTCAACTTCTCTTTGATCCGGTTACACTCCCGCTCATTGGAAACAGTAGCTGCATGTGCTAAAACAACGTGCTGCAAAGGAAAAGAAGAGCAATGTGAGTATGTTATATATATACTTTAAATGAAACTAACTTTTGCAAGTGCTTCGTACCTGGTAAGCTGCCTGTTTAAGGGCGGCGTCGAGCTCCAACCCTTCGGCCTCGCCTATGATGGAGACCAATTCGGTCTCCCCAACTTTGCGACTATCCTAAGCCAAAGGCTCTAGCAAAGTCCAAAGCCCTGTCCTCCTTTCAAGAAAGGAGGCTAAGAGGGGGAGTCCCGTTAAGGCGCTCCGATTGTCATTGTTGGGAGAAGGGACAGAGCACAGTGAAGCATCTTTTGAGGCTTCTGTCGATTTGCCTCCGTAAGTCGACACCGATGGAGTCCACCCGTCGCCTGCTTCGGATCCACCTCGGGTCCTGGAACTGTCTCCTGTGCCGATGTCAACAACAAAACACAAGCTGCCCTAGTCTCTAGGACCACCTTCGTAGCAGGGACCACCTCCGCCGGAGCTGATTTTGTGAAACCCAAGGTATGTGCTATCATTTAAGTGATGCAGGTAAAAGAAAGATAGTCTAACTTCAGTCGAGGCTTACCTCTGACACCTTGTTGCCGGGTGAGCACTGGACTGCTCGGAGGCTTGAACATTTGGCCGAAGTCCTCTTCAGACTCCGGAGATCAAACCTGAGTAACAGCTGCTAGAGTCTCTTTGGCCACAGCAACCATCACTTCGTCCAGATCCGAGACCTCCGCATCCAGGGTCTGAACCCTTTCGGTCTCGACTCCACCTTGATCCACAATAGGGGCATCTGTCTGGCCAGATGGAACAACTTAAGCATCCATCTGCCTATGGTCGCCTTCAACTGTTGGCGCCACCTCCGCGCCATCTTGGACAAGGGCCTCGGTTCCCATCTGAGACTCTTCATTGTCCCCCATGAGAATAGGTTCGAACTCCTCCGCCATCTGCATGTTCGCGTCGTCCTCCTCTTCGGATTGCTCCGGCGACGAGATAGGTGATTTCAAAGGAGTAAGCGTCTTTGGTTTGCGGGCTACCTTCTTGGCAGGTGTCTTCACCGGGCCCGAAGACCCACTCTCAGCCTTCCTCTTCTTTGGAGCTTGGTCCGTTGCTGACCAGTCTAGAAGTGTGGGGGGCTCGACTCCGAGTACACTCGATACTCGGTTGAACCGCTCCCAAGTCCCCGCCAGCTTCATCCTCCCCTCCTTTTCTACGAGTGTAGGAGCTCCGAGGACCTTCTCCATAGCCCAGACAATATGTTCCAGAGTCAAGGTCATGCACGGTGATGAAAGATAAGATATCATTCGATTAATCTATTGAAGTAAAATCAATATTTTGTGTATGAAACACCTTAATGTAGGATATGTAGAAAGCTTATATGCGGAGTTCGAAGGAATTTCTCGAAGTCCCCCTCCGGATTCTCTTCGAAGTTAATTTTCCAGGCGGCGATCAGGGGAGGAATCTGGAGGACGATGAATTCCTCTGCCAAGTCGTGCATGCTCATGCGATGACTCACAGGGTGCAACAGGCTAAGTCCGACCTAAAGTTGGCTCGGATCACAATGGATCTCTTCATCCCTCCGATACATGATTTCCTCTAAGGGCCCTGCCAAGGCACAGGTCGACCCCACCACCGCATAGAACCAATGGAGGATCCAGTCGGAGTACCATCTATCGTTAATGGCCTTCATTGGGAATCGATCTTGGAATTCATCGCGGAGTTGAAAATTTATACTCCCGAAGGCAATCACTATCTTCTCCCCTCCGAGTCCGGTGAATGTCTTCAGCTGCCACGAAGCTTTGTGGAGAGCAACGAAGATTTCTGCCCTCCCCACACACCCTTCGGACCGCATGGCCCACTCAAAAACAGCCAGACGAGCAATTGCGTTTGGGGAAAGTTGGGGAAGCATTACATGGAACAGGTCCAGTACCTCCGCTAAGAAGTCCACCACCGGGAGCCCAAGTCCAGCTTCGAAAAAAGCTTCGAACACTACCACCTATCCTGCCTGCGGCACCAGAATCACCTCCTTCCTAGGAAGACACACCTTCATTCCGGGCCACATCTTCACAACGACCACTGCGGCTATCGCCTTCTTCGAACAAGATGACGCCCCCATGCTATAAAGTTGGTCCGTATACTTGGCGGACGCCGGGCGAAGGTCGTGAGGACCAGTAGGACGTGGATTCTCTGAAGGCCCCGCCACCACAGTCGTAGCCATCGCCTGCTGCTGAGCCAAAGTTGAAGCATGCACAAGAGCTTTGCTGCTGGTCTTCGCCATTGGAGGAAGCAATAGGACTAAGAGTATGTGCTCAGGACGAAGAAAGGAAGTGTGCAGAAGCAGTCGGTTAAGTGTCTAAACTCCACTTTTACTTTCCTTTTTATAGCACTTGGAATTCCTTGTACTGTACGTTATAAAGCAACATTTGGTTGCCCTGTTTTGGTTTTGATGCCATCATAACTTGCAGGGTCATCTCATGAAGAGTTGCAACCGTCGGAGATCGTGCGACCGTTAGCCTTTTCAGAGAGTAATGGCTCTAATTTGAGTCTAACGGCTCTCAAGGCTAATGGCTATTTTGGCTCCGAAAGAAATTTGGTTCAGAAGCCACTCCCTTGGATGCCTCCGAACAGGATTTGGGTCTGGAGATCCTTTACTTCCGAATATTTGTAATGGTTGTAAGGGCTTTCATACTTCTTTTTTCCAAATTCTAGACATGAAATTATTTCTTGCGTATACTGCCCTCTTCACTGCATAGGAAATTTGGAGTGAATTATTCGAGGGGATACTATTGGGGGAAAATATTTCATCCTCTGGAGATTAAGGAAGCCTCAACATTAATACAATCAGAAGAAACAAAGTCAGAAGCATTAGTCTCCGAAGATCCTAAAAGCATCAAGGCTTCGCTGTACTCGGAGCTCTCTACAACGAAGGCCTCCGTCAAGGCCCCGGCGTGATGAAGCCTTTTGGAGCCTCTTTACCCGACGAGGTACTGCCAGCGAATACAGAATAATTATCTTCTCACTGATTAGAATAACATTTTACTCTTTTAACCCTATGAAGAATATTAAACAATATCTTCTAAGTTGGTTGTTATTAGAGGGTAAAGAGGTATTTTCCCAATGTATTCCATCTATAAATACCCCTCTTCGCTCTATAAAGGGTATTGAATACACAGATATTCAATACACACTTCAAACTATCTCAAGCTATTATCCAATTCAGAGTCTTGGAATAGTCTTTATACACAAACACTTCGTTTGTCAGTCTTTCAAGTTCTCTAAACCTGTTAGTGTAATCTTTTACGCCAACATTATACATCTGGGTTGGTCACTGTTGACGCTAAAATACATCACCGCACTTGGTTTAGTTCAACGTCCAAAAGTATCACAATGATACCGACATTGCGTTCCGACTACCCTTAATAGTGATAAGGGTGTGGAGTCGCTAGGGAATCAGATAAATAATTAGCAATTCAAATCCAATTGGCCGAAAGTGTTAGTAATAAAGCAAGATGAACAAAAGTAATATAAATACCTGAAATTGGCCTATTCGGAGCCTATTCCGGACTACGGCAGCAAATTGGCCCAAAGGGTCCCGAAGGTACCTTTGGCCTATATACCCGGTCGGACCAGTGTGTGCGAAGTGGAAAAATTTCCTGAAGGGGGGTTTGAAACACAACCCTCGGCGCAGGCCTTGGTGCGACCATTCAGAGTCACCCGATCGGACCGGCGATGGCACCTCGGTCAGACCGAGGACGTACAGGACTTCAGGTGTGAGTGCGGAGGGCTCCGGCAGAGGATTTTGCATGCAGGGCTTCAGTGCAGAGAGGCTTCGCACACAAAGGGGCCCGGTCGGACTGGCGAAGGATCATCAGCCAGACCGGCCGTTGCCGACAACGGCGTGACGAGGGTGTCAGTCAGACCGGCCCTATACCATTGGTCCGACCGACAGTAGTAGATCCAATTCTACTAGGCTTTGGCAACCCTTGTAAATGACGTCTGATCATGCCCAAACTCCTTGGCGAGGATTGTGAGGGTAATTGCTCTGCAAAACAACAAAGTATCAAACACAATTCGACAAAGAAGCCGAATTTCTGAGTATAGCCAAATAAAAACCGATAAAAAGATAGAAATTGGTTATGTGGATTAACAGGACATTCACAAGCGAACCTGCAAGGGATACCGTGATTACGGATGCGGCAGACGGAGGGCTTCCAGCGCAAACCCATGAAGATGTATGGACTAATGCAAAAAAGTAAAAGAAAGTAGTATGATTCAAAGCTAGGGCTTTGTGTAAGGGTTGATTGTGTTGTTCTTTTGAATCATCCTTGCCCCTATATTTATAGGGGTTGGTCTGGTATATCGTGGCACAAAATTTGAGTAGGAGTCAGCCAAAATCAGTTTGGATATAATTTGGATAAAAAACAGCCTGAATCCTCCTTTATCTCTAATTTTCAGTTCTGGGCCGGTCTGACTAGACCCATTGGGCCGATCTGACCAGGCCTACATGTCCGGTCTGACTGGCCTACTATGGCTGGTCAGACCGGCCTGTGCCAGGGATTGACATATTTTCGGTCAAAAATACCAATTTCAGTATTTCTCCTATTTTGACCATTAATGCCATTTTTTGCTATAAATAGTCACACAGTACTTTTGGACAATATTCTAGGCAAATGCTTGTTTTATACTGCAATTGGACTTAACCATATACTAGAAGTTTGCATTTACACTTCATCCCCACATCTCATGTTGCTATCTTGATGTCTGCATTGCCAAAGGGGGAGAATTCATAGACCTTGATCCTATTTTTCTTGCTTCTGAGTTTGCTTTCCATCTTATCGACAACTTTTATCAAGTGACATGTTTCTTTTTTCTCTTTTCCGAGCTGTCATGGTCACTTGTGTGTTGAACTTGCAATTTACTTCTTTTTATCTTGGAGTTGTCAATGCACTCATCAAGGGGGAGATTGAGAAACCAAGTAAGGCTTTCACTATGATTTTATCTTGATGATGAGTGATTGACAAGATTGTCCGATTAATTTGGTTGTTTGTGTGAGTCATGGTATGGGTTGCATGGAGTTGCGTGTTTTGCTTGTCTCGTGTGTGTAGGGTTGAGAAGCTTGTCAACTATCGATGGCGGGTGATCAGGGTTTGACAGGGAGTCTAATGCCAGATGGTTGAGGATGCTAGTTGAAGTTAAATGTGATCTCAGGCGTACTCATGGAGATAAGGCAAGACATGAACGAACTGATGATCAAGACGAAGTGTTGATCAAGTCAGTGAAAGGGAAGCTAGTGCAAGTTATAAGGCGGTTCGAGGGATCGAGAGTGGGAGAGACTTGCTGGCAGTCGAGTTCGCAGACTGATGACATATGTCGAAGATCTAGGAAGCTTTGTCGGTTTTTGCTGAAAACCGTCACATCAGAAAATGTTTTTAAATTTCAATAAATAGGAGTTTATTTTTCTGTTTAGTAGTCTAGATTAAGTGTAATGTTTTAGCATTTTTCGGAATTTTCAAATTCTGAAAAAATATTAAAAGAATAGGGTTAAAGATGTAATAAATTAGGAGTATACATTTATGTATTTTTCAGAATTGATAATTCTGAAAATACATAATGGCAATTAGGTAAATACTTAGACTTTTAACTCTAATGGCATTTTGGGAAATACCTTGATGGACTTGCCTATATAAAGGACCCCATGCCCAAGGGTTAGGAGACTTTTTGGCTGAATATTTTGGGGGCTACCAACCAGAAATTTTCTTCATCTTTGCTATCAATTTTGTGTTGCTTTTGGATTTGAATCTTGCATACTGATTTTTGGGTGTTCACTGTTTGGTTTTCGGGTGTGCTACAATATTTTCAGCCAAGAGTTGTCCTAGCATCATGATTCTTGTTCTGTTTCTTTGATTTGGTTGCTCATGTTCTTTGAAGACTGTTGTTCATAATCAAAGTCTGAAAAGTGCATCACATTGTTCATCATCATAGACAAAATTGCTGCGTTGTTTTCTTGGCCTAATTTCACCCGAAGCTGCAAGCACGTGAGTTGTTTTCTTATGGTGGATTCACTGGTTTTCTCTTGACATCGCCAGAGCTGTTTTCTCTGTTATTCGCCTATGTGCAGATACAGGAGAGCAGTTCTCCAAAGTCAGGCATCCAGCGTTTAAGTTTTTGTCTCTGATTTCATGTGATAGAGTTGTTCCTGTTGTCGTAGCAAGAAACTTTGTTTGAGTCATGGTTTCTCTACAGAAACAAAACAGCTGCTGCACTTTTCTGTTGTTTGCCAGATATGCAACAGGGCGCCGCAAGGAGCAAATCATCACCAGCGATGCATTCCTGAAGCAATATAGAATCGCCTCTTCTAGAAAAATCTAGGTGCATGCACTGTTCCTGTTGATCTGAGAAACATTTCCTTCTTGATTATTTTCTCCTGTGTGTGATCTGGGTTCTTTTGCAGTTTTAATTCAGTAGTTCTCGCAGTAATTTTGTTCTCTGAATTTCGTCATTTTGCCTTTGTTTGCATTCTAGTTTGATTGATAATCTGAAAGCATTACTTTCTTTGTTGTGTGTCTCTTTTGATCTGATGTTTGCTGTTCATCTCTAAGTGCTAGACACAGAACTCACTTGATTCTCAAGTGCAGTACACCAACTTCAATGTTTCTGTTCTAGTTGGCTCTTGTTAACTTGAATTTTGCTGATAGTCAATAATCTGTTCATAGAGAAGTGCTGCTGAAACAATTGCCATGGATACACAGTGCATCTTTAGTGTGATATCTTTCACTGATGTTGATTCAGTTTTTTTGTGATTTGTGTAATTGAACCTTGTTGTTGAATACTCTATGTTGGGGGAAAATATTCCATCCTCAGGGTTATTGCCGTAACAGCACTAAGGCAGATAATGGATTCGAAAATTTCCAGACGTCCATCTTCGAAGATGTACTGAGTCAAGCTCGAAGTACGAAGATAGGCATTGGTTCGGAGTATATCTTCGAACTAATGCTCTTTGAGATCTTTTTTGCCAGCTAAGATGGAAGACTTATCTTTTTTCTTATTAGATTAGTCTTTTACCATTTTAGCCCTATCAAGGGTACCGAATAGTTTCCACTATGTCGGTTGTAACAGAGGGGTAAATAGGTCTTTTCCTTAATGTTTGGGCCTATAAATACGCCCTGTTTAACCCTGTAATAAGGACCAAATACAAGTTATTCAATACACACATTCGAGCTATTCTAAGTTGTTATCCTTTCGGAGGCTTAGAACAGTTCACTTCGCAAACACTTCGTTTGTTAGTTTCTATTCTACAGAAACCTGTTAGCGTAATCTTTTACGCCAACAGTTGGCGCCGTCCGTGGGGAACTTAGTCCGAGAAACTTTGTTCTCTACCAACTTCTTACATCATGCCTCCTAAGCGGAGCGCACCTCGTAACCCTGTTCGGAGGTCCTCTCGGATCTCCGGAGAGGCACCATCCGACACGGTTGAGGTCGGAGGGCCTTCGACATTCCCTCCACCTCAAACTCCGGAAGGAGTTTCCATCCCTCGAACATACGGAGTTCCTCCGCCAACTCCTTCCATACTTCGACCACCTGGAGTCCCTCTTCCACCTTCAATCCCACTTCGAACTGATCCTACCAGTTCTCAAGACCTAGAAGATCCTTCCGGAGGAGATGAAGACAATCTTGGAGATATGGCCGCTCAAATGGCCAGCCTCCAAGCCGAAGTAGCAAGATGGCGGCAAGAAGCTGCGAACAGGCTTCGCTCTCAAGCCATCCCAGCTATCCCAGAAGTGCCTGAAGACGACGAACCCATTTATCCCGAAGCCCCGGAGAACGCCTCCGTCGATACTGAATCTCCGCTGCATCCTGAGCTGCAGAAAGTTCGCTTTGATCCGAAGTTTAAGACTTTGAAGCTCTGTAAGTATGCTAGAGATGAAGATCCCGGAGAGTTTGTCCGTTCTTATGCCCTAGCAATTGAAGCTAGTGGAGGAGTTCGAGATACCATGGCAAAGTGCTTCCCCTTAGCTCTTCAAGGAGTGGCATTAAGGTGGTTCTGGTCTTTGAAGCCAGGATCAATCAATTCAAGGGGGCAACTGAAGAAGAAGTTCGTAAGCAATTTTCAAGGCACCTTCGTGCCTCCAATGTCAACGGGAAGCCTTTTCCAAGTGAAGCAGCTCCCTGGAGAGACATTGAGGCAATATTTCAAGCGCTTCGCTCATACGAAGTCGCAGATCAAAGGGTTGTCTACATCTTCGGTAGTTGATGCAGCTCGGGAAGGTGTCACTCATCAAGGCCTCCTGGATAAGCTTCATCGGAAAAGTATATCCTCGGTTTCTCAGCTGATGTCATACTTCGAGGAGTATGCGAGGTCGGAAGAGGGTTGGCTTCGAAGAACTGCAGCTACTCCATCCATATTGCAAGAAGTAAAAGTAGAAGTAAAAACTTCGGTGCAGCCGCAAGAACCAGTCTTCGAAGTTCAACATGATCGGAGAAGGGGGCAAAAGCACCCTCGTTCTGAAGTCTTGAACATTGCACCCCCGCAAAAGTTCACACAGAGAGCTCCACAGCCGTCGGGGAACAAGGTCAGTGGCTGGAGGCCGCCAGGGAAAACGGCTGGCAAAGGCCAGACCCTTTTCTGCTGCATTCATGGTGAAAATCGAAGCCATGCAACTGATACTTGCAAGGCTATACTCACTCTAAGAGGAGAATATCTAAAAAGAACTTCGGGTCAAGGTACTAGCGACCGAGTTCCAGCTGTATCGCGCCCGGAGCCGGTCCAGGCTGTGGCGCGGATAGAAAACTTCGAAGCCGCAAGACACCCTCTAGTGGCCAATGTTATGCCACCTCCAAAGCAAGACGAAGGGCAATTCCGAGGGAAAAGAGTAGTCCTCCCCATCTCCAGAGGAGGTACCCTCGGAAGCATGTCAAAAAGACAGTGAAGAGACTACGTCAGAGAAGTGGGCCATATTGGGACTTCGTCATCTGCAGCTGCTATGCCGGAGTGGTCTCATGCACCGATATCCTTTTCCGTGGAGGATGCAGCTCGCATTAAATTCCCGCATGTAGACCCACTTGTTATTACTGCTGATATTGCGGGCACTGAAGTTCGAAGAGTATTGATTGACGGAGGAAGTTCGGTAGACATCATTTTTGTTCAAGCCTTCGATCAATTGTGCATCTCCAGAAAGCATCTCCTTCCAGCGGCTCGTCCTTTGCAAGGCTTCGTAGGACCTCCGCTTGATGCACTCGGCCAAATAGGCCTGGAAGTTACCTTCGGAGGAGGTTTGTTGGCCCGAACTGAGGAAGTAATCTTCGATGTTGTAGATGCCCCGTATGCTTACAATGTCATCTTCGGAAGAGGCATGCTAAACCAGTTCGGAGCTGTGGCGCATCACAATTATTTGTGCATGAAGATGCCAACACAAGCAGGAGTCCTTACTGTCTTCGGAGATCAAGCTATCGACCGGAGAGCGGAATATGGTCATGGCCCCCTCTTGATCCAAGACAAGTAAACAATGTGCAAGATAATCAAGAAAATTTTTCAGCCCCTTCCGAAGCTTCAAAGAAATCCTTCCCGAGACCAAGTCCTGAAGGAGAGATTGCAGCGAAGGTTATTGTTAAAGATGGTAAAGAATATACGTTTCAATTTGGTAAAGATTTACCTCCAGAAGTTGCAACCTCCTTGGAAAAGGTGGTGGAAGAGAATTTAGATGTCTTCACTTGGTCTGACGAAGACATCACCGGAGTCGATCGGGATATCATTGAACATAGTTTGCTCGTAAACCCGAAGGACCGGCCTGTTCGGCAAGGACTCCGAAAAATGTCTGCAGAAAGAGATATTCTAGCAAAAGACGAAGTTGAAAAATTATTGAAGGCTGGAATTATTAGAGAGGTGGCTCACACAGAATGGTTAGCCAACCCAGTCTTCGTCAAAAAGAAATCTTCCGGAAAGTGGCGCATGTGCATTGATTTCACATCCTTGAATAAAGCATGCCCTCGTGACCCCTACCCCATGCCCCAAATTGATCAATTGGTTGACTCCACCGCAGGTTCGGAGTTATTAAGCTTCCTTGACGCGTATTCTGGTTATCATCAAATATGGTTGAAGCGCGAAGATGAGATCAAGACAAGCTTCGTAACTCCTTCGGGAGTCTTTTGTTATGTAAGAATGCCTTTTGGCTTAAGAAATGCCGGGGCTACTTTTTCGAGGTTAGTTGCTAAGGCTCTAGGACATCAATTAGGTCGCAATGTGGAGGCCTATATGGATGATATTGTAATAAAGAGTGCTTTAAAGCACCAACATAGCCTAGACTTAGCAGAAACATTCAATAGCCTTCGGGCATGTGGGATCCGTCTTAACCCCGAAAAATGTATCTTCGGAGCTAAGGCTGGGAAGTTATTAGGGTATTTAGTTTCAAGCAAGAGATTGAAGCTAGCCCTACTCAAATAACTGCGCTACAAAAGATGGCTTCTCCGAAAAATTTAAAGCAAGTGCAAAAGCTGACTGGGCATCTAGCAGCACTTAGTAGGTTTTTATCAAGGTCTGCGGAGAGAAGCTTGCCTATATTTAAAGCATTGAAAGGGTCCGAAGATTTTGCATGGACACCGGAGTGTCAAAAAAGCTTTGAATATATTAAAGAGTATCTCAATAATATTGCTACACTCACGGTGCCTACTGCGGACGAAACCATACTCCTTTACCTTGCAGCTACAGGTTCTGCTGTTAGTGCAGTCCTTGTCAGAGAAGTGGATTTCAATGGGAAGTTGGTACAAAATCCAGTTTATTTTGTATCCGAAGCATTATCAGGAGCGAAGACAAGATACTCCGAACTCGAGAAGTTCGTTTATGCTCTGATAATGGCTTCGAGGAAATTAAGACATTATTTTTTGGCTCACAATGTAATTGTACCAACTTCGTATCCTTTGGGAGATATGCTTCGAAATAAGGATTCCACTGGAAGGATTGGGAAGTGGGCAGTTGAGCTAGCACCCTTCGGCATATTTTTTCTGGCAAGGACAGCAATCAAATCACAAGTCTTAGCAGATTTTGTAGCAGAATGGACTCCACCTACAACTTTGGTTCCAGAGAAGTCAAGTGACGGAGTTTGGACTATTTATTCCGATGGGGCTTTCCAAGCATCCAGAGCAGGCATTGGAGCAGTATTAATTTCGCCTTCAAGACAAAGAGCAATGTACTTCGCAAGACTCAACTTTAAGTCTACCAATAATATAGCGGAGTATGAAGGGATTTTACTGGGACTTCGAAAAGCACGTGCTCTAGGGGCTACAAGAATTGTTATAAAGACAGATTCTCAGATAGTAGCAGGGCACGTAGATAAAAGTTTTCAGGTTCGGCATCCACAGCTTGCAAAGTACTTAGAAGAAATCCGTAAGATCGAAGCACACTTCAAGGGTATTTCCATTCGGAGTATACCAAGAGCAGAAAATGTGCAAGCGGACATCTTAGCAAAAGCTACAGCCGGAGCTGTGGATGTACCAGAAGAAGCTTTCTATGAAGAGCTCAGTACACCTTCGGTGCCACAAATTCCCTCTGCGGAGATTCTTTGCATTCCATGTGCAGATTGGAAAAATTCAATCATGGAACTTTTACAGGGAGGAACAAATTTGCCTAAAGAACCACAGCTTTCAAGATTGAAGCTTAGGGCTAGAAATTATCAAATAATCAACGGTATTTTATACAAGGCCGGAGTATATTCCCCTCTACTCCGATGTATATCTCAAGCCGAAGGTCAAGAAATTCTTCGAGAAATTCATGAAGGCCTTTGCGGTAGCCATTTAGCCCCTCGAGCTTTGGCAGGAAAAACACTTCGCCAGGGGCTTTATTGGCCTACAATAACAGCTGATGCAGAGAGCTTAGTCCGCACTTGTCAAGGATGTCAGTGGATGGGTCGACGAAGTCATCGCCCACCAACATCTCTTCAAGTCATTGCTCCGGTATGGCCTATGGCCAGATGGGGTATGGATTTAATTGGTCCCTTTCCAGTAGCCAAAGGAAATCTGAAGTTCGCAGTGGTAGCTATTGAATATTTTTCTAAGTGGGTAGAAGCAGAGCCCTTAACAGCTATCACTTCGAACAATGTACAGAAATTCTTTTGGAAGAATATCATTTGCCGGTTCGGAGTGCCTAGACAACTCACAGTTGATAATGGAACACAATTCGATGCAGAACCTTTCAGGAAGTTTTGCGAAGATCTATGTATTCAGTTAAGTTTTGCTGCAGTGAGGCATCCTCAGTCTAATGGAGGCGTAGAAAGAGCCAATGGAAATATTTTGTCAGGGCTAAATCAAAGGATAGTAGGATTAGCAAAAGGACTGTGGACCGAAGAGCTTCCGAAGATTTTGTGGTCCATTCGGACTACGCAAACAAGGTCCACGGGTTTTACTCCATTCAGACTACTATTCGGAGATGAAGCTATGACTCCAACGGAGCTCAAAGGAGGATCACTTCGCAGCACTGAACCGAAGATTGAAGAAGAAAGACAAGCTTCGCTAGATTTATCAGAAGAAACAAGACTTCGAGCTGTGGCAAATTTATCAAAGTATCATCAACAGACGAAGGCTTGGTTTGACCCGAAGGTTAAGCTCAATGAACTAAGACCGGGTCATCTTGTTCTACGAAGCATTATAGCGCCAGGGAAGTTATGAAATAAATGGGAAGGTCCGTACCTAATTGTTCGTTCAGGATGCCCTGGCTCTTTTAAATTAGCTAATTTAGAAAGTGAAGAGTTAGCACATACTTGGCATGCGGAGCACCTAAAGCGATACTTCGCATAAGGGCTCCTTGTAAATCACTTGTAATCATCTTCTGAATTAATAAAGCATATGGTCCAGATAGTGCCTTCCCCTCATAAACCTCCAGCTTCCGAGTGGACGCACTGGAACCGCGGGGTTGACCGAGAGGGAAGTGTCATGAAGCTGAATCATATTTTCGGACTTCGAATCATTGGTTCGAAGCTTCCGACATGGGGGCTGACATAATCCGGAGTCCAAGCCACCGACTTGTAGGCATCCGTAAAAGAGCCCAAACCACATCATGCGGAGTCCAAGCCATTGGCTCGTAGACTTCTGTAAAAAGAGCCGAAGGTGGCCAAAATATGCGGAGTCCAAGCCATTGGCTGGTAGACTTCCGCAAAAAGAGCCGAAGGTGGCCAAAATATACGGAGTCCAAGCCATTGGTTGGTAGACATCCGTAAAAAAGAGTCCAAAGAGACCATTGCAAACTCCGAACCATTGGTTCGACAGAGTTCGCAAAAAAGAGCCGAAGGTGGCCAAAGCAAAACAGAGTTTGAGCCATGAGCTTCGAATGTCTGTTAACATAGTCCAAAGTGACAAATTATCTAAGACACTAAAGTGTCCTGGAAGTTATCTCAAGTGATTTCTTTCAAAAAACAAATGGTACTAAGTTGCCATTCTTCAGACCACAAATAGTCGAAGACATTTTATAAGATTTTAAAAGATCTTTAAATTGCAGAGGGGCTCCGAACCCTAAAAAATTGTACTCCGAAGTTTTTCTTTGCGCATAACCATCTTTGAATATAGTTCGAAGTTGCTTATCCCCAAAGAGGGGCTAGTTAATATGGAGACAATTTTAAATCGATATTCATTATTCGAACGAATATGTTTACAGATTACATCATGAAAAATGTATCTATACCAAGAAGGAATCGAAGACCTCTTCCATTTCTAGAGCTAGGATTGGAACGACTAGTTCCAGCGCCGGGAGTTCTAACAACTTTGCGTTTAACTCTCTTGCCTCCCTTCGAAGCTCTAAAGTCCTTCTGTTCTTGTTGAAGCTCGGCCCAAGTTCGAAGCCGTTCGGGGCTCCTTTCCCAGCTTCCAAGTTCTTTAGGTTTTTTACTTCGAACTTCATCTTCGTCTTCAGACCATATAACGTCTTCAGAAGACGAAGTGTTCAAGTTAACCTCTTTTTCTTCCTCTTTAATATAAGATAGTATATCTTTGATTACTTCGGGCGCAATTACACTGGAGCTATCTCGAGGAACTAAAAATCGAGGACGCTTATAAGCTTTTAGAAGATCGAAGGTGGTCCATAATGAGCGAAGTTCGTCATTAATGTCTAACACTTCGATATCTTCCATATGAGGCAAAGCCTAAAAATATGATAAACAAATTCTCATCAATAAATGTTCATAAGCACAAAGCTTTACATAACCAAAAATCCTAAGACATTTCTAAACCTGCGGGTTCGGAGGAGGCTGACTGCTTGAAGCTTGGGTCCGAACTAGCTTCTGGCGTTGACCTTCGTCGATCCAAGCCTTGATCGCAAAGCGACCTTCGGCTCTCCATGAAGTTTGGAAGGCTCGCCAGGCAGCAGCCACACCTTCGGAAGGAGTCAGAAGCTGCTCGTCGTCGAAGGTAATTGGGCCCTCTACTGCGCCCGAAGTTATCGATCGGCCCAGATCCTTGTAGTAACGAAGTAGGCCAACAGCAGCCACTTGTCCAGAGAGTTCTCCGTATCGAATGCCTGCTGTCTTCATCTGCTTCGCCACTCCTTGAATCCTTTTCAACCGGCGCAGAAGAGAAATGTTATCATCAGAAGGAAGTGTCCCAGTAGTACCGAAGCACTCCAGGACACCTAGCAGCTGATTCATAACTTCCGCAGCTACCTTCTCGGACTTTAGCTTATCTTCAATCAGTGCGTCCTTCATCGAAGTTACTTCTCCCAGAACTCCAGAAAGTCTAGCAGTTTCGGTAGTAAAGGTATTCTTTTGGTTCAAAAGCTGGCTAGCTTCCTCTTGGAGTCTGGCAAGTTCGGTCCCCGCAGTAGCGTGCTCCGCGCGCATTCTTTCAATTTCAGCTCGAAGCACAATTCTTTCTGCTTCGAGCTCTTTATTCGCAGCCTCCAAACCTTGTCTGGCCCTACGCTTCGTTGACACTATATTGTCCATCTGAACCACTCGGCTTTCGGAGATGGTAAGATTCCGTTGAAGGATGTTATTTTCCTCCCGAAGACGAGCGATTTCTTGATCATTCGATATATTCGCAGCTCGGGCCAAGACTGTTTGCTGCAAAAAGAAAAAACCAAGGTAAATATTTATTTGTAGACGAATTCTATGTTATTTCGTAGATGCTTCGTACCTGGTAAGCTGCGCGTTCTATGGTAGCGTTAAGCTCCGACCTGTCCGCTTTGCTTAGAATGGCCACTAAGTTCGTCTCCCCTATGTCGCGACTAGCTCGATCCAAAGGCTCGAGCAAAGTCCGAAGACCGGTTGTTCGCTCTAAGAAAGGAGCTAGAAGGGGGAGCATGCTTGTCGCTTGTTGGTCATCCTCGTTCAGCGAAGGGCCGGAGTGTTGGCCTGTAGTCTTCGGAGCCCCTGGAGACTAGCCCTCCTCGGAAGATTGACTCTCGTCTGTTGAATCAGACGGAGTTGATCCGGAACTCGCAGCAGGGAGGGTTTCTATATTCCTTTTGCCTCTTCCAGGTCCCATTTGAGTGGCTCTTGGGATTGGCTCCGAAGTCGTCGAAGGTCCAGGAATTATTTCTTCCTGCCGGACTTCTTCCACAGAAGTGGACTCTGTAAAAAACAAAAGTATTATACATTGTATAAATACACAAAATAAACATGAAAGAATTATTCGAAGTCTACCTTCGACATTTTGGTGAGGGGTAATCATTGGACTGTTCGGTGGATCGAAGGCAAGATCTTCATCCGAATCAGCCGTAAAATCCTCGACTGCAGGAGCATTTTCCTTAGCAGTCCTTGTTGCCTCTTCAGGAATCGAAGCCATAGTAACTTCGACTCCGCCTTCATCCGCAGGAACTTTGCCCTGAGGTAAATCCTCTTGAACTGCCGAAGTCCTTGGTTGCTCAAGGTTATCTCGAGACTCCGGCACGTTCGTAGGTACTTCGGCTTGTGCAGTCCTTTGAGATGCATCTTCGTTTATCGGACGCACAAGCAATCTCCCTTCGTCCTCTTGGGAGTCAGAGACTGAAGCCCTTGGGCTCGAAGGTGCGGGATTCTTTGGTTTCCGAGTCACCTTCTTGACCGGAGTCTTGGCGGAGCTCGAAGTCCCAGCTTCGGCTTTCCTCTTTTTGGGCCCTTTCTCCGAAGGTACCCAATCCATCAAAGGGGGCGGAACGATTTCCAGCATTCCCCACACCCTGTTAAATCTCTCCCAACTTCCGACCAACTTGATTCTCCATTCCTTTTCGGTCGGAGTTGTAGCGCCCAAAATCTTCTCCGAAGCCCTTATGATTTGCTCCGAAGTAATAGGGGCTGAAGAAGCTAAAAAATGAATCAAGTTAGTTATTTCTTCGAATGAATATGCATAATACATGTTGTCTTCAAAGTTACCTGCAGGACTCGAAGTCGAAGTGATTTTTCGGAGACCGCCTTCCGAATCCTCTTCGAAGATGATAGGCCAGTTGGCCATCAGCGCAGAGATTTGTAACCCGAGGAACTCTTCGGCTAAGTCTCGCATACTCAACCTTCGACTGATCTTCTGAAGTAGGCTGAGGCGAGCTTCGAGCTGACCTTGGTCTCGATGCACTAGGGCTTCTTTCCGGAATTGGATGTCTTTCAGAGGTCCGGCCAGAGGATTGCTCGCCCCAACTTCGGCATAAAACCATCTCATGATCCAGTCGGTATACCATCTTGCATTGATGGCCTTAGCGGGAAATTGAAGGGCGTATTCATCCCAAAGCCTGAAGTTAATACTTCCGAAGGCTACTACCACTTTTTCACCTCCAGGGCCTACGAAGGTTTTTGGCTGGCATGAAGCTCTGTGTAGTGCAGCGAAGATCTCTGCCCTCCCCTCACAGCCTTCGGCTCTCAACGCCCATTCGAAGATAGCTAAGCGAGCTACTGCGTTCGGAGAAAGTTGAGGAAGGGTGACGTGAAACAAATCAAGTACCTCGGCCAAGAAGTCCACTGCTGGAAGGCCTAAGCCGGCTTCGAAGACGACCACTTCTCCGGGCCTTGGCGACGGGATGAGTTCCTTTCCAGGTTTGCGGATCATGACTCCGGTACTAATCTTCCCTTCTACTGCGACCGCCAGTGATTCTCTCTTGTAGGTAGAAGGTCCCAGTTGGAAGGATTGATCCAAGTACTTCGTTGATGGCGGGCAGAGACCTTGGTCACCAACATTTTGGGGATTTCCCCCTCCTGCCGCCATGGATGCCGTTGCGGGTGTTGGAGGCGTCGTTGCCAACGCCGCAGCCACTGCTGCTGCGGCCGCCTGCTGCCAAGCCAAGGCCGAAGGGGTTCCAGAACTCTTGGTTTTCGCCATTGGAGCTACTAGGTTGCTTTGGAGGAAAAATGGAGGCTAGGGCTCAATGGGCTCAAAGGGTGCTTGCTTGCAAGAGAGAAGTGGAAAGGTAATCAGGAAAGTTCTAGACCCTCTATTTATAGCCTAGACTTTACATTTTTTACCGTTAGTCCATGACGTTTCGCATTCCTGCCCGTTACTTTTCTCCGAAATTAACGCATTCTGCAGTTTCCGTTAGAAGAAGGAAGCTAACGGCTATTTCTTTTAAGTCTAAAAGGCTTTCGAACTTCCTGAGTCAGTTCTAAGATAGTTCGAAAGTAATTGTCTTAAGACTGATTCGGAGTTTTATATCTCCGTACATTTCGGAGATAAATTAAAATATAATAACCCCTACGCCTGGTTATTTTTTCTTCCGTATACTGCTCTCCTAACATTACAGGTTAACGGAGAAGCGTATTCGAGGGGCTACTGTTGGGGGAAAATATTCCATCCTCAGGGTTATTGCCGTAACAGCACTAAGGCAGATAATGGATTCGAAGGTTTCCAGACGTCCATCTTCGAAGATGTACTGAGTCAAGCTCGAAGTACGAAGATAAGCATTGGTTCGGAGTATATCTTCGAACTAATGCTCTTTGAGATCTTTTTTGCCAGCTAAGATGGAAGACTTATCTTTTTTCTTATTAGATTAGTCTTTTACCATTTTAGCCCTATCAAGGGTACCGAATAGTTTCCACTATGTCGGTTGTAACAGAGGGGTAAATAGGTCTTTTCCTTAATGTTTGGGCCTATAAATACCCCCCCCCCCCCGTTTAACCCTGTAATAAGGACCGAATACAAGTTATTCAATACACACATTCGAGCTATTCTAAGTTGTTATCCTTTCGGAGGCTTAGAACAGTTCACTTCGCAAACAGTTCATTTGTTAGTTTCTATTCTACAGAAACATGTTAGCGTAATCTTTTACACCAACACTCTACATATGCAAGATTGTGCTCATGCATTTGATACAATACAATATAGCAGATCGGAAATCTGAATATAATTCATTCTGTTTTGCTTCTCTGTAGTATGGTACTTTTATGCTTAGAACAACTGATGCTATAAACTGAAATTAGTTCATCAATATTGGCGATCAATCAGAGTTGAATACAAGTTTTGTTTTGTGGTTTGTTTTGTTCAGAATCAGTGTTTAAATCAAGTGTGTGTGAATCTGCTGCAAATTTCTTTACATAATCTCTGTCAGTTCTGAAATTCTGAAACCCTGAACTTTGTCGGACTATCAACAGTTGATAGCTTCATGTCGGTACTTCAGTTGTTGATCTAGAGACTGTAGATTGGCAAATCAATTACCGACAGAGCAGTTCAGCATTTCAAACTCCGATCTAGAAGGAAATTTCAAATTGAGTTGAGTTTTGTTCTGGATTTGTACTGTGATTCTCAATTTTGCTTCTGCGATCTATTAGAGGTGTGTTGGGTGTTCTGAACAGGCCATCTTATTCACGAGAATTTGTAGAGACGCCTATTCACCCCCTCTAGTCACCTATTTCGATCCCACAACATCTCGGTCAGACCGGACACCCACCGTCGGTTGGACCGAAGGGATGACGGTGGCCGCTTCGCACTTGCCGGCACGGAGGGTGACGAATATGGTATGTGTTGGCGTAAAAGATTACGCTAACAGGTTTCTGTAGAAAAGAAACTAACAAACGAAGTGTTTGCGAAGAGAACTGTTCTAAGCCTCCGAAAGGATAACAACTTAGAATAGCTCGAATGTGTGTATTGAATAACTTGTATTCGGTCCTTATTACAGGGTGAAATGGGGGGTATTTATAGGCCCAAATATTAAGGAAAAGACCTATTTACCCCTCTATTACAACCGACATAGTGGAAACTATTCGGTACCCTTGATAGGGCTAAAATGGTAAAAGACTAATCTAATGATACAAAAGATAAATCTTCCATCTTAGCTGGCAATAAAGATCTTGAATTGCCTTAGTTCGAAGATGTACTTCGAACCAAAGCCTATCTTCGTACTTCGAGCTTGACTCAGGGTATCTTCGAAGATGGATGTCTGGAAACCTTCAAATCCACTATCTGCTTTCATGCTGTTGCGGCAATAACCCCGAAGATGAGATATTTTCCCCCAACAGTAGCCCCTCGAATACGCTTCTCCGTTTAACCTGTAATGTTAGGAGAGTAGTATACGGAAGGAAAAAATAACCAGACATAGGGGTTATTAGATTTCAATTCATCTCCGAAATGTACGAAGATAGAAACTCCGAATCAGTCATAAGATAATTACTTTCGAACTATCTTAGAATCGACTCAGGAAGTTCGAAAGTCTTTTAGACTTAGAGAAAATAGCCGTTAGCTTTCTATTCCTAACGGAAACTGTAGAAAGCGTTAATTTCGGAGAAAAGTAACGGCAGGAATGCGAAACGACATGGCTAACGGTGAGAATGTAAAGTTTAGGCTATAAATAGATAGCCTAGAACTCACCCAATTACCTTTTCACTGCTCTCTCGCAATCAAACACCTTTTGAGCCCCTTGAGTTCTTTGAGCCCTAGCCTCCATTTCCCCAAAGCAATCCCGCGACCGCAATGGTGAAGACCAAGGGATCTGGAGCTCCGTCGGCCTTGGCCCGACAGCAAGCGGCTGCAGCAGCGGCGGCTGTAGTGTTGGCGGCGGCACCTCCAGCATCTGCAGCGACATCCATGGCGGCGGGAGGGAGAAATCCCCAAATCGTCGATGATCAAAGTCTCTGCCCGCCATCAACGAAGTATCTGGACCAGTCTTTCCAACTGGGATCTTCTACCTGCAAGAGGGAATCGCTAGCAATAGCAGTGGAAGGGAAGATCAGTACCGGAGTGATGATTCGCAAGCCTGGAAAAGAGCTTATTCCGTCAGCAAGGCCTGGAGAAGTAGTTGTATTCGAAGCTTTCTTCGAAGCAGGCTTGGTCCTTCCTGCAGTAGACTTCCTGGCGGAGGTACTCGATCTATTCCATGTCACCCTCCCTCAATTATCTCCGAATGCAGTAGCTAGACTAGCTATCTTCGAATGGGCCTTGAGAGCCGAAGGTTGTGAAGGGAGGGCAGAGATCTTTGCTGCATTACATAGGGCTTCATGCCAGCCTAAAACCTTCGTAGGTCCCGGAGGTGAAAAGGTAGTGGTTGCCTTCGGAAGCATTAATTTTAGACTCCGGGACGAATATGCCCTGCAATTCCCTGCTAAAGCCATCAACGCAAGATGGTACACTGACTGGGTGATGAGGTGGTTCTATGCCGAAGTTGGGGCGAGTAACCCTCTGGCCGGACCTTTGAAAGAGATCCAATTCCGGAAGGAAGCCTTAGTGCATCCCGGCCAAGGTCAGCTCGAAGCTCGTCTCAACCTGCTTCAAAGGATCAGCCGAAGGTTAAGCATGCGGGACTTAGCTGAAGAATACCTCGGGTTGCAAATCTCTCCACTGATGGCCAACTGGCCTATCGTCTTCGAAGAGGATTCGGAAGGTGGTCTCCGAAAAATTACCGTGACTTCGAGCCCTGCAGGTAACTTCGAAAACAACATGTATTATGCGTATTCACTTCGAAGAGAGAATAACTTGATTTATTTATTTTTTAGCTTCTTCAGCCCCTATTACTTCGGAACAAATCATAAGGGCTTCGGAGAAGATTTTGGGTGCTCCAACTCCGACAGAAAAAGAATGGAGAGTCAAACTAGTCGGGAGTTGGGAGAGATTTAACAGAGTATGGGGAATGTTGAAAATGACTCCACCCCCTCTGATGGATTGGGTGCCTTCGGAGAAAGGACCCAAGAAAAGGAAAGCCGAAGCTGGGACTTCGAGCTCCGCAAAGACTCCGGTGAAGAAGGTGGCTCGGAAGCCAAAAAATCTTGCACCTTCGAATCCTGCACCTTCGAGCTCAAGGGCTTCAATTTCCGACTCCCAAGAGGAAGAAACGAGATTGCTTGTGCGTCTAATAGAAGAAGATGAAACCCAAAGGACTGCACAAGCTGAAGTATCTGCGAACGTGCCGGAGTCCCAAGACAATGTTGATCAGTCAAGGACTTCGGTAGTTCAGGAAAATGTACCTCAGGACGAAGTTCTTGTGAATGAGAGCGGGGTTGAAGTTACTATAGCTTCGATCCCCGAAGAAGCAACGAGGACTGCTCAGGACGATGCTCCTGCAGTCCAAGACTTAACGGCTGATTCGGATGAAGAACTAGCCTTTGATCAACCGAACAGTCCGACGATGACTCCACTGCAAAATGTTGAAGGTAGACTTCGAATAACTTTTTCATGTTTATTTTAAGTATTTATACAATGTATAATACTTTTCATTATTTTTAGAGTCCACTCCTATGGAAGAAGTCCGTCAAGAGGAAATAATTCCTGGACCTTCGACAACTTCGGAGCCAGCCCAAAGAGTTACTCAAATGGGACCTGGAAGAGGCAAAAGACATATAGAGCCCCTCCCTGCTGTAAGCTCCGGATCAACTCCGTCTGATTCAACAGACGAGAGCCAATCTTCTGGGGAGGGCCAGTCTCCAGTGGCTCCGAAGACCACAGGCCAAAGCTCTGGTCCTTCGCTGAACGAAGATGACCAACAGGCAATAAGCATGCTCCCCTTGCTGGCTCCTTTCTTAGGGCAAACAACTGGTCTTCGGACTTTGCTCGAACCTTTGGATCGAGCTAGCCGTGACATAGGGGAGACCAATTTAGTGGCCATCCTGAGCAAGGCTGACAGGACGGAGCTTAATGCCGCTATTGAACATGCAGCCCACTAGGTACGAAGCAACTGCGAAAAATCATAGAACTCATCTTCGAATAAATATTTGGCTTAGTTTTTTACTTTTGTAGCAAACTGTCTTGGCCCGAGCTGCAAATATATGCAATGACGAAGAGATCGCTCGTCTTCGGGAGGAAAATACTGTCCTTCAAAGGAATTTTAACATCTCCGAAAGTCGAGTGGCTCAAATGGATAATATAATATCAACAGAGCGAAGGGCCAGGCAAATCTTGGAGGCTGCGAAGAAAGAGCTCGAAGCAGAAAGGATTGTGCTTCGAGCAGAAGTTAAAAAACTGCGGGCAGAGCACGCTACTGCGGGGTCCGAGCTCGTCCGACTCCAAGAGGAAGCCAGCCAACTGTTAAACCAGAAGAACATTTTGACCACTAAAAATGCTAGGCTTTCTGGGGTTTTGGGCGAAGTCACTTCGACGAAGGATGCGCTGAACAAAGACAAGTTGAAGTCTGAGAAGGTGGCTGCTGAGGTTATGAGTCAGTTGTTAGATGTCCTAGAGTACTTCGGTACTACTGGGATACTTCCTTCTGACAATAACATCACTCTTCTGCGCCGGTTGAAAAGGATCCAAGGGGTGGCGAAGCAGATGAAGATGGCGGGCATTAGATACGGAGAACTCTCCGGACAAGTGTCTGCTGTTTGTCTACTTCGCTACTACGAAGATCTGGGCCGATCGATAACTCCGGACGCAGGAGGGGGCCCAATCACCTTCGACGACGAGCGACTTCTAAAACCTTCCGAAGGTGTGGCTGCTGCTTGGCGAGCCTTCCAAACCTCATGGAGAGCCGAAGGTCGCTCCGCGATCAAGGCTTGGATCGACGAAGGCCAACGCCAGAAGCACGTTCGGACTCAAGCTTCGAGCAGTCAACCTCCTCCGAACCCGCAGGTTTAGAAGTACCTTAGGATTTTTGGCCATGTAAAGCTTTATGCTTATAAACATTTATCAATGAAAATCTTGTTTGTCATATTTTTAGGCTTTGCCTCTTACGGAAGACATCGAAGTGTTAGACCTTAATGACGAAGTTCGCTCATTATGGGCTACCTTCGATCTTCTTAAAGCTTATAAACGTCCTCGATTTCTAATTCCTCGAGATGACTCCGGCGTAATTGCGCCTAAAGTAATCAAAGACATACTGTCTTATATTAAAGAGGAAGAAAAAGAGGTTAACGTAAACAGTTCGTCTTCTGAAGACGTTATTTGGTCTGAAGACGATGATGAAGCTCGAAATAAAAGGCCTGAAGAACTTGGAAGCTGGGAAAGGAGCCCTGAACGGCTTCGAACTTGGGCCAAGCTTCAACAAGAACAGAAGGATTTTAGAGCTTCGAAGGGGGGCAAGAGAGTTAAACGCAAAGTTATTAGAACTTCCGGCGCTGGAACTAGTCGTTCCACCCCTAGCTCTAGGGACCGAAGAGGTCTCTGATTCCTTCTTGGTATAGATACCAATTTTTCATAATGTAATCTGTAAACACATTTATTTGAATAATGAATACCGATTTAAAATTGTCTCCATATTTACTAGCCCCTCTTTGGGTATAAGCAACTTCGAAATGTATTCAAAGATGGTTATGCACAAAGAAAAAACTTCGGAGTACAATTTTTTGGGGGTTCGGAGCCCCTCTGTAATTTAAAGATCTTTTAAAATCTTATGAAATGTCTTCGACTATTTGCAGTCGGAAGAATGGCAACTTAGTACCTTTGTTTTATGAAAGAAATCACTTGAGATAACTTCCAGGACACTTTAGTGTCTTAAATAATTTGTCACTTTGGACTGTGTTAACAGACATTCGAAGCTCATGGCTCAAATTCTGTTTTGCTTTAGCCACCTTCGGCTCATTTTTGCGATCTCTGTCGAACCAATGGTTCGGAGTTTGCAATGGTCTCTTTGGACTCTTTTTACGGATGTCTACCAGCCAATGGCTTGGACTCCGTATATTTTGGCCACCTTCGGCTCTTTTTGCGGAAGTCTACCAGCCAATGGCTTGGACTTCGCAGGTTTTGGCCACCTTCGGCTCTTTTTACGGAAGTCTACCAGCCAATGGCTTGGACTCCGCAGGTTTTGGCCACCTTCGACTCTTTTTACGGAAGTCTACTAGCCAGTGGCTTGGACTCCGTATGATGTGGTTTTGGGCTCTTTTACGGATGCCTACAAACCAGTGGCTTGGGCTCCGGATTATGTCAGCCCCCACGTCGGAAGCTTCGAACTTGCAGGTTCGAAGTTCGAAAATACAACCCAGCTTCATGACACTTCCCTCTCGGTCCACCCCGCGGTTCCAGTGCGTCCACTCGGAAACTGGAAGTCTATGAGGGGAAGGCACTGTCAGGATCATATGCTTTATTAATTTAGAAGACGATTACAAGAGAATTACAAGGAGCCCTTATGCGAATTATCGCTTTAGGTGCTCCGCATGCCAAGTACGTGCTAACTCTTCACCTTCTAAATTAGCTAACTTAAAGGAGCCAGGGCGCCCTGAACGGACAATTAGGTATGGACCTTCCCATTTATTCCCTAACTTCCCTGGTGCTATAATGCTTCGTAGAACAAGATGACCCGGTCTTAGTTCATTGAGCTTAACCTTCGGGTCGAACCAAGCCTTCGTCTGCTGATGATACTTTGATAAATTTGCTACAGATCGCAGTCTTGTCTCTTCTGACAAATCTAACGAAGCTTGTCTTTCTTCTTCAATGTCCGGTTCGGTGCTGCGAAATGATCCTCCTTTGAGCTCCGTTGGAGTCATAGCTTCATCTCCGAATAGTAGTCTGAACGGAGTAAAACCTGTGGACCTTGTTTGCGTAGTCCGAATGGACCACAAAATCTTCGGAAGCTCTTCGGTCCACAGTCCCTTTGCAAATCCTACTATTCTTCGATTTAACCCTGATAAAATATTTCCATTGGCTCGCTCTACGGCTCCATTAGACTGAGGATGCCTCACTGCAGCAAAACATAACTGAATGCCTAGATCTTCGCAAAACTTCCTGAAGGGTTCTGCGTCGAACTGTGTTCCATTATCAACTGTGAGGTATCTAGGCACTCTGAACCGGCAAATGATGCTCTTCCAGAAGAATTTCTGTACATTGTTCGAAGTGATAGCTGTTAAGGGTTCTGCTTCCACCCACTTAGAAAAATATTCAATAGCTACCACTGCGAACTTCAGATTTCCCTTGGCTACTGGAAAGGGACCAATTAAATCCATACCCCATCTGGCCATAGGACATACCGGAGCAATGACTTGAAGAGCTGTTGGTGGGCGATGACTCCGCCGACCCATCCACTGGCATCCTTGACAAGTGCGGACTAAGCTCTCCGCATCAGCTGTTATTGTAGGCCAATAAAGCCCATGGTGAAGTGTTTTTCCTGCCAAAGCTCTAGGGGCTAAATGGCTACCACAAAGGCCTTCATGAATTTCTCGAAGAATTTCTTGGCCTTCGGCTTGAGATATACATCGGAGTAGAGGGGAACATACTCCGGCCTTGTATAAAATACCGTTGATTATTTGATAATTTCTTGCTCTAAGCTTTAATCTTGACAGCTGCGGCTCTTCGGGCAAATTTGTTCCTCCTTGTAAAAGTTCCATGATTGAATTTTTCCAATCTGCACTAGGAATGCAAAGAATCTCTGCAGAAGGAATTTGTGGCACCGAAGGTATATTGAGTTCCTCATAGAAAGCTTCTTCGGGCACATCCACAGCTCCGGCTGCAGCTTTTGCTAAGATGTCCACTTGCACATTTTCTGCTCTTGGTATACTCCGAATGGAAATACCCTTAAAGTGTGCTTCGATTTTACGGATTTCTTCTAAGTACTTTGCAAGCTGTGGATGCCGAACTTGGAAACTTTTATCTACGTGCCCTGCTACTATCTGAGAATCTGTCTTTATAATAATTCTTGTAGCCCCTAGAGCACGTGCTTTTCGGAGTCCCAATAAAATCCCTTCATACTCCGCTATATTATTGGTAGACTTAAAGTTGAGTCTTGAGGAGTACATTGCTCCTTGCCCTGAAGGTGAAATCAACACTGCTCCAATGCCTGCTCCGGATGCTTGGAAAGCCCCATCGGAGTAAACAATCCAAACTCCGTCACTTGACTTCTCCGGAACCAAATTAGCAGGTGGAGTCCATTCTGCTACAAAATCTGCTAGGACTTGCGATTTGATTGCTGTCCTTGCCAAGAAAGATATGCCGAAGGGTGCTAGCTCAACTGCCCACTTCCCAATCCTTCCAGTGGAATCCTTACTTCGAAGCATATCTCCTAAAGGATACGAAGTTGGTACAATTACATTGTGTGCCAAAAAATAATGTCTTAATTTCCTCGAAGCCATTATCAGAGCATAAACGAACTTCTCAAGTTCGGAGTATCTTGTCTTCGCTCCTGATAATGCTTCGGATACAAAATAAACAGGATTTTGGACCAACTTCCCATTGAAATCCACTTCTCTGACAAGGACTGCGCTGACAGCAGAACCTGTAGCTGCAAGGTAAAGGAGTAGGGTTTCGTCCGCAGTAGGCACCGTGAGTGTAGCAAGATTACTGAGATACTCTTTAATATCTTCGAAGCTTTTCTGACACTCCGGTGTCCATGCAAAATCTTCGGACCCTTTCAATGCTTTAAATATAGGCAAGCTTCTCTCCGCAGACCTTGATAAAAACCTGTTATGTGCTGCCAGACGCCCAGTCAGCTTTTGCACTTGCTTTAAATTTTCCGGAGGAGCCATCTTTTGTAGCGCAGTTATCTGAGTAGGGCTAGCTTCAATTCCCCTGCTTGAAACTAAATACCCTAACAACTTTCCAGCCTTAGCTCCGAAGATACATTTTTCGGGGTTAAGACGGATCCCACATGCCCGAAGGCTATTGAATGTTTCTGCTAAGTCTAGGCTATGCTGGTGCTTTAAAGCACTCTTTATTACAATATCATCCATATAGGCCTCCACATTACGACCTAATTGATGACCTAGAGCCTTAGCAATTAACCTCGAAAAAGTAGCCCAGGCATTTCTTAAGCCGAAGGGCATTCTTACATAACAGAAGACTCCCGAAGGAGTTACGAAGCTTGTCTTGATTTCATCTTCGCGCTTCAACCATATTTGATGATAACCAGAATACGCGTCAAGGAAGCTTAATAACTCCGAACCTGCGGTGGAGTCAACCAATTGATCAATTCGGGGCATGGGGTAGGGGTCACGTGGGCATGCTTTATTCAAGGATGTGAAATCAATGCACATGCGCCACTTCCCGGAAGACTTCTTTCTGACGAAGACTGGGTTGGCTAACCATTCTGTGTGAGCCACTTCTCTGATAATCCCAGCCTTCAACAATTTCTCAACTTCATCCTTCGCTAGAGCAGCTCTTTCTGTGGACATTTTTCGGAGTCCTTGCCGAACAGGCCAGGCCTTCGGGTTTACAAGTAAACTATGTTCAATGATATCCCGATCGACTCCGGTGATATCTTCGTCAGACCAAGCGAAGACATCCAAATTTTCTTCTTCCACTTTTTCCAAGGAGGTTGCAACTTCTGGAGGTAAATCTTTACCAAATTGAAATGTATACTCTTTACCATCTTTAACAATGACCTTCGTTGCAATCTCTCCTTCGGGACTTGGTCTCGGAAAGGACTTCTTCGAAGCTTCGGAGGAGGCTGAAAAAATTTCTTCATTATCTTGTACACTATTTACTTGTCTTGGATCAAGAGGGGGACCATGACCATATTCCGCTCTCCGAGCAATAGCTTGATCTCCGAAGACAGTAAGGACTCCTGCTTGTGTGGGCATCTTCATGCACAAATAATTGTGATGCGCCACAGCTCCGAACTGGTTTAGCATGCCTCTTCCGAAGATGACATTGTAAGCATACGGGGCATCTACAACATCGAAGATTACTTCCTCAGTCCGGGCCAATAAACCTTCTCCGAAGGTAACCTCCAGGCCTATTTGGCCAAATGCATCAAGTGGAGGTCCTGCGAAGCCTTGCAAAGGACGAGCCGCTGGAAGGAGATGTTTCCTGGAGATGCACAACTGATCGAAGGCTTGAACAAAAATGATATCTGCCGAACTACCTCCGTCAATCAACACCCTTCGAACTTCAGTGCCCGCAATATCAGCAGTGATAACCAGTGGGTCTGCATGCGGGAACTTAATACCAGCTGCATCCTCCGCAGAAAAAGATATCGGTACATGAGACCACTCCGGCATTGCAGCTGCAGACGACGACGTCCCAATTTGGCCTACTTCTATGATGTAGTCCCTTCGCTGTCTCTTGGACATGCTTCCGAGGGTACCTCCTCCGGAGATGGGGAGAACTACTCTCTTCCCTCGATCTTGCCCTTCCTCTTGCTTCGGAGGTGGCATAACATTGGCCACCGGAGGGTGTCTTGCAACATCAAAGTTTTCTATCCGCGCCACAGCCTGGACCGGCTCAGGGCGCGTTGCAGCTAGAACTCGTTCGGTACTACCTCGACCCGAAGTTCTTTCTAGGTACTCTCCCCTTAGGGTAAGTGTTGGGGGAAAATATCTCATCTTCGGGGTTATTACCGAAGAAACATAAAGGCAGACAACGGATTCGAAGGTTCCCAGACGATCATCTTCGAAGATACCCGGAACCAAGTTCGAAGTATGAAGATAGGCATTGGTTCGGAGTACATCTTCGAACTAAGGCCCTCCAAGATCTTTTCTGCCAGCTAAGATGGAAGACTTATCTTCTTTCTCATTAGATTAGTCTTTTACCATTTTAGCCCTATTAAGGGAACCGAATAGTTTCCACTATGTCGGTTGTAATAGAGGGGTAAATAGGTCTTTTCCTTAATGTTTGGGCCTATAAATACCCCCCATTTCACCCTGTAATAGGGACCGAATACAAGTTATTCAATACACACATTCGAACTATTCTAAGTTATTATCCTTTCGGAGGCTTAGAACAGTTTGCTTCACAAACACTTCGTTTGTTAGTTTCTTTTTCACAGAAACCTGTTAGCGTAATCTTTTACGCCAACAGTAAGTATAGCCTTGCAAGTATCAGTTGCATGGCTTCGATTTTCTCCATGGATGCAGCAGAAAAGGGTCTGGCCCTTGCCAACCGTTTTCCCTGGCGGTCTCCAGCCGCTGGCCTTGTTCCCCGAAGACTGTGGAGCTCTCTGTGTAAACTTCTGTGGGGGTGCAATATTCATGACTTCAGAACGAGGGTGCTTTTGCCCTCTTCTCCGATCATGTTGCACTTCGAAGACTGGTTCTTGCGGCTGTGCCGAAGTTTTCACTTCTACTTTAACTTCTTGCAATATGGACGAAGTAGCGGCAGTCCTTCGAAGCCAACCCTCTTCTGACCTCGCATACTCCTCGAAGTATGACATCAACTGAGAGACCGAGGAGATGCTTTTCCGATGAAGCTTATCCAGGAGGCCTTGATGAGTGACGCCTTCCCGAGCCGAATCAACTACCGAAGATGCAGACAACCCCCGAATTTGCGACTTCGTATGAGCGAAGCGCTTAAAATATTGCCTCAATGTCTCTCCGGGGAGCTGTTTCACCTGGAAGAGGCTTCCTGTTGACATGGGAGGCACGAAGGTGCCTTGAAAATTACTTATAAACTTCTTCTTCAGCTGCGACCATGAACTAATTGATCCTGGCTTCAAGGACCAGAACCACCTTAATGCCACTCCTTGAAGAGCTAAAGGGAAGCACTTCGCCATGGTGTCTCGAACTCCTCCGCTAGCTTCAATTGCTAGGGCATAAGAACGAACGAACTCTCCGGGATCTTCATCTCCGGCATACTTACAGAGCTTCGAAGTTTTGAACTTTGGATCAAAGCGAACTTTCTGCAGCTCAGGATGCAGCGGAGATTCATTATCGAAGGAGGCGTTCTCCGGGGCTTCGGGATAATCGAGATTGTCGTCTTCGGGCACTTCTAGGATAGTTGGGGTGGCTTGAGAGCGAAGCCTGTTCGCAGCTTCCTGTCGCCACCTTGCTACCTCAGCTTGAAGGTTGGCCATTTGAGTGGCCATATCTCCAAGATTGTCTTCATCTCCTTCGGAAGGATCTTCCGGGTCTTGAGAACTAGTAGGATCAGTTCGAATTGGGATGGAAGGTGGAGGAGGGACTCCGTGTGGTCGAAGTATGGAAGGGGTTGGCGGAGAAGCTTCGTATGTTCGAGGGATGGAAGCCCCTTCCGGAGTTTGCGGAGGGAATGTCGAAGGCCCTCCGACTTCAACCGTGTCGAATGGTATCTCTCCGGAGATCCGAGAAGACCTCCGAGTGGGATTGCGGGGTGCGCTCCGCTTAGGAGGCATGATGTAAGAAGTTGGTAGAGAACGAAGTTTTTCGGACTAGGTTCCCCACGGACGGCGCCAACTGTTGGCGTAAAAGATTACGCTAACAGGTTTCTGTAGAAAAGAAACTAACAAACAAAGTGTTTGCGAAGAGAACTGTTCTAAGCCTCCGAAAGGATAACGACTTAGAATAGCTCGAATGTGTGTATTGAATAACTTGTATTCGGTCCTTATTACAGGGTGAAATGGGGGGTATTTATAGGCCCAAATATTAAGGAAAAGACCTATTTACCCCTCTATTACAACCGACACAATGGAAACTATTCGGTACCCTTGATAGGGCTAAAATGGTAAAAGACTAATCTGATGATACAAAAGATAAATCTTCCATCTTAGCTGGCAATAAAGATCTTGAATTGCCTTAGTTCGAAGATGTACTTCGAACCAATGCCTATCTTCGTACTTCGAGCTTGACTCAGGGTATCTTCGAAGATGGATGTCTGGAAACCTTCGAATCCACTATCTAATTTCATGCTGTTGCGGCAATAACCCCGAAGATGAGATATTTTCCCCCAACAGTATGATCCGGTCAGACCAACAGGGACCCGTCGGTCACACCGATGTGGTGAAGAATCCAACACACGTTGGTCAGACCGAATGGCTAACATCGGTCAGATCGACAATGCCTGATCAGAACGCCTGGGTCTCCAACGATCGCCTCGCTGCTGATAGCTCGGTGTAGGCGCTCTTGTCTAAGAAGAGGAAGATGATACACTGCATGGACACCAAAAGATCAGAGGCAACTCAGCCTAGAGACCGAATTACCGAAAAAAACCGAAAAAACCGATAGAAATCTATTACGTGGATTAAATGGGTGATTCACGAGCGAATCTATTGGACCAAAAAGGTCGACTAGAGGGGGGTGAATGGGAGCTTTTAAAATTTCAGGCTAAAACTAGATTCTATTTTAATTCAGTCTTCTGCAGAACGGGCTTCGAACACACCCTTCAGAAGTCTAATTTGGAGGTATTTTACAACTCCGAACTCAGGCTTCACAAAGAGCAAAAGTCCGAAGTCAAGAAGACTTCGCTCACACCCACAAAACCCCAAAACACAACTCTGCTAGGTTTGTGCTGGCTCCGCACACAAGGTGCCTTGAGCAGGCTTCACCCTTCACACTTCGCAGGAGTAAGTTTCCCTCTGAGGGCTTTGACTAGATACTTTGCACTAACAACTGGTACTAGGCTTCATATTTCGAAGGGGAGAAACCAGACAGAACAGACTGCGCAACGGACTTCTCCCGAGGAAAGAAAACAGGCCTCGAGTCTGACTCCACTCAGTGTTTCGCTAATAAGCAGAGAGGACTTTGCCTCTAGTTTACACAGAGCGAACTCACACTGAGAGATACACACAAATCGCAAGAACAAAACATTCTCACGTTTCGCTCGAATAGAAACAGAGCAAAAACTTCTGGCTAGAACAGAACGAAGTGTAGCACAGAGAAATCAACACATGCAGAGCAAAATGCATATACAAGTTCAAGCAACATATGAAGAACAAAATGAAGATTTCATTGCATGAATAGGGAACACAAAAGACTCATAAGACTGAGTACATGGATGAGGTGGCTAGCTCTGAAGTTCTAAAAATGGCTGCTCAAAGTGTTGCTTAGACCTACCCAGCCTTCACTATTTATAGGCCCTACTCAGCCATGTGAATATACTACTTTACCCCTAGGGTTTACACTGTTTTTGTCTCAGCCAGACAAGGGGTACAGATGGTAGTCTACTTTTCTGGAGGCTTCTTTTGTCAGCTTCGTAGAGGAGATAGCCTCAGCTTTTGCAGAGCAGACACGATTAGCCTTTGCACAATTGGAATCTTCTAAAGCCCCCTTCGCACATGAAGTGTGCAGAAGCTTCGGTGACAAGCTTTGAACCCGTAGGCCTTTGCTTCACCGAAGACAGTCTTCGATACAGTGACGGTTTTGAGTCAAAGCCGTCAAAGCACTTGAGCCTTCGCGCCATCACCTCCAAAGTGGACCACCACGGCTTCGCAGCTACTCCCAGCTCAAACTCCGTTAGTCCGTGCACCGAAGCCATCCATGACTGAAGTATCTCAAGTCAAGCACACTTTAAAGCCCCACCTTTGGAGTACCTTCACCACCTTCCGAAGTCCCTCCGTCCAAGGCCTCCGCATGAAGCATATCCATAAGGACCTCTTCACAGTGTCTCAGCCCTGAGCACACTCTACGAATACCCTTATCTGAACCATGCCTTCGATGCACCTTGACTTCTGAGATCTTCGTTAGGTGTCCCTTGGAGTTCCTCCATCCAGAGCACAGTTCAAATGCCTTGCCTCAATGGTGAGGACTTCATCCACCATACTGCGAAGTCACTCCTTCCGGAGCACCCTTCAAAGTGCCTCGCCTCCGAGGACTTTGCCTCGAGGTACCTTCAGCCGGAGCCACCCTCCACACTTTCTGCCTTCGCATGGCGCACCTTGACTCGAGGACCGACCTCGACCCTACACAGCCTTCCTGACCGAGCTCCCTGCTCGCCTGGCACCAAGCCTCCCACTTGACCTAGGTTCACTCGCTGCAAACCGTCCATCACCTCCGAAGACACCTGCGCACCACTGAGCTGCAAAATGTTCACAGCCTTACTGTTGCTCAGATGCTGAGCAATGATACCAGCAGTACCATGCTCAGTGACTGGCAAAATGACAAACGTGCTGTGAACGCAAATGTCCCATATGTCCGAACCCTGGCTCATGAGATAGGCTCGCATGCGAGTCTTCCAATAATTATAGCCATAGGCTTCCAAGGACGGGACCTTGCCAGGAGACGTCATAGTCACTACTGGGGTTTAGAACCGGTTAAGGTATGGGAAAACCCTAACCTCGCTCTGATACCACTTGTAGGACCGAAAGTAGCGACCAGAGGGGGGTGAATGGGCACCTTAAAAATTCTTTCGAATCAATGGCTTGTTCCCAATACCCAACGCACCTCAAAAGACTATGCAGCAGAAAATAAACAGAAGGCCTAAGTCTAAAGGTTTCTAACCTAGAAGCAACTGACAATAAACAGTGTAAATCTAATGTAGTGCAACTAGGCAGATGAACAAGTTGTAACAGGCCTAAAACTTCTCAATGAAATGATATAAGCATGTGTAAGATGAGAGGAGAAGTTACTGTTCAAATTTGTCTCCTGTTCGGAACTTGGCGAAGCCCCCTTCGCACGTCGAGGTCTGCTTCGGAGGTTGGTGACGGAGTCTGTCCGAGATGCCGAAGGTGTAACGGTCTAGCCTAGTTCGAAGTGGTAAGTTGCGAAGTGTACTTCGGAGCGAAGTACGACAATGCCGGAGCCTGGTTCGAAGTATGTACTTCGAAGACAAGGCTTCGAACACAGCTTCGAACCAAGAGCTTCGGTGCAAAGTGACAGAGTCGGAGCCTGCTTCGAAGTGCACTTCGAAGACAAAGCTTCGAACACAACTTTGAACCAAAAGCTTCGAGGCGAAACGTTCGAACAGAAAGCTTCAAACACAGCACACAAAAGGACAACCTTCGAACAAAGAAGCAAAGTCTGTCACACGACAGAAAATCAAATCCGAAGCATACACACTATCTTCGAACAGGGAAAGCTTCGGAAGGAGAACCGAAGGTTGACACGCCACAAGGAAATCAAAACGAAGTCTATCAAAAAAGATAAGCTTCGAACCAAACTACGAAGCCTATTGAAGTATGCTCTTCGAACAGGTAGATTCGGGGTATGATTGTTCGAAGTATGCGATGCTGTCCATTCTGAAAGAACCTCGAAGCTAGCAACTCAGACACAAAAACCGAAGTTCGTAGTTTGAGCGAAGGCTTTGAAGATGTTAGATCGAAGCCTGCCTCACGGAGCTGAGGGGCTTCGAACAGAGAAAGATGACTTCGCAGAAACAGTCAAAAAGGCATTTACTCCAATCTGCTTCGATCAAAAAGGCAGTACAGTAGAAGGTAAAAAGCTGGCAGTAAGTACTGTAGCTACAGTAGCAGTACTACTTGCAACAGCAAGAACTAGTACTACTTCTCACGAAGAACACACGCAAGAGATGGACATTCTCAGGAATAAAATCAACACAGCTCACCCAATCGAAGCTTCTTGAAACAGTGGAATAAATGCACACGCTTCAGCAAAGACAAGGAAATCAATCTCACAGAAGTAAAATAAATGCACAGTAACCAGGGAAGAACAAATGCCTGGCGGCGGCGCACAAAGGAGAGAGAGGAACCGTGAGAGACAAAATGACCCAATGAATGATGCAAAAGTGATTTCTAGAAGGGTAGTCCGAACCCTAGGGATTGGGGTCCTATTTATAGGCAGCCCAACACTAGGAATATTCTACCAGCCCCTTAGGGTTTTTACAGACTCAAAAATAAAGGAAAAGACTCTACTGCCCTTAGGAATTTTTACAGACACAACTGACTGACTGTGGGCCTAGAGTTACAGATGACATATCCGGAAGCTAAGTTTTCGTAGAGACTACGGCTTCTCTTCTGGACAGTCGGATACAGAATCAATGGTTGTCAGTTTTACGCCGAAACTGACAAAGCCTCCACCGGCTTTGCACTAGGTACCCGGATTGGGCCGGCCCGACTCCGCAGCTCTCTCAGCCCGGCAATCGCTCACCGCCCGTGTACCTGAGTCAGTCCTGGTCAACAGCCCAGTGGGTCTTCTACTGCTTCTGGCCCAAGCACCTGGATTGGGCCAGCCCGACTTCGCAGCCTTCTCTACCCGACAGTCGCTCGCTGCCCGTGTACCTGAGTCACACGCGGCCCATGAAACAGCAGATCTCCTCTCTTCTTCAGTCCTCTTTGACTATCGTTGACAATGACTCATCACTTCTGGAGCCATGAAGCCCACGCTTTTCAGCATGGCTCCTCAATCTCCCCCTTGATGAGTGCATTGTCAACACTCCTCTATTCTCAGCTCTTCAGCACTTGCGAACAAATGTGGAAATGCGAAAACAAAATACAAGAGAACAAGGAAGAAGAAAAATAAGGTAAAAGTTTAACCCTAATGACCAAAAGCCAACCAAAAGCAAGAAACGGTCATTATGGTTAACCAAAAACAAAAAGGCTCAAAATGAGTGTGATTTCAGAACAACAAGGATATCAACAGAGTAAGAACTCCCCCTTAAACTCTGATCCCAAATTTTCTCCCCCTTGTTGACAAGTGAACTCATCAAGCACTCAAAAAGAGACACAGACTCCCCCTGAAATGCAACTCCCCTTAAAAATATGCAGTGAATGCAATTGGGGTGCAGGTGGAGTGAAGAAAGCATGCTTCTCAGATATGATTGACTGCAAATACAGTATCTAACAAGTATAGCAAAAGAGATACGGTCTAAGACAAATGGCATGATCAGTGCAAGAGATGATATCTAAAGAAAGTCATTTAGCACGCATTTTTCAATTTTTGCAAATAAAAGCATCACAACATTTTCTAGTAAACAAGCAAGGTAAAGCATGAGATGCAGAAGCTAACTGATATCTACCAAGATAAGCAGTGTTCAAAACAAAGTGCTTCAGCAAGCTTGTTATCCTTTTAATGTTCAGGCTTTTTCATTTTCCTTTGTCATTTTTGCCAAGGGTTATTTGCATGTCAAACCTTATGCTAACCGACCAAGTCAAGCCTAGGCCAGAACTGGGCCATCAGAAGCTTAAGACATTGGTCTTGGCATACACTACACTGTCCTAGTTCATACCAAAGTGCTATGGTAAGCAGTCCAGAACAATATAATGCGACAAAGCAAACCCACTTGGATCTTTTCAACTTAAGCATAAAAAGGAATGGAATTTTCATTCATTTTTGATTTTTTATCATTTTTATAGCACATTTTCCATGTTAAAGCATAAAGATGTCCAAGTTGCATATCTGCATCTATGTGATGAACTGGCTACAAGGCATGTAACAGATAGCAAAAGCACTCAGCCTACACATGCTAGTTACTAGAAGCAAAGGTGATCATTTTTCAAGTTGAAAGCGTAAAAGCCATGCACATGACAGATATCAGGTATATCAAGTGAACTGAATCAAAGCATGATCATCGACATGTAATCAAAAGCATGTACCCGCTAGAATAAGTAAAGCAGTTCAATCATATAACAGAAGCATCTCTAAAGTGTGATACGTGAATATGCAAGATATGAACACACACAAAAAGACTCAAGAGAAGAGTAAAGAAGAAAGAAAAACTGACGCAAAATATCCTAGAAAGGATACACAACACCCAAATCCCCTCGTAAATGTTCAAAGGTAGACTGATCTAGGGGTTTGGTGAAAATGTCAGCCAACTGATGATGGGTATCAACATGAACAAGGTCAATGACACCTTTCTCATATTGATCCCGTAAGAAGTGAAAGCGCACATCAATATGTTTGGTTTTTGAATGGAGACACGGGTTTTTCCCTACACTAATAGCACTAGTGCTGTCGCAAAACAATGGAACCCTGGTAGGAAAGAACAACCCAAGGTCTCGTAGAGTGGAAATCATCCAAACCATCTGTGAGCAGCAGCTAGCAGCGGCTACATACTCAGCCTCTGTGGTCGAAAGAGCAACTCCAGATTGCTTTCGAGAAGACCAAGATACAAGGGAAGAACCAAGAAACTGGCAAGTACCGGAAGTCGACTTGCGATCCAACCGGCACCCACCAAAGTCAGCGTCCGAAAAGCCAGATAAATCAAGAGATGATGATGCTGAATAATAAAGACCAAGATCAGGCGCATAGGTGAGATACCTGAAAATGCGCTTGACAGCCTGCCGGTGAGACGCGCGTGGTGAAGACTGAAAACGCGCGCAAAGTCCCACGACGAACTGTATGTCCGGTCTTGTTGCCGTCAAGTACAACAGCGAACCGATCATCCCTCGAAATTCTCTCTCATTGACCCTGACACCTCTCTCGTCCTTGTCCAAACCCCCAGAAGTACCCATCGGGGTCATCTGCGGCTTCAATTCACCACCAAAGTCAAATTTCTTAAGCATGTCACGAGTATACTTACCTTTGTGGATGAAGGTGCCGTCCTTGGTCTGCTTGATCTGGAGCCCTAAGAAGTACTTGAGCTCACCCATGAGGCTCATCTCAAACTCACTGTGCATCTGCTCAGAAAACTTGGACACAAGATCATTAGTAGTACCGCCAAAAATAATATCATCCACGTAAATCTGAGCAACTAAGAAGTCTGAAGCAACTCTGAGCAAAAAGAGAGTTTTGTCCACAGAACCCATCACAAAACCCTTCCCCAACAAAAATTGCTTCAACCAGTCATACCAAGCCCTGGGGGCTTGCTTCAACCCGTATAAAGCTTTGTGCAACTTAAAAACATGCCGAGGAAACTTAGGGTTCTCAAAACCGGGGGGTTTCCTAACATAAACCTCCTCTTCTATGTACCCGTTCAGAAAAGCACTCTTAACATCCATTTGAAACAGCTTAAAACCCTTCGAAACGGCAAAAGCTAGAAGAATACGAATGGACTCAAGACGGGCAACAGGAGCGAAGGTTTCTTCAAAGTCAATACCTTCCTTCTGGCAATAACCCTGGGCAACTAGTCGAGCCTTGTTGCGCACCACAACCCCATCTTCACCTTGTTTGTTCTTGAATACCCACTTGGTGCCTATGGGGTTGCATCCAGGTGGCGGCTCAACTAATGTCCAAACTCGATTGCGGACAAAATTCTCAAGCTCTTCTTGCATAGCATTAATCCAATTTGAATCAGAGAGAGCATGAGAAACATCTCTGGGCTCAAAAGATGCAACAAACGCAGATTCAGCAAACACAGCGAGAGAGGCAGAAGAACGCAAAGTCCTCTCAGTCAAATCACCAATGATGAGCTCTGAGGGGTGGTCACGCTGAACTGCTTGGGTTCCCTGGTGATCTGAAGTCACCTCACCGGAGTCAGCAGCTGGCACCTCTGGACTCGACTGAGGGGGCTCGATCGAAGTGGAAGAAGTGATCAGAGGTCCGCCCTCATCATCAGTCGAAGTCACAGAAGGTGTGGGCTCTGCGGGGGATGCTTAAGGCCCGCCCTCAACAGCAGCTGGAGTATCCTCATCTTCCTCAAAGATGGACTCTCCGAGCTCATCATCATCAGAAAGCTCAAAAGAAGGAGTCAAAGAAGGCAAGGACTCATCAAATGAAACCTCACAGGTCTCGACAAGCAGCTGGGATTCGAGGTTCCAAACACGGAAGCCTCGAGAATGCAATGCATAACCAAGAAAAACACCATCCCAGCAACGAGACTCAAACTTGTCCAAATGCCCTCCCTTCTTGAGCACAAAGCACTTGCAGCCAAACGCTCGCAAGTGGCTAACCTTGGGCTGTCTGCCAAACCGCAACTCATATGATGTCTTACCAAGGTAAGCTCTAAGAAAAATGCGGTTGGCCAGATAGCAAGCCGTGTTCATGGCTTCAGCCCAAAAAACGCCTAGGAGTCCTGTGCTCATCGAGCATCGTCCTGGCCATCTCAACTAGCGTGCGGTTCTTTTGTTCCACAATGCCGTTCTGTGGGGGAGTGTAAGGAGAAGAAAACTGATGGTCCAGACCCTGATCACTACAGAAGCTGACGAACTGAGAGTTCTTGAACTCAGAGCCGTTGTCGGAGCGAATTGCTCGCATCCGACCATTGTTCTCATTCTTCAGCTTCAAAATCAGGTCATGGACAAATTTAAAACTTTCGTCCTTAGACTCCAAAAAGAAAACCCACGAGAAACGAGAAAAATCGTCAACAATCACAAGTGCATACCACTTCCCACTGACTGAGCGTACCCGAGCTGGACCTACAGTGTCCAAATGTAAAAGCTCACCTGGATACGAAGTCATCACCTGAGTCACAGGTGAGTGAGAAGCGGCAACCATTTTACCATGACGACAGGGATGACAAACTAGATCCTTCTCCATTTTAAGCTTGGGCAATCCTCGGATGAGGTCCATAGAGCTTAACCTGACTAGCAGATCAAAACTCAAATGACCTAACCTCCTATGCCACTTCCAGAGCTCAGAAGAAGATCCAGCAATCAAACAACGAGAAGGGCCAAAAGAACTAGAGAAGTCAATTCGAAAAACTTTACCGAAGGGTAAAATCTGACAAACCAAAGACCCTCTAGAATCAACCACAGAAGAATTGCCCTTCTTAAAATGCACTTCCAAACCATCCTCAAGAAGTTGCGAAACAGAGATCAAATTAAAGTTCAAATTCTTAACCAAAGCAACATTCTTTAAAGAGAAATGATCTGAAATGCTAATTGAGCCTATGCCACTTACTTTCCCTTGACCGCTGTTCCCGAACGTGATATATTCTTTGGAGCTCGGGGGAGTGAGACTGGAGAACCATCTACGATGTCCCGTCATGTGGCGAGAGCAACCTGAGTCCATGATCCAAACATCCTCCAGTCCCCGGTCCTTCACAATCAATGTCTGTAAGTGGGAGCAAATGGTCCGGCACCAGGTTTAGCAAAAGAGCTAAACCAGTGTCGAGCCATCTGCTCAAAAGATGGAAAGCAAAAACCATCAAAAGAGTTTGGACCAAAACGCGGTTCAAAGCGCGGTCCTCGGTTTTGCCTAACCCTACGGCCACGAGGTCCAGAACCGTAGCCAACTCGGTCTGGAACTCTGCCGGAACGAACACCACCAACTGGAGCACGGGCACGAAAACCGTCTCCTCTACCACCACCTACACGACGCGGCCTGGCCTCCAGCCTCTCCCCGCGCCGAGGAACACGCAGTCTACCACCCTGCTGGTAGAACTTCCCCTGATCACTACGAGCCCTCTCTGCTCTCTCAACCCGCTTCCTCCTGAAGCAAAACTCCGCAAGATGCCCGTCTCTCTGACAGTACTCACAATGATAGGTAGGCTTCTTGGGATGAGGTTGAGGCTTGGGGTTTTTGGGCTTAGTGGTGATTGGTGTTGTCTTCTTGGGCTGAGAGGGTCCAGGAAGAGAGTCAAGAGAAGTGTGGAGATTTTTGGGCTTTGGAACCCAGATAGGTTTCTTGGGTGGAGCTTTAGGTGGCTCATGAATCACTCCATCCTTGGGCTGACAAGCCTGGGAAGACTCAGTGGAGTGAGTCTTGGGATACCTCTGCTCTGGAGTCATTTTACTCCACTCCACTGCCCGGCTGATGGCACTCTCAAAGTCAGCCTTGGTGTAGGTGTAACCTACCCCAAACCCATCCTGCCTCTTGAACTGCTGGATCATCATGCCAAGCTGTGGGTCTCTGGCACTGATCCAACTCAGGATAGACCGGAGGTAAAAGTTCTCATTCTGAGAATCTGCTAGCTCCTCTCTCAAAGAAGCTAGAACCTCCACCTGAGACAAGCAGGTCTCACACTCATTCTCTACTTGGACAGACTTCCCGGCTTTTAGCTTAATCAACTCCATTCTAAGAGACAGGCAGTTCTCACAGACAGTGGGTGGAACTGACAATGTCTCAAGCTCTAGCCTAGTCTGCGCTAGCTCAGCTCTCATCCTCTCCAAATCACCTAGATGCTCATCGCCCTTGGCTTTCAGCTCAGCTAAACTAGCAAGATGAGATGGGCAATCAGCACAGGGTGCAACGACAGTGGCTTGAGCATTTTTCAGCTCCAGCTGAGCGCTTTCAAGCTCAGTGGCCAAAGCGTCCCTCTCATCAACCCTTTCTGTGTACCTGGACTTCAGAGTCGACAGGTCACACAGAAGCACCTCACACTTCGGGCACTCACTGCTATTACCCAAGCAAGGGGAAGAAGATAGACTCTCAATTCTGCCGTTGGCTACGGCAAGCTCACTTTCTAACTCGTCTATCCTTTTCTTAGCCCCCCTAAGCAGTTTCTCCCGATACTTCAACTCCTGACGATTGCTCTCAAGTAAATCAACAATTTCGCGCTCATAAGATGATACCTTGCTATCGTCGTCGTCGGAGTCGTCGGAGGAGCTCTTTTCTTCTCTATCCCCAAGAGCCATGGAGCAGAAGCTCTTGCGGGATCTTCGGCGCTGGTGAGAGCGGCTCTTCGGCTTGTCTCCGAAAGCCATGAAGCAGAGGCCCGTCGGATCGTCCTTGTCCTTCCCCTTCCGGAAGGCGATCTCCTCATCGCTCGAGCTCGATGAAGAGGAAGAAGACGTGGATCTCTTGGAGTAGCTCTTCTCCATCTCGGCGAAGAAGGCCTTGTCGCGCTTCTTGTTCTCTCGCCGGTAGTCCTTCAGGGCCTTCTTGATGAACCGGGTCTTCGGCTTGCCCTTGTTGAAGGAGGGGCTCTCATGCTTGCCGGAGTCGTGGAAGCTGCTGCCGGTGCCCTTCTTGTATCCACTGCGCTTGGGGCAATCGGCGATGAAGTGTCCTGGATCACCACATTCATAGCATCCGGATTTTGTGCCGTGTCTTTTGAACATTCTTTTATCATAGACACGACGCACCCGGTTGTTAAAGAGACACAAATCATCATCTCCCAACAACTCAAGCTGGTCCTCAGTGATAGACATCAAGGAGAACCCAGCACAGCTCACAGCAGAGGGATCAACAGAAGGTGTAGCAAGGGCCAGGGATTTTGATCCAGAGCCAGTGAGATTTGATCTCAACTGGATATCTTCCTCAGTGGCCTTCAGCTTGCTAAACAACTCAGAAATGGTCAAGGTATCGTAAGAAGTACTCTCAACAATAGATGATACCTTGATCTCCCAGATCTTTGGGTCCAAGGTATGAAGAACCTTGAGCGCCTGCTCGTGATCTGAGACTAACTGAGCACCCTCAGCCTTGTTGTCCCGAAGCTTGTTAATGATCGACTGAATGCGACCAAACAAAGCCTCAACAGATTCACCTGGCTTCTGTGTGAAATTCTCATATTCACGCCGGTAGGTCTGATAGAGCCGAGCCTTGACCTGTGTTGTTCCCTCATGGTGTGCCTTGAGGGTAGCCCAGATCTCTCTCGCAGTGGAGAGATGACTCACACGCTCAAACTCAGTGGGACCTAAACCAGAAAACAAAATGTTCACAGCCTTACTGTTGCTCAGATGCTGAGCAATGATACCAGCAGTACCATGCTCAGTGACTGGCAAAATGACAAACGTGCTGTGAACGCAAATGTCCCATATGTCCGAACCCTGGCTCATGAGATAGGCTCGCATGCGAGTCTTCCAATAATTATAGCCATAGGCTTCCAAGGACGGGACCTTGCCAGGAGACGTCATAGTCACTACTAGGGTTTAGAACCGGTTAAGGTATGGAAAAACCCTAACCTCGCTCTGATACCACTTGTAGGACCGAAAGTAGCGACCAGAGGGGGGGTGAATGGGCGCCTTAAAAATTCTTTCGAATCAATGGCCTGTTCCCAATACCCAACGCACCTCAAAAGACTATGCAGCAGAAAATAAACAGAAGGCCTAAGTCTAAAGGTTTCTAACCTAGAAGCAACTGACAATAAAAAGTGTAAATCTAATGTAGTGCAACTAGGCAGATGAACAAGTTGTAACAGGCCTAAAACTTCTCAATGAAATGATATAAGCATGTGTAAGATGAGAGGAGAAGTTACTGTTCAAATTTGTCTCCTGTTCGGAACTTGGCGAAGCCCCCTTCGCACGTCGAGGTCTGCTTCGGAGGTTGGTGACGGAGTCTGTCCGAGATGCCGAAGGTGTAACGGTCTAGCCTAGTTCGAAGTGGTAAGTTGCGAAGTGTACTTCGGAGCGAAGTACGACAATGCCGGAGCCTGGTTCGAAGTATGTACTTCGAAGACAAGGCTTCGAACACAGCTTCGAACCAAGAGCTTCGGTGCAAAGTGACAGAGTCGGAGCCTGCTTCGAAGTGCACTTCGAAGACAAAGCTTCGAACACAACTTTGAACCAAAAGCTTCGAGGCGAAACCTTCGAACAGAAAGCTTCAAACACAACACACAAAAGGACAACCTTCGAACAAAGAAGCGAAGTCTGTCACACGATAGAAAATCAAATCCGAAGCATACACACTATCTTCGAACATGGAAAGCTTCGGAAGGAGAACCGAAGGTTGACACGCCACAAGGAAATCAAAACGAAGTCTATCAGAAAAGATAAGCTTCGAACCAAACTACGAAGCCTATTGAAGTATGCTCTTCGAACAGCTAGATTCGGGGTATGATTGTTCGAAGTATGCGATGCTGTCCATTCTGAAAGAACCTCGAAGCTAGCAACTCAGACACAAAAACCGAAGTTCGTAGTTTGAGCGAAGGCTTTGAAGATGCACTACTACAAACTGTCACTGTAGTGGCGTTGGGCGAAACCACTGTAGTGGCGGGCCATTAGATGCCCGCCACTAGAGTTGCTGGTGCTGACGGCAGAACCAGCGCCCGCCACAACTGCTGGTAAAGTAGTGGAGGTCGGTGATGACGTCAGCCCGGACTGCCACTAATGTACCAATAGCAGTGGCGGGCGCTGGTGCTGCCCGCCGCTGCTAAGATGGCCGCCACTAAAGTAATGATGACATCACTTGCGACCGCCACTACTATTCTAGCTATAAATGCGCAGCGTCTTCCTCCCCGAGCTCTACTGGAGTTCGCATTCAATTTTGTCCGTACAATGGCGACAAAAATCTAGATAAAGAGGGGGGAGGCTTTGTTTTCGTTTCTTTTGAAGGATTTCATTCTAGGAGGTAAATCCATGCCGAATCTCACATTTATTTTGTATTTAATCATGTATACAATGAGTTATTATCGTTTTTCTAATTTAGGGTTTGTGAATAGAAATTTTCAAATAATCTTCCATTTACGGTGTTACCTTCTCCCAAATGAACAAATATGACCCTCCTCACAATTATTCATCACTTGTATATTGATTTACGTCATTTTAATCTCTTTTTTAATTTGATTTATGATTATAGATCTAGAGTTATGTTGTTTGGAGAGAGAGAGAAACCAATATAGTTAATTTATTTAATAATTTTTTCTGCTTAATAAGTAGTTTTAATTAAAGCATTGAGGATTTTTAATTAATGTTGTTATGAGCGATAATAAATCAATATATTTTCAATTTGTAAATTAATAAAATTAACAATAATAATTTTATTAATATTTTTTCAAATAATATATGTTTTAGATGGAGCACAGGTCCTGGATGTACTCGTCCAACGACGGAGATGTGGTGGCATATTTTAACAGAGTAACTGAATTTACTGAAGCTGCCGCACAATATGCTTCCCGTCAGAGTGAAGAGGCAATATATTGTCCTTGTAAAGTTTGTAAAAACGAAGCGATGTATCCGTGTTCTGATCGTGAAACCATACGATTTCACTTGTTGAAAATGGTTTCGTGAAGAACTATTATATATGGACGAAACACGGTGAGATGGGCCAAAATCCTCCTGAAGATTCTGATGTGCCGCAAGATGCTCATCAACATAGAAGAGGTTGTGATCATACATCCGACATAACACATGATGATGTTGATCAACATGATGATGATGACGCCTTTGATGTGGAGGAACTGATGCGAAATGTTGCGCCTGAGGTGTTGTTGCAGAGAACTACAACCAAAGGATACGATAACTTTGAAGCACTTGACAAAGCATCAAAAAACCTTCTTTACGAGGAACGCCACGGATGCGATAAGCAGTATACTGTGTTGTACACAATTCTTGAGCTTATGAAACTGAAGGCCAGCAATGGATGGTCTGACACCAGTTTTTCAGATCTTTTACAACTCCTAAAAAAGGTTTTGCCAAAACCCAATGGTTTACCATCTGATACGTACCAAGCAAAGAAGATGATTTGTCCGTTGACTTGGGGCGTTCAGAAGATTCATGCATGCCCGAACCACTGTATCCTATATCGAAAAGAGTATGGATTGTTAGAGAGATGTCCGCAGTGCAACGCGAGTCGATACAAACGTCCAAATGACTGTGCGGAGGACTACAATGACCACCAGAAGAAGAATAATAAGAGGTTGCAGAAGAGGAATAAAATGTTATTGAAGACCATCCTGGAAAAAAGATGGAGAGGAAAGTTCCGGCGTTAGTAATGTGGTACCTACCGGTGATTGATCGCTTGAAACGTATGTTCTCTAATCCTAGAGATGCTGAACTATTAATCTGGCATTTCGCTGGGCGAAAGAAGGACGGAAAACTTCGGCACCCTGCGGATGCTAGGCAGTGGAAATCATTTGACTTGGCCCATCCAGATTTCTCGGACGATCCTAGAAATATCAGGATGGGACTTAGCACGGATGGAATGAATCCCTTCGGTGAGATGAGGAACCCACATAGTACGTGGCCAGTCTTTCTATGCTTGTTCAACATTCCATCATGGTTGTGCCATAAAAGAAAATACCTTATGCTCACTACTCTAATTTTTGGTCCAAAACAACCTGGCAATGACATTGATATCTTTCTAGAACCTTTGATGGAGGATATGAAACATCTATGGGAACATGGTGTCTGTGTGTGGGATGAGCACAAGAAAGAGCACTTCAATCTAAGAGCCATAATCTTTTGCACCATAGCTGACAACCCAGGACGCATGTCCCTAACAGGACAGGTTAAAGGAAAGACAGCATGTGTAGTGTGTGTGGACCAGACAGAATCTATGCATCTTCCATCATTCGTTAAGACGATATATATGCGACACCACAGATTTTTACCAAAAAACCACAAATATCGAAGAAATAGGAACCATTTCGACGGTACAATCGAGCTTGGACAGCCTCCACGAAATCGAGATGGCAAATTTCTATTCGAAATGGTAAAGAATATCAAAGTTGTTTTCGGAAAGAAGAGGAAGAAATCTGAAAAAATTTCAAAGGACGCTCCATTTAAAAAGCAGTCGATCTTCTTTAGATATTTGCCCTATTGGAAGGAGTTGGAGATTGGTCATGCTATCGATACAATGCACGTTGAGAAGAATGTCTTCGAAAGCACTATCGGTATTTTGTTAGACATACCGGGCAAATCAAAAGATGGACTCAAAGTACGAAGGGACCTTCAAACTCTCGGAATTAGACCCGAGCTTCACCCACAGGAAAGGGCCAATGGAAAATTTTTCCTTCCGGCTGCTAGCTATAACCTCACAATTGACGAGAAAAGATCAATCTGCAGGTGTCTACATGGAATTAGAGTTCCAACAGGATTCTCAACGAATATAAAGAATATTGTCTCCGTAGCAGATTTGAGGATGAGCGGCTACAACACTCATGATTGTCATGTTATGCTTGGGCTATTCCTCGCCATCGCAGTAAGAGGAGTCAAACATTCATTTCTGAAGATGGTGATAACACGCATGTGTCACTTCTTCAATGTCATATCAAAGAAGGTGATCGACACTGAAGAGTTAAATGAATTACGTAAACAAATGAGGGAGACTATGTGTCAGCTTGAGATGTGCTTTCCTCCTTCATATTTTGATATTATGGAGCACTATATGATACATATAGCAGACCAAATCTTTGTTCTCGGTCCAACGTACCTGCACAATATGTATGCGTACGAGCGTCTAATGGTTATCTTCAAGGGTTACGTACGAAATCGTGCTTATCCAGAGGGTTCCATGATAGAGGGCTACACGACTGAGGAAGTCATTGAGTGCTATGCAGATTACATAAGAGATGGAAGACCAATAGGAGTTCCCGTGTCGCGGCACCATGGAAGACTCACCGGTAAAGGAACTAAAGGCAGGAAAATCATACGAGACAATAGTTATCAAAGAATAAGAGAATCACATTACAGTGTAATGCATCAGTTGGCGATTATGAGACCATATGTTGAACAACACCTACAAGAGCTTCGTGAAAAGAATGAAGATCACGATGAACAATGGATTATGAAAGAACACAAAATCTATTTCACATCATGGCTGAGGGATCTAAACCTTTCGATCGGAGAAACCGACGAAGAGATGATGATAAATAAATTGTCTTACGGTCCATTGAGCATGGTTAAAACATGGCAAGCGTATGACATCAATGGTTTCACATTCTATACCAAAGCAAAGGATCAAAGGAGTCAGCGCCAAAATAGTGGTGTTAGAGGAGAAGCAGAAGATAGCACTGGACAAAAGAATGCTTACTATGGATACATCGAAGAAATATGGGAACTTAACTACGGGAACTCTATAGAAATCCCTGTATTTAAGTGTCAGTGGGTGAGACATCCAGAAGGTGTGGAGGTGGATGATTACGGGTTTACGATAGTTGACCTTAATAAGGTGGCTTATAAAGATGACCCTTGGATACTCGCTCAATCCGTGGCACAAGTATTTTACATACTTGATCCTAAAGATGAGAAAAAATACATCGTTGCTCCAGGAAAACAAAGAATTGTTGGAGTTGATGGAGTCGAAGACGAAGAAGAATACAATCAGTTTGATGAGGTGCCGTTTTTCGTTGACATATCAAGGATCAATGTGGTTGAAGCAAAACTATCATTTGGCAGTGTGATTCCTTATCTACGCACCAATGGCGATGGAAAATTAGTTCAAGGCTAGATCATTTATGTTTAGTTGTAAAATCAATTATGTCATTTATTATTAAAACATTTTCAAGATCAAATGAGGATTGAGTGTTGTGAATTATTTCATGTCTTGTAGTTCAAATTGAACTTTTTTTGACTTTGATCATAAAAACACACTTAATGAAATAAAAACAGTAAACTAAGGGAGAAAAAGTAAAGTGAGGCAGAATAATACCAATTTTTTAAATTTGATAAGTTATGATGTATTTTTATTGTTAAAAAAATCAAGTTCAAACTAGAATTTAATTATGAATAAAAAAGTAATGAAAATTAGAATAGAAATGTAAAAAAAATGTTTGGATGCTAGCAGCAAGGTTCGAACCTCAAACCGCCTGCAGGCAGCAAGGTTCGAACCTCGAACCGCATGGCACCAAGCAACCCCCGCACCACTGCGCTACTAAGTCTTTCTCGACTTGAGTGGCAACGTATGCTAGATAACCCCACCAACGGCGGATTAGTAGTGGCGGGCATGATGACGTCACCAGACCGCCACCGCTATCCTTTTAGTAGTGGCGGGCATGCTGACGTCATCATGCCCGCCACTACTAAGACACCTATATATATACTTTCCACTCCCGCCGTCCGAAAACCTAGTTTCATTTTCTAAACCCTAAACTCCCGTGTCGCCCCCCTCCTCCCGTCGCCGCCGTCGACGTCCCGGAGCACGTCGCCGCTGCCCTCCGCCCGTCGCCGCCTTCCTCGGAGCCCGTCGGCGCCGCCCGTCGTCGCCGCCATCCAGTCGATCAGTAAATAATTATTAACCTACTTCTTTATTTGGTCTTATTTTATTCGAGCTTAGGGTTAAAATGATGGAGGATTGTTATATTAATTTATGCGTGGTAATATAATTTAGTATAATATTACTAGTAGAATGCACTATAACAATAATGTTTTTTAATCTACTGTAAAAAATTTCTGAGAAAAAAATTTCCACTATAACAATAATTTTTTTTAATGTACTATAAAAAATTTCTGAGAAAACAAATTTCCACTATAACAATAATGTTTTTTAATGTACTATAATATTACTAGCTTAGGGTTTTTTAATGTTATATCAATGTGACAAAAAAAATGCAGATGGCTCCTCCTAAGATTGAACCAACAAACAGTCGATCCTCAGACTCTACATCAAGTGGCGTGTGGGAGGTTTGCAAATGCGGTAAAAATAAGGTACATGATGGTATAGTTTGCAGTTGTTTGGCGAAGAAAGTGATTCTCATAATGGACTCCGACTCGGAGGACGACTCGTGATCGCCGCAACCAGATAGGGTAAGTGTTGTGCTACGGAAGAATGATGAGACAACCGGTGGTAGAGGGAAACATGCCGAGGCTAGCGGTGGAAAAGGGAAGCATGTAGAGCAATGCGGCAGCAAGAGGATGAAGGAGGCAAGATCCTCTTTTTATGCAAATTTTATATTTTTATCATCCAATTCAATCATTGATAATAAGTTGTTCTCACTATCGTCGCCGCGTGTATTTTCTTGTTCAGGAACATGGAGAGAAGTTTAGACTGCCTGATGATGCCGAGTTGGTTGAGGATTGGCAAGTTGAGGCTTTTAATCTGTTTAACCAGAAATAGGTTGGGTTTGTGCCGAGGAAGAAGAAGAAGCTCCAAACCATATCTTTCCTTTGGGTTTGACCAGTAGTGCGTTTCGATGTGTAAGCTGGTTTCCCCAGCCTGGACTTGTGTTTGTTTACTTGCTTTCAAATAAACATGATGTGTCAAAAGCGAGCCCCCGCACCACCGCGCTACAAAAGTCTCGATCATATCGTAACAACATGTAATAAAAACACACTTAATAATAAAAACAGTAAACTAAGGGAGAAAAATACCAATTTTTGCAATTAGAATATTGGTGTTGTATTTTTATTGTACAAAAAGTTTCAATTTCAAAGGAAGAATAAACTATAGATAAGTTATGATGTATTTTTATTGTACATGTTTATTAATGAAATAAAAAAAGTAAAGTGAGGCATAAAAATACATATTTTCTAATTTGATAAGTTATGATGTATTTTTATTTTTAAAAAATCAAGTTCAAACTAGAATTTAAACATGAATAAAAAAGTAATGAAAATTAGAATAGAAATGTAAAAAAATGTTTGGATGCTAGCAGCAAGGTTCGAACCTCAAACCGCCTGCAGGCAGCAAGGTTCGAACCTCGAACCGCATGGCACCAAAGCAACCCCCGAACCACTGCGCTACTAAGTGTTTCTCGACATGAGTGGCAATGTATGCTAGATAACCCCACCGATTAGTAGTGGCGGTCGCATGCTGACGTCAGCGTATGCCTGCCACTACTATGTCTTTGCCCGCTACGATAAATATCAGTGGCGGGCATGCTGACATCAGCATATGCCCGCCACTACTATACTTTTTTCCACCCGTCCAGACTAAACCCTAGTAGTGGCGATCGGTGACGTCAGCGGCCCGCCACTACTATGTCTTTGCCCGCCACTACTACAATAAATATCAGTGGCGGGCATGCTGACATCAGCGTGTGCCCGCCACTACTAATCCGCCTATATAAATTTTTCACTCCCGCCGTCTGAAAACCCTAAGCCCTAATCTTCTCCCGCTAGTTGCTGCCGCTTCTAGAGCCCGCGCCGCCGTTGTCGGAGCCCGCGCAACCGTTTCCCGGCGTTGTCAACGGAGCCGGCCCGTCGCCACCATCGAAGCCCGCCACAGCCCCCCGGAGCCCTTCACCGTGCACCGTCCCCGTCGCCGCCCCGGAGACCGCCGCTGCCATCATTTCCCGGCGCCGTCACCGGAGCCGGCCCGTCGCCACCGTCGGAGCCCGCCACCGCCCCAAGATCCCTTCACCGTGCGCCGTCCCCGCCGCCTCCGTGGAGACCACCGCCGCCATCGGAGCCCGCTGCCGCCACTAGAGCCCGTTGCCGACACTGGTAGGTTATGGTTTGAATGCATTTTCAGATTGGGTTTGTTGTTTAGAGGAGTTCATATTGTTTAGGTTATGGTTTGAATGTGGTTGAATGCATTTTCAAAAGTTGTTGGTTGCTATTGACTCATGAAGAGGGAAGGAAATTAGAGGGGTTTGTAGGAAAATGGTTCATCTTTACCTTGAATTTTCATAACATTTTCACCTCTGGAATTGAATGGAAGAAAGACACTTTAGACAATAGAAGAGACTGAGCTATTGCTGCTCATATGATGTATCTCTTTCTTCTGCATTTTAGTTATGAGAAAATGTGGTAGATAATGGTAGATAGCTGGAAAAAATTCTCTTATCATTTTGCTCTGAAAAGAATTAATGAATTTGGTTAAAAATATATAAATTTATAGTGATGCTAACATGCTACATTTCCCACATTCTTTGGTAACATACATATTGAGATGTAGTATATATTTGAATCCTATAGGAATGGATTCCTATAGAATTTGCTAAAAATTTATTTGGCTTACCACATGAGAAACAAAGGATTCCATGATGTTAGGGAGTGAGTCCTATGGAAATTTTCCATGAGCTCAAAGCAAATGTTTATAATCCTATGGAAAAGAGGTATAGGGAGTGAATCCTCAGTATTCTGACAATACTATGCCCGCCACTACTAAGAGAAAATAGCAGTGGTGGGCAGGATGACATCATCATGCCCGCCACTACTAATCCTCCTATATAAAATTTTGGCTCCCGCCGTCCGAAAACCTAGTTTCATTTCTAACTCTCGCGCCGTCGTCCGCCAGTTGCCGCCACTCCCGGAGCCCGCGACACCCTCAAAGCCCATCGCCGTCGTCGCCGAAGCCCGTCGCCGCCGAACTCCACTTTTTTAGAATAACTTTTAGAGGCCTATGATGCAAATAATAATTGAGTTATCTCTTGTATGTCATCAAGCCGTGCGACACATCCATTCCTATCAACAACTTCTTCTTTCTCGTGTTGCTGACAGGGAATGGATGTGCTCACGGTTCCATGGCAGCCATGAACATATTTGAAAAACAACACAAAATATGCTGAGGCCTCAACAACACTATGATCAATTTACTACTGTTATTACTTCTAAGGCTACTATACTAATCCTCAAGTTCATCTGGCTGAAGTCCAATATTAGATTCCGCAATTCCTTTTAGAGGCCTATGATGCAAATTGTAATTGAGTTATCTCATGTATGTCATCAAGCCGTGAGACACATCCATTCCGGTACAGTGTCGCTTTGTAGTAGTGATGTTAGATCGAAGCCTGCCTCACGGAGCTGAGGGGCTTCGAACAGAGAAAGATGACTTCGCAGAAACAGTCAAAAAGGCATTTACTCCAATCTGCTTCGATCAAAAAGGCAGTACAGTAGAAGGTAAAAAGCTGGCAGTAAGTACTGTAGCTACAGTAGCAGTACTACTTGCAACAGCAAGAACTAGTACTACTTCTCACGAAGAACACACGCAAGAGATGGACATTCTCAGGAATAAATCAACACAGCTCACCCAATCGAAGCTTCTTGAAACAGTGGAATAAATGCACACGCTTCAGCAAAGACAAGGAAATAAATCTCACAGAAGTAAAATAAATGCACAGTAACCAGGGAAGAACAAATGCCTGGCGGCGGCGAACATAGGAGAGAGAGAAACCGTGAGAGACAAAATGACCCAATGAATGATGCAAAAGTGATTTCTAGAAGGGTAGTCCAAACCCTAGGGATTGGGGTCCTATTTATAGGCAGCCCAACACTATGAATATTCTACCAGCCCCTTAGGGTTTTTACAGACTCAAAAATAAAGGAAAAGACTCTACTTCCCTTAGGAATTTTTACAGACACAACTGACTGACTGTGGGCCTAGAGTTACAGATGACATATCCGGAAGCTAAGTTTTCGTAGAGACTACAGCTTCTCTTCTGGACAGTCGGATACAGAATCAATGGTTGTCAGTTTTACGCCGAAACTGACAAAGCCTCCACCGGCTTTGCACCAGGTACCCGGATTGGGCCGGCCCGACTCCGCAGCTCTCTCAGCCCGGCAATCGCTCACCGCCCGTGTACCTGAGTCAGTCCTGGTCAACAGCCCAGTGGGTCTTCTACTGCTTCTGGCCCAAGCACCCGGATTGGGCCAGCCCGACTTCGCAGCCTCCTCTGCCCGACAGTCGCTCGCTGCCCGTGTACCTGAGTCACACGCGGCCCATGAAACAGCAGATCTCCTCTCTTCTTCAGTCCTCTTTGACTATCGTTGACAATGACTCATCACTTCTGGAGCCATGAAGCCCACGCTTTTCAGCATGGCTCCTCAACCACTGAACCCTTCGGTAAATACCTCCGAACCCCTTCGGAGAGACCCCCTTCGCCCAGAAGGTAGCTTGTCAATCACTCATCACACCTTTAATCTACTCAAAAATTGAACCCAAGTCGTTATAACTTTATTAGGGATAAAATTTACCCGAAATCATCCAATTTGAATCGGACTCAGATTAGGCCGGTTTGACCAGGCCTGTATGGCCGGTCTGACTTGGCCTATATGGCCGGTCTGACCAGACCCAGTCCAGCTAGAATGAAGTGTCAACTCTGGTCAGACCGGCCAATGCCAGGAAATCACATATTTTCAGCCAAAAGAACCAATTTTGACATTTTGACAATTTTGACCATTAATGCCACATTTTGCTGTCAACACATCGATTCAAGACTCGAAAAGACGATGATGAATTAGTCGATAGGTGTAATAGAAGGAAAGTTCCAAGGAAGGTGATATGGTATTTCCCTATAATCCCACGTCTCAAGCGGATATTTGTAAATGCCAACAAGTCAAAACGATTGAGGTGGCACAAAGAGGGCCATAAGAGCAACTCGATGATACGACACCCAATAGATTCTACTCAATAGAGAACAATTAACTCCACATTTCCAAGGTTTTCTAATGATTGTAGGAATATTAGATTTGCAATGAGTACCGATGGCATGAACCCTTTTGGCTTGAGCAGTATTATCACAGTAGAGGTCCACTAGACAAGACGCACTAGGAACAACGCTTAGCTCAGAAACAAACTTTCTGATCCAAATGACCTCCTTTACAGCTTCTGAAGCTGCAATATACTCAGCTTCTGTCATAGAATCAACCATTGCCTCTTGCTTGGAACTCTTCCAACTCACTACGCCTCCGTTGAGGCATAACACAAAACCAAATAGTCATCGAGAATAATCTTTATCGGTCTAAAAGCTAGCATCAGTGTAACCACTAACAATGAGCTCCTCATCACCACTGTAAACTAGGAACATCTCCTTCATCCTTCTAAAGTACTTGATGATATTTTTTACTATAGCCCTGTGACTTTCACCTGGGTTTGACTGGTATCTTCTCATAACACTTAGAGTGTAGGAGACATATGGGCGTGTACATAGCATGACATACATGATGGACCTGATCGTGGAGGCATATGGGATAATAGTCATTTTCTCTGGCTCGTCGGGTGTCAGGGCACACTAAGTCTTACTAAGAGAGAGATACCATGTGACATTGGTAGAAAACCCTTCTTGGAATTCTCCATTTTGAACTGCTTCAAAACCTTGTCAATGTACATACTCTAGCTTAATCCAATTAGCCGCTTTGATCTATCTCTATAGATCTTTATGCCCAAAATGTATGCTGTCTCTCCAAGATCTTTCATTGAGAAATTATTTTTCAATAAAGTCTTGACAACATTCAACAAAGGAATGTCATTTTCAATCAACAATATGTCATCCACATATAAGAGTAGAAATACAAGTGAGCTCCCACTAGCCTTCTTGTAAACACAAGGCTCTTCTTAATTCTTGATGAAGCCAAACCCTTTGACTACCTCATCAATATGAAGATTCCAACTCTAAGAATCTTGATTCGGCCCATAAATAGACTTCCGCGACTTATAAATTTTCCAAGCATTTTCCAAATCGTCAAGACCTTCATGTTGTGTCATGTACACACCCTCACTTAGGTTTTCATTCAGGGAAGCCATCTTGACATCCATTTGCCATATCTCATAATCATAAAATGTGATAATTGCTCGGATGATCCAGATAGACTTAAGCATTGCGACGGGCAAAAATGTTTGATCATAATCTACACCTTGAATCTATTTGAAACCTTTCACCACCAATCGTGCCTTATAGAAGTGAACATTTCCATCAATGTCTATCTTTTTATTAAAGATCTATTTACACTCAATAGTTTTTACACCATCGGGTGGATAGACCATGTTCCAAACTTGGTTTTCTCGCATGGACTCCAATTTGGATATGATGGCTCTAAGCCATTTCTCAAAGTCTGGTCTCATCACTGCTTCCACATTGGTCTTGGGCTCGTCGTTGTCCAACAACAACACGTCGTGTTGTCCGGTGGTCAAAAATATGAACTTCTCCGACGCATAACTCACCCTCTCAGAACTTCGTGTGGCTAGTATCTCTATAACGGGCTCTGCAACACCATGCATATCCTATTGTGGTTTAGTGGGATCTAGAACACTTATAGTGGCTCTCAAACTTCTTCGTGATGCATCGTTCTCCCACTAACCCCTTTTGAGAGAAACTCTTTCTCAAAGAACACACCATTCTGAGCGACAAACACTTTGCCCTCTTCTTTATTACAAAAATAGTATCCTTTGGTTTCCCTTGCACTTTTTAGATTTAGGAGTGAGCTTTTCAGACGTCAAATATTTTACATACGCCTCACAACCCTAAATCTTTAGAAAATACAAACTAGAATGCCTCCCAGACCACATAACATATGGCGTCTTCTCTATTAAGTTAGATGGAACTCTATTTATCGTGAAAGCGGCAGTTTCTAGAGTGAGTCCCTAAAAGGATAATGGAACATCAACATGACTCATCATAGACCGAACCATGTCCAACAAAGTATTATTTATCTGCTCAGCCACTCCATTCCAGTTGGGCATGCCGGGTGGAGTCAGCTGTGGAATTATTCCACACTACTTTAGATGATCACTAAAATCATGGCTCAAATATTCACCTCCATGATAAGATTGTAGAAATTTAATTACCTTGCCCGTATTATTTTGTACTACATTTTGTAACTCCTTGAACTTTTCAAAGGACTCCCACTTATGCCTCATTAAGTAGACATAACCATATCTACTAAAGTCATTGGTAAAAGTATAAAAGTACTGAAAACCACCTCTTGCGACATGGCTCATTGGTCCACATACATTAGTATGTACAATGGCCAATAGCTCACTCGCCCTCGCACTTTGACTAGTGAAAGACGTCTTTTTCATTTTGCCAAGTAAGAAAGACTCACATGTGTCATATGATTGAAAATCAAATGACTCCAAAAGTCCATCTCTATGGAGCTTCTACACGCCCTTCTCATTTATATGGCCCAAACGATAATGCTAGACGTAGGTAGGATTCAAATCATTGATTCATTGTTTCTTTGTACTAATGTTATAAATGTGCGCATCTTCAAGACTCGGAATATATAATCCATTCACTAATGGACAAACACCATACAACATACCATTCGCAAATATTGAACAACACTTGTTCTTTATTATGAATTCAAAACCATTTTCTTCTAAACATGAAGAAGAGATAATGTTTTTGCCTAAGGCGGGAATAAAATAAAAATTATTCAACTCCAAAACTAATCCTGAAGGTAGTGACAATGAATAAACGCCGATGGCTAACGCTGCAACTTTTGCACCATTTCCGACGTGGACATCTAGTTCGCCACTAGCATATACTTTCTTGACCTACTGAGGCCCTACAATGATTTGCAAGTATGAATCATTGAACAGGTATCAAATAACCATGAATTATTTGGATGAGTGGCAAGATTAATTTCAATAACATTAATACTTGAAGTGGAAGTCACACTTCCCTTCTTGTTCTTCTCTTCTTCTAGATACACCTTGCACTTGTGATTCCAATTCCCAGGCTTGTGGCAATGGTGGCAAACATCAGAGCAATCAGGACCCGACTTGGAATTTCCAATCAGTTTAGGCTTCGCATTAGAGATCGTATCTGAAGTCTTAGCCTTGCCCTTCCTCTTTCTCTTTTGTCCTCCTTCTAAACCATCATCACATGATTGGGAGATTTCTTGATACTCTCAACAGTTTTGAGCATCCCATGCAACTTGGCTAGTGTCTTCTCCAGTCCATTGATATATAATTCATAATGAACGACTATAGGACCAAAAGTAGCGACCAGAGGGGGGTGAATGGGCGCCTAAAAAATTCTTTCGAATCAATGGCCTACTCCCAACACCCAACGCTCCTCAACAGACTTAGCAAAGAAAAGTAAAACAGACCAATAGAGCCTAAAATGATCTAGCCTAAAAACGATCAGTGTCCTAAACAAAGAGACATGAACACAGTGCTTAAAGGCATATTAATAAAGCATTTAAAATATAGGCACTTCACGCATCATCAAAAGAACCATCTGGTAAACAGCACGCAAAACGAGACAAAGTAGTACTGTTCGAAAAGTCTCTGAAACGAAGTTCGAAGCCCACAAAAATATTTCAGAGCCTACTGCGGCCTGGACAGACTTCGTTAAATACTCGAAATTTCTGAAGCCTGCTGAACGACCTTCGCAGTTTGCTCACTTTGAAATCAGTCCACAAAAATATTCCAAAGAACTTTGTACTCAGCGAAGCTACGGCTAACAACCTCCGAAGTAAGCCTCGCACACACTCCGGACAGCCACCTTCGCACGGATGTACGAAACAAACAACTCTGCATGAATCAGTGGATTTTTGAAGTATGTCCTGCAGACTTCGTTGTGATCACGTGAACACAAAACATTTCAGGGATACTTTGCACGAGCTAGGAACCAAAGTGCTACACAGACTCCGTAGGACCCACGCTAAGGCTCTGAACCCCTAGCCGAACCTAGGCGGAGCCACCTCGCCAACAAACTCCGTACTGGGTATACTTTGAACCTACATCAGACACTCTTCGAACACTTTCTTGCAAACTCCATCGGCGAAGCTACCAGAACCTTTGCAAGAAAACAAAAAGCACAAAGTGCAGACTAGGACCTAGCCTATGCCTCTTGTGAACCAAAAAAAACACAGCTGGCTAACAAGAAACCTTGCAACTAGTACCTAGAAGAAACTAGCTCCTGCAGCTACAAGTAGACTAGACAAAAAAGGCTATTCGTGCTAGAACCACACAACGCAGGAATAAATCAATTTCTGACCTGCTGTTCTGTTGTATTGACTCCTGAACACTCCTTGGCTGTCGTGTTGCAGAACATGCAGATACTCAAGTGCCTGGAAAACCGCACGCAATGCAACTGCTCATAGCTGTAGGCTACCACGTAGTGTTGGAGCAGCAAAGAACAGCTTAGGCTGCTGCGAGCTACAAAGCAAAGCAGATTAAACACACAAACAAAAACCGTGCCAAGCAAGGGAAACTTCAGTCACGAACAAAAACTCTCAACAGTAAAAATACTACTATGCACTAGTAGTCTGAAAGCTTGCACGCGAGACTACAGTTCCTATCAATAGGCTACTGTAGAAACAGAACTCCATGAAGCGAACTCTGAAGAGAAAACATACCAAATAGACACGCAGATCGAGGCAACAGAGTAATGACTTCACAGCGTGACGATTTGAAAACAACTCAGAGATATCAGAACCTGGATGGAGGATTTCCAGGCAAACGGTTGAAGAGAAACAGGAAATCTCTTGATGAACAGGAACACAAAATCGCTGGCGGCGCACACAGGAGAAAAATGACCCAATCCTTTTTATTAGTAAACTAATTTTTAGAAAGGGTAACCCTAACCCTAGGGATTGGGGCCCTATTTATTGGCAGCCCAATAGCCTAGGAAAATACCAAAAGACCCTTAGGGTTTTTACAGACGCTGAAATAAAATAGAAAAGACCAAACTGCCCTTAGGATATTTTTACAGACTCGACTGAGTGACTGTGGGCCTAAGGACAAAATAGTAAACTCCTATTTACAAATGACTTATCCGGAAGCAGAGCTTTCGTAGCGACTACGGCTTCGCCCCAGAATGGTCCGATCCGAGATCAACGGTCGTTAGTTTTGCGTCGAAACTGACAAAGCGTCCACCGACTTTGCACCAGGTACCCAGATTGGGCCGGCCTGATTCCGCAGCTCTCTCAGCCCAGCAATCGCTCGCTGCTCGTGTACCTGAGTCAATCCTGGTCAATAGCCCAGTGGATCCTCTGCTGCTCCTAGCCCATGTACCCGGATTGGGCCAGCCCGACTTCGCGGCCCCTCTGCCCGACAGTCGCTTGCTGCCCCCGTATACCTGAGTCACATGCGGCCCAGATACAACATGTCTTCTCCTCTCTTTGTGTCCTCTTGACTTCCATTGACAATGACTCATCACATCTGAAGCCATGAGGCTCATACTCTTCAGCATGGCTCCTCAATCTCGCCCTTGATGAGTGCATTGTCAACACTTCTCTTCATCAGCTCTCCAGTACCTGCGAGCACATATGGAAACACGAAAACAAAACACAAGAAAACAGTGAAGAGAAAAATAAATGTTTAACCCTAATTACCAAAAGTTGAACAAAAGCAAGAAAGCGGTCATTATGGTTAACCAAAAGTAAAAGCTAAAAACGAGTGCAATCTCAGAATTATCAACAAGGATATCCAAAGAGTAAGGACAAACGGGACAAAAACTCCCCCTAAAACAAATCCCAGAGAAAGCCAAAACTCCCCCTTAAACTCTTCTTCCAAAATTTCTCCCCCTTGTTGACAATTGGACTCATCAAGCGAGACTAAATGCACTCTAAAGAGACATAGACTCCCCTTGAAATGCAACTCCCCCTCAAAATAGGCAATGAATGCAACTGGGGTGCAGGTGGAATGTACAAAGCATGCTTCTCAGATATGATTGACTGCAATTACAACATGTAGCAGGTATAGCAAAAGACATATTGTTTAAGACACATGGCATGATCAGTGCAACAGATGATATCTAAAGAAAGTCATTAGCACACATTTTTTTAAATTTTTTGCAAACAAAAGCATCACCATATTTTCTAGTCGACAAGCTAGGTAAAGCATGAGATGAATAAGCTAACTGATATCTACCAAGATAAGCATTGTCCAAAACAAAGTGCTTCAGCAAACTTGTGTTATCTTTTTAATTTTTGGGCTTTTTCTTTTTCCTTTTTCATTTTTGCCAGGGGTTATTTGCATGTCAAACCTTATGCTGACCGACCAAGTCAAGCCTAGGCCAAAACTGGACCATCAGAAGCTTAAGACATTGGTCTTGACATACACTACACTGTCCTAGTTCATACCAAAGTGCTATGGTAAACATTCCAGAACAGTGCAATGCGACAAAGCAAACCCACCTGGATCTTTTCTACTCAAGCATAAAAAGGCATGGATTTTTCATTCATTTTGATTTTTTATCAATTTTATAGCACAATTCCATGTTTAAAGCATAAAGATGTCCAAGTTGCATATCTGCATCTAAGTGAGGAACTAGCTACAAGGCATGTAACAGATAGCAAAAGCATTCAGCCTACACATGCTAGTTACCAGAAGCAATGGTGATCATTTTTCAATTTTAAAGCATAAAAGCCATGCATATGATAGATATTAGACATATCATGTGAACTGAAGCAAAGCATGATCATCGACAAGTAATCAAAGCATATACAAGCTGGAATAAGTAAAGCAGTTCAATCATATAACAGAAGCAGGCTCAAAGTGTAATATTGAATATGTATGATATGAACACACACAAAAAGACTCAAGAAAAGAGTAAAGAAGAAAGAAAACTGACTCAAAATATCCTAAAAAGGATACACAACACTCAAATCCCCTAGTAAACGCTCAAAAGTAGACTGACCTAGGTTTTGGTGAAAATGTCAGCCAACTGATGATGGGTATCAACATGAACAAGGTCAATGAAACCTTTCTCATATTAATCCCTCAGAAAGTGAAAGCGCACATCAATGTGTTTGGTTTTTGAATGGAGACAAGGGTTTTTCCCTACACTAATTGCACTGGTGCTATCACAAAACAGAGGAACTCTAGTAGGAAAGAACAACCCAAAACCTCGCAAAGTGGAAATCATCCAAACCAACTATGAGCAGCCGCTAGCAGCAACTACATACTCAGCCTCAGTGGTCGAAAGTGCAACTCCAGACTGCTTTCGAGAAGACCAAGAGAAAAGAGAAGAACCAAGAAACTGGCAAGTACCGGAAGTCGACTTGCGATCCAACTGGCACCCACCAAAGTCAGTGTCCGAAAAGCCAGATAAATCAAGAGATGATGATGCTGAATAATAAAGACCTAGATCAGGCGCATTGGTGAGATACCTGAAAGATGCGCTTTACAGCCAACCGATGAGACGTGTGTGGTGAAGACTAGAAGCGCGCACACAGTCCCACAGTCAACTATATGTCTGGCCTCATCGTCGTCAGGTACAGCAGCGAACCGATCATCCTCAAAAATCTCTATCATTGACCTTGACGCCTCTCTGGTCCTTGTCCAGGCCCCTAGATGTACCCATTGGGGTCATCTAAGACTTCAGTTCTCCACCAAAGTCGAACTTCTTCAACATGTCCCGAGTGTACTTACCCTGGTGGATGAAGGTGCTATCCTTGGTCTGCTTGATCTGGAGCCCTAGGAAATACTTGAGCTCACCCATGAGGCTCATCTCGAACTCACTGTGCATCTACTCAGAAAACTTGGACACAAGAGCATCAGTAGTACCACCAAAAATGATATCGTCCATGTATATCTTAGCAACCAAGAAATCTGATGCATCTCTGAGCAAGAAAAGAGTTTTATCCACATAACCCATTACAAAGCCCTCCCCCAACAAAAACTGCTTCAACCAGTCATACCAAGCCAAGGGGTTTGCTTTAGACCGTATAAAGGTTTTTGCAGCTTAAAAACACGTAGAGGAAACTTTGGGTTTTCAAAACCGAGGGGCTGCCTAACATAGACTTCCTCCTCTATGTACCCGTTCAGAAAAGCAATCTTGACATCCATTTGAAAAAGCTTAAAACCCTTCGAAGCGGCAAAAGCTAAGAGAATGCGAATGGACTCAAGACGGGCAACAGGGGCGAAAGTCTCCTCAAAGTCAATACCCTCTTACTGGCAAAAAACCTGGGCCACTATTCGAGCTTTGTTGCGCACCACAACCCCATCTTCACCTTGCTTTTTCTTGAACACCCACTTGGTGCCTATGGGGTTGCATCCAGGTGGCAGCTCAACCAGTGTCCAAACCCGATTGCGGACAAAATTCTCAAGCTCTTCTTGCATAGCATTAATCCAATTCGAATCAGAAAGAGCATGAGAAATGTCTCTGGGCTCAAAAGATGCAACAAAAGTAGATTCAGCAAACACAGCAAGAGAGTCAATAGAAGAACGCAAAGTCCTCTCAGACAGATCACCGATGATGAGCTCTGAGGGGTGATCATGCTGAACTGCTCAGAATTCCTGGTGATCTAAAGTCACCTCACTGGAGTCAGCAGCTGGAACCTCTGGACTCAACTGAGGAGCTCGATCGAAGTGGAAGAAGTGATCAGAGGTCCACCCTCATCCTCAGTCGAAGTATCAAAAGGTGTGGGTTCTGCAGGCTGTGTAGAAGGCCCACCCTCATCAACAGCTGGAGCATCATCATTGTTGGGGGAAAATATCTCATCTTCGGGGTTATTGCCAAAGCAGCATGAAGACAGTCAACCAGTTCGAAGATTGTCCGAAGACCATCTTCGAAGATGCCCAGAACCTGGTTCGAAGCCCGAAGGCAGACATTGGTTCGAAGTATGCCTTCGAACCAAAGCCCTTCAGGATCTTTTTCTGCCAGCTAAGATGGAAGACTTATCTTCTATCCTATTAGATTAGTCTTTTACCATTTTAGCCCTATTAAGGAAACTGAATAGTTTCCTTAATGTCGGTTGTAATAGAGGGGTAAATAGGTCTTTTCCTTAATGTTTAGGCCTATAAATACCCCCCATTTCATCCTGTAATGAGGACCGATTACAAGTGAATCAATATACACTTTCGAACTATTCTAAGTTATTATCCTTTCGGAGGCTTAGAATAGTTTGCTTCGCAAACACTTCGTTTGTTAGTTTCTTTTCTACAGAAACCTGTTAGCGTAATCTTTTACGCCAACAGTTGGCGCCGTCCGTGGGGAACTTAGTCCAAAAAACTTCGTTCTCTACCAACCTTTTGCATCATGCCTCCTAAGCGGAGCGCACCTCGCAATCCTACTCGGAGGTCCTCTCGGATCTCCGGAGAGATACCCTTCGACACAGTCGAAGTCGGAGGGTCTTCGACTATCCCTCCACCTCTAACTCCGCAAGGGGCTTCTATCCCTCGAGGATACGAAACGTCTCCACCAACCCCTTCTACACTCCGACCGCCCGGAGCCACTCTGCCACCCTCCATTCCGATTGGAACTGATCATACCAGTTCTCAAGACCCGGAAGGTCCTTCCGGAGGAGATGAAGATATCCTTCGAGATATGGCCACTCAAATGGCCAATCTTCAAGCCGAGGTAGCGAGGTGGCGACAGGAGGCTGCGAACAGGCTTCGCCCTCAAGCCACCCCAGCTATCCCCGAAGTGCACGAAGACGACGATCTTGACTATCCCGAAGCCCCGGAGAACGCCTCTTACGACAATGAATCTCCGTTGCATCCCGAGCTTCAGAAGGTTCGCTTCGATCCGAGGTTCAAAGCTTCGAAGCTTAGCAAGTATGCCGGAGACGAAGATCCCAGTGAGTTTGCGCGTTCTTATGCCCTAGCAATTGAAGCTAGTGGCGGAGACAGAGAAACTATGGCGAAGTGTTTCCCGTTAGCCCTTCAAGGAGTGGCGTTGAGATGGTTCTGGTCTTTAAAACCAGGATCAATCACTTCATGGTCACAGTTGAAGAAGAAGTTCATAAGTAACTTTCAGGGCACCTTCGTGCCCCCCATGTCGACAGGAAGCCTTTTCCAAGTGAAACAGCTCCCCGGAGAAACTTTGAGGCAGTACTTCAAGCGCTTCGCTCACACGAAGTCGCAAATTCGGGGGCTGTCCATATCTTCGGTGGTTGATGCAGCTCGGGAAGGCGTCAGTCATAAAGGCCTTCTGGATAAATTGCATCGGAAGAGCATCACCACAGTATCACAGTTGATGTCGTACTTCGAGGAGTACTCGAAGTCGGAAGAAGGTTGGCTTCGGAGGACTACTGCTACTTCGACAGTGTTGACAGAAGTTAAAGCAGAGGTGAAGACTTCGGCTCAGCCGCAAGAACCAGTCTTCGAAGTGCAACATGATAGAAGAAGAGGGCAAAAGCACCCTCGCTCTGAGGTCTTAAACATTGCACCCCCGCAGAAGTTTGCACCAAGAGCTCCACAGTCTGCAGGGAACAAGTCCAGCGGCTGGAGGCCGCCAGGGAAAACGGCTGGCAAGGGCCAGACCCTTTTTTGCTGTATTCATGGAGAGAACCGAAGCCATGCAACTGACACCTGCAAGGCTATTCTTACCCTTCGGGGAGAATACTTGGAGAGAACTTCGGGTCGAGGTAGTACCGACCGAAGTCCACAAGCAGCAGTGCGCTCGGAGCCGGTCCAAGCTGTGGCGCGGATAGAAAATCTTGATGCTGCAAGGCATCCTCCGGTGGCCAATGTTATGCCACCTCCGAAGCAAGAAGAAGGGCAAGATAGAGGGAAGAGAGTAGTTCTCCCTATCTCCGGAGGAGGTACCCTCGGAAGCATGTCCAAGAGACAGCGAAGAGAGTACGTTCGAGAAGTAGGCCACATTGGAACTTCGTCATCTGCAGCTGCAATGCCGGAGTGGTCTCATGTTCCAATATCTTTCTCTGCGGAGGATGCAGCTGGTATCAAGTTCCCGCATGCAGATCCATTGGTTATTACTGCTGATATTGCGGGGACAGAAGTTCGAAGGGTGCTAATTGACGGAGGTAGCTCCGCAGATATCATATTTGTACAAGCCTTCGATCAGTTATGCATTTCCCGGAAGCATCTCCTTCCAGCGGCTCGTCCTCTGCAAGGCTTCGCAGGACCCCCGCTAGATGCACTTGGCCAGATAGGCCTGGAAGTAACCTTCGGAGAAGGTTTACTAGCCCGAACTGAAGAAGTTATCTTTGATGTGGTGGATGCCCCGTATGCTTATAATGTTATCTTTGGCCGAGGCATGTTGAATCAGTTCGGAGCTGTGGCGCATCACAATTACTTGTGCATGAAGATGCCCACACAATCAGGAGTTCTGACAGTCTTCAGAGATCAAGCCATAGCTCGGAGAGCAGAATATGGCCATGGTCCTCCTCTTGATCCGAGGCAAGTAAACAGTGTCCAAGATAATGGAGAAATTTTTTCAGCCTCCTCCGAAGCTTCGAAGAAGTCGTTTCCAAGACCAAGTCCCGAAGGAGAGATTGCAACGAAGATCATTGTCAAAGATGGTAAAGAATACACTTTTCAGTTTGGTAAAGATTTACCTCCCGAAGTTGCAACTTCCTTGGAAAAGGTTGTAGGAGAAAATTTGGATGTCTTCGCCTGGTCTGACGAAGATATCACCGGAGTCGATTGGGATATTATTGAGCACAGCTTGCTTGTAAACCCGAAGGCCCGGCCTGTTCGACAAGGGCTCCGGAAGATGTCCGCAGAGAGAGCTGCTCTAGCTAAGGACGAAGTTGAAAAACTGTTGAAGGCTGGGATTATCAGAGAGGTGGCCCATACAGAATGGCTAGCCAACCCAGTCTTCGTCAGGAAGAAGTCTTCCGGAAAGTGGCGCATGTGCATTGATTTCACGTCTTTGAATAAAGCGTGCCCACGTGACCCCTACCCCATGCCCCGAATTGATCAACTAGTTGACTCCACTGCAGGTTCGGAGTTACTAAGCTTCCTCGACGCGTACTCCGGATATCATCAAATATGGTTGAAGCGCGAAGATGAAATCAAGACGAGCTTTGTAACTCCTTCGGGAGTCTTCTGCTATGTAAGAATGCCCTTCGGCCTAAGAAATGCCGGGGCTACTTTTTCAAGATTAGTTGCTAAGGCTCTAGGTCATCAATTAGGTCGCAATGTGGAAGCCTATATGGATGATATTGTAATAAAGAGTGCTTTAAAGCACCAACATAGCCTAGACTTAGCAGAAACATTCAATAGCCTTCGGGCATGTGGGATCCGCCTTAACCCCGAAAAATGTATATTCGGAGCTAAGGCTGGAAAGTTGTTAGGGTACTTAGTTTCAAGTAGGGGAATTGAAGCTAGCCCTACTCAAATAACTGCGCTGCAGAAGATGGCTCCTCCGGAGAATTTAAAGCAAGTGCAAAAGCTGACTGGACGTCTGGCCGCACTTAGCAGGTTTTTATCAAGGTCTGCGGAGAGGAGCTTGCCAATATTTAAAGCTTTGAAAGGGTCCGAAGATTTTGCATGGACACCGGAGTGTCAGAAAAGCTTCGAAGATATTAAAGATTATCTCAGCAATCTTGCTACACTCACGGTGCCTATTGCGGACGAAACCCTACTCCTATATCTTGCAGCTACAGGTTCAGCTGTCAGCGCAGTCCTTGTCAGAGAAGCAGATATCAATGGGAAGTTGGTCCAAAATCCTGTCTATTTTGTATCCGAAGCATTGTCAGGAGCGAAGACAAGATACTCCGAACTTGAAAAGTTCGTTTATGCTCTGATAATGGCTTCGAGGAAGCTAAGACATTATTTTTTGGCTCATAATGTAATTGTACCAACTTCGTATCCTTTAGGAGATATGCTCCGAAGCAAAGATTCCACTGGAAGGATTGGAAAGTGGGCAGTAGAGCTAGCACCCTTCGGCATATCTTTCCTGGCAAGGACAGCTATCAAATCTCAAGTTCTAGCAGACTTCGTAGCAGAGTGGACTCCACCTGCGAAGTTGACTCCGGAGAAATCAGATGATGGAGTTTGGACTATTTACTCCGATGGGGCTTTTCAAGCATCCGGAGCAGGCATTGGGGCAGTATTAATTTCACCGTCAGGGCAAAGAGCAATGTACTCCGCAAGACTCAACTTTAAGTCTACCAATAATATAGCGGAGTATGAAGGAATATTATTGGGACTTCGGAAAGCACGTGCTCTAGGGGCTACAAGAATAATTATAAAAACAGATTCTCAGATAGTAGCAGGGCACGTAGACAAAAGTTTTCAGGTCCGACATCCACAGCTTGCAAAGTATTTGGAAGAAATTCGCAAGATCGAAGCACATTTCAAGGGTATTTCCATTCGGAGTATACCAAGAGCTGAAAACGTGCAAGCGGACATTTTAGCGAAGGCTCCTGCCGGAGCTGTGGATGTGCCTGACGAAGCTTTCTATGAGGAGCTCAATATACCTTCGGTGCCACAAGTTGCTTCTGCAGAGATTCTCTGCATTCCTAGTGCAGATTGGAAGGATTCAATCATAGAACTCTTGCAAGGAGGAACAAATTTGCCCGAAGAGCCCCAATTGTCAAGATTAAAGCTCAGAGCAAGAAACTATCAGCTAATCAACGGTATATTATACAAGGCCGGAGTATGTTCCCCTCTACTCCGATGTATATCTCAAGCCGAAGGCCAAGAAATTCTTCGAGAAATTCACGAAGGCCTTTGTGGAAGCCATTTAGCCCCTAGAGCTCTGGCAGGAAAAACACTTCGCCAGGGGCTTTATTGGCCCACAATAACAGCTGATGCGGAGAGCTTAGTCCGCACTTGCCAAGGATGCCAGTGGATGGGTCGACGGAGTCATCGCCCACCAACAGCTCTTCAAGTCATTGCTCCGGTATGGCCTATGGCCAGATGGGGTATGGATCTAATTGGTCCCTTTCCGTTAGCAAAGGGAAATCTGAAGTTCGCAGTGGTAGCTATTGAATATTTCTCTAAGTGGGTGGAAGCAGAACCCTTAACAGCTATCACTTCGAATAATGTACAGAAATTCTTCTGGAAAAACATTATTTGCCGGTTCGGAGTGCCTAGATATCTCACAGTTGATAATGGAACACAGTTCGACGCAGAACCCTTCAGGAAGTTTTGCGAAGACCTAGGCATTCAACTATGTTTTGCTGCAGTGAGACATCCTCAGTCGAATGGAGCAGTTGAGCGAGCCAATGGAAATATCTTATCAGGGCTAAATCGAAGAATAGTAGGATTATTAAAGGGACTGTGGACCGAAGAGCTTCCGAAGATTCTGTGGTCCATTCGGACTACGCAAACAAGGTCCACAGGTTTTACTCCGTTCAGACTACTATTCGGAGATGAAGCCATGACTCCAACGGAGCTCAAAGGAGGATCACTTCGCAGCACCGAACCAGACATCGAAGAAGAAAGACAAGCTTCGTTAGATTTGTTAGAAGAAACAAGGCTTCGAGCTGTAGCCAATTTATCAAAGTATCATCAGCAGACGAAGACTTGGTATGACCCGAAGGTTAAGCTCAGCGAGTTAAGACCGGGTCATCTTGTTCTACGAAGCATTATAGCACCAGGGAAGTTAGGCAATAAATGGGAAGGTCCATATCTAATCGTCCGCTCGGGGCGCCCTGGTTCATTTAAATTAGCTAATTTAGAAGGTGAAGAGTTAGCACATACTTGGCATGCGGAGCACCTAAAGCGATACTTCGCATAAGGGCTCCTTGTAATTCGCTTGTAATCACCTCTAAATTAATAAAGCATACACCCTGTGGCTTGCCTTCCCCTTGACGCTCCTAGTCTCCCGAGCGGACGCGCTGGGACGGAAGTCGTTCGAGAGGGAAGTGTATTAAGCAGGGCTGTATTTCCGGACTTCGAACCCTTAAAGTCGAAGCCTCCGGTGTGGTGGCTGAAATCCATCCGGAGCCCAAGCTGATACCTTGTAGGCATCCGTAAAAGAGCCAATACCACATTCTACGGAGTCCAAGCTTCGGCTGGTAGACTTCCGTAAAAAGAGCCGAAGGTGGCCAAAATCTGCGGAGTCCAAGCTGCAGCTTGTCAGACTTCCGTAAAAAGAGCCGAAGGTGGCCAAATTCTGCGAAGTCCAAGCTCCGGCTGGTAGACTTCTGCAAAAAAGAGCCCAAGTGGCCAAATTCTGCGAAGTCCAAGCTCCGGCTGGTAGACTTCTGCAAAAAAGAGCCCAAGTGGCCAAATTCTGCGAAGTCCAAGCTCCGGCTGGTAGACTTCTGCAAAAAAGAGCCCAAGTGGCCAAATTCTGCGAAGTCCAAGCTCCGGCTGGTAGACTTCTGCAAAAATAGCCGAAGGTGGCTACAATTTCTGCGAAATCCAAGCTCCGGCTGGTAGATTTCTGCAAATAACAGCCGAAGGTGGCTAAAGCAAAACAGCATTTAAGCCATGAGCTTCGAATGTCTGTTCATATGCGTCCAAAGTGGCAAATTTCTTAAGACACTAAAGTGTCCTCGAAGTTATCTTAATTGATTTCTTTCGTAAAGCAAACAAGGGTACCAAGTTACCATTCTTTTGACTACAAATAGTCGAAGATATTTCATAAGGTTTCAAAAGATCTTTAAAATGACAGAGGGGCTCCGAACCCCCAAAAAATTGTACTCCGAAGTTTTTTCTTTGCGCATAACCATCTTTGAATACAGTTCGAAGTTGCTTATACCCAAAGAGGGGCTAGTAAATATGGAGACAATTTTAAATCGGCATTCATTATTGAAACAAATGTGTTTACAGATTACATTATGAAAAATTGGTATCTATACCAAGAAGGAATCGGAGACCTCTTCGGTCCCGAGAGCTAGGGGTGGAACGACTAGTTCCAACATCGGAAGTTCTAAGAACTTTACGTTTAACTCTCTTTCTCCCCTTCGAAGCTCTAAAATCCTTCTGTTCTTGTTGAAGTTCGGCCCAAGTTCGAAGCCGCTCGGGGCTTCTCTCCCAGCTTCTAAGATCTTCAGATCTTTTATTTTGGGCTTCACCTTCGTCTTCGGACCAATTAGTGTCTTCAGAAGACGAGGTGTTTGCGTCGCTCTCTTTATCTTCCTCTTTAATAGAAGACAATACGTCTTTGATTACTTCGGGCGCAATAACGCCGGAGTCATCTCGAGGGATAAGAAAACGAGGACGCTTATAACTCTTTAGAAGCTCGAAAGTGTTCCACAATGAGCGAAGTTCGCTGTTAAGCTCTAACACTTCGATATCTTCGATAAGAGGCAAAGCCTAAAAATATAACAAACAAGATTTTCATTGATAAATGATTACAAGCACAAAGCTTTACACGGTTAAAAATCCTAAAACATTCCTAAACCTGTGGGTTTGAAGGAGGTTGGCTGCTCGAAGCTTGGCTTCGAACATGCTTCTGGCGTTGGCCTTCATCAATCCAAGCCTTGATCGCAGATCGACCTTCGGCTCTCCACGAAGTTTGGAAGGCCCGCCAAGCAGCAGCTACGCCTTCGGAAGGTTTGAGAAGTCGGTCGTCGTCGAAGGTGATTGGACCTCTTCCTGCGTCCGGAGTTATTGATCGGCCCAAATCCTCGTAATAGCGAAGCAGACCAACAGCAGACACATGTCCGGAGAGTTCTCCGTATCTAATGCCCGCCGTCTTCATCTGCTTCGCCACCCCTTGGATCCTTTTCAACCGGCGCAGAAGGCTGATGTTATCATCAGAAGGGAGAATTCCAGTAGTACCGAAGTACTCCAAGACTTCTAACAACTGATTCATAATCTCCGCAGCCACCTTCTCAGACTTCAACTTATCTTCATTCAGCGCATCCTTTGCCGAAGTAACTTCGTCCAAAACCCCAGAAAGCCTAGCATTCTCAGTGGTCAAAGTATTTTTCTGTGTCAACAATTGGCTAGCTTCCTCTTCAAGCCGGACGAGCCTAGATCCTGCAGTAGCATGCTCCGTCCGTAGTTTGTCAACTTCTGCTCGAAGCACAATCCTTTCCGCTTCGAGCTCTTTCTTTACAGCCTCCAAGCTTTGCCTGGCCCTTCGCTCTGTTAATATTGTATTATCCATTTGAGTCACTCGACTTTCAGAGATGTTAAAATTCCTTCGAAGAGTGCTATTTTCTTCCCGAAGCCGAGCGATTTCTTCGTCATTGCATAGACTTGCAGCTCGGGCCAAGACAGTTTGCTGCCAAAGTAAAAATCAAAGTAAATATTCATTCGAAGATAAATTCTATAATAATTTGCAGTTGTTTCATACCTGATAAGCTGTACGTTCAATAATGGCATTAAGCTCCGTCCTGTCAGCCTTGCGCAGGATGGCCACTAATTCAGTCTCCCCTATCTCACGACTAGCTCGATCCAAAGGTTCAAGCAAAGTCCGAAGACCAGTTGTTTGCCCTAAGAAAGGAGCCAGCAAGGGGAGCATGCTTATTGCCTCTTGGTCATCTTCGTTCAATGAAGGACCGGAGCTTTGGCCTGCGGACTTCGGAGCCACTGGAGTTCGAACCTCCCTGGAAGATTGGCTCTCGTCTGTTGAATCAGACGGAGTTGATTCGGAGCTTATAGCAGGCAGGGGCTCTATTTGTCTTTTGCCTCTTCCAGGCCCCTTTTGAGTAACTCTTGGGGCTGGCTCCGAAGTCGTCGATGGTTCGGGAATTATTTCCTCCTGGCGGACTTCTTCCATAGGAGTGGGTTCTGCAAAACAATCAAAAGTATTATACATAGTATAAAAATTCAAATAAATACAAAAGTTCTTCGAAATCTACCTTCGGCAGTCCGTGGAGGAGTCGTTGTCGGACTGATTGGTGGATCGAAAGCTAATTCTTCATCTGAATCAGCCGTTGAATCATGGACTACAGGAGCATCGTCCTGGGTAGTCCTTGCTGCTTCGTCGGGAATCGAAGCCATAGTGACTTCGACCCCACTTTCATCCACAGGAACTTCGTCCTGAGCTACATCTTCTTGAACTACCGAAGTCCTTGGTTGATCAACATTTTCTCCGGACTCCGGTACGTTCGCAGGTACTCCGGTTTGTGCGGCCCTTTGAGTTTCATTCTCTTCCAGTAGGCGCACAAGTAACCTTTCCACTTCTTCTTGGGAATCGGAAACGGAAGCTCTGGAGCTCGAAGGTATAGGATCTAAAGGTGCGAGGTTCTTCGGCTTCCGAGCCACCCTCTTCACCGGAGTTTTTACTGAACTTGAAGTTCCGGCTTCGGCTTTCCTTTTTTGAGGCCCTTTCTCCAAAGGCGCCCAATCCATCAGAGGGGGAGGAGTGAGTTTCAGCATTCCCCATACTCTGTTAAATCTTTCCCAACTCCCAACCAGCTTAATTCGCCACTCTTTTTCAGTCGGAGTTGGAACACCCAAGATTTTTTCCGAAGCCCTTATAATCTGTTCTGAAGTAACAGGGGCTGAAGATTCTACAAAATAAATAATTCAAGTCAGTTTTTCTTCGAAGTAAATATGTTTAATGCATGTTGTTTTCGAAGTTACCTGTAGGACTTGAAGTCAAGTTAATTCTCCGAAGGCCACCTTCGGAATCATCTTCGAAGATAATAGGCCAGTCAGCCATCAACGGAGGAATTTGAAGACCAATGAACTCTTCGGCCAAATCCCGCATACTGAGTCTTCGGCTAACTTTTTCAAGCAAGTTCAGACGGGCTTCGAATTGGCCTTCGTTAGGACGCACCAAAGCTTCTTTTCGGAACTGGATTTCTTTAAGAGGTCCAGCCAGAGGATTGCTTGCCCCGACTTCGGCATAGAACCATTTCAGCACCCAATCAGTATACCATCTAGCATTGATGGCTTTAGCAGGGAATCGCAGAGCGTATTCATCTCGAAGCCTGAAATTGATGCTTCCGAAGGCAACCACTACTTTTTCACCTCCGGAGCCTACGAAGGTCTTCGGCTGACAAGTTGCTCTATGCAATGCTGCGAAGATTTCAGCCCTCCCCTCACAACCTTCGGCTCTTAAGGCCCATTCAAAAATAGCTAATCTAGCTACTGCGTTCGGAGATAATTGAGGGAGAGTTATGTGGAACAGTTCGAGTACCTCTGCCAGGAAGTCCACTGCAGGAAGACCCAAACCGGCTTCGAAAAAGGCTTCGAACACTACTACTTCTCCGGGTCTAGGCACTGGAATCACTTCTTTCCCTGGTTTTCGAATCATAACTCCCGCACCAATATTTCCTCCTGCTGCCATTGCCAGGGACTCTCTTTTGCAGGTTGAAGGTCCTAATTCAAAGGATTGGTCCAAATATTTGATCGATGGAGGGCACAGACCTTGATCATCGGCGATTTGGGGATTTTTTCCCTTTGCCGCCATGGAAGATGTCGCCTGCATCGAAGGCGTCGCCGCCACTGTTGCCGCTGCCGCTGCCGCAGTCGCTTGTTGACGAACCAAGGTTGAAGGAGGTGCAGAGCCTTTGGTCTTCGCCATCGCAATCGCTGGATCGATCTGAGAGAGTGGAGACTAGGGCTCAAGAACTCGAAAGTTAGGGCTCAAGAACTCAAAGGGCTCAAAAGGCTTTTGACTGAGAGGAAGCAGTGAAAAGGTAATCGAGTAAGTTCTGGAGTTCTTTATTTATAGTCTAACTTTCCGTTTGTTACCGTTTGGGCTCTGCCCTTTCGCATTCCCGCCTGTTATTTTTCTCCGAAAATAACGCTTCGTACAACTCCGTTAGAAACAGAAACTAACGGTTATATTTTCTAAGTCTAAAAAGACTTTCGAACTTCCTGAGTCAGTTCTAAGATAGTTCGAAAAGTAATTATCTTATGACTGATTCGAAGTTCATATCTTCATGTATTTCGGAGATAAAACAAAAATCAATAACCCCTATGATTGGTTATCTTTTCTTTCCGTATACTGCTCTCCTAACGTTACAGGTCGAACGGAGAAGCGTATTCGAGGGGCTACTGTTGGGGGAAAATATCTCATCTTCGGGGTTATTGCCAAAGCAGCATGAAGACAGTCAACCAGTTCGAAGATTGTCCGAAGACCATCTTCGAAGATGCCCAGAACCTGGTTCGAAGCCCGAAGGCAGGCATTGGTTCGAAGTATGCCTTCGAACCAAAGCCCTTCAGGATCTTTTTCTGCCAGCTAAGATGGAAGACTTATCTTCTATCCTATTAGATTAGTCTTTTACCATTTTAGCCCTATTAAGGAAACTGAATAGTTTCCTTAATGTCGGTTGTAATAGAGGGGTAAATAGGTCTTTTCCTTAATGTTTAGGCCTATAAATACCCCCCATTTCATCCTGTAATGAGGACCGATTACAAGTGAATCAATATACACTTTCGAACTATTCTAAGTTATTATCCTTTCGGAGGCTTAGAACAGTTTGCTTCGCAAACACTTCGTTTGTTAGTTTCTTTTCTACAGAAACCTGTTAGCGTAATCTTTTACGCCAACAATCATCTTCCTCGAAGATGGACTCTCCGAGCTCACCATCTCTAGACAGCTCAAAAGAAGGAGTCAAAGAAGGCAAGGACTCATCAAAAGAAACCTCACAAGTCTCGACAAGCTACTGGGAGTCGAGGTTCCAAACACGGAAGCCTCGAGAATGCAAAGTATAACCAAGAAAGACTCCATCCCAGCAACGAGACTCAAACTTGTCCAAATGCCCTCCCTTCTTGAGCACAAAGCACATGCAGCCAAACGCTCGCAAGTGGCTCACCTTGGGTTGTCTGCCAGACCGCAACTCATATGAAGTCTTACCTAAGTAAGCTCTAAGAAAAATGCGGTTGGCCAGATAGCAAGCCGTGTTCATGGCTTCAGCCCAAAAGCGCCTAGGAGTCCTGTGCTCATCGAGCATCATCCTAGCCATCTCGACTAGCGTGCGGTTCTTTCGTTCCACAACGCCATTCTGTGGGGGAGTGTAAGGAGCATAAAACTAATGATCAAGACCCTGATCACTACAGAAGCTGACGAACTGAGAGTTCTTGAACTCAGAGCCGTTGTCAGAGCGAATCGCTCGCACCCGACCACTGTTCTCATTCTTTAGCTTCAAAATCAGGTCATGAACAAAATGGAAAGTCTCATCCTTAGACTCCATGAAGAAAACCCACGAAAATCGAGAAAAATCGTCGACGATAACAAGCGCGTACCACTTCCCACCGACTAAGCGTACTCGAGCTGGACCGATAGTGTCCATGTGTAACAGCTCTCCCGAGTACGAAGTCATCACCTGAGTCACAGGTGAGTGAGAAACGACAACCATTTTCCCATGACGACAGGGATGGCAAACTAGATCCTTCTCCATCTTAAGCTTGGGCAATCCTCGGATGAGATCCATAGAGCTCAATCTGACTAGCAGATCAAAACTCAAATGACCTAACCTCATATGCCACTTCCAGAGCTCAAAGGAGGATCCAGCAATCAAACAGCGAGAAGGGCCAAAAGAACTAGAGAAGTCAATCCAAAAAACCGTACCGAAGGGTAAGATCTAGCAAATCAAAGACCCTCTAGAATCAACCACAGAAGAACCGCCCTTCTTAAAACGAACCTCCAAACCATCCTCAAGAAGTTGTGAATCATAAATCAAATTGAAGTTCAAATTTCTAACAAAAGCAACGTTCTTCAAAGAGAAATGGTCAAAGATACGAATTGAGCCAATGTCGTGTACCTTCCCTTGACCACTGTTCCCGAAGGTGATGTATTCCTTGGAGCTCGGGGGAGAGAGACTAGAGAACCATCCGCGATGTCCTGTCATGTGGCGAGAGCATCCTGAGTCCATGATCCAAACGTCCTCCAGTCCCCGATCCTACACAATCAGTGGTTGTAAGGGGGAGCAAATGGTCTGGCACCATGTTTAGCAAAAGAACTAAACCAGTGTCCAGCCATCTACTCAAAAGACGGAAAGCAAAAACCATCAGAAGAGTTTGGACCAAAGCGCGGTCCATGGTTCTGCCTAAAACCTCGGCCCCGAGGTCCAGGACTGTAGCCAAAACAGCTTGGAGCTCTACCGGAGTGAACACCACCCTCTAGAGCACGGGCATGAAAGTCGTATCCTCTACCACCACCTACACGACGCGGCCTGGCCTCTAGCCTCTCCCCACATCGAGGAACTCTCAGTCTACCACCCTGCTGGTAGAACTGCTCCTGGCCACCACGAGCTCTCTCTACTCTCTCAACCCGCTTCCTCCTGAGATGCCCGTCTTTCTGACGAAACTCACAGTGGTAAGTGGGCTTCTTGGGATGTGGTTGAGGCTTGGGGTTCTTGGGCTTGGTGGTGTTGGGTGTAGTCTCCTTGGTGTGATAAGGTCCAAGAAGAGAGTCTAGAGAAGTGCGGAGGTGTTTGGGCTTTGGAACCCAGATGGGCTTCTTGGGTGGAGCTTTGGGCTGTTCTTGGAACACTCCATCCTTGGGCTGACTTGCCTGGAAAGACTCAGTGGAGTGAGTCTTGGGGTATCTCTGTTCCGGAGTCATTTTACTCCACTCCACTGCCCGGCTAATAGCGCTCTCAAAATCAGCCTTGGTGTAGGTGTAGCCTACCCCAAACCCATCCTACCTCTTAAACTGCTGGATCATCATGCCGAGCTATGGCTCTCTGGCACTCACCCAACTCAGGATTTGACGGAGGTAAATGTTCTCATTCTGAACATCCGCTAGCTCCTCTCTCAAGGAAGCTAGAACCTCCACCTGAGACAAGCAGGTCTCACACTCTCTATCAACCTGGACAGACTTCTCAGCTTTCAGCTTGATCAACTCCAATCTAAGAGACAAGCAGTTCTCACAGACAGTGGGTGGAACTGACAGTGTCTCAAGCTCTAGCCTAGTCTGCTCCAGCTCAGCTCTAACTCTCTCCAAATCAACCAATTGTTCATCACCCTTGGCTTTCAGCTCAGCTAAACTAGCTAGATGAGATGGGCAATCAACACAGGGCACGACGAAAGTGGCATGAGCATCTTTCAGCTCCAGCTGAGCGCTCTCAAGCTCAGTGACCAAAGCATCCCTCTCATCAACCCTTTCTATGTACCTGGACTTCAGAGTCGTCAGGTCACATAGCAACACCTCACACTTTGGGCACTCACTACCATCACCCAAGCAAGGAGAAGAAGATAGACTCTCAATTCTGCCGTTGGCCATGGCCAGCTCACTCTCAAGTTCATCTATCCTCTTCTTAGCCCCTCTAAGCAGTTTTTCCCGATATTTTAACTACTGACAATTACTTTCAAGTAAATCAATGATTTCATGTTCATAAGAGGATACCTTATCATTGTCGTTGTCGTCGGAGTCGTCGGAGTAGCCCTTTTCTTCCGTATCCCCAAGAGCCATTGAGCAAAAGCTCTTGCGGGATCTTCGGCGTTGATGTGAGCGGCTCTTCGGCCTGTCCCTGAAGGACATGAAGCAGAGGCCCGCTGGATCATCCTTGTCCTTCCCCTTCATGATGACAATCTCCTCATCGCTTGAGCTCGATGAAGAGGAAGAAGATGTAGACCGCTTGGAGTAGCATTTCTCCATCTCGGCGAAGAAGGCCTTGTCGCGCTTCTTGTTCTCATGCCGGTAGTCCTTCAGTGCCTTTCTGAAGAATCTGGTCTTTGGATTGACCTTTGTGAAGGAAGAGTTGTCGTGCTTGCTGGAGTCATAGAAGCCACCACCGGTACCCTTCTTGTGACCATTGCACTTACGGCAGTCGGCGATGAAGTGACCTAGATCACCACATTCAAAGCATCTGGATTTTGTGTCGTGTCTTTTGAACATTCGCTTATCATAGACACGACGCACCCGATTGTTAAACAGAGACAAGTCATCATCTCCTAACGACTCAAGCTGGTCCTCAGTGATAGACATCAAGGAGAACCCAGTACAGCTCACAGACGAGGGGTCAGTAGAAGGTGTAGCAAGGGCCAGGGTTTTTGATCCAGAGCCAGTGAGATTTGATCTCAACTGGGTATCAACCTTAGTGGCCATCAGCTTGCTAAACAACTCAGAAATTGTCAAGGTATCATAAGAGGTGCTCTCAATGATAGAGTATACCTTGATCTCCCAGATCTTAGGGTCCAAGGTATGGAGAACCTTGAGAGCCTACTCATGATCTGAGATCAGCTGAACTCCCTCGGCCTTGTTGGCTTGAAGCCTGTTGATGATCGATTGAAAAGAACCAAACAAAGCTTCAATAGATTCACCCGGCTTCTGTGTGAAATTTTCATATTCACGCTGGTAGGTCTGATCGAGTCGAGCCTTGACCTGGGCTGTCCCCTGATGGTGTGCCTGGAGGGTAGCCCAGATCTCTCTAGTAGTGGTGAGATGGCTCACATGCTCAAATTCAGTGGGACCTAATCCAGAAAACAAAATGTTCACCGCTTTGTTGTTGTTTTGAGGTTGGGCTATAATATCAGGAGAATTACGCTCAGCAACAGGCAACACTGTGAAAGTAGCGTGAACAAAAATGTCCCAAATGTCCGAGCTTTGGCTCATAAGATAGGCTCGCATGCGAATCTTCCAATAATTATAGCCATAAGCTTCAAAGGACGGGACCATTCCAGGAGAAGTCATGATCACTACCTGGGTTTAGAACCGGTTAACATATGGAAAAACCCTAACCAGGCTCTGATACCACTTGTAGGACTGAAAGTAGCGACCAGAGGGAGGTGAATGGGCACCTAAAAAATTCTTTCGAATCAATGGCCTACTCCCAACACCCAACGCTACTCAACAGACTTAGCAAAGAAAAGTAAAACAGACCAACAGAGCCTAAAATGATCTAGCCTAAAAACGACCGGTGTCCTAAACAAAGAGACGCCAACACAGTGCTTAAAGGCATATTAATAATGCATTTAAAATATAGGCACTTCACGCATCATCAAAAGAACCATCTGGTCAATAGCACGCAAAACGAGACAAAGTAGTACTGTTCAAAAAGTCTCTGAAACGAAGTTCGAAGCCCACAAAAATATTTCGTAGCCTACTACGGCCTGGACAGACCGTAGGACCGAAAGTAGCGACCAAAGGGGGGGGTGAATGGGTGCCTAAAAATTCTTTCGAATCTATGGCCTGCTCCCAACACCCAACGCACCTCAAGAGACTTAAGCAGCAAAACAGATCATCAAAGCCTAAAAGTATCTAGCCTAGAAACGACCGGTGTCCTAGACAAAGAAACACCATTACAGTGCTAATAGGCAGATAAACGAAGTATTCAAAACATGGCAGATCAAACTTCTCAGCAAATGATCTAAGTGCACATAGAACGAGATGAGAAGTTACTGTTCAAAATTTGTCTCCTGTTCGATACTTGGCGAAGCCTGCATGGTGCGAAGCATGTAGATGACGAAGCCTGCTTCAAATGTTGAAGCCCGCTTTGTAGTGTCGAAGCCTGCTTCAGAGTTCAATGTCGAAGTCTGTGCTGAAGGTTGATGTAGTCGAAGCTTGTCCGGAGGTGTCGTGCGAAGTTGGAAGATGTCGAAGGTGTGCTTCGAAGATGTTGTGCGAAGGTGTATACTGCGAGGTGGGCTTCGACAATGTATATCGAAGCCTACAGTCGAAGTACCTTCGCACAGTGCAAGGAAACGCAGCAAAGTATTCGTACAAACAGAGACTCTGAAGGCTGTCAGCGAATTACCTTCGAAACCAAAACTTCGATGCCTATACTCCGAAAAGAGAGCTTCGAACAAATTTCATAGAGAAGCAAGCTTCGAAAGAGAAGCGAAGCCAAACACACAGCAGCAAGACCAAATCGAAGCCTGTGACACAACCTTCGAAGTCAGCTTCCTTGAGGTATGACTACCAGAGTGGTAACCTTCGAAACAAAGTTCACCTTTGAACCAGAGTATACTGGTGTGCACACACAAGAAACCGAAGCCTAGACACACACTTCGATTCTCAACCTTCTAACGCACACACCGAGATCTATAGAAATGACAACAGCAGAATTCTCGGAAAACACACTTCGAGTGAAGTCTACCAGAGAGACATGCTTCAAAGCTAACTTCGAAACCTGTCGAAGTATGCTTCACAAAAACTGCCGAAGTATGTCAAAACAAAACCTTAGAACAGAGCACACTTCGATGCTAGGTTCCCAGTTCAAGTTCGGAGTTGAAAGTTCCAGAAAAGACTTTGGAGAAGTCTAGTCGAAGCCTGCTTCACAGAGCTGAAGGACTTCGAACAAAATAGGGGGCTCCGCCAGAAACAACACGAGACAAGCCAAGTACTATCTTCTCGATCAAAAGGCCATGTCAGGAAAAGCAAGGCTAGAGAACTAGCATACTGTAGCTACAGAAAATAGGTACTACTTGTTGCTACAGGAACAAGCAAGTACTACTAGTACTCCTCGGTCCGTAGAACAGAAGCAAATAGAGAAGATCGAATGCTCAGGAATAAAACAACGCACGCAACACGAAGCTGCAAAGCCACAAGAAATGCTGCACACCGAAAGACAGGAACAAAATCTTGCAGAATCTTGAAGAACAAGAGGAACTCACGATGAGCAAGATAGGAACCTGGCGGCGCCCATGAACAGGAGCAGGAGAAGGAAAAATTGATCCAATAGATTAGAAAAGTGATTTCATTCAAGGGTAACCTAACCCTAGGGATTGGGGCCCTATTTATAGGCTGCCCAATAGCTAGGAATATTCCACCAGCCCCTCACAGTTTTTTACAGATGCTTAAATAAAAGGAAAAGACCAAACTGCCCTTAGGATATTTTTACAGACTCGTCTGACTGACTGTGGGCCTAAGGACAAAATAGTAAACTCCTATTTACAGATGACTTATTTGGAAGCTAAGCTTTCGTAGCGACTACGGCTTCTCTTCAGGACAGTCTGATGCGAGATCAGCTGTTGGCGTAAAAGATTACGCTAACAGGTTTCTGTAGAAAAGAAACTAACAAACGAAGTGTTTGTGAAGCAAACTGTTCTAAGCCTCTGAAAGGATAATAGCTTAGAATAGTTCGAAAGTGTGTATTGAATCACTTGTATTCGGTCCCTATTACAGGGTGAAATGGGGGGTATTTATAGGCCTAAACATTAAGGAAAAGACCTATTTACCCCTCTATTACAACCGACATTAAGGAAACTATTCGGTTTCCTTAATAGGGCTAAAATGGTAAAAGACTAATCTAATAGGATAAAAGTTAAGTCTTCCATCTTAGCTGGTAAAAAAGATCTTGAAGGGCTTTAGTTCGAAGACATACTTCGAACTAGTGCCTGTCTTCGGGCTTCGAACGGGGTTCTGAGCATCTTCGAAGATGATCTTCGGACAATCTTCGAACTGGTTGACTGTCTTTATGCTGCTTCGGCAATAACCCCGAAGATGATATATTTTCCCCCAACAGTAGCCCCTCGAATACGCTTCTCCGTTCGACCTGTAACGTTTAGGAGAGCAGTATACGCAAGAAAAGTAATCATGCGTAGGGGTTAACAGATTTATATCGTCTCCGAACAATTTGGAGATATATGCTTCGGATTGGTATTCGAAGGAGTTACATTCGAAGTAACTTAGAAGTATCTTTTAGAAAGACTGAAGACTTTCCAGACTTAGAAAAAATAGCCGTTAACCTGTTTCTTCTAACGGAAGTTAAACCATCCGTTATTTTCGGAGGAAAATAACGGGCGAGAATGCGAAAGGGCAGAACCCAAACGGTAACAAACGGAACATTTGGGCTATAAATAAAGGGCTTAAAACTTACCCGATTACCTTTTCACCGCTTTCTCACAGTCAAAAGCTTTTTGAGCCCCTTGAGTTCTTGAGCCCTAGCCTTTGATTTCTTGAGCCCTAGCCTCCATTTCCTCAGAACAATCCAGCGATCGTGATGGTGAAGACCAAGGGATCTGCGCCTCCTTCGGCCTTGGCTCGGCAACAGGCGGCCGCAGCGGCAGCAGCGGCAGCATTGGCGGCGGCACCCTCGATGCAGGCGGCAACATCCATGGCGGCAGGGGGGAGAAATCCCCAAATCGCCGATGACCAAGGTCTGTGCCCACCGTCGACCAAATACTTGGATCAGTCTTTTGAGTTAGGGCCTTCTACCTGCAAGAGAGAGTCTTTGGCAATCACAGCAGGGGGAAAGATTAGTAATGGAGTTATGATTCGGAAGCCGGGCAAAGAATCGATTCCATCACCAAGACCCGGAGAGGTTGTAGTATTCGAAGCTTTTTTCGAAGCAGGCTTGGGCCTCCCTGCTGTGGATTTCTTGGCCGAAGTACTTGACCTGTTCCATGTAACCCTCCCCCAGCTATCTCCGAATGCTGTAGCTAGATTAGCTATCTTCGAGTGGGCGCTGAGAGCCAAAGGTTGTGAGGGGAGGGCTGAAATCTTCGCTGCACTTCATAGAGCAACTTGTCAGCCGAAGACCTTCGTAGGCTCCGGAGGTGAGAAAGTGGTGGTTGCCTTCGGAAGCATTAATTTTAGGCTTCGAGACGAATATGCCCTGCAATTCCCTGCTAAGGCCATCAATGCTAGATGGTACACCGATTGGGTCCTGAGGTGGTTTTATGCCGAAGTCGGAGCGAGCAGTCCTCTGGCTGGGCCCCTCAAAGAAATCCAATTCCGGAAGGAAGCCTTAGTGCAACATGACGAAGGCCAGCTCGAAGCTCGCCTCAACTTGCTTCAGAAAATCAGCCGAAGGTTAAGCATGCGGGACTTAGCCGAAGAATTCCTCGGATTGCAAATTCCTCCGCTGATGGCCAACTGGCCTATCGTCTTCGAGGATGACTCGGAAGGCGGTCTTCGCAAGATCAATTATACTTCAAGCCCTGCAGGTAACTTCGAAACCAACATGCATTGTACATATTTACTTCGAAGAAAAACTAACTCGAATTATTTTTTAGCTTCTTCAGCCCCTATTACTTCAGAGAAAATTGTAAGGGCTTCGGAGAAGATTCTGGGTGCCCCAACTCCGTCGGAAAAAGAATGGCGAATCAAATTGGTCGGAAGTTGGGAGCGATTTAACAGAGTATGGGGAATGTTGGAGTTAACTCCGCCCCCTCTGATGGACTGGGTGCCTCAGGAGAAAGGACCCAAGAAAAGAGTGGCTGAAGCTGGAGCTTCTATCTCTGCAAAGACTCCGGTGAAGAAGGTGGCTCGGAAGCCGAAGAACCTCGCACCTTTAGATCCTGTACCTTCGAGCTCAAGAGCTTCGATCTCTGGTTCTAAAGAAGATGAAGGTATATTATTAGTGAAATTGATTGATGAAGATGCAGCTCAACGAAGTATTCACATTGAAGATACTGCAGGTATACCGGAGCCCCAAGCCAACATCGACGAAGTAAGAGCTCCGGATACCCAGGAGGAACAAATCGAAGCCCCTATGGGTGGAGATGAAGTCGAAGTTCCTGCAACTTCGGTTGTGGAGGAAAGGACTACTCACGGAGATGCTCCGACAGCGGAGAATCTAACTGCGGAGTCAGATGATGACTTCACTTTTGATCCTCCGATCAGTCCAGTGCTCGATCATCCGGAGGATGTCGAAGGTAAATTTCGCATAATCTTTATCAATTTATGCAAAATTATACAATGTATAATATTTTTGTTTTTTCAGAGCCTCCTGTTGTCGAAGTATCTCACGAAGATACAATTCAAAGGCCTTCGACAACTTCGGAGCCACACCCGGATGTTACTCAACAGGGGCCTAGAAGAGGTAAAAGACACATAGAGCCTCTCCCTACTCAAGGATCGACTTCATCTGAGTCAACAGATGAAAGTGAATCAACTGAGGGGGGCCATCTTCAGAAGTTCCAAGGGCCTCAGAAGAACTCTCCGGACCTTCGCTAAGCAGAGCTGATCAGAAGGCTTCGGTAATGCTTCCTCTCTTAACTCCTTTTTTGGAGGAGAGAACCGGACTTCGGACTCTGGTTAAACCTTTGGGTGAAGCCAGTCGCAAAGTCGGGGAAACAGAACTGGTAGGCCTCTTGAGCAGGGCGAAAAGTTCGGAGCTTAACATTGCTATAGAAAGAGCAGCTTATCAGGTACAAAGCATCTTCGAACCAAATAGCGAATTATATATGAATAATTTCTTATTTCTGTTTTTCTCTTTTTCTTAGCAAGCAGTCTTAGCCCGCGCCGCAGCTTTATCGGGCGAAAATGAAATTGCTCAACTTCGAGAAGAAAACGAAGCTCTTCAAAGAAATTTTAACTTCTCCGAAGGTCGAGTAGCTCAGATGGATAATGTAATATTAGCAGAGCGAAGGGCTAGGCAAAGCTTAGAGGCTGCGAAGAAAGAGCTCGAAGCAGAAAGAATTGTGCTTCGAGCGGAGGTTGAAAGACTGCGGAAGGAGGATGCTGCTAAGGGGTCCGAACTTGTGAGGCTCCAAGAAGAGGCTAGCCAACTCCTGACTCAAAAGAATACTTTGACTACGGAGAATGCTAGAATTTCCGGAGTTCTAGCAGAAACGACTTCGGTCAAGGATGCACTTATTGAGGAAAAGCTTAAGTCTGAGAAGGTGGCTTCGGAGGTCATCGAGCAGATGCTGGGTGTCTTGGAGTACTTCGGTACTACTGGATCACTACCTTCGGATGACAATGTGACTCTGCTGCGCCGGTTAAAGAGGATCCAAGGAGCAGCGAAGCAAATGAAGACTGCAGGCATGCGTTATGGAGAACTCTCCGGACAAGTGTCTGCCCTTGGATTGCTTCGTTACTACGAGGATTTGGGCCGAACAATTACTCCGAGCGCAGAGGGCTCCATCACCTTCGACGACGCAAGACTTTTGACTCCTTCCGAAGGCGTGACTGCCGCCTGGCGAGCCTTTCAAACTTCATGGAGAGCCGAAGGTCGTTCTGCGATCAAGGCTTGGATTGATGAAGGGCAACGCCAGAAGCAAGTTCGGAGCCAAGCTTCGAGCAGTCAACCTCCTTCGAACCCGCAGGTTTAGGAATATTTTAGGATTTCTAACCATGTAAAGCTTTATGCTTGTAAACATTTATCAATGAAAGTCTTGTTTGTCATATTTTTAGGCTTTGCCTCTTATGGAAGATATCGAAGTGTTAGAGCTTAACAGCGAACTTCGTTCATTGTGGAACACCTTCGAACTTCTAAAGAGTTATAAGCGTCCTCGATTTCTTATTCCTTGAGATGACTCCGGCGTAATTGCGCCCGAAGTAATCAAAGACGTATTGTCTTATATTAAAGAGGAAGATAAAGAGATTGACGCAAACACCTCGTCTTCTGAAGACACTAATTGGTCTGAAGACGAAGGTGAAGCCCAAAATAAAAGATCTGAAGATCTTAGAAGCTGGGAAAGAAGCCCCGAGCGGCTTCGAACTTGGGCCGAGCTTCAACAAGAACAGAAGGATTTTAGAGCTTCGAAGGGGAGGAAGAGAGTTAAACGTAAAGTTCTTAGAACTTCCGATGTTGAAACTAGTCGTTCCACTCCTAGCTCTCGGGACCGAAGAGGTCTCCGATTCCTTCTTGGTATAGATACCAATTTTTCATAGTGTAATCTGTAAACACATTTATTTTAATAATGAATGCCGATTTAAAATTGTCTCCATATTTACTAGCCCCTCTTTGGGTATAAGCAACTTCGAAATGTATTCAAAGATGGTTATGCGCAAAGAAAAAACTTCGGAGTACAATTTTTTGGGGGTTCGGAGCCCCTCTGTCATTTAAAGATGTTTTGAAATCTTATGAAATGTCTTCGACTTTTTGTAGTCAAAAGAATGGTAACTTGGTACCTTTGTTTAACGAAAGAAATCAATTGAGATAACTTTCAGGACACTTTAGTGTCTTAAGAAATTTGTCACTTTGGACTTATATGAACAGACATTCGAAGCTCATGGCTCAAATGCTGTTTTGCTTTAGCCACCTTCGGCTATTTGTGCAGAAGTCTACCAGCCAATGGCTTGGACTTCGCAGAATTTGGCCACCTTCGGCTCTTTTTACGGATGTCTACCAGCCAATGGCTTGGACTCCGTATAAATGTAGCCACCTTCGGCTATTTTTGCAGAAGTCTACCAGCCAATGGCTTGGACTTCGCAGAATTTGGCCACCTTCGGCTCTTTTTACGGATGTCTGCAAGCTGCAGCTTGGACTCCGCAGATTTTGGCCACCTTCGGCTCTTTTTACGGAAGTCTACCAGCCAATGGCTTGGACTCCGTAGAATGTGGTATTGGCTCTTTTACGGATGCCTACAAGCCGTGGCCTGGGCTCCGGATGGATTTCAGCCACCACACCGGAGGCTTCGACTTTATGGGTACGAAGTCCGGAAATACAGCCCAGCTTAATGACACTTCCCTCTCAGTCGACCCCACAGTTCCAGCGCGTTCACTCGGGAAGCTGGGAGTGTATGAGGGGAAGGCAACTATCAGGGTGTATGCTTTATTAATTTAGAGGTGATTACAAGCGAATTACAAGGAGCCCTTATGCGAAGTATCGCTTTAGGTGCTCCGCATGCCAAGTATGTGCTAACTCTTCACCTTCTAAATTAGCTAATTTGAATGAACCAGGGCGCCCTGAGCGGACAATTAGATATGGACCTTCCCATTTATTGCCTAACTTCCCTGGTGCTATAATGCTTCCTAGAACAAGATGACCCGGCCTTAACTCGCTGAGCTTAACCTTCGGGTCATACCAAGTCTTCGTCTGCTGATGATACTTTGATAAATTAGCTACCGCTCGAAGTTTTGTTTCTTCTGACAAATCTAACGAAGCTTGTCTTTCTTCTTCGATGTCTGGTTCGGTGCTGCGAAATGATCCCCCTTTGAGCTCTGTTGGAGTCATAGCTTCATCTCCGAATAGTAGTCTGAACGGAGTAAAACCTGTGGACCTTGTTTGCGTAGTCCTAATGGACCACAGAATCTTCGGAAGCTCTTCGGTCCACAGTCCCTTTGATAATCCTACTATTCTTCGATTTAGCCCTGATAAAATATTTCCATTGGCTCGCTCAATGGCTCCATTCGACTGAGGATGTCTCACTGCAGCAAAACATAGTTGAATGCCTAGGTCTTCGCAAAACTTCCTGAAGGGTTCTGCGTCGAACTGTGTTCCATTATCAACTGTGAGATATCTAGGCACTCCGAACCGACAAATAATATTCTTCCAGAAGAATTTCTGTACATTGTTCGAAGTGATAGCTGTTAAGGGCTCTGCTTCTACCCACTTAGAAAAATATTCAATATCTACCACTGCGAACTTCAGATTTCCCTTTGCTAACGGAAAGGGACCAATTAGATCCATACCCCATCTGGCCATAGGCCATACCGGAGCAATGACTTGAAGAGCTGTTGGTGGGCGATGACTCCGTCGACCCATCCACTGGCATCCTTGACAAGTGCGGACCAAGCTCTCCGCATCAGCTGTTATTGTGGGCCAATAAAGCCCCTGGCGAAGTGTTTTTCCTGCCAGAGCTCTAGGGGCTAAATGGCTTCCACAAAGGCCTTCGTGAATTTCTCGAAGAATTTCTTGGCCTTCGGTTTGAGATATACATCGGAGTAGAGGGGAACATACTCCGGCCTTGTATAATATACCGTTGATTAACTGATAGTTTCTTGCTCTGAGCTTTAATCTTGACATTTGGGGCTCTTCGGGCAAATTTGTTCCTCCTTGCAAGAGTTCTATGATCGAATCTTTCCAATCTGCACTAGGAATGCAAAGAATCTCCGCAGAGGCAATTTGTGGCACCGAAGGTACATTGAGCTCCTCATAGAAAGCTTCGTCAGGCACATCAACAGCTCCGGCTGCAGCCTTCGCTAAAATGTCCGCTTGCACATTTTCAGCTCTTGGTATACTCCGAATGGAAATACCTTTGAAGTGTGCTTCGATCTTGCGAATTTCTTCTAAATACTTTGCAAGCTGTGGATGTCGGACTTGAAAACTTTTGTCTACGTGCCCTGCTACTATCTGAGAATCTGTTTTTATAATTATCCTTGTAGCCCCTAGAGCACGTGCTTTCCGGAGTCCCAATAAAATCCCTTCGTACTCCGCTATATTATTGGTAGACTTAAAGTTGAGTCTTGCGGAGTACATTGCTCTTTGCCCTGACGGTGAAATCAATACTGCCCCAATGCCTGCTCCGGATGCTTGGAAAGCCCCATCGGAGTAAATAATCCAGACTCCGTCATCTGATTTCTCTGGAATCAACTTCGCAGGTGGAGTCCACTCTGCTACGAAGTCTGCTAGGACTTGAGATTTGATAGCTGTCCTTGCCAGGAAAGATATGCCGAAGGGTGCTAGCTCTACTGCCCACTTTCCAATCCTTCCGGTGGAATCTTTGCTTCGGAGCATATCTCCTAAAGGATACGAAGTTGGTACAATTACATTGTGAGCCAAAAAATAATGTCTTAGCTTCCTCGAAGCCATTATCAGAGCATAAACGAACTTCTCAAGTTCGGAGTATCTTGTCTTCGCTCCTGACAATGCTTCGGATACAAAATAAACAGGATTTTGGACCAACTTCCCATTGATATCCGCTTCTCTGACAAGGACTGCGCTGACAGCTGAACCTGTAGCTGCAAGATACAGAAGTAGGGTTTCGTCCGCAACAGGCACCGTGAGTGTAGCAAGATTGCTGAGATAATCTTTAATATCTTCGAAGCTTTTCTGACACTCCGGTGTCCATGCAAAATCTTCGGACCCTTTCAAAGCTTTAAATATTGGCAAGCTCCTCTCCGCAGACCTTGATAAAAACCTGCTAAGTGCGGCCAGACGTCCAGTCAGCTTTTGCACTTGCTTTAAATTCTCCGGAGGAGCCATCTTCTGCAGCGCAGTTATTTGAGTAGGGCTAGCTTCAATTCCCCTGCTTGAAACTAAGTACCCTAACAACTTTCCAGCCTTAGCTCCGAATATACATTTTTCGGGGTTAAGACGGATCCCACATGCCCGAAGGCTATTGAATGTTTCTGCTAAGTCTAGGCTATGCTGGTGCTTTAAAGCACTCTTTATTACAATATCATCCATATAGGCCTCCACATTGCGACCTAGTTGATGACCTAGAGCCTTAGCAACTAATCTTGAAAAAGTAGCCCCGGCATTTCTTAGGCCGAAGGGCATTCTTACATAGCAAAAGATTCCCGAAGGAGTTACAAAGCTCGTTTTGATTTCATCTTCGCGCTTCAACCATATTTGATGATAACCGGAATACGCGTCAAGGAAGCTTAGTAACTCCGAACCTGCAGTGGAGTCAACTAGTTGATCAATTCGGGGCATGGGGTAGGGGTCACGTGGGCACGCTTTATTCAGAGATGTGAAATCAATGCACATGCGCCACTTCCCGGAAGACTTCTTCCTGACGAAGACTGGGTTGGCTAACCATTCTGTATGGGCCACTTCTCTGATAATCCCAGCCTTCAACAGTTTTTCAACTTTGTCCTTAGCTAGAGCAGCTCTCTCTGTGGACATCTTCCGGAGTCCTTGTCGAACAGGCCGGGCCTTCGGGTTTACAAGCAAACTGTGCTCAATAATATCCCGATCGACTCCGGTGATATCTTCGTCAGACCAAGCGAAGACATCCAAATTTTCTTCCACGACTTTTTCCAAGGAGGTTGCAACTTCGGGAGGTAAATCTTTACCAAATTGGAAAGTGTATTCTTTACCATCTTTAACAATGATCTTCGTTGCAATCTCTCCTTCGGGACTTGGTCTCGGAAACGACTTCTTCGAAGCTTCAGATGAGGCTGAAAAAATTTCTTCATTATCTTGGACACTATTCACTTGCCTCGGATCAAGAGGAGGACCGTGACCATATTCTGCCCTCCGAGCCATGGCTTGATCTCCGAAGATTGTCAGGACTCCTGCTTGTGTGGGCATTTTCATGCATAAGTAGTTGTGATGCGCCACAGCTCCGAACTGATTCAACATGCCCCGTCCGAAGATGACATTATAAGCATACGGGGCATCTACCACATCAAAGATAACCTCTTCAGTTCGGGCTAGTAAACCTTCTCCGAAGGTTACTTCCAAGCCTATCTGGCCAAGTGCATCAAGCGGAGGTCCTGCGAAGCCTTGCAGAGGACGAGCCGCTGGGAGGAGATGCTTCCGGGAAATACATAACTGATCGAAGGCTTGTACAAAGATGATATCTGCCGAGCTACCTCCGTCAATTAGTACCCTTCGGACTTCAGTCCCTGCAATATCAGCAGTGATAACCAATGGATCTGCATGCGGGAACTTAATACCAGCTGCATCCTCCGCAGAGAAAGATATTGGAACATGAGACCACTCCGGCATTGCAGCTGCAGATGACGAAGTCCCAATATGGCCTACTTCCCGAACATACTCTCTTCGCTGTCTCTTGGACATGCTTCCGAGGGTACCTCCTCCGGAGATAGGGAGAACTACTCTCTTTCCTCTATCTTGCCCTTCCTCTTGCTTCGGAGGTGGCATAACATTGGCCACCGGAGGGTGCCTTGCAGCATCAAAATTTTCTATCCGCGCTACAGCCTGGACCGGGTCTGGGCGCGCTGCTGCTGGACTTTGGTCGGTACTACCTCGACCCGAAGTTCTTTCCAAGTATTCTCCCCTTAGGGTAAGGATAGCCTTGCAAGTGTCAGTTGCATGGCTTCGATTCTCTCCATGAATACAGCAAAAAAGGGTCTGGCCCTTGCTAGCTGCTTTCCCTGGCGGCCTCCAGCCGCTGGACTTGTTCCCCGCAGACTGTGGAGCTCTTGGTGCAAACTTCTGTGGGGGTGCAATGTTTAAGACTTCAGAGCGAGGGTGCTTTTGCCCTCTTCTTCGCTCATGCTGCGCTTCGAAGACTGGTTCCTGCGGCTGTGCCGAAGTCTTCACCTCTGTTTTAACTTCTTGCAATACCGTTGAAGCAGCAGCAGTCCTCCGAAGCCATCCTTCCTCTGACCTCGCATACTCCTCGAAGTATGACATCAGCTGTGATACTGTGGTGATGCTCTTCCGATGCAGTTTATCCAGAAGGCCTTTATGACTGACGCCTTCCCGAGCCGCATCAACCACCGAGGATGTGGACAGCCCCCGAATTTGCGACTTCGTGTGAGCGAAGCGCTTGAAGTACTGCCTCAATGTTTCTCCGGGGAGCTGTTTCACTTGGAAAAGGCTTCCTGTTGACATGGGAGGCACGAAGGTGCCCTGAAAGTTACTTATAAACTTCCTCTTCAACTGTGACCATGAATTGATTGATCCTGGCTTTAAAGACCAGAACCATCTCAACGCCACTCCTTGAAGAGCTAACGGGAAGCACTTCGCCATAGTGTCTCTGTCTCCGCCGCTAGCCTCAATCGCTAGGGCATAAGAACGCGCGAACTCTCCGGGATCTTCATCTCCGGCATACTTACAGAGCTTCGAAGTTTTGAACTTTGGATCGAAGCGAACCTTCTGCAGCTCAGGATGCAACGGAGATTCATTGTCGTAAGAGGCGTTCTCTGGGGCTTCGGGATAACCAAGATCGTCGTCTTCGGGCACTTCGGGGATAGCTGGGGTGGCTTGAGAGCGAAGCCTGTTCGCAGCCTCTTGTCGCCACCTCGCTACCTCAGCTTGAAGGTTGGCCATTTGAGTGGCCATGTCTCCAAGGCTATCTTCATCTCCTCCGGAAGGACCTTCCGGGTCTTGAGAACTGGTATGATCAGTTCGAATCGGGATGGAGGGTGGCGGAATGACTCCGGACGGTCGGAGTATGGAAGGGGTCGGCGAAGAGGTTTCATATCCTCGAGGGATAGAAGCCCCTTGCGGAGTTTGAGGTGGAGGGATAGTCGAAGACCCTCCGACTTCGACTGTGTCGAAGGGTATCTCTCCGGAGATCCGAGAGGACCTCCGAGTGGGATTGCGAGGTGCGCTCCGTTTAGGAGGCATGATGTAAGAAGTTGGTAGAGAACGAAGTTTTTTGGACTAGGTTCCCCACGGACGGCGCCAACTGTTGGCGTAAAAGATTACGCTAACAGGTTTCTGTAGAAAAGAAACTAACAAACGAAGTGTTTGTGAAGCAAACTGTTCTAAGCCTCCGAAAGGATAATAGCTTAGAATAGTTCGAAAGTGTGTATTGAATCACTTGTATTCGGTCCCTATTACAGGGTGAAATGGCGGGTATTTATAGGCCTAAACATTAAGGAAAAGACCTATTTACCCCTCTATTACAACCGACATTAAGGAAACTATTCGGTTTCCTTAATAGGGCTAAAATGGTAAAAGACTAATCTAATAGGATAAAAGTTAAGTCTTCCATCTTAGCTGGCAGAAAAGATCTTGAAGGGCTTTAGTTCGAAGACATACTTCGAACTAGTGCCTGTCTTCGGGCTTCGAACGGGGTTCTGAGCATCTTCGAAGATGATCTTCGGACAATCTTCGAACTGGTTGACTGTCTTTATGCTGCTTCGGCAATAACCCCGAAGATGATATATTTTCCCCCAACATCAGCAGTCATCAGTTTTGCGCCAACACTGACAAAGCCTCCACCGACTTTGCACTAGGTACCCGGATTGGGCCGGCCCGATTCCGCAGCTCTCTCAGCCCGGCAATCACTCACCGCCCGTGTACCTGAGTCAATCCTGGTCAATAGCCTAGTGGATCCTCTGCTGCTCCTAGCCCATGTACCCGGATTGGGCCAGCCAGACTTCACGACCCCTTTGCCCAAAAGTCGCTCGCTGCCCGTGTACCTGAGTCACACGCCGCCCAGACACAGCAAATCACCTCTCTTCTTCTGTCCTCTTTGACTACCATTGACAATGACTCATCACATCTGGAGCCATGAGGCCCACGCTCTTCAGCATGGCTCCTCAATCTCCCCCTTGATGAGTGCATTGTCAACACTTCTCTTCAATAGCTCTTCAGTACCTGCGAACACATGTGGAAACACGAAAACAAAACACAAGAAAGCAGAGAAGAAGAAAATAAAGTAAAAGTTTAACCCTAGTGACCAAAAGCCGAACAAAAGCAAGAAACGGTCATTATGGTTAACCAACGGTAAAAGCTCAAAAACGAGTGCAATCTCAGAATCATCAACAAGGATAACAAAAGAGTATGGACACACGGGACAAAAACTCCCCCTGAAACAAATCCCATAGAAAGACAAAACTCCCCCTTAAACTCTTCTCCCAAAATTTCTCCCCCTTGTTGACAAGTGGACTCATCAAGCGAGACGAAATGCACTCGAAAGAGACACATACTCCCCATGAAATGCAACTCCCCCTCAAAATATGCAGTGAATGCAACTGGGGTGCAGGTGAAGTGAAGAAAGCATGCTTCTCAGATATGATTGACTGCAATGTACAAAATCTAGCAAGTATAGCAAAAGACATACCGTCTAAGACACATGGCATGATCAGTGCAACAGATGATATCTAAAGAAAGTCATTAGCAAGCATTTTTCAATTTTTTGCAAACAAAAACATCACCACATTTTCCAGATGACAAGCAAGGTAAAACATGAGATGCAGAGGCTAACTGATATCTACTAGGATAAGCATTGTTCAAAACAAAGTGCTTCAGCAAACTTGTTATCTTTTTAATGTTCAGGCTTTTTCATTTTCCATTTTCATTTTTGCCAAGGGTTATTTGCATGTCAATCCTTATGCTAACCGACCAAGTCAAGCCTAGGCCAAAACTGGACCATCAGAAGCTTAAGACATTGGTCTTGGCATACACTACACTGTCCTAGTTCATACCAAAGTGCTATGGTAAGCAGTCCAGAACAATGTAATGCGACAAAGCAAATCCACTTGGATATTTTCAACTCAAGCAAAAAAAGGCATGGAATTTTCATTCATTTTGTATTTTTATCATTTTTATAGCACATTTTCCATGTTAAAGCATAAAGATGTCCAAGTTGCATATCTGCATCTATGTGAGGAACTAGCTACAAGGCATGTAACAGATAGCAAAAGCACTCAGCCTACTCATGCTAGTTACCAGAAGCAATGGTGATCATTTTTCAAGTTTAAAGCATAAAAACCATGCATATGACAGATATCAGATATATCAAGTGAACTAAAACAAAGCATGATCATTGACAAGTAATCAAAAGCTTGTACCAGCTAGAATAAGTAAAGCAGTTCAATCATATAACAGAAGCAAGCTCAAAAGTGTGATATGTGAATATGCATGATATGAATACACACGAAAAGACTCAAGAAAAGAGTAATGAAGAAAGAAAACTGACGCCAAAAAATATCCTAAAAAGGATACACAACACCCAAATCCCCTCGTAAACGCTCAAAAGTAGACTGATCCAGGGGTTTGGTGAAAATGTCAGCCAACTGATGATGGGTATCAACATGAACAAGGTCAATGACACCTTTCTCATATTGATCCCACAGAAAGTGAAAGCGCACATCAATGTGTTTGGTTTCTGAATGGAGACAAGGGTTTTTCCCTACACTAATTGCAGTGGTGCTGTCACAAAACAAAGGAACTATGGTAGGAAAGAATAACCCAAAATCTCGTAACGTGGAAATCATCCAAACCAACTGTGAGCAGCAGCTAGCAGCAGCTACATACTCAGCCTCAGTGGTCGAAAGAGCAACTCCAGATTGCTTTCGAGAAGACCAAGACACAAGATACGAACCAAGAAACTGGCAAGTACCGGAAGTCGACTTGCGATCCAACCGGCACCCACCAAAGTCAGCATCCGAAAAGCCAGATAAATCAAGAGATGACGATGCTGAATAATAAAGACCAAGATCAGGCGCATAGGTGAGATACCTGAAAATGTGCTTGACAGCCTACCGATGAGACGCACGTGGTGAAGACTAGAAGCACGCGCACAGCGCCACGGCGAACTGAATGTCCGGTCTTATCGTCGATAAGTACAACAGCGAACCGATCATCCCTCGAAACTCTCTCTCATTGACCTTGAGGAGCCATGCTAAATAGCGTGGGCCTCATGGCTCCAGATGTGATGAGTCATTGTCAACGATAGTCAAACAGGACAGAAGAAGAGAGGAGATCTGCTGTGTGTGGGCCTCGTGTGACTCAAGTACACGGGCATCGAGCGACTGTCGGGCAGAGGGGCCGCGAAGTCGGGCTGGCCCAATCCTGGTACATGGGCTAGGATCAGTAGAGGACCCACTAGGCTGTTGACCAGGATTGACTCAGGTACACGGGCGGTGAGTGATTGCCGGGCTGAGATAGCTGCGGAATCGGGCTGGCCCAATCCGGGTACCTGGTGCAAAGTCGGTGGAGGCTTTGTCAGTTTCGGCGCAAAACTGACGACCGCTGATCTTGTATCGGACTGTCTAGAAGAGAAGTCATAGTCGCTACGAAAGCTTAGCTTCCGGATAAGTCATCTGTAAATAGGAGTTTACTATTTTGTCCCTAGGCCCACAGTCAGTCAGTCGAGTCTGTAAAAATATCCTAAGGGCAGTTTAGTCTTTTCCTTTATTTCAGCGTCTGTAAAAAACACTAAGAGGCTGGTTGAATATTCCTAGCTATTGGGCAGCCTATAAATAGGGCCCCAATCCCTAGGGTTAGGTCACCCTTCCAGAATTCACTTTTTAAATCCATTGGGTCATTTTTATTCTCTTTGCTCCCTGCTCATTCTCCTGCGCGCCGCCAGGAACATTCCTCTGTTCATCATGAGTTTTTGATTCATCCTGGATCAGGTTTTTCTGCGTGCTGTGATTCTTGTGTGCTGTGATTGAGTATATTTAAATACTACATCGTTTTGCATGGCTGGAAGCTTTTCTCTTATGCGAATTGCCTTCTCTGGATGCATCTGTTCTATGGGTTGATGAGTACTAGTTGCAAGTAGTACTAGTTTCCTGTAGCTACAGTGTGCTAGTTTTCTAGCCTTGCTTTTTCCTGCATAGCCTTTTTGATCGAGTAGACAAGACAAAGTCCTTTTTCTGGCTGTTTCTGGCAAAGCCCCCTTCTCTGTTCGAAGTCCCTCAGCTCCGTGAGGCAGGCTTCGACCTGACATCTCCAAGAGCTTTGCTAGAACTTCAACTTCGAACTTAAACTATGAACGAAGCTTCGAAGTATGTTCTGAGCTTAATCTTTGTTCTTTTGCCATACTTCGGCAGTTCTTGCGCAGGTATACTCCGACTCGAGCTTTTCAAAGTCAATACTTCGACAGGCTACGAAGTTAGCTTCGAACCATGTCTCTCTGATAGACTTCGCTCGGAGTGTGTTGCTGTCCTATTCGAGTCACAGTTTGTGTGTTCGAATGTTATTTTTCGAAGTATGCTTCAAGGCTTCGATCTCTTGTGAGAGCATCAGCACACTTCGATTCGAAGCTGGTCTGTGGTTCGGAGGTTACCACTTCGGTATTCATACCTCGATCAAGCTAGCTTCGAAGGTAGAGTGTAGCCTTCGATTTCATCTTGCTGCAGCGTGTTTGGCTTCGCTTCTATTTCGAAGGTTGTTTTTCTGTAAACTTTATTCGAAGATTTCTGATCGAAGTATAGGCTTCGAAGTAAACTGGTCGAAGCAAGCTTCGATACTTTCATACTTCACTTCGAAGCATACTTCGCATTTTTGTCACACTCGAACTAGGCTAGTTTCCACAAACCTTCGGCCTTCCACGACAGCTTTTGCTAGACTTCGACAAGGGACTCCGAAGTAGGCTTTGACTCAGCGAAGCAGGCTTCGACACAGCGAAGCAGGCTTCGCCAAGTTTCGAACAGGAGACAAATTTGAATAGTTACTTCTCATCTCTTTTCATGTACACTTAGATCATCTGCTGAGAAGTTTGATTTGCCATGTTTTGAATATTTTGTTTATCTGCCTGTATTGGTGTTTCTCTGTCTAGGACACTAGTCTTTTCTAGGCTAGATACTTTAAGACTTAGGCAATCTGTATTTGAATAGATTCGAAAGAATTTTTAAGGCGCCCATTCACCCCCCCTCTGGTCTCTACTTTCGGTCCTACAAGTGGTATCAGAGCCTGGTTAGGGTTTTTTCATACCTTAACCGGTTCTAAACCCCAGTAGTGATCATGACGTCTCCTGGCAAGGTCCCGTCCTTGGAAGCTTATGGCTAGAATTATTGGAAGACTCGCATGAGAGCCTTTCTTATGAGCCAAGGCTTGGATATCTGGGACATTTGCGTTCACGCTACGTTTGTTATATTGCCAGTTGCTGAGCATGGTACTCCTAGTATCATTTCCTAGCATCTGAACAATAGTAAGGCTGTGAACATCTTGTTTTCTGGTTTAGGTCCCACTGAGTTTGAGCGTGTGAGCCATCTCTCCACTACGAGAGAGATCTAGGCTACCCTCAAGGCACACCATGAGGGGACAGCCCAGGTCAAGGCTCGGCTCTACCAGACCTACCGGCATGAATATGAGAATTTCACACAAAAGCCGAGTGAATCTGTTGAAGCGTTGTTTGGTCGTTTTCAATCGATCATAAACAAGCTTCGAGACAACAAGGATGAGGGTGCTCAGTTAGTCTCAGATCACGAGCAGGCGCTCGAGGTTCTCCATACCTTGGACCCAAAGATTTGGGAGATCAAGGTATCCTCTATCATTGAGAGCACATCTTATGATACCTTGACCATTTCTGAGTTGTTTAGCAAGCTGAAGGTCACCGAGGTTGATATCCAGTTGAGATCAAATCTCACTGGCTCTGGATCAAAGTCCCTGGCCCTTGCTACACCTTCTGTTGATCCTTCTTCTGTGAGCTGTGCTGGGTTGTCTTTGATGTGTATCACTGAGGACCAGCTTGAGTCTTTGGGAGATGATGATTTGTGTCTTTTTAACAACCGGGTGCGAGTGTGAGACCTGCTTGTCTCAGGTGGAGGTACTAGCTTCCTTGAGAGAGGAGCTAGATGATTCTCAGAATGAGAACTTTTACCTCCGTTCTATCCTGAGTTGGATCAGTGCCAAAGAGCCACAGCTCGGCATGATGATCCAGCAGTTCAAGTGGCAGGATGGGTTTGGGGTAGGTTACACCTACACCAAGGCTGACTTTGAGAGTGCCATTAGCCGGGCAGTGGAGTGGAGTAAAATGACTCCTGAGCAGAGATACCCCAAGACTCACTCCACTAAGTCTTCCCTAGCTAGTCAGCCCAAGGATGGAGTGATCCATGAACAGCCCAAAGCTCCACCCAAGAAGCCCATCTGGGTTCCAAAGCCCAAACATCTCCACACCTCTCTTGACTCTCTTCCAGAACCCTCTCAACCCAATAAGACTACACCAAACACCACTAAACCCAAGAATCCCAAGCCTCAACCACATCCCAAGAAGCCCACCTACCATTGTGAGTATTGTCAGAGATAAGGGCATCTTGCGGAGGGTTGAGAGAGCAGAGTGTGCTCATGGTGGTCAGGAGCAGTTCTACCAGCAGGGTGGTAGACTACGTGTTCCTCGACGTGGGGAGAGGCTGGAGGCCAGGCCGCGTCGTGTAGGTGGTGGTAGAGGAGACGACTTTCATGTCCGTGCTCCAAATGGTGGTGTCCATTCCGGCAGAGCTCTATGCTGTTTTGGCTATGGTCCTGGACCTCGTGGCCAAGGTTTTAGGCTGAACAATGGACCACGTTTTGAGACGTGTTTTGGTCCAAACTCTTCTCGTGATTTCTGCTTTCCATCTTTTGAGCAGATGGCTCGACACTGGTTTAGCTAGTTTGCTAAACCTGGTGCCGGACCATTTGCTCCCCCTTACACCCACTGATTGTGCAGGATCAAGGACTGGAGGACGTTTGGATCATGGACTCAGGATGCTCTCACCACATGACGGGACACCGCAGATGGTTCTTCAGTCTCACTAGCCCGAGCTCCAAAGAGTACATCACATTCGGGAACAGTGGACAAGGAAAAGTAAGTGGCATCGGCTCAATTCGCAATTTAGACCATTTCTCTTTGAAGAATGTTGCCTTGGTTAAAAATTTGAATTTTAACTTGATTTCTGTATCGCAACTTCTTGAGGATGGTTTGGAAGTGCATTTTAAGAAGGGCAATTCTTCTGTGTTTGATTCTAGAGGGTCTTTAATTTGTGAGATCTTACCATTTGGTAAAGTTTTTCGAATTGACTTCTCTAGTTCTTTTGGCCCCTTTCGCTTTTTGATTGCTGGATCTTCTTCTGAGCTCTGGAAGTGGCATAGGAGGTGTTGGGGGAAAATATCTCATCTTCGGGGTTATTGCCAAAGCAGCATGAAGACAGTCAACCAGTTCGAAGATTGTCCGAAGACCATCTTCGAAGATGCCCAGAACCTGGTTCGAAGCCCGAAGGCAGGCATTGGTTCGAAGTATGCCTTCGAACCAAAGCCCTTCAGGATCTTTTTCTGCCAGCTAAGATGGAAGACTTATCTTCTATCCTATTAGATTAGTCTTTTACCATTTTAGCCCTATTAAGGAAACTGAATAGTTTCCTTAATGTCGGTTGTAATAGAGGGGTAAATAGGTCTTTTCCTTAATGTTTAGGCCTATAAATACCCCCCATTTCATCCTGTAATAAAGACCGATTACAAGTGAATCAATATACACTTTCGAACTATTCTAAGTTATTATCCTTTCGGAGGCTTAGAACAGTTTGCTTCGCAAACACTTCGTTTGTTAGTTTCTTTTCTACAGAAACCTGTTAGCGTAATCTTTTACGCCAACAGTTGGCGCCGTCCGTGGGGAGACTAGGTCCAAAAAACTTCGTTCTCTACCAACCTTTTGCATCATGCCTCCTAAGCGGAGCGCACCTCGCAATCCTACTCGGAGGTCCTCTCGGATCTCCGGAGAGATACCCTTCGACACAGTCGAAGTCGGAGGGTCTTCGACTATCCCTCCACCTCTAACTCCGCAAGGGGCTTCTATCCCTCGAGGATAGGAAACCTCTCCACCAACCCCTTCTACACTCCGACCGCCCGGAGCCACTCTGCCACCCTCCATTCCGATTGGAACTGATCATACCAGTTCTCAAGACCCGGAAGGTCCTTCCGGAGGAGATGAAGATAGCCTTCGAGATATGGCCACTCAAATGGCCAATCTTCAAGCCGAGGTAGCGAGGTGGCGACAGGAGGCTGCGAACAGGCTTCGCCCTCAAGCCACCCCAGCTATCCCCGAAGTGCACGAAGACGACGATCTTGACTATCCCGAAGCCCCGGAGAACGCCTCTTACGACAATGAATCTCCGTTGCATCCCGAGCTTCAGAAGGTTCGCTTCGATCCGAGGTTCAAAGCTTCGAAGCTTAGCAAGTATGCCGGAGACGAAGATCCCAGTGAGTTTGCGCGTTCTTATGCCCTAGCAATTGAAGCTAGTGGCGGAGACAGAGAAACTATGGCGAAGTGCTTCCCGTTAGCCCTTCAAGGAGTGGCGTTGAGATGGTTCTGGTCTATAAAACCAGGATCAATCACTTCATGGTCACAGTTGAAGAAGAAGTTCATAAGTAACTTTCAGGGCACCTTCGTGCCCCCCATGTCGACAGGAAGCCTTTTCCAAGTGAAACAGCTCCCCGGAGAAACTTTGAGGCAGTACTTCAAGCGCTTCGCTCACACGAAGTCGCAAATTCGGGGGCTGTCCATATCTTCGGTGGTTGATGCAGCTCGGGAAGGCGTCAGTCATAAAGGCCTTCTGGATAAATTGCATCGAAAGAGCATCACCACAGTATCACAGTTGATGTCGTACTTCGAGGAGTACTCGAAGTCGGAAGAAGGTTGGCTTCGGAGGACTACTGCTACTTCGACAGTGTTGACAGAAGTTAAAGCAGAGGTGAAGACTTCGGCTCAGCCGCAAGAACCAGTCTTCGAAGTGCAACATGATAGAAGAAGAGGGCAAAAGCACCCTCGCTCTGAGGTCTTAAACATTGCACCCCCGCAGAAGTTTGCACCAAGAGCTCCACAGTCTGCAGGGAACAAGTCCAGCGGCTGGAGGCCGCCAGGGAAAACGGCTGGCAAGGGCCAGACCCTTTTTTGCTGTATTCATGGAGAGAACCGAAGCCATGCAACTGACACCTGCAAGGCTATTCTTACCCTTCGGGGAGAATACTTGGAGAGAACTTCGGGTCGAGGTAGTACCGACCGAAGTCCACAAGCAGCAGTGCGCTCGGAGCCGGTCCAAGCTGTGGCGCGGATAGAAAATCTTGATGCTGCAAGGCATCCTCCGGTGGCCAATGTTATGCCACCTCCGAAGCAAGAAGAAGGGCAAGATAGAGGGAAGAGAGTAGTTCTCCCTATCTCCGGAGGAGGTACCCTCGGAAGCATGTCCAAGAGACAGCGAAGAGAGTACGTTCGAGAAGTAGGCCACATTGGAACTTCGTCATCTGCAGCTGCAATGCCGGAGTGGTCTCATGTTCCAATATCTTTCTCTGCGGAGGATGCAGCTGGTATCAAGTTCCCGCATGCAGATCCATTGGTTATTACTGCTGATATTGCGGGGACAGAAGTTCGAAGGGTGCTAATTGACGGAGGTAGCTCCGCAGATATCATATTTGTACAAGCCTTCGATCAGTTATGCATTTCCCGGAAGCATCTCCTTCCAGCGGCTCGTCCTCTGCAAGGCTTCGCAGGACCCCCGCTAGATGCACTTGGCCAGATAGGCCTGGAAGTAACCTTCGGAGAAGGTTTACTAGCCCGAACTGAAGAAGTTATCTTTGATGTGGTGGATGCCCCGTATGCTTATAATGTTATCTTTGGCCGAGGCATGTTGAATCAGTTCGGAGCTGTGGCGCATCACAATTACTTGTGCATGAAGATGCCCACACAATCAGGAGTTCTGACAGTCTTCGGAGATCAAGCCATAGCTCGGAGAGCAGAATATGGCCATGGTCCTCCTCTTGATCCGAGGCAAGTAAACAGTGTCCAAGATAATGGAGAAATTTTTTCAGCCTCCTCCGAAGCTTCGAAGAAGTCGTTTCCAAGACCAAGTCCCGAAGGAGAGATTGCAACGAAGATCATTGTCAAAGATGGTAAAGAATACACTTTTCAGTTTGGTAAAGATTTACCTCCCGAAGTTGCAACTTCCTTGGAAAAGGTTGTAGGAGAAAATTTGGATGTCTTCGCCTGGTCTGACGAAGATATCACCGGAGTCGATCGGGATATTATTGAGCACAGCTTGCTTGTAAACCCGAAGGCCCGGCCTGTTCGACAAGGGCTCCGGAAGATGTCCGCAGAGAGAGCTGCTCTAGCTAAGGACGAAGTTGAAAAACTGTTGAAGGCTGGGATTATCAGAGAGGTGGCCCATACAGAATGGCTAGCCAACCCAGTCTTCGTCAGGAAGAAGTCTTCCGGAAAGTGGCGCATGTGCATTGATTTCACATCTTTGAATAAAGCGTGCCCACGTGACCCCTACCCCATGCCCCGAATTGATCAACTAGTTGACTCCACTGCAGGTTCGGAGTTACTAAGCTTCCTCGACGCGTACTCCGGATATCATCAAATATGGTTGAAGCGCGAAGATGAAATCAAGACGAGCTTTGTAACTCCCTCGGGAGTCTTCTGCTATGTAAGAATGCCCTTCGGCCTAAGAAATGCCGGGGCTACTTTTTCAAGATTAGTTGCTAAGGCTCTAGGTCATCAATTAGGTCGCAATGTGGAAGCCTATATGGATGATATTGTAATAAAGAGTGCTTTAAAGCACCAACATAGCCTAGACTTAGCAGAAACATTCAATAGCCTTCGGGCATGTGGGATCCGCCTTAACCCCGAAAAATGTATATTCGGAGCTAAGGCTGGAAAGTTGTTAGGGTACTTAGTTTCAAGTAGGGGAATTGAAGCTAGCCCTACTCAAATAACTGCGCTGCAGAAGATGGCTCCTCCGGAGAATTTAAAGCAAGTGCAAAAGCTGACTGGACGTCTGGCCGCACTTAGCAGGTTTTTATCAAGGTCTGCGGAGAGGAGCTTGCCAATATTTAAAGCTTTGAAAGGGTCCGAAGATTTTGCATGGACACCGGAGTGTCAGAAAAGCTTCGAAGATATTAAAGATTATCTCAGCAATCTTGCTACACTCACGGTGCCTATTGCGGACGAAACCCTACTCCTATATCTTGCAGCTACAGGTTCAGCTGTCAGCGCGGTCCTTGTCAGAGAAGCGGATATCAATGGGAAGTTGGTCCAAAATCCTGTCTATTTTGTATCCGAAGCATTGTCAGGAGCGAAGACAAGATACTCCGAACTTGAAAAGTTCGTTTATGCTCTGATAATGGCTTCGAGGAAGCTAAGACATTATTTTTTGGCTCATAATGTAATTGTACCAACTTCGTATCCTTTAGGAGATATGCTCCGAAGCAAAGATTCCACTGGAAGGATTGGAAAGTGGGCAGTAGAGCTAGCACCCTTCGGCATATCTTTCCTGGCAAGGACAGCTATCAAATCTCAAGTTCTAGCAGACTTCGTAGCAGAGTGGACTCCACCTGCGAAGTTGACTCCGGAGAAATCAGATGATGGAGTTTGGACTATTTACTCCGATGGGGCTTTTCAAGCATCCGGAGCAGGCATTGGGGCAGTATTAATTTCACCGTCAGGGCAAAGAGCAATGTACTCCGCAAGACTCAACTTTAAGTCTACCAATAATATAGCGGAGTATGAAGGAATATTATTGGGACTTCGGAAAGCACGTGCTCTAGGGGCTACAAGAATAATTATAAAAACAGATTCTCAGATAGTAGCAGGGCACGTAGACAAAAGTTTTCAGGTCCGACATCCACAGCTTGCAAAGTATTTGGAAGAAATTCGCAAGATCGAAGCACATTTCAAGGGTATTTCCATTCGGAGTATACCAAGAGCTGAAAACGTGCAAGCGGACATTTTAGCGAAGGCTGCTGCCGGAGCTGTGGATGTGCCTGACGAAGCTTTCTATGAGGAGCTCAATATACCTTCGGTGCCACAAGTTGCTTCTGCAGAGATTCTCTGCATTCCTAGTGCAGATTGGAAGGATTCAATCATAGAACTCTTGCAAGGAGGAACAAATTTGCCCGAAGAGCCCCAATTGTCAAGATTAAAGCTCAGAGCAAGAAACTATCAGCTAATCAACGGTATATTATACAAGGCCGGAGTATGTTCCACTCTACTCCGATGTATATCTCAAGCCGAAGGCCAAGAAATTCTTCGAGAAATTCACGAAGGCCTTTGTGGAAGCCATTTAGCCCCTAGAGCTCTGGCAGGAAAAACACTTCGCCAGGGGCTTTATTGGCCCACAATAACAGCTGATGCGGAGAGCTTAGTCCGCACTTGCCAAGGATGCCAGTGGATGGGTCGACGGAGTCATCGCCCACCAACAGCTCTTCAAGTCATTGCTCCGGTATGGCCTATGGCCAGATGGGGTATGGATCTAATTGGTCCCTTTCTGTTAGCAAAGGGAAATCTGAAGTTCGCAGTGGTAGCTATTGAATATTTCTCTAAGTGGGTGGAAGCAGAACCCTTAACAGCTATCACTTCGAATAATGTACAGAAATTCTTCTGGAAAAACATTATTTGCCGGTTCGGAGTGCCTAGATATCTCACAGTTGATAATGGAACACAGTTCGACGCAGAACCCTTCAGGAAGTTTTGCGAAGACCTAGGCATTCAACTATGTTTTGCTGCAGTGAGACATCCTCAGTCGAATGGAGCAGTTGAGCGAGCCAATGGAAATATCTTATCAGGGCTAAATCGAAGAATAGTAGGATTATTAAAGGGACTGTGGACCGAAGAGCTTCCGAAGATTCTGTGGTCCATTCGGACTACGCAAACAAGGTCCACAGGTTTTACTCCGTTCAGACTACTATTCGGAGATGAAGCCATGACTCCAACGGAGCTCAAAGGAGGATCACTTCGCAGCACCGAACCAGACATCGAAGAAGAAAGACAAGCTTCGTTAGATTTGTCAGAAGAAACAAGGCTTCGAGCTGTAGCCAATTTATCAAAGTATCATCAGCAGACGAAGACTTGGTATGACCCGAAGGTTAAGCTCAGCGAGTTAAGACCGGGTCATCTTGTTCTACGAAGCATTATAGCACCAGGGAAGTTAGGCAATAAATGGGAAGGTCCATATCTAATCGTCCGCTCGGGGCGCCCTGGTTCATTTAAATTAGCTAATTTAGAAGGTGAAGAGTTAGCACATACTTGGCATGCGGAGCACCTAAAGCGATACTTCGCATAAGGGCTCCTTGTAATTCGCTTGTAATCACCTCTAAATTAATAAAGCATACACCCTGTGGCTTGCCTTCCCCTTGACGCTCCTATTCTCCCGAGCGGACGCGCTGGGACGGAAGTCGTTCGAGAGGGAAGTGTATTAAGCAGGGCTGTATTTCCGGACTTCGAACCCTTAAAGTCGAAGCCTCCGGTGTGGTGGCTGAAATCCATCTGGAGCCCAAGCTGATACCTTGTAGGCATCCGTAAAAGAGCCAATACCACATTCTACGGAGTCCAAGCTTCGGCTGGTAGACTTCCGTAAAAAGAGCCGAAGGTGGCCAAAATCTGCGGAGTCCAAGCTGCAGCTTGTCAGACTTCCGTAAAAAGAGCCGAAGGTGGCCAAATTCTGCGAAGTCCAAGCTCCGGCTGGTAGACTTCTGCAAAAAAGAGCCCAAGTGGCCAAATTCTGCGAAGTCCAAGCTCCGGCTGGTAGACTTCTGCAAAAAAGAGCCCAAGTGGCCAAATTCTGCGAAGTCCAAGCTCCGGCTGGTAGACTTCTGCAAAAATAGCCGAAGGTGGCTACAATTTCTGCGAAATCCAAGCTCCGGCTGGTAGATTTCTGCAAATAACAGCCGAAGGTGGCTAAAGCAAAACAGCATTTAAGCCATGAGCTTCGAATGTCTGTTCATATGCGTCCAAAGGGGCAAATTTCTTAAGACACTAAAGTGTCCTCGAAGTTATCTTAATTGATTTCTTTCGTAAAGCAAACAAGGGTACCAAGTTACCATTCTTTTGACTACAAATAGTCGAAGATATTTCATAAGGTTTCAAAAGATCTTTAAAATGACAGAGGGGCTCCGAACCCCCAAAAAATTGTACTCCGAAGTTTTTTCTTTGCGCATAACCATCTTTGAATACAGTTCGAAGTTGCTTATACCCAAAGAGGGGCTAGTAAATATGGAGACAATTTTAAATCGGCATTCATTATTGAAACAAATGTGTTTACAGATTACATTATGAAAAATTGGTATCTATACCAAGAAGGAATCGGAGACCTCTTCGGTCCCGAGAGCTAGGGGTGGAACGACTAGTTCCAACATCGGAAGTTCTAAGAACTTTACGTTTAACTCTCTTTCTCCCCTTCGAAGCTCTAAAATCCTTCTGTTCTTGTTGAAGTTCGGCCCAAGTTCGAAGCCGCTCGGGGCTTCTCTCCCAGCTTCTAAGATCTTCAGATCTTTTATTTTGGGCTTCACCTTCGTCTTCGGACCAATTAGTGTCTTCAGAAGACGAGGTGTTTGCGTCGCTCTCTTTATCTTCCTCTTTAATATAAGACAATACGTCTTTGATTACTTCGGGCGCAATAACGCCGGAGTCATCTCGAGGGATAAGAAATCGAGGACGCTTATAACTCTTTAGAAGCTCGAAAGTGTTCCACAATGAGCGAAGTTCGCTGTTAAGCTCTAACACTTCGATATCTTCGATAAGAGGCAAAGCCTAAAAATATAACAAACAAGATTTTCATTGATAAATGATTACAAGCACAAAGCTTTACACGGTTAAAAATCCTAAAACATTCCTAAACCTGTGGGTTTGAAGGAGGTTGGCTGCTCGAAGCTTGGCTTCGAACATGCTTCTGGCGTTGGCCTTCATCAATCCAAGCCTTGATCGCAGATCGACCTTCGGCTCTCCACGAAGTTTGGAAGGCCCGCCAAGCAGCAGCTACGCCTTCGGAAGGTTTGAGAAGTCGGTCGTCGTCGAAGGTGATTGGACCTCTTCCTGCGTCCGGAGTTATTGATCGGCCCAAATCCTCGTAATAGCGAAGCAGACCAACAGCAGACACATGTCCGGAGAGTTCTCCGTATCTAATGCCCGCCGTCTTCATCTGCTTCGCCACCCCTTGGATCCTTTTCAACCGGCGCAGAAGGCTGATGTTATCATCAGAAGGGAGAATTCCAGTAGTACCGAAGTACTCCAAGACTTCTAACAACTGATTCATAATCTCCGCAGCCACCTTCTCAGACTTCAACTTATCTTCATTCAGCGCATCCTTTGCCGAAGTAACTTCGTCCAAAACCCCAGAAAGCCTAGCATTCTCAGTGGTCAAAGTATTTTTCTGTGTCAACAATTGGCTAGCTTCCTCTTCAAGCCGGACGAGCCTAGATCCTGCAGTAGCATGCTCCGTCCGTAGTTTGTCAACTTCTGCTCGAAGCACAATCCTTTCCGCTTCGAGCTCTTTCTTTACAGCCTCCAAGCTTTTCCTGGCCCTTCGCTCTGTTAATATTATATTATCCATTTGAGTCACTCGACTTTCAGAGATGTTAAAATTCCTTCGAAGAGTGCTATTTTCTTCCCGAAGCCGAGCGATTTCTTCGTCATTGCATAGACTTGCAGCTCGGGCCAAGACAGTTTGCTGCCAAAGTAAAAATCAAAGTAAATATTCATTCGAAGATAAATTCTATAATAATTTGCAGTTGTTTCATACCTGATAAGCTGTACGTTCAATAATGGCATTAAGCTCCGTCCTGTCAGCCTTGCGCAGGATGGCCACTAATTCAGTCTCCCCTATCTCACGACTAGCTCGATCCAAAGGTTCAAGCAAAGTCCGAAGACCAGTTGTTTGCCCTAAGAAAGGAGCCAGCAAGGGGAGCATGCTTATTGCCTCTTGGTCATCTTCGTTCAATGAAGGACCGGAGCTTTGGCCTGCGGACTTCGGAGCCACTGGAGTTCGAACCTCCCTGGAAGATTGGCTCTCGTCTGTTGAATCAGACGGAGTTGATTCGGAGCTTATAGCAGGCAGGGGCTCTATTTGTCTTTTGCCTCTTCCAGGCCCCTTTTGAGTAACTCTTGGGGCTGGCTCCGAAGTCGTCGATGGTTCGGGAATTATTTCCTCCTGGCGGACTTCTTCCATAGGAGTGGGTTCTGCAAAACAATCAAAAGTATTATACATAGTATAAAAATTCAAATAAATACAAAAGTTCTTCGAAATCTACCTTCGGCAGTCCGTGGAGGAGTCGTTGTCGGACTGATTGGTGGATCGAAAGCTAATTCTTCATCTGAATCAGCCGTTGAATCATGGACTACAGGAGCATCGTCCTGGGTAGTCCTTGCTGCTTCGTCGGGAATCGAAGCCATAGTGACTTCGACCCCACTTTCATCCACAGGAACTTCGTCCTGAGCTACATCTTCTTGAACTACCGAAGTCCTTGGTTGATCAACATTTTCTCCGGACTCCGGTACGTTCGCAGGTACTCTGGTTTGTGCGGCCCTTTGAGTTTCATTCTCTTCCAGTAGGCGCACAAGTAACCTTTCCACTTCTTCTTGGGAATCGGAAACGGAAGCTCTGGAGCTCGAAGGTATAGGATCTAAAGGTGCGAGGTTCTTCGGCTTCCGAGCCACCCTCTTCACCGGAGTTTTTGCTGAACTTGAAGTTCCGGCTTCGGCTTTCCTTTTTTGAGGCCCTTTCTCCAAAGGCGCCCAATCCATCAGAGGGGGAGGATTACCTGTAGGACTTGAAGTCAAGTTAATTCTCCGAAGGCCACCTTCGGAATCATCTTCGAAGATAATAGGCCAGTCAGCCATCAACGGAGGAATTTGAAGACCAATGAACTCTTCGGCCAAATCCCGCATACTGAGTCTTCGGCTAACTTTTTCAAGCAAGTTCAGACGGGCTTCGAATTGGCCTTCGTCAGGACGCACCAAAGCTTCTTTTCGGAACTGGATTTCTTTAAGAGGTCCAGCCAGAGGATTGCTTGCCCCGACTTCGGCATAGAACCATTTCAGCACCCAATCAGTATACCATCTAGCATTGATGGCTTTAGCAGGGAATCGCAGAGCGTATTCATCTCGAAGCCTGAAATTGATGCTTCCGAAGGCAACCACTACTTTTTCACCTCCGGAGCCTACGAAGGTCTTCGGCTGACAAGTTGCTCTATGCAATGCTGCGAAGATTTCAGCCCTCCCCTCACAACCTTCGGCTCTTAAGGCCCATTCAAAAATAGCTAATCTAGCTACTGCGTTCGGAGATAATTGAGGGAGAGTTATGTGGAACAGTTCGAGTACCTCTGCCAGGAAGTCCACTGCAGGAAGACCCAAACCGGCTTCGAAAAAGGCTTCGAACACTACTACTTCTCCGGGTCTAGGCACTGGAATCACTTCTTTCCCTGGTTTTCGAATCATAACTCCCGCACCAATATTTCCTCCTGCTGCCATTGCCAGGGACTCTCTTTTGCAGGTTGAAGGTCCTAATTCAAAGGATTGGTCCAAATATTTGATCGATGGAGGGCACAGACCTTGATCATCGGCGATTTGGGGATTTTTTCCCTTTGCCGCCATGGAAGATGTCGCCTGCATCGAAGGCGTCGCCGCCACTGTTGCCGCTGCCGCTGCCGCAGTCGCTTGTTGACGAACCAAGGTTGAAGGAGGTGCAGAGCCTTTGGTCTTCGCCATCGCAATCGCTGGATCGATCTGAGAGAGTGGAGACTAGGGCTCAAGAACTCGAAAGTTAGGGCTCAAGAACTCAAAGGGCTCAAAAGGCTTTTGACTGAGAGGAAGCAGTGAAAAGGTAATCGAGTAAGTTCTGGAGTTCTTTATTTATAGTCTAACTTTCCGTTGTTACCGTTTGGGCTCTGCCCTTTCGCATTCCCGCCTGTTATTTTTCTCCGAAAATAACGCTTCGTACAACTCCGTTAGAAACAGAAACTAACGGTTATATTTTCTAAGTCTAAAAAGACTTTCGAACTTCCTGAGTCAGTTCTAAGATAGTTCGAAAAGTAATTATCTTATGACTGATTCGAAGTTCATATCTTCGTGTATTTCGGAGATAAAACAAAAATCAATAACCCCTATGATTGGTTATCTTTTCTTTCCGTATACTGCTCTCCTAACGTTACAGGTCGAACGGAGAAGCGTATTCGAGGGGCTACTGTTGGGGGAAAATATCTCATCTTCGGGGTTATTGCCAAAGCAGCATGAAGACAGTCAACCAGTTCGAAGATTGTCCGAAGACCATCTTCGAAGATGCCCAGAACCTGGTTCGAAGCCCGAAGGCAGGCATTGGTTCGAAGTATGCCTTCGAACCAAAGCCCTTCAGGATCTTTTTCTGCCAGCTAAGATGGAAGACTTATCTTCTATCCTATTAGATTAGTCTTTTACCATTTTAGCCCTATTAAGGAAACTGAATAGTTTCCTTAATGTCGGTTGTAATAGAGGGGTAAATAGGTCTTTTCCTTAATGTTTAGGCCTATAAATACCCCCCATTTCATCCTGTAATAAAGACCGATTACAAGTGAATCAATATACACTTTCGAACTATTCTAAGTTATTATCCTTTCGGAGGCTTAGAACAGTTTGCTTCGCAAACACTTCGTTTGTTAGTTTCTTTTCTACAGAAACCTGTTAGCGTAATCTTTTACGCCAACAGGAGGTTAGGTCATTTGAGTTTTGATCTGCTAGTCAGGTTGAGCTCTATGGACCTCATCCGAGGATTGCCCAAGCTTAAGATGGAGAAGGATCTAGTCTGTCATCCCTGTCGTCACGGGAAAATGGTTGCCACTTCTCACTCACCTGTGACTCAGGTGATGACTTCATATCCGGGCGAGCTATTACACATGGACACTGTAGGTCCAGCTCGGGTACGCTCAGTCGGTGGGAAATGGTATGCGCTTGTGATTGTTGACGATTTTTCTCGATTCTCGTGGTTTTTCTTTTTGGAGTCTAAGGATGAAACTTTTCATTTTGTTCATGACCTAATTTTGAAGCTAAAGAATGAGAACAATGGTCGGATGCGAGCAATTCGCTCTGACAATGGCTCTGAGTTCAAGAACTCTCAGTTCGTCAGCTTCTGTAGTGATCAGGGTCTTGACCATCATTTTTCTGCTCCTTACACTCCCCCACAGAACAGCGTTGTGGAACGAAAGAACCGCACACTAGTCGAGATGGCCAGGATGATGCTCGATGAGCACAGGACTCCTAGGCGTTTTTGGGCTGAATCCATGAGCACGGCTTGCTATCTGGCCAACCGCATTTTTCTTCGAGCTTACTTAGGTAAGACTTCGTATGAGTTGCAGTTTGGCAGACAGCCCAAGGTGAGCCACTTGCGAGCGTTTGGCTGCAAGTGCTTTGTGCTCAAGAAGGGAGGGCATTTGGACAAGTTTGAGTCTCGTTGCTGGGATGGAGTCTTTCTTGGTTATGCATTGCATTCTCGAGGTTTCCATGTTTGGAACCTCGACTCCCAGCAGCTTGTCGAGACTTGTGAGGTGTCTTTTGATGAATCTTTGCCTTCTTTGACTCCTTCTTTTGAGCTTTCTGGTGATGATGAGCTCGGAGAGTCCATCTTCGAGGAAGATGAGGATACTCCAGCTGCTGATGAGGGTGGGCCTTCTGCACCCCCTGCATAGCCCACACCTTCTGAGACTTTGACTGAGGATGAGGGCGGACCTCTGATCACTTCTTCCACTTCGATCGAGCCCCCTCAGTCGAGTCCAGAGGTGCCAGCTGCTGACTCCGGTGAGGTGACTTCAGATCACCAGGGATCCTGAGCAGTTCAGCGTGATCACCCCTCAGAGCTCATCATCGGTGATTTGATTGAGAGAACTTTGCGTTCATCTGGTACCTCTCTTGTTGTGTTTGCTGAATCTGCTTTTGTTGCATCTTTTGAGCCTAGAGATGTTTCTCATGCTCTTTCTGATTCTAATTGGATTAATTCTATGCAAGAAGAGCTTGAGAATTTTGTCCGTAATCGGGTTTGGATACTAGTTGAGCCGCCACCAGGATGCAACCCCATAGGCACCAAGTGGGTGTTCAAGAATAAGCAAGGTGAAGATGGGGTTGTGGTGCGCAACAAAGCTCGACTAGTGGCCTAGGGTTTTTGCCAGTAAGAGGGTATTGACTTTGAGGAGACTTTCGCCCCTGTTGCCCGTCTTGAGTCCATTCGCATTCTCTTAGCTTTTGCCGCTTCGAAGGGTTTTAAGCTTTTTCAAATGGATGTCAAGAGTGCTTTTCTGAACGGGTACATAGAGGAGGAGGTTTATGTTAGGCAGCCCCCGGTTTTGAGAACCCTAAGTTTCCTCGACATGTTTTTAAGCTGCAGAAAGCTTTATACGGGTTGAAACAAGCCCCCAGGGCTTGGTATGACCGGTTGAAGCAGTTTTTGTTGGGGAAGGGCTTTGTGATGGGTTCTGTGGACAAGACTCTCTTTTTGCTCAGAGTTTCTTCTGATTTCTTAGTTGCTCAGATTTACGTGGACGATATTATTTTTGGCGGTACTACTGATTCTCTTGTGTCCAAGTTTTCTGAGCAGATGCACAGCGAGTTTGAGATGAGTCTCATGGGTGAACTCAAGTATTTCTTAGGGCTCCAGATCAAGCAGACCAAGGACGGCACCTTCATCCACCAAGGTAAGTACACTCGTGACATGTTGAAAAGATTTGACTTTGGTGGTGAGTTGAAGCCGCAGATGACCCCGATGGGCACATCTGGGGGTCTGGACAAGGATGAGAGCAGCGTCAAGGTCAACGAGAGAGAGTTTCGAGGGATGATAGGTTCACTGCTATACTTGACGGCGACAAGACCGGACATACAGTTCACTGTGGGACTGTGCACGTGCTTCCAGTCTTCACCACACGCGTCTCATCGGCGGGCTGTCAAGCGCATCTTCAGGTATCTCACTTATGCACCCGATCTTGGTCTTTACTATTCAACATCATCATCTCTTGATTTATATGGCTTTTCGGACGCCGACTTTGGTGGATGCCGGTTGGATCGCATGTCGACTTCCGGTACTTGCCAGTTTCTTGGTTCTTCTCTTGTTTCTTGGTCTTCTCGAGAGCAATCTGGAGTTGCTCTTTCGACCACTGAGGTTGAGTATATAGCTTCTGCTAGCTGCTGCTCACAGTTAGTTTGGATGATTTCCACATTGCGAGATTTTGGGTTGTTCTTTCCTACCAGAGTCCCTTTGTTTTGCGACAGCACCAGTGCTATTAGTGTAGGGAAAAACCCTTGTCTCCATTCAAAAACCAAACACATTGATGTGCGATTTCACTTTCTGCGGGATCAATATGAGAAATGTGTCATTGACCTTGTTCATGTTGATACCCATCATCAGTTGGCTGACATTTTCACCAAACCCCTAGACCAGTCTACCTTTGAGCGTTTACGAGGGGATTTGGGTGTTGTGTATCCTTTTTAGATATTTTGAGTCAGTTTTCTTTCTTCTTTACTCTTTTCTTGAGTCCTTTTGTGTGTGTTCATATCATACATATTCACATATCACACTTTTGAGCTGCTTCTGTTATATGATTGAACTGCTTTACTTATTCTAGCTGGTACATGCTTTTGAATACTTTTCAATGATCATGCTTTGGTTCAGTTCACTTGATATGTCTGATATCTGTCATATGCATGGCTTTTATGCTTTAAACTTGAAAAAATGATCAACATTGCTTCTGGTAACTAGCATGCGTAGGCTGAATGTTCTTGCTATCTGTTACATGCCTTGTAGCTAGTTCCTGACTTAGATGCAAACATGCAACTTGGATATCTTTCTGCTTAAAAACATGGAAATGTGCTATAAAAATGATGAAAAATCAAGAAAAATGAAAATTCCATGCCTTTTTATGCATAACTTGAAAAGATCTAGGTGGGTTTGCTTTTTCGCATTGCATTGTTCTGGACTGTGTACCATAGCACTTTGGTATGAACTAGGACAGTGTAGTGTATGCCAAGACCAATGTCTTAAGCTTCTGATGGTCTGGTTCTGGCCTAGGCTTGAGTTGGTCGGTCAGCATAAGGTTTGACACGCAAATAACCCCTGGCAAAAATGAAAAAGGAAAAAGAAAAAGCCTGAAAATTGAAATGATAACAAGTTTGCTGAAGCACTTTGTTTTGGATAATGCTTATCTTGGTAGATATCAGTTAGCTTGTACATCTCATGCTTTACCTTGCTTGTCAGCTAGAAAATGTGGTGATACTTTTGTTTGCAAAAAATTGAAAATGCGTGCTAATGACTTTCTTTAGATATCATCTGTTGCACTAATCATGCCATGTATCTTAGACATTATGTCTTTTGCTATACTTGTTAGATGTTGTAATTGCAGTCAATCATATCTGAGAAGCATGCTTTATTCACTCCACCTGCAGCCCAATTGCATTCATTGCATATTTTGGGGGGGAGTTGAATTTCACGGGGAGTCAGTGTCTTTTTAGAGTGCTTGATGAGTTCACTTGTAAACAAGGGGGAGAATTTTTGGGATAAGAGTTCAAGGGGGAGTTTTTGTCCCGTCTATCCTTACTCTTTTGTTATCCTTTTTGATGATTTTGAGATTGCACTCGTTTTTGAGCCTTTATTGCACTCGTTTTTGAGCTTTTACCTTTGGTTAACCATAATGACCGTTTCTTGCTTTTGTTTGGCTTTTGGTCATTAGGGTTAAACTTTTACTTTATTTTCTTCTTCTTTGCTTTCTTGTGCTTTGGTTTCGTGTCTCCACAGTTGTTCACAGGTACTGAAGAACTGAAAAAGTAAAGTATCGAAATGCACTCATCAAGGGGGAGATTGAGGAGCCATGCTGAATAGCGTGGGCCTCATGGCTCCAGATGTGATGAGTCATTGTCAACGATAGTCAAAGAGGACAGAAGAAGATAGGAGATCTGTTGTGTTTGGGCCTCGTGTGACTCAGGTAGACGGGCAGCGAGTGATTGTCGGGCAGAGGGGCCGCGAAGTCGGGCTGACCCAATCCGGGTACATGGGCTAGGAGCAGCAGAGGACGCACTGGGCTGTTGACCAGGATTGACTCAGGTACACGGGCGGTGAGTGATTGCCAGGCTGAGAGAGCTGCGGAATCGGGCCAGCCCAATCCAGGTACCTGGTGCAAAGTCGGTGGAGGCTTTGTCAGTTTTGGCGCAAAACTGACGACCGCTGATCTTGTATCGGAGTGTCCAGAAGAGAAGCCGTAGTCGCTACGAAAGCTTAGCTTCCAGATAAGTCATCTGTAAATAGGAGTTTACTATTTTGTCCCTAGGCCCACAGTCAGTCAGTCGAGTCTGTAAAAATATCCTAAGGGCAGTTTAGTCTTTTCCTTTATTTTAGCGTTTGTAAAAAACCCTAAGAGGCTGGTGAAATATTCCTAGCTATTATGCAGCCTATAAATAGGGCCCCAATCCCTAGGGTTAGGTCACCCTTCCAGAATTCACTTTTTAAATCCATTGGGTCATTTTTATTCTCTTTGCTCTCTGCTCATTCTCCTGCGCGCTGCCAGGAACATTCCTCTGTTCATCGTGAGTTTTTGATTTATCCTGGATCTGGTTTTTCTGCGTGCTGTGATTCTTGTGTGCTGTGATTGAGTATATTTAAATACTACATCGTTTTGTGTGGCTGGAAGCTTTTCTCTTTTGCGAATGACCTTCTCTGGATGCATCTGTTCTACGGGCTGAGGAGTACTAGTTGCAAGTAGTACTAGTTTCCTGTAGCTAATGTGTGCTAGTTTTCTAGCCTTGCTTTTTCCTGCATAGCCTTTTTGATCGAGTAGACAGGACCAAGTCCCTTTTCTGTCTGTTTCTGGCAAAGCCCCCTTCTTTGTTCGAAGTCCCTCAGCTCCGTGAGGCAGGCTTCGACCTGACATCTCCAAGAGCTTTGCTAGAACTTCAACTTCGAACTTAAACTGTGAACGAAGCTTCGAAGTATGTTCTGAGCTTAATCTTTGTTCTTTTGCCATACTTCGGCAGTTCTTGCGAAGGTATACTCCAACTCGAGCTTTTCAAAGTCAATACTTCGATCGGCTGCGAAGTTAGATTCGAACCATGTCTCTCTGATAGACTTCGCTCGGAGTGTGTTGCTGTCCTGTTCGAGTCACAGTTTGTGTGTTCAAAGGTTGTTTTTCGAAGTATGCTTCAAGGCTTCGATCTCTTGTGAGAGCATCAGCACACTTCGATTCGAAGCTGGTCTGTGGTTCGGAGGTTACCACTTCGGTATTCATACCTCGATCAAGCTAGCTTCGAAGGTAGAGTGTAGGCTTCGATTTGATCTTGCCGCAACATGTTTGGCTTCACTTCTATTTCGAAGGTTGTTTTTCTGTGAACTTTATTCGAAGCTTTCTGATCGAATTATAGGCTTCAAAGTACACTGGTTGAAGCAAGTTTCGATACTTTCATACTTCGCTTCGAAGCATACTTCGCATTTTTGTCACACTCGAACTAGGCTAGTTTCCACAAACTTCGGCCTTCCGCGACAGCTTTTGCTAGACTTTGACAAGGGACTCCGAAGCAAGCTTCGACTCAACGAAGCAGGCTTCCCCAAGTTTCGAATGGGAGACAAATTTGAACAGTAACTTCTCATCTCTTTTCATGTACACTTAGATCATCTGCTGAGAAGTTTGATTTGCCATGTTTTGAATATTTTGTTCATCTGCCTGTATTGGTGTTTCTCTGTCTAGGACACCAGTCTTTTCTAGGCTAGATACTTTTAGACTTAGGCAATCTATTCACGCTTTGCTGCTTAGTCTTTTGAGGTGCGTTGGGTGTTGGGAGCAGGCCATAGATTCAAAAGAATTTTTAAGGCACCCATTCACCCCGCCCCTCTAGTCGCTACTTTCGGTCCTACAGACCTTGATGCCACTCCCGTCCTTGTCCAGGCCACCAGATGTGCCCATTGGGGTCATCTGTGGCTTCAGCTCTCCACCAAAGTCAAATTTTTTCAACATGTCTCGAGTGTACTTACCTTGGTGAATGAAGGTGCCGTCCTTGGTCTGCTTGATCTGGAACCCTAAGAAGTACTTGAGCTCACCCATGAGGCTCATCTCAAATTCACTGTGCATCTGCTCAGAAAACATGGACACAAGATAATCAGTAGTACCACCAAAAAAAAATACCATCCACGTAAATCTGAAGCAACTCTGAGAAAAAAGAGAGTCTTATCCACAGAACCCATCACAAAGCCCTTCCCCAACAAAAACTGCTTCAACCGGTCATACCAAGCCCTAGGGGCTTGCTTCAACCAGTAGAAAGCTTTCTGCAGCTTAAAAACATGTCGAGGAAACATAGGGTTCTCAAAACCAGGGGGCTCCCTAACATATACTTCCTCCTCTTCTTGCATGACATTAATCCAATTAGAATCAGAAAGAGCATGAGAAACGTCTCTGGGCTCAAAAGATGCAACAAAAGCAGATTCAGCAAACACGGCAAGAGAATCAACAGATGAATGCAAAGTTCTCTCAGTCAAATCACCGATGATGAGCTCTGAGGGGTGATCACGCTGAACTGCTCGGGATCCCTGGTGATCTAAAGTCACCTCACCGGAGTCAGCAGCTGACACCTCTGGACTCGACTGAGGGGGCTCGATCGAAGTGGAAGAAGTGATCAGAGGTCCGCCCTCATCCTCAGTCGAAGTCTCAAAAGGTGTGGGCTCTGCAGGCTGTGTAGACGGCCCACCCTCATCAGCAGCTGGAGTGTCATCATCTTCTTTGAAGATGGACTCTCCGAGCTCACCATCTCCAGAAGGCTCAAAAGAAGGGTTCAAAGAAGGCAAGGACTCATCAAATGAAACCTCACAAGTCTCGACAAGCTGCTGGGAGTCGAGGTTCCAAACTCGGAAGCCTCGAGAATGCAAAGCGTAGCCAAGAAAAACTTCGTCCCAGCAACGAGACTCAAACTTGTCCAAATGCCCTCCCTTCTTGAGCACAAAGCACTTGGAGCCAAACGCTCGCAAGTGGCTCACCTTGGGCTGTCTGTCAAACCTCAACTCGTATGAGGTCTTACCTAGGTAAGCTCTAAGAAAAATGCGGTTGGCCAAATAGCAAGCCGTGTTCATGGCTTCAACCCAAAAGCGCCTAGGAGTCATGTGCTCATCGAGCATCGTCCTGGCCATCTCGACTAGCGTGCGGTTCTTTCGTTCCACAACGCCATTCTGTGGCGGAGTGTAAGGAGCAGAAAACTGATGGTCAAGACCCTGATCACTACAGAAGCTGACGAACAGAGAGTTCTTCAACTCAGAGCCATTGTCGGAGCGAATTTCTCGCATCCGACCATTGTTCTCATTCTTCAGCTTCAAAATCAAGTCATGAACAAAATGAAAAGTTTCATCCTTAGACTCCAAAAAGAAAACCCACGAGAATCGAGAAAAGTCGTCAACAATCACAAGCGCATACCACTTCCCACCGACTGAGCGTACCCGAGCTGGACCGACAGTGTCCATATGTAACAGCTCGCCCGGATTAAAAGTCATCACCTGAGTCACAGGTGAGTGAGAAGCGGCAAACATTTTCCCATGACGACAGGGATGGCAGACTAGATCCTTCTCTATTTTAAGCTTGGGCAATCCTCGGATGAGGTCCATAGAGCTCAACCTGACTAGCAGATCAAAACTCAAATGACCTAATCTCCTATGCCACTTCCAGAGCTCAGAGGAGGATCCAGCATTCAAACAGTGAGAAGGGCCAAAAGAACTAGAGAAGTCAATCCGAAAAACATTACTAAAAGGTAAGATCGAGCAAATCAAAGATCCTCTAGAATCAATCACACAAGAACTACCCTTCTTAAAACGAACCTCCAGACCATCCTCAAGAAGTTGCGAAACAGAAATCAAATTGAAGTTCAAATTTCCAACCAAAGCAACATTCTTCAAAGAGAAATGATCAGAGATGTGAATTGAACCAATACCGTTTACCTTCCCTTGACCACTGTTCTCGAATGTGATGTACTCTTTGGAGCTCGGGGAAGTGTGACTGGAGAACCATCTGCGATGTCCCATCATGTGGTGAGAGCATCCTGAGTCCATGATCCAAACGTCCTCCAGTCCCCAATCCTGCACAATCAGTGGTTGTAAGGGGGAGCGAACGGTCCGGCACCAGGTTTAGCAAAATAACTAAACCAGTGTCGAGCCATCTGCTCAAAAGACGGAAAGCAAAAACCATCAGAAGGGTTTGGACCAAAGCGCGGCTCAAAGCGCGGTCCTCGGTTCTGCCTAAAACCTCGGCCACGAGGTCCAGGACCGTAGCCAAAACGGCCTAGAGCTCTGCCGGAGCGAACACCACCATCTGGAGCACAGTCATGAAAGTCATCTCCTCTACCACCACCTACACAACGTGGCCTTGCCTCCAGCCTCTCCCCGCGTCGAGGAACTCTCAGTCTACCACCCTGCTGGTAGAACTGCTCCTGACCACCGTGAGCTCTCTCTGCTCTCTCAACCCGCTTCCTCCTGAAGCAGAACTCCGCAAGATGCTCGTCTCTCTGACAATAGTCACAATGATAGGTGGGCTTCTTGGGATGTGGTTGAGGCTTGGGGTTCTTGGGCTTAGTGGTGTTTGGTTTAGTCTTCTTGGGTTGAGAGGGTCCAGGAAGAGAGTCAAGAGAAGTGTGGAGGTGTTTGGGCTTTGGAACCCAGATGGGCTTCTTGGGTGGAGCTTTGGGCTATTCTTGGATCACTCCATCCTTGGGATGACTAGCCTGGAAAGACTCAGTGGAGTGAGTCTTGGGGTATCTCTACTCTAGAGTCAATTTACTCCACTCCACTGCCCGGCTAATGGCACTCTCAAAGTCAGCCTTGGTGTAGGTGTAATCTACCCCAAACCCATCCTGCCTTTTAAACTGCTAGATCATCATGCCGAGCTGTGGCTCTCTGGCACAGATCCAGCTCAGGATAGAACGGAGGTAAAAATTTTCATTCTGAGAATCAGCTATCTCCTTTCTCAAGGAAGCTAGAACCTCCAGCTGAGATAAGCAGGTCTCACACTCGCTATCTACCTGGAAAGACTTCTCGGCTTTCAGCTTAATCAACTCCAGTCTAAGAGACAAGCAGTTCTCACAGACAGTGGGTGGAACTAACAGTGTCTCAAGCTCTAGCCTAGTCTGACCCAGCTCACCTCTCACTCTCTCCAACTCACCCAAATGCTCATCGCCCTTGGCTTTCAGCTCAGCTAAACTAGCTAGATGAGATGGGCAATCAGCACAGGACACGACGATAGTGGCTTGAGCATCTTTCAAGCTCAGTGGCCAAAGCGTCCCTCTCATCAACCCTTTTTGTGTACCTGGACTTCAGAGTCGATAGGTCACACAGAAGCACCTCACACTTTGGGCACTCACTGCTATCACCCAAGCAAGGGGAAGAACATAGACTCTCGATTCTGCCGTTGGCCACGGAAAGCTCACTCTCTAATTCATCTATCCTCTTCTTAGCCCCCTAAGCAGTTTTTCCCGATATTTTAACTCTTGACGTTTGCATTCAAGTAAATCAACGATTTCGCGTTCATAAGATGATACCTTTTCGTTGTTGTCATCGTCGTAGTCATCGGAGGAGCCCTTCTCTTCCTTATCCCCAAGAGCCATTGAGCAGAAGCTCTTGCGGGATCTTCGGCGTTGATGTGAGCAGCTCTTCAGTCTGTCCCCGAAGGCCATGAAGCAAAGGCCCGCCGGATCGTCCTTGTCCTTCCCCTTCCTAATGACGATCTCCTCATCGCTTGAGCTCAATGAAGACGAAGAAGACGTGGACCGCTTGGAGTAGTTCTTCTCCATCTCAGCGAAGAAAGCCTTGTCGCGCTTCTTGTTCTCACGCCGGTAGTCCTTCAGGGCTTTTCTGAAGAATCTGGTCTTTGGCTTGCCCTTGTTGAAGGAGGAGCTGTCGTGCTTGCCAGAGTCATGAAATCCACCACCGGTGCCCTTCTTGTGTCCATTGCGCTTGGGGCAGTCGGCAATGAAGTGTCCTGGGTCACCACACTCAAAGCACCCGGATTTTGTGCCGTGTCTCTTGAACATTCTTTTGTCATAAACACGACGAACCCGGTTGTTAAAAAGACACAGGTCATCATCTCCCAAGGACTCAAGCTAGTCCTCAGTGATAAACAACAAAGAGAACTCAGCACAGCTCACAGAAGAGGGATCAACAGAAGGTGTAGCAAGGGCCAGAGACTTTGATCCAGAGCCAGTGAGATTTGATCTTAACTGGATATCAACCTCGGTGGCCTTTAGCTTGCTAAACAACTCAGAAATGGTCAAGGTATCATAAGATGTGCTCTCAATGATAGAGGATACCTTGATCTCCTAGATCTTTGGGTCCAAGCTGTGGAGAACCTTGAGCGTCTGCTCGTGATCTGAGACTAACTGAACACCCTCAGCCTTGTTGTCCCGAAGCTTGTTTATGATCGATTGAAAACGATCAAACAACGCTTCAACAGATTCACCCGGCTTTTGTGTGAAGTTCTCATATTCACGCCGGTAGGTCTGATAGAGCCGAGCCTTGAACTAGGCTGTCCCCTCATGGTGTGCCTTGAGGGTAGCCCAGATCTCTCTTGCAGTGGAGAGATGGCTCACACGCTCAAACTCAGTGGGACCTAAACCAGAAAACAAAATGTTCATAGCTTTACTATTGTTCAGATGCTGGGCAATGATACCAGGAGTACCATGCTCAGCAACTGGCAATATGACAAACGTAGCGTGAACGCAAATGTTCCAGATGTTCGAGCTTTGGCTCATGAGATAGGCTCGCATGCGAGTCTTCCAATAATTATAGCCATAAGCTTCCAATGACGGGACCTTTCCAGGAGACGTCATGATCACTATTGGGGTTTAGAACCGGTTAAGGTATTGAAAAACCCTAACCAGGCTCTGATACCACTTGTAGGACCAAAAGTAGCGACCCGAGGGGGGTGAATGGGCGCCTAAAAATTCTTTCAAATCTATGGCCTGCTCCCAACACCCAACGCACCTCAAGAGACTTAAGCAGCAAAACAGATCATCAAAGCCTAAAAGTATCTAGACTAGAAACGACCGGTGTCCTAGACAGAGAAACACCAATACAGTGCTAATAGGAAGATAAACGAAGTATTCAAAACATGGCAGATCAAACTTCTCAGCAAATGATCTAAGTGCACATAGAACGAGATGAGATGTTACTGTTCAAAATTTGTCTCCTATTCGATACTTGGCGAAGCCTGCATGGTGCGAAGCATGTAGATGATGAAGCCTGCTTCAAATGTCGAAGCCCGCTTTGCAGTGTCGAAGCCTGCTTCGCAGTGTCGAAGCGTGCTTCGGAGTTCAATGTCGAAGTCTGTGCCGAAGGTTAATGTAGTCGAAGCTTGTCCGGAGGTGTCGTGCGAAGTTGTAAGATGTCGAAGGTGTCCTTCGAAGATGTTGTGCGAAGGTGTATACTGCGAGGTGGGCTTCGACAATGTATATCGAAGCCTACAGTTGAAGTACCTTCGCACAGTGCAAGGAGACGCAGCAAAGTATTCGTACAACCAGAGACTCTGAAGGCTGTCAGCGAATTACCTTCGAAACCAAAACTTCGATGCCTATACTCCGAAAAGAGAGCTTCGAACAAAGTTCATAGAGAAGCAAGCTTCGAAAGAGAAGCGAAGCCAAACAAACAGCAGCAAGACCAAATCGAAGCCTGTGACACAACCTTTGAAGTCAGCTTCCTCGAGGTATTACTACCAGAGTGGTAACCTTCAAAACAAAGTTCACCTTCGAACTAGAGTATACTGGTGTGCACACACAAGAAACCGAAGCCTAGACACACACTTTGATTCTCAACCTTCTAACGCACACACCGAGATCTATAGAAATGACAACAGCAGAATTCTCGGAAAACACACTCCGAGCGAAGTCTACCAGAGAGACATGCTTCAAAGCAAACTTCGAAACCTGTCGAAGTACACTTCGCAAAAACTGCCAAAGTATGTCAAAACAAAACCTTAGAACAGAGCACACTTCGATGCTAGGTTAATAGTTCAAGTTCGGAGTTGAAAGTTCCAGAAAAGCCTTTGGAGAAGTCTGGTCGAAGCCTGCTTCACAGAGCAGAAGGACTTCGAACAAAATAGGGGGCTCCGCCAGAAACAACACGAGACAAGCCAAGTACTATCTTCTCGATCAAAAGGCCATGTCAGGAAAAGCAAGGCTAGAGAACTAGCATACTGTAGCTACATAAAATAGGTACTACTTGTTGCTACAGGAACAAGCAAGTAGTACTAGTACTCCTCAGTCCGTAGAACAGAAGAAAATAGAGAAGATCGAATGCTCAGGAATAAAACAATGCACGCAACACGAAGCTGCAAAGCCACAAGAAACGCTGCACACCGAAAGATAGGAACAAAATCTCTGCAGAATCTTGAAGAACAAGAGGAACTCACGATGAGCAAGACAGGAACCTGGCGGCGCGCATGAACAGGAGCAGGAGAAGGACAAAGTGACCCAATAGATTAGAAAAGTGATTTCATTCAAGGGTAACCTAACCCTAGGGATTGGTGCCCTATTTATTGGCTGCCCAATAGCTAGGAATATTCCACCAGCCCCTTAGGGTTTTTTACAGACGCTTAAATAAAAGGAAAAGACCAAACTGCCCTTAGGATATTTTTACAGACTCGTATGACTGACTGTGGGCATAAGGACAAAATAGTAAACTCCTATTTACAGATGACTTATCCGGAAGCTAAGCTTTCGTAGCGACTACGGCTTCTCTTCGGGACATTCTGATGCGAGATCAGCGATCATCAGTTTTGCGCCAAAACTGACAAAGCCTCCACCGACTTTGCACTAGGTACCCGGATTGGGCCGGCCTGATTCCGCAGCTCTCTCAGCCTGGCAATCACTCGTCGCCCGTGTACCTGAGTCAATCCTGGTCAACAGCCCAGTGGATCCTCTGCTGCTCCTAGCCCATGTACCTAGATTGGGCTAGCCCGACTTTGCGGCCCCTTTGCCCGACAGTCACTCGCTGCCCGTGTACCTGAGTCACACGCGGCGCAGACACAGCAAATCACCTCTCTTCTTTTGTCCTCTTTGACTACCGTTGACAATGACTCATCACATCTGGAGCCATGAGGCCCACGCTCTTCAGCATGGCTCCTCATAGACTTCATCAAACACTCAAAATTTCCGAAGCCTGCTGAATGACCTTCGCAGTTTGCTCTCTGAGATCAGTCCACAAAAATATTCCAAAGAACTTTGTACTCAGTGAAGCTACGGCTAACAACCTCCGAAGCAAGCCTTGCACACACTCCGGACAGCCACCTTCGCACGGATGTACGAAACACACAACTCTACACGAATCAATGGATTTTCGAAGTATGTCCTGCAGACTTCGCTGTGATCACATGAAGACAAAACATTTCAGGGATACTTCGCACGAGTTAGGAACCAAAGTGCTACACAGACTCCGTAGGACCCACGCTAAGGCTCCGAACCCCTAGCCGAACCTGGGCGGAGCCACCTCGCTAATAAACTTCGTACTAGGTATACTTCGAACCTACACCATACACTCTCTGAACGCTTTCTTGCAAACTACATCGGCGAAGGTACCAGAACCTTTGCAAGAAAACAAAAAGCACGAAGTGCATACTAGGACCTAGCCTACGCCTCTTGTGAACCAGAACAAAACACAGCTGGCTAACAAGCAACCTTGCAACTAGTACCTAGAAGAAACTAGCTCTTGCAGCTACAAGTAGACTAGACAAAAAGGCTATTCGTGCTAGAACCACACAGCACAGGAATAAATCAATTTCTGACCTGCTGTTCTGTTGTATTGACTCCTGAACACTCCTTGGCTGCCGTGTTGCAGAACATGCAGATACTCAAGTGCCTGCAAAACCACATGCAATGCAACTACTCATAGCTGCAGGCTATTACGCAGTGTTGGAGCGGCAAAGAATAGCCTAGGCTGCTGCGAGCTACAAAGCAGAGCAGATTAAACACGCAAACAAAAACCATGCCAAGCAAGGGAAACTTCAGTCACGAACAAAAACTCTCAACAGTAAAAATACTACTATGCACTAGTAGTCTGAAAGCTTGCACGCGAGACTACAGTTCATATCAATAGGCTACTGTAGAAACAGAACTCCATGTAGCAAACTCTGAACAGAAAACATACTAAACATACACGTAGATCGAGGCAACAAAGTAATGACTTCACAGCGTGACAATTTGAAAATAGCTCAAAGATATCAGAACCTGGATGGAGGATTGCTAGACAAACGGTTGAAGAGAAAAAGGAAATCTCTTGATGAACAGGAACACAAAATCACTGGCGGCACACACAGGAGAAAAATGACCCAATCCTTTTTATTAGTAAAGTAATTTTTAGAAAGGGTAACCCTAACCCTAGGGATTGGGGCCCTATTTATAGGAAGCCCAATAGCCTAGGAAAATACCAAAATACCCTTAGGGTTTTTACAGACGCTGAAATAAAATGGAAAAGACCAAACTGCCCTTAGGATATTTTTACAGACTCGACTGAGTGACTATGGGCCTAAGGACAAAATAGTAAACTCCTATTTACAGATGACTTATCCGGAAGCGGAGCTTTCATAGCGCCGAAACTGACAAAGCGTCCACCGACTTTGCACCAGGTACCCGGATTGGGCTGGCCCGATTCCGCAGCTCTCTCATCCTAGCAATCGCTCGCCGCCCGTGTACCTGAGTCAATCCTGGTCAATAGCCTAGTGGATCCTCTGCTGCTCCTAACCCATGTACCCAGATCGGGCCAGCCCGACTTCGTGGCCCCTCTGCCCGATAATCGCTTGCTGCCCGTATACCTGTGTCACATGTAGCCCAGATACAGCAGGTCTTCTCCTCTCTTTGTGTCCTCTTGACTTCCATTGACAATGACTCATCACATCTGGAGCCATGAGGCCCATACTCTTCAGCATGGCTCCTCAATGACTCGAAGCTCAAGGGGAGCGACTAGAGAATCACATCAATGGCCAAGTATGGATCTAGTGGAGAACCCAGTCTCTCCAAGGTTTTAATGTAAAAAATCATCCTTATCATATGAGGACTCACGAGGCTCTCTTATACCAACGTGCTCCCAAACAAGGACTTAGATATATAATACCTCTCAGCTCATGCCTTGTTCTGAAACATGACCTTGAGGGCTACGATCATATCATAAGCATTTCTATCCTCATATTGTTTCTGAAACTCAAAGGACATGCAGGCAAGCATCAAGCAGCTGACATCCACAAAATCACTAGCATGCTTCTCATAAGCATGTTTTTCTGTTGTAGAAGCATCTTCCCCTGTTTCATCAGAGTGGGGTTCCTCTAGAACATAATTGTTGGCGTAAAAGATTACGCTAAGAGGTTTAGAAAACTAAGTGTCTGATAAACGAAGTGTTTGTTTAAGTAAACTATTCCAAGCCTCCGAGATGGGTAATAGCTTGAGATAGTTCGAAGTGTGTATTGAATATATGAGTATTCATTACCCTATATAGAGTGAAGAGGGGTATTTATAGACCGAATACATGGGAAAAGACTTCTTTACCATTTAATTACAACCGACTAAGAATATACTATTTAGTATTCCTCGTAGGGGCAAAAGAGTAAAAAGCTAAACTAATTAGTGAGAAGATAAATCTTCTGCCCTCGGAGATCAAGGTTCCTGACTTCGTTTCTTCTGCTCGTGTTGACATGAAAATGTCCTTGGCTTTTGGAGGATGAAATATTTTCGCCCCAACAGTAGCCCCTCAAATACTTCTCTCCGAATTGTCTATGCAAGGAAGAGGGCAGTATACACAAGAAATAATTTCATGCCTAGAATTTAGAAAGAAACTTGAAAAACTTTACCATTCTTAGAAGCATTCAGAAGCTGAAGGTCTTCGGACCAAATTTTGTGCGGAGGTATTCACTGAAATAGCTTCGGAGATGGATCCTTGGTGAGGCTAATGTAATCGTTAGAATAAAAAAAATAGTCGTTACTCCTTAAGGAGACTAACGGTCGTTTCATTTCCGCAAGCGTGACTTCCCATGAAATACCTCTTCAAATTATAATGGTATTGAGGACGTAACAGGACACCCAAGCGGCACACTGTGACGAAAAGTACATGCTATAAATAAGAAAGTAAAGGTAAGTTTTGGATACTTTACCGACTGCTTTCACATTTCGCCTTTCTTCTTCTCGAGCTCATCTTCTCAACTCTCCTTTTCTCCGATGGTGAAGACAAGCCATAAGGATCCTGTCCCTACTTCATCCTTGGCTCGGCAGCAGGCGATGGCGGCGACAGCAGCAGGGCCTTCAGACAACCCTCGTCCAGTCGGTCCTCATGATCTTCGCCTAGCATCTACCAAGTATATGGATCAATCGTATAGCTTGGGGGCGTCATCGAGCTCAAAGAAGTCAATCGCAGCGGCGATCGCAGGGAAGATGGGACATGGAGTCATGATTCGCCAGCCTGGGGGTGAAGTGATTCTGGCACCACGCGTCGGAGAGGTGGTGGTGTTTGAGGCATTCTTCGAAGACGGACTAGGACTTCCGGCAATGGAATTCTTTTCCGAGGTACTGAGCTATTTCATGTCACCCTACCCTAGCTTTCTACGAAGGCGACCGCTTGCTTGGCCATCTTTGAATGGGCGATGTAAGCAGAAGGATGCGCCGGGAGAGCGGAGATCTTCGCGTCTCATCATAAAGCTTCGTGTCAACCGAAGAATTTTACCAGAGCCAGAGGAGAGAAGATGGTGATCGCCTTCGGGAGCATCAATTTTCAACTTCATGAAGAGTTCTAGGACCGGTTCCCAGCGAAGGCCATTAATGACAGATGGTATTCATAATGGATCCTTCGCTGGTTCTACGCTGAGGTAGGAACGGACTGCGTCTTGGCCGGACCCTTGGAGGACATCTTTTACCAGAGGGAAGCGGAGGTCCAACCAGACCCAACTCAAATTGAAGTCTGTCTCGAGTTGCTGCATTTAGTAAGTCGTCGCATGAGTATGCGTGACTTGGCAGAGGAGTTCATCGGACTCCGAATACCTCCTCTGATGGCTGCTTCACCGATCAACTTCGAGGAGAACATGGAGGGGGACCTCAAGAAATCCCTTCAAGCTCCGCTGGTAAACTTCATGTATGTCCTACAAAGTATTTTGCATGCAGTACTGGTTTTATAGAAAATGATTTAATTGACATGAAATCTTATCTTTCAGCTCCGCGCAAGACTCTCACTCCTAAACAAATCATCCGAGCTGTGGATAAGGTTCTCGAAGACCCTACGCCCGTTGAAAAAGAGCGGAGGGTCAAGTTGGTCGGGAGTTGGGAGAGATTCAATCGAGTGTGGAGTGTGCTTGGAGTTGAGCCTCCAACTCTCCTAGAGTGGACTACTTTGGATCAAGCTCCGAAGAAAAGGAAGGCCGAAGCAGGGCCTTTAGGATCGATGAAGACACCTGCCAAAAAGGTGGTCCAGAAGCCGAAGACCCTCACTCCCTCAAAATCTCCAGTTTCATCGTCGGAACAATCTTAAGATGAAGATGATGCAGACATAGCGATGGCGGAGGAGTTTGAGGACCTTCTTGCCGGGGATGAAGGCTCTAGAATGGGAGCTGAAGTCTCTGCTAGAGATGAAGTAGGGGTAACACCTACCGTAGAAGGTGACCCTGAACAGGCGGATACCGTGAATGGCCCATCTGGTTAGGTGAATGATCCTGCTACCGAAGAAGGTGGAGTCGAGACTGTGGATACCCAAGTCATGTCTCCAGACGAAGTGATGGCTGTAGTAGTTGAAGATATCTCCGCAGTTATTCCTTCGGTTTGAAGTCTAGAGTCTGAAGAAGACTTCAGGCAAATGTTTGAGCCCCCAAACAGTCCAATACTCATCTGTCAACAAGATGCCGGAGGTAAGCCTCAGCTTGATATCTTTTCTTCACTTTTTACCTGTACAATAGAAATAACGCTATTTACCTTTGGTTCATATAGGATCGGCTCTGATGGAGGTGGCTCCTACTACTGATGTTGCGCTGGAGCCTACGACGGCTTCGATGTCAACTCCAGCTATAGAACAAGTGGCTCTGGCTTTGGAGATAGCTTCGAAGGAGGCGATAGGCCCTAGAAAGGGTAAACATAAAAGATGGCCTTTGCCTGCTCCTATTCCAGGGTAGACTCCATCAGAATATATGGATGGAGGCTAATCTACAGAGGCCTCCGAAGGTGCTTCGTTACGCTCTGATCCTTCTCCTAGCAAAGACGATCGGAGAGTGCCTTGTCAAGGCTCCCTCTTCTGGCTCCCTTCCTTGAGCGTAGGACATGACTTCGAACTTTGTTGTAGCCTTTGGCTCGAGCTAGTCACGAAGTTGAGGAGACTAACTTGGTCTCCATCCTTGGAGAGGTTGAAGGGTCGGAGCTAGATGCTGCTCTTGAATTGGCAGCTTACCAGGTACGAACCATGTACAAAAATAAGTTTAGTTCAAACACATGTGCATAATTCACTTACATTGTTCTTCTTCTTTTGCAGCAAGTGGTTCTAGCTCGAGCTGCAGCTATATCAAACGAGTGAGAATGTAACCGGCTCAAAGAGAAGGTGACAGCCCTTCAAGGGAGCCTTATCGACTCTGAGACCTAGACTTTGAACTTATAAGAGGTGGTGGCTACAAAGCGGAGTGCTAGAACTAGATTGGAGGCCGCGAAGGATGAAATTGAGGCTGAGCGGGTTGTGCTCCAGGCTCGGATGGAAAAACTATGGGAAGAGCTGGTGGCTACAGGAACTGAACTAGTCAAGCTTCGATAGGAGCAGCTAAGTTTGACGGAGGAGGCCAAGAAGCTGCTCAGACAAAAAACCGTATTAATGATAGAGATAGCCAAACTATCCTCTTTGATGGACGAGCTGACTAAGTCAAACAAGGAATTGGCTGTAGAAAGGATAAAGTGCGAGAGTGCGGCTTCCGAGACCATGGACACCCTTCGTGGTATTCTGGAATACTTTGGCACTTCTTGCGCCTCTTCATCAACTGGCAACGACTCCCTCTTGCGAAAGATGAAGATGATTCAAGTGGCAGTGAAGACTATGAAGACTACGGGTACTCGGTACGGAGAGATCTCCGGACAAGTAACTGCTCTCGAAGTGCTTCATTACTACGAAGACATTGGATTATCTATTTCATTGGAGCCTATTGCAGCCCCCACTAACTTTGGCAGCGACCGACTTCTGACCCCTTCACCTGACGTGGTCATAGCTTGGGAGGCTTTTCACCCATCCTAGAGAGCTAAAGGCCGGTCAGCTATAAAAGCGTGGATCGATGAAGGTCTCCGATAAAAAAAAGCGCGGGCACAACCTTCAAGCAGCAAACCTACTGTGGACCTGACGGTTTAGTTTTCCTTAGGGCTCCGCCTATTGTAAAAAACTTATCTTTTTGTCCTCCTTTGAATGAAAAAGTCTTGTTTGGAAATGTTTTTAGGCTTCTCAATCTTGTTTGGATGAGCTCGAAGTATTAGAGGTTAACGAAGAACTCCACCTACAATGGGCCACCTTCGAAGATTTAAAGCCTCACATGCGTCCTCGATTTTCAATTCCTAGGGAAGCTACAGAGAGGTTATACCCGATATATGTAAGGAAATGTTAGCTTGTATTAAAGAGGAGGAAAAGGAAGACATCGTTAAAATAGCATCTTCATCATTGGAGGACATTGATTGGTCTGAAGAAGATTGTATTGGTGAGGAGCAAGCGGAGAGAAGCCCCAAACGACTTCGGACCTAGGCCGAGCTTCAACAAGAGCAAAAGGATTTCCGGGCTTCAAAGGAGGGGAAAAGAGTTAAGCGTAATGTTTTGAAGACTCTAGGCTCCGGGACAAGTCATCTTTAAAGCCGGGCTAATTCTGAAACTAGCTCTAGGGATCGAAGGGGTCTCTCCTTCCTCCTTGGCTTAGACATAGATTTTTCATAATGTAATATAATCTGTTGAATAATATAAACTAAAATGCTTTGAAATTTTCTCGTTATCTCCTTGCCCTCTTTGGGGGTAAGCACCTTTGAATTTCAATCTAAGGTGGTTTGCACAACGATCATGATGTTAAAGAGTACAATTTGACAATTTTTTATATTTGGCGGTTCGGAGCCCCTGATTATGTTAAAGAAGAAATAAGGACTTAGTTCAAAATTCAAATAGATAATCGCTAGGGACCTCGAAAATGCCTTCGACCCATTGGTTCGAAGTCTAAAAATTGTAGCTTATTACTCCTTTTTGAATGTGGTCGCTTCGAACTATTTTTCGGATGTATTAGGATCTGATTATAATGGTCGCTTTGGACTCTTTTTACAGACATTTTCAAGCTAATTGCTCGGAGTCCGTATCATTTGGTCACTTTGGACTCTTTTACGGATGCTATCAAGCCGGTGGCTTAGAATCCGCTTTTTGTGGTCTCCTTCGACTCTTTTTACCGATGCTTTCAAGCCGGTTGCTTGGAATCCGTATCATTTGGTCTCTTTGGACTCTTTTTACGGATGCTTTCAAGCTGGTGGCTTAGAATCCGCTTTTTATGTAACTTTCCCACCTTGATGGATGCTTCGAGCCGGTGGCTCGAAGTCCGTAAATTCGGTTCGAATGAATAATACTTACCTCCGCAATCAGCTCTGTTCTCCTAGTGCGTCCACTAGAAGTAGGAATTGTTTTGAGAAGTATGCATTAATCGAACCATGAGCTTTATTCATTTAGAAAGTGTTTACAAATGATTACAAGGATCCCCTATGCGAAGTATTGCTTAAGGTGCTCCGCATGCCATGCATGCTTTCATTCTTCACCTTCTAAATTAGCTAATTAAAAGATCTAGGGTGTCCTGAACGAAGGATGATATGGACCTTCCCATTTATTTCCTAATTTCCCCGGTGTGATAATGCTTCGCAAACTAAATGATCCGGTTTAAGTTCATTAAGTTTAATTTTTGGATCATACCAAGTCTTCGTCTGATGTTGATACTTCATTAGGTTAGCAACAGATCGAAGCCTTGTTTCTTCTATTAAGTCCAGTGAAGCTTGTCTTTCATCTTCCGTTTCAGGTTTGATGGTGCGAAGAGATCCTCCTTTAAGCTCCGTCGGCGTCATGGCTTCATCTCCGAATAGTAACCTGAAAGGGGTAAAGTCTATGGACCTTGCTTGAGTGGTCCGAATGGACCATAAAATCTTCAGGAGTTCTTTGGTCCACAGCCTCTTTGCTAATCCTACTATCCTTCGATTCAGGCCTGATAAAATATTACCATTAGCTCGCTCGACGGCTCTCTTAAATTGAGGATGACGGAAAGCTACAAAACAGATTTCTATGCCAATACCTTCGCAGAACTCTCTGAAGGGTTTAGCATCGAATTGGGTGCCATTGTCGATTGTCAACTGTCGAGGCACTCTGAACATGCATATAATATTCTGCCAGAAAAATTTTTGTACATTTTTGAATTGATAGCTGTGAGGGGTTCTGGTTCGATCCACTTAGAAAAATATTCAATTGCTACCACTACAAATTTTAAACTTCATTTTTCCATTGGGAAGGGGCCAATGAGATCCATACCCCACCGGGCCATTGGCCACACCGGAACAATAACTTGAAGAGGTGTTGGCAGACGATGACTCCATCTTCCTATCCATTGACAACCTTGACAAGTGCGGACCAAAGCCTCCGCATCAGCTACTATTGTAGGCCAATAAAGCCCCTGGCGAAATGTTTTCCCTCCTAAGGCCCAAGGGGCAAGATGGCTACCACAAAGGCCTTCGTGAATTTCTCGGAGTAAATATTGGCCCTCGGTTTGGGAAATACATAGGATGAAGGAAGAACATACTCCGACCTTATATAGAATACCGTTGATAATATGATAATTATGGATTCTTAACTATAATCTTGATAGCTTTGGGCCTTCAGGCAAATTAGCGTCGCCTTGCAATAATTCCATAATTGAACTCCACCAGTCGATGTTCGGTATGCAAAGGACCTCCACAGGAGGGAGTTAAGGCACCGAAGGAGAGGCAAGCTCTTCATAAAAAGCATCTTCCGGAATATCTATGGCTCCGGCTGCAGCCTTTGCCAAGATATCGGCTTGCGCATTGTCGGCTCTTGGGATGCTTCAAACAGAAATCCCTTTAAATGCTGCTTTAATCTTGCGGATTTCTTCTATATATTTAGCAAGTTGTGGATACCAAACTTGGAAACTTTTATCAACGTGCCCTGCTACAATTTGGGAATCTATTTTTATAACAACTCTTGTAGCACCAAGGGCACGTGCCTTACGAAGACCTAGCAAAATTCCTTCATACTCCGCAATATTATTGCTGGACTTAAAGTTGAGCCTTGCGGAGTACATTGCTTTCTGTCCTGAAGGTGAAATTATCACCGCTCCGACACCTGCTCCGGATGCTTGAAAAGCTCCATCGGAGTATATGGTCCATATTCCTTCGCTTGATTCTTCTGAAGCCCATACTGTAGATGGAGTCCATTCTGCTACAAAATCAGCCACCACCTATGATTTGATTGTTGTTCTTGCTACAAAGGAGATGCCGAACGGTGCTAGCTCAATGACCCATTTTCCAATTCTCCCTGTAGAATCTTTGCTTCGAAGCATATCTCCTAGAGGATAAGAAGTTGGTACAATTACATTATGTGCTAGAAAATAATGTCGTAATTTCCTCGAAGCCATCACTAGAGCATAAGTGAATTTTTCCAACTCGGAGTAACTGGTTTTTGCTCCAGATAAAGCTTCTGATACAAAATATACCGGATTTTGCACCAACTTCCCATTGAAATCCATTTCTCGAACAAGGACTGCACTGACAGCGGAGCCCGTAGCTGCAAGATAGAGGAGAAGAGTTTCATATGCAATGGGTACAATGAGTGTTGCAAGGTTGCTGAGATAATCTTTAATATCATCAAAACTCTTCTGGTACTCCGGTGTCCATGCAAAATCTTAGGACCCTTTCAAGGCTTTGAATATTGGGAGGCTCCGCTCTACGGACCTTGCCAGGAATCTACTAAGAGTTGCGAGGCGTCTGGCAAGCTTCTGAACTTGCTTCAAATTTTCTGGCAGAGCCATTCTTTAGAGTGCACTTATCTGGGTTGGGATAGCTTCGATCCCCCTGCTCGAAACTAAATACCCTAACAATTTCCTAGCTTGAGCCCCGAAGATACATTTTTCGGGGTTGAGGAAAACTCCACATGCTCGGAGGATCTCAAAAGTTTCTGCTATGTCTAAACTATCTTGGTGCTTTAAAGCACTCTTTATTACAATGTCATCCATATAGGCTTCGACATTACGGCCTATTTGGTGACCTAGAGCTTTAGCAATTAATCTTGAAAAGGTTGCCCCGACATTTCTCAAGCTGAAGGGCATTCTTACATAGCAAAAGACTCCCGAAGGAGTTACAAAGCTTGTCTTGGCTTCATCTTCGCATTTTAACCATATTTGATGATATCCGGAGTACGCGTCGAGGAAGCTCAAGAGCTCCGAACCAGCAGTGGAGTCGACTAATTGATCAATGCGGGTCATGGGGTAGGGATCACGTGGGCATGCTTTATTCAAAGATTTGAAGTCAATACACATGTGCCACTTGTCAGAGGCCTTCTTCTTGACGAAGACTGGGTTGGCTAACCACTCCGTATGAGCCACTTCTCTAATGATCCCGGCCTTCAATAATTTTTCTACTTCTGCTTTAGCAAGGTTTGTCCTCTCCATTGACAATTTGCAGAGCCCTTGGCGAACATGTCAAACCCTTGGGTTGACGAGTAGGCTGTGCTCAATGATACTTCGGTCAACTCCGGGAATGTCTTCATCGGACCAGGCAAAGACATCCAAATTTTCTCTAACTACTTCTTCTAACGAAGTAGCAATTTCTGGAGGCAATTCATTGCCAAACTAGATAGGATAATTTTTCTTGTCCTTTACAATGATTTTCATTACAATTTCTCCTTCGGGGCTTGGCCTAGGGGAGGACATCTTTGAGAATTCACTTGACACTACAATATCCTCTGAATGGTCTTGCACATTATTGATCTGCCGAGGGTGAAGAGGTGGACCATGGTCGTACTCCGCCCTTCGCGCTGCAGCTTGGTTACCGAAAACCATGAGCACTCCTCCTTGCGTGGGCATCTTGAGACATAGATAATTATGATGTGCCACGGCTCCGAATTGGTTCAACATGCCTCTTCCGAAGATGACATTATAGGCATAAGGGGCATCAACTACGTCAAAAATGACCTCCTCCATTCTAGCCAGGAGGCCCTCTCCGAAGGCAAGCTTGAGGCCTATTTGGCCGAGGGCATCGAGAAAAGGTCCTACGAAGCCTTGAAGCGGTCGAGCTGCTGGAAGGAGATGTTTCCGCGGGATACAAAGCTGGTCGAAGGCTTGAACAAAGATAATATTTACGGAGCTTCAGACATCAACCAATACTCTTTGGACTCCCGTTCCTGCAATATAAGCAGTGATAACAAGGGGGTCCGCATGAGGAAATTTTATAGCCGCTGCATCAGCTGAAGAGAAAGATATTGGCACATGAGACCATCCGGGCATTTCAACAACCGACGAAGAGGTCCCAATATGCCCTACTTCGCGGACATATTCTCTCCTTTGCCTTTTTGACATGTTGCCCAGGGTTCCTCCTCCGGAGATGGGAAGAACCACTCTTTTGTCGTGGTCATGTGTATCTTATTGCTTTGGAGGTGGCATAACACTGTACACTAAAGGCTGTCTTAGGGCTTCGAAGCTGTCTACACGTCTGACAGTTTGTACCGGCTCTAGACGTGCCTCGAGAGGGTCTCGGTCAGTATTGCCTCGACTAGAGTTCCTCTCGAGGTACTCGCTCCTCAGGGCTAGTATAGACTTACATGCATCGGTAGCATGGCTTCGGTTCTCACAATGGACACAGCAGAAGAAGGTCTGGCCTTTGCCAGCCAGCTTCCCTGGTGGCCTCCAGCCGCTGACCTTGCTTCCTGAAGCTTGTGGATTCTTAGGGGGAAATTTTTGCGAAGAGGGAGCAATGTTCAAAACTTCAGAGCGAGGATGCTTTTGCCCTCTTCGTCTATCATGTTGATTGCCGAAGTGGTACCCTTGTGAAGGAGTTGAAGTTTGCACTTCAAGTTTAACTTCTTGGATGGTTGGCGAAAACGAAGCCGTCCTTCAGAGCCATCCTTCCTCCGACCTACCATATTCCTCAAAGTAAGCCATTAATTGCGTTACTAAGGAAATATTCTTCCGGTGAAGCTTGTCGAGGAGGCCTGCATTTGTGACTCCTTCTCGAGCCACATCAACCACAGATGATGGGGACAACCCTCTTATCTGCGACTTCGTATGAGCGAAGCGCTCAAAAAATTGCCGCAAAGTTTCTCCGGGTTGCTGATTCACTGAAAAAGACTTCCAGTGGACATAGCGGGCACAAATGTACCTTGGACGTTGCTTATGAACTTCTTCCTTAACTATTCCCAAGACTTAATTGATCCTGGTTTCAAAGATCAGAACTAATGCAGAGTGACTCCTTCGAGTGCAAGGGAGAAGCATTTTGCCATTGTATCTCGGACCCCTCCGCTGGCCTCGATTGCTAAAGCATACGAGCAAGAAAATTCCCCTAGATCTTGATCTCTGGAATACTTACAGAGCTTCGAAGTTCTAAACTTAGGGTCAAAGCGCACCTTCTGCAAGTCGAGGTGTAATGGAGATTCATCATTAAAAGAGGCATTCACAGTGCTTATTAAAATCTCAGAGGGTTCGGGATAAACGACGAGGTCATCATCTTGGGGCACCTCCGGGATGATGGGGCTAGCTTGAGGACAAAGCCTATCCGCAGCTTCCTGCCTCCTCCTCATTACCTTAGCCTGAAGGCAGGCCATCTGGGTCACCACATCTTCAGGATGGTCTTCATTTCTTCTGGAGGGGACCTCCGGGTCTTGAGAACTGAACAAGTCAGTTCGGAGCATAGTTGGAGCCGCAGGAGAGGATCCATCAGTTCGAAGCATAGACGGATTCCCGAGAGGGGCTTCGTATGTTCGAGGAAGAGTATTTGTTTAGAGAGTCTGAGGTGGGGGGACCACGGAAGGTCCTCCGACTTTGACAGTATTCCAAGATTTCAACCTAGAGGTCTGAGAAGACCTCCGGAGAAGACTAGTGCCTAGGATCCGCTTAGGAGGCATGGCTCTAGGAAAGGATTGGTAGAGAGCGAAGTTTTTGTACTATGTTCCCCACGGACGGCACCAACTATTGGCGTAGAGATTATGCTAACAGGTTTAGAAAACTAAGTGTATGACAAACGAAGTGTTTGTTTAAGTAAACTATTCCCAGCCTCCGAGATGGATATAGTTCGAAGTGTGTATTGAATATCTGAGTATTTGATAACCTATACAGAGTGAATAGGGGTATTTATAGACCGAATACATGGGAAAAGACTTCTTTACCCTCTAATTACAACCGACTAAGAAGATACTGTTTAGTATTCTTCGTAGGGGTAAAAGAGTAAAAAGTTAAACTAATTAGTGAGAAGATAAATCTTCTGTCCTTGCTGGCAACCCCCCTTCGGGTGAAGAGGCTTTGGGAGACTTCGTTGTGTCGAAGCCTTAACGGAAGTTTCCACTGCTTAAGGCCCCGAATGGATGGAGCCTTGTTGCTTTTAGAGCCCTCGGAGATCAAGGTTTCTGACTTCGTTTCTTCTGCTCGTGTTGACATGAAAATGTCCTTAGCTTTTGGAGGATGAAATATTTTCCCCCCAACATTAATCATTTTTCTCCTACTTGAGAACAATTCTCAAGTTTCTGTGCCAATCCATAAAATTTGTTCTAGACAATTTATCTCTTTCAAGAATAGATCGCAAATTAAAAACTGAAGTGCTCTTAACAGTAGTGGTAGGTGCCATGATCTACAAAACTAAATGCAAGGTTCAATACTATGCTATGTTTATCTTCTAACTAATAAAAGATGTATCAATATTAAAACCAATCACTTTCCCTCTAATGACTAATAGTGTGACAAGATCCATATTCAATTAACTCCTAGTTAGATTTGGCATCACTGTTAGAAGCTAACTGACAATAGGTAAGCAACACTTTGCTAATCACATAATATGTGACTCTTGTTCGTTGGAGTGGCATCTAATGCACGACGTCCAACTCCATGCCCCAAGGCCCAAAACCGTTTTGATAGCCTCGTTAAGCAAACCAATACTATGTGTGCAGAAGTCCGACTTCCACCCCAACTAATCAAGATAAAAGTCAGCACCCTGCTTTGGCAGACCCACTATCGATGATCGAGATCCTTGGTGGGTGCAGCTATTGGAAAGAGCATCAATACTTAATTTTATGAGGGAAAACAATTCTAGTAAGGTGAAGTTCCCTAGCATGTACGAAACATGCAAGAATAGTATGACAAGAACATAAGTAAGCACCACAGACAACACATTGACTGTGACATAGTATGGCCCCTTCACATGGTGATCTCCATCTCCATGGCTCTTGCCATTGAGTGTGTGCTTCCGGCCTCCATGAACTTGTACTAGCCTATCAAAATATCACCTATACTAGTTACATGAGCCGAAGCATCAATAATCGACACGCAAGTCGTATGAATGTACTCCAACCTTAGGCTGTAAATAATCATGACACACAGACCATATTTAATTTACATTCAAAGCATGCATCTCATACATCACATTCAACAAGGCTATACCAATTACAACATTCTCTGCAAAATAATGTTAGGCGAAGAATCTACAAGTACCAATATCTAGATCTAAAATTATCAGCTCAATAGGCTCGAAATTTCCAGTTTTGCGTGGATCAGAACTTCTGACCTGGCATCGAAACTTTCGATAGCAAATTGCTATCTGTATCGAATTATAAATGGCATAGGAACTTCCGATCAGTATCGAAACTTTCGATCAAACGAAAACTTGTGATGAGTATCGTAACTTCCATAATCCGATGAACAGAAAATAGATTTAATCTACTTTTTGCCACGTATCTCTATACGTGACTGATCCAAATCGAACACTACGCATGTCAGCTCTAATACCACTGTTTGGGTTGTAGGGAAGCTATGCTAGCCGGCAAATTCAAAATTTTTGCCCCAAAACCTGGAACCATGCATGTGAGGGATCATGAATCGTTACCTTCTAATGAGAGACGCGCTAGTACAACAAAAGAAGATGTTGGGGAAGCGTGTCCTCGCTTATCCTCGTCTCGCTCAGCCTGTTCCTCGGCGATCCAATCGACAAAGATCATCGATGTCCACGTGAATAAGATGATGAGCGCCGCTGTTCGAGAAACGCCTCCACGGAGTCCACACATATAGGGAATGATTGATCCCACGCCGGTGTGCTAGCACCTCTCGTGAGAACCGGGGATAAATTTCAATCTCAACTCTTGAGATCAAGAAAGAAGGGAGAGGAGAGGTGTGGTGGCTAGGGTGGAGCACTTGGGTCTTCTGAAAACCTATATCCACGATTATAATGCCAAGGTATGGGCCTTTAACCACAATTAGATCTTTGACAGATCCAATCTCTTACATTCTGATCGGAACTTCTGATACCCTATGAGAACTTCCGATAAAGACTGTCAATCTATAACTCAGCCCGCATTGGAACTTTTGATACCCCTATCAGAACTTCCAATCTAGCCTTTCGATCTGTAAACCTGATGACCATGGGGACGTGCAAATGGTTGGCCCGATCTTCCGATAGGTACGATTTACGCGACGAGTGGATGTTGATGATTTAAGGCTTCCGATCAGGGACTGAAACCTTGCAAATGCTACATCCTCTCATCTAGTTGTTATCAACCACGCTTTCACGTAGTCGACCTCACCAAGAAGGTTTTGATCTGGCAAATCAATCGTAGAACTTTGCAATAACAAGGTAAACACAATCTGAAATTGTAGATGATAATATAAGCAAAACCCAACCCTAACAGTGGCGGTCGCCGTCTATTTATAGGGTTTATAGGACCTAGGGCATGGGCCGTATCCTAGGAGGACCCAATTCTAATAGACTCGGGGGGACGTAGTTTAATCGGACGCCTAGCTCCCGATTGGTGACTAGTACACTTATTGTCCCGATGACGGAAGGAGGCCATCATCCGAGAGGTGGCCGATGCTGATAGAGGTAGCAGGCGGTTGTCAACTACATGTCGAGTTGCGGTTGTGTGTTGGGACCGGTCGAAAGTAGGTGGTCAGTCGATCGGCCCGTGAGCTGGTGGAGATTGTCGTGATGGCTGATATCGCCAATGATCGGCTGATGGCTTATGCCGATGGAGGCTGATGCTGAAGGTGATCCGAGTGGTGGCCGATGCCGATGGGGGTCACAGTCGGCAATCGGCCAATGCAACATTTCTTCTCCTATATTCCTGAGTATAATACAATCATAACTAGAACTTAGTAATCCATTCATTGGCGTATCAGCCTGAGTAACCATGAGAAAATTCACTCGATCATTAAGTTGACGAACTCAGGCATGATTCATCGATCCTTGGTACTCAGGTGTGTGCGTATCGGCCATAGGGATGTCCTCATCAAAACCAGAACACATTGGAACTTCCGATCAACCTATTCCAAATCAGAACTTCCGATCTAGCCTTTCGATTTGTAAACGATAACACATTGAACTTCCGATCAACCTTTTCCAAACCGGAACTTACGGTTTGAACTCTCTATCTCTGAATAAGAAATAATTGGAACTTTTGAATCCAAATTGGAACTTCCGATCTGAGCTCTCGATTTCACAAACCATAAATTATCGGAACTTCTGAGACCATATCAAAACTTTCGATTTGAGATCTCTATTTATAATTCAGAAAATGATCAGAACTTCCGATCCTCCGAGAACTTTCTTGGGCACAATTCCTTCATAGCCAACGGTCAGAATTCTCCAGGTGGCTATAACGATCGGGGGTCTGAAGGCTTCTGAGTTCAGCATTCAGGAAGAGGACCCCTCGACCACCAGCATTTGGATGGTCGCCATCAAGAGCTAGACCATAATTAAATCTCCATAATCCTGCAGTTAATTAGAACGGTTATCTTCATAATTATTACCCACAAACTGATCATTTTTAGGTCATTAACAGGGCTCATTTCTCATTATTTATAACCCCTGATTCCCTCATAAAAGGATCATAGGAATCCTGACGGAAGGATCAGATTATTCTCATATTACACACATATATGAGTAGGATTATAATCCTTCAGGACACCCAAACCTATCTAAACACTCTATCTAAACACGATGTCTCTGTCTCATTGTTGGATATAACCATTGGATCATCGCACGACAGATTGGCCTAACCAAAACCTCTCTTCGGGTACTCTCGTAGAGAACTGTTGTTCGTACACAACGACAGATAGCTATATCGATTATCATAAGCTTAGTTGGCATATCTGTCATACTCATGATATAATCCCTTATACCTCCCTTTCCATCATATTTGACTGTCAACATTTTTTAGATCAATGTACTAACATATGTTTTGGGGGGAACCATTAAAGTTCTCCTGAATATTTGCTAAGTACCCCTAGTAGTGTCAGAATCTATTATTTCATCTTTAATCCCAACTATGATATTGTTCTTTATAATCATTAGAAATAGTATGTTCGACTTCTCGCACTTAGTTGCAAGATCATCGTACTCCATTTTCCTTATGGAGTAATCACAAATGTTAGTGGCAGGAGTCTTAGGGCGGTCAACATCTAACCCCATGTTAAGTTTATTGACTCCGAGCATAATAATGACTTTGTCCTTCCATTCCTAAAAATTTGAGCCATTAAAAGTCTCAATGCCACTCAATTGAGAGGTGATGTTCGCCGGGGCTGAAATTCGTGACATAATATTAGTGACATAATTAACATGTAGCTAATCTTAAGTTGGTTTGATCAATTGCACATTAACAAAAATAAAATATAATTCGCATCATCATTGTTGGGGGAGATAATCCCGGAAGCCGAAGGAGGGCCCTCGGCCAGGGGGCCCGAAGCCTAACGCCGGGGGCTACCTTCTGGAGGCAAGGGGCCGGAGGCCTCCTTCCGGAGGAAAGGTGCCGGAGACCGCCCTCCGGCATGAAGACATCGGAGGCCACCCTCCGGGAGAGGATGCCGGAGGCCGCCCTCCGGCAAGAAGGCGTCGGAGGCTATCCTCCGAAGGAAGATGCCGGAGGCCTCCCTCCGGCAGGAGGACACCGGAGGCCACCCTCCGGGAGCAAGAGATCGGGGGTCCCCCTCCCTCGACCCGCAGCGGAGCAAGAAAAGGACCGGGCGACCGTACGAAGGGGCGGGATCGCAATCTTCTGGGCCGTGTCAGGCGGCGCAGGCGGCGCCCGACACGGCTGCTGCGCTGTCAGAGTTGGATCTTCTTGTCTGTACTACGCATCGTCCTTTTTGTCTGTACTACCGACCGGTGTTCGGCCAGGCAGCCGTTGGCGGTCCAGAGGCACTTGGCCCTCTGGACGGGGCGCCTTATAAATACCCCCCACCTACAGTTGTATAAACAGGCTCAACAGGGCATTGAATACTCTACTCTCATTTTCCTAAGGAAACCTGCTGGTTTGATCCGTCGTCCCAACAGTTGGCGCCGTCCGTGGGGACTCTAGTCCGAAAAGCTAGCGTCCTCTACACCCATCCATCCAAGCATGTCAAGCCGGAAGGGAGCGAGCGCGGCCCCCCTGCGCAGGTCGGCTCGTACCGCCGGGGCCGAGCCCGCCTCAGCCATCGACCCCAACCCTCCGGCCCCTACCGTTACGCCCGTCGGAACGGCGTTCTCGGTGGGGCCCACCCAGGCACCGGAAGAGATGCTCGAAGCTCGGGGCACTGACGGCCTACCCGAATTGACCTCCGCCAACCTGGTCGGGTCGCCGGGTGGGCCGCCAGAGCAGCGTCCCCCGAGCGGACCTCTAGTAGTGTCCCTTCGGACAGACTACGTCGGCTCGCGGGATCCCGACACCACTTCCGGAGGAAGCGGAAGTCAAGCTGATGCCCTGGCCGCCGAGAACGCTAGGATGAAGGCGGAACTGGCCTTGTGGCATCAGGAAGCGTCGCTCCGACCCCCGGCCCCTCCGGGGCCCTTCCGCGCCGCGAAAGCCGCGGTCACGGAGTTAAGCGATGACGAGAATCCTCCGGATGAGGAGAACGCTTCTTACGACGAGGATTCTCCCCTGCACCCGGATCTCCAGAGGGTGCGCTTCGGTTCGAACTTTCGCGCCGCCAAGCTCCCCAAGTACTCCGGGGACTCCGACCCCGGCGAGTTCTCTCGTTCGTATGCCCTGGCGATAGAGGCGTCCGGGGGAAGCCGGGACACCATGGCCAAATGCTTCCCCTTGGCGCTCTAAGGGATCGCCCTCCGGTGGTTCTGGTCCCTCCGGCCAGGGACTATTCACTCGTGGGAGCAGCTGAAGAAGAAGTTTGTCAACAACTTCCAAGGGACCTTCGTGGCCCCCATGTCCACCGGGAGCCTCTTCCAAGTGAAGCAGCAGCCCGGGGAAACCTTGCGGCAATACTCCCAGCGCTTCGCACACACCAAGGCCCAGATCAAGGGGCTCTCGGCTTCCTCCGTCATCGATGCGGCCCGAGAAGGCGTCACCCACCCAGGCCTCCTTGATAAGCTCCACCGGAAGCCTATCTCTTCAGTGGCACAGCTTATGACGTACTTTAAAGAGTACGCTCGGTCCGAAGAGGGCCAGATACGCCGGCAAGAGATGGTAGTCCCCGTCCGGGCCCCGAGCGCCAGGACATACGAAGCGCCCCCGGATCCCAGCCGGGGCGAGCGTCATGCTCCCGACTTCCACCGCCCGTAGCCCGCTCGGCAGGATCTCGTCCATCGGGACTCTCGGCGAAGCCAAAAGCATTTTCGGGGGGAAGTCCTCAGTATCACCCCCCAAGCGCCCGCCAAGCACCTGCATACGCCCGGCGGAAATCGCCAGGTCGGACCCAAGCCTCCACCCCGAGCGCCTTCCAGAGGAACCTTTTACTGCAGCGTTCACGGCGCGAACCGGAGCCACGACACCGACTCCTGCCGGACCATACTCGCCCTTCGCAGCGACTACCTCGAGCGCAATGTCGGTCGCGGCTCCTCCGACCGGGGGAACCCTACCCCTCGGCCAGAAGTGGTCCAAGTAGTTGGGCGCCGCGAAGAGCCGGAAGTCGTGACCCCGGTCGCGGAGTTCGGCGGAGCCCCGGTCCCCAAGCTGGAAGCCGCCCCAGACCGAGGCAAGCGAGTGGTCCTCCCCATATCCGGAGGTCGGGCATATCGGCATGTCCGGCCCCTCGATCCTTCTAGAGTGGTCTCATGTCCCCATCACCTTCACCGCCGAAGACGCCTCCGGAGTCAAGTTCCCGCATGCCGATCCACTCGTCATTTCGGCGGACATCGCCGGGCCGAGGTGCGTCGCATTCTGGTCGACGGGGGGAGTTCCGCTGACATCATCTTTGTGCAGGCCTTCGATCAGTTGTGCTTATCGCGCAAGCACCTGTTGCCAGCTTCGCGCCCGCTCCAAGGTTTCGCGGGCCCCCCGCTCGATGCGCTCGGCCATGTTCTGTTGGAGGTGACCTTCGGCAGCGCACCCCTCCAACGCCGCGAAGAGATCCTGTTCGACGTCGTCGACGCTCCGTACGCCAACAACGCTATCTTCGGGCGAGGGATACTCAACCGCTTCAGCGCCATCGCCCACCACAACTACCTCTGCCTCAAGATGCCAACTCCCGGAGGGGTGTTATCCGTCCTAGGCGACCAAGCCGCAGCACGCCGGGTCGAGTACGGCCATTCAGCACCGTTGGAGCCGCAGCAAGTCCACAGTGTCCGCGAAGGCGCCGACGAAGCCGGCCTCACAGGAAGCACCGATCCTGGGCAGAAGGGGCGCCCCGCCAAACCTCTCCGGAGGGGGAAATCGTTACCAAGACCTTGACACAAGGAGGAAAAGAGTACCCGATCAAGTTCGGAGGGGGCTTGGAGCCGGAGGTTTCAGCGCAGCTCGAGGCCATCATCTGCGGTAACCTCGACATCTTCGCATGGTCTGACGAAGACATCCCTGGCGTCGACCGCTCGATCGTCGAGCACTCACTGGCCGTCGATCCGAAGGCACGGCCGGTTTGCCAGGGGCTCCGGAGGCTTTCCACCGAGCGGGCCGAGCTCGCCAAAGCAGAGACCGACAAGTTGCTCCGCGCGGGGGTCATCCGAGAAGTGAGTCATACCGATTGGTTGTCCAACCCTGTGTTTGTCCAGAAGAAAACATCTGGCAAATGGCGCATGTGTATCGACTTTACCTCTCTGAATAAAGCTTGCCCCCGTGACCCCTACCCCCTGCCTCGCATCGACCAGCTTGTTGATTCCACAGCCGGAGCTGAACTCCTCAGTTTTCTCGACGCTTATTCGGGATATCACCAGATCTGGCTAAAACCCGAAGACCAAGTGAAGACCAGTTTTGTCACTCTAGCCAGAGTATTCTGTTACCTCCGAATGCCCTTCGGCCTCCGTAATGCCGGCGCCACCTTTTTAAGGTTAATCTCCAAAGCCTTAGGTCATCAGCTTGGGCGCAATGCGGAAGCCTACATGGACGACATTGTCATCAAAAGCGCCTCCAAGAGCCACCATGGCTCGGACATAGCTGAGACCTTCGATAGCCTCCGGCGATGTGGAATCCGGCTCAATCCAGACAAGTGCATTTTCGGAGCGCGCGCAGGGAAGCTGCTCGGGTACCTCGTCTCCAGTCGGGGCATCGAGGCCAGTCCAACGCAAGTCCAAGCACTGCAGAACATGGCTCCCCCCCAGAACCTCAAACAAGCACAAAAGCTGGCCGGGCGGTTGGCCGCCCTTGGTCGATTTCTCGCAAAGTCAGCAGAACGAAGTTTGCCCATCTTCAAGGCGCTCCGAGGCTCTAAGCATTTTGAATGAACCACCGAGTGCCAAGATTGTTTCCAGCAAATCAAGGACTACCTCTCCGGCCTCGTAGCCCTTGCCACACCCCGGGCCGACAGCCCTTTGTTGGTTTACCTCGCCGCCTCCGGCAATGCGGCGAGCACGGCCTTGGTTCAAGAGGAGGAGCTCGGTGGGAAGCTGATCCAGCGCCCCGTCTACTTCGTTTCCGAGGCTTTGACCAAAGCTAAGGCTAGGTATTCCGAGCTTGAGAAGGTGGCTTATGCCCTCGTCATGGCCTCCCGGAAGCTCCGACATTACTTCCTGGCCCACGACATCGTCATCCCAACCGCCTACCCGCTCGGCGACATGTTCCGGAACAAGGACGCCACTGGCCGCATCGGGAAATGGGCGGTGGAATTGGCCCCGTTCGGGATCTCTTTCGTCGCCCGGACAGCCATCAAGTCCCAAATCCTCGCTGACTTCGTCGCGGAGTGGACGAGGGCCCGAGAACACACGAGCACCGATGCAGGCGAGGGGATCTGGACCGTCTTTTCGGACGGTGCTTACCAGGCCTCGGGGGCTGGGGCCGGAGCAGTCATTGTCTCCCCGTCCGGCCAGCAGGCCCTGTATTCTGCCCGGCTAAGCTTCAAGGACACCAACAATATCGCTGAGTACGAAGGCATCCTCTTGGGACTTCGCAAGGCGCACGCGTTGGGAGCCGCGCGTGTGGTCGTCAAGACTGATTCCCAAGTGGTCACCGGGCACATCGACAAGAGTTTCCGGGCCAAGCACCCGGACCTCGCCTCCTACCTCGACTCCATCCGCAAGTTCGAAGTATCCTTCAAAGGGATATCCGTCCAGAACATTCTGCGAGGTGACAACGCCAAAGCAGACGCCCTCGCCAAAGCCGGGGCAGGCGCTCAAGCCCTACTGCCAGGGGCTTTCTTTGAGGAACTCGCTCAACCTTCGGCGCCCCCTCGCAGTGAGGCGCCCACCTCCGCCGCCCCGAAAGAGCCCGAACCGTCACCACGGCCAGCTCCAGTATTGTGTACGGCCAACGCCGATTGGTGCGAGCCCATCCTGCGCACGCTAGCAGGTGTCGAGGGCAGCCATCCCAGCCCAGAAAAAGCTCGCCTGCAGCTCCGCGCGAGGTCATTCGAGGTTATCAATGGAGTTCTGTATAAATCCGGAGTATGCTCCCCACTCCTCCGCTGCGTCTCGCACTCGGACGGAGTTGCCATGCTACGATAGATCCACGAGGGGCTGTGCGGGAGTCACCTGGCCCCACGGGCCCTCGCAGGCAAGGCTCTTCGGCAAGGCGTGTACTGGCCCACTATCGTCGCTGATGCCGAAGAACTTGTCCGCACCTGCCAGGGATGCCAGTGGATGGGCCGGCGCAGTCACCGCCCTCTAGCAAGCCTGCTACCTATCCCCCCTGTGTGGCCTCTGGCCCGCTGGGGTATGGACCTCATCGGGCCACTCCCCAGAGCAAGGGGAAACCTGCGCTTCGCCGTGGTCGCCGTCGAGTACTTCTCCAAGTGGGTTGAAGCGGAGCCATTGACCACCATTACATCCCGAAGCATCCAGAGATTTTTCTGGCAGAACATCGTGTGCCGGTTCGGAGTACCCAAGCAGCTCACATTGGACAACGGAACGCAGTTCGACGCTGGCACCTTCCGGGCATTCTGCGATGAATTGGGAGTTCAGCTTTGCTTTGCAGCCGTATGGCATCCCCAGTCCAACGGAGCCGTTGAGCGAGCCAACGGACACATCCTGTCAGGCCTCAATAAACGCATCGTCGGCTTAGCCAAAGGAGTATGGCCTGACGAGCTGCCCAAGATCTTATGGTCCATCCGGACGACTGTTTCTCGGGCCATAGGCTTCACCCCATTCCGCCTCTTGTTCGGCGACGAAGCAATGACACCAACAGAGCTTCGCGCCGGTTCGCTGCGCGTCATAGCACCCGAAGCCGAGGGCGAGCGCGCCGTCTCCCTCGATCTGGCCGAAGAGACACGGCTTCGCGCTGTCGCCAACCTATTCCACTATCAGAAAGAGACCAAGGGATGGTACGACCCAAAAGTCAAGCGCAATGAGTTCCAACCGGGGCACCTCGTCCTCCGCACGGTGGTCGCCCCCACCAAGTTGGGTAACAAGTGGGAAGGACCGTACATTGTCACAAAATCCGGACGACCGGGATCCTACCGACTCGCTACCCTGGAAGGCGAAGAGCTGACGCATACTTGGCATGTAGAGCATCTGAAGCGCTATTTCCATAAGACCATCAATGTATTTTACTAAGTGGCTGATGACGCCTGTTTTTGCCTCCCAATTGTATAATAAAATCTTCAGACAAATGTTTCGCCCAAAACAAATGGCGCAACGACTCCAGGAATTTTGCTCTCGGGTTCCGAGCTCCGGCTCGACGCACCCTCGGGTTCCGAGCTACGACTCGCCGCACCCTCGTTCTCGGGTTCCGAGCCCCGGCTCGACGCACCCTCGCTTTTGGGTTCCGAGCCACGGCTCGACGCACCCTCACCCTCGGGTTCCGAGCAACGACTCGATGCACCCTCGCCCTCGGGTTCCGAGCTACGACTCGACGCACCCTCGCTCTCGGGTTCCGAGCAACGACTCGACGCACCCTCGCTCTCGGGTTCCGAGCTAAGACTCGACGCACCCTCGCTCTCGGGTTCCGAGCTACGACTCGACGCACCCTCGCTCTCGGTTTCCGAGCAACGACTCGACGCACCCTCGCTTTCGGGTTCCGAGCTACGGCTCGACGCACCCTCACCCTCGGGTTCCGAGCAACGACTCGACGCACCCTCGCTCTCGGGTTCCGAGCTACGACTCGACGCACCCTCGCTCTCGGGTTCTGAGCAACGACTCGACGCACCCTCGCTCTCGGGTTCCGAGCTAAGACTCGACGCACCCTCGCTCTCGGGTTCCGAGCTACGACTCGACGCACCCTCGCTCTCGGGTTCCGAGCTAAGACTCGACGCACCCTCGCTCTCGGGTTCCGAGCTACGACTCGACGCACCCTCGCTCTCGGGTTCCGAGCAACGACTCGACGCACCCTCGCTCTCGGGTTCCGAGCTACGACTCGACACACCCTCGCTCTCGGGTTTCGAGCTACGGCTCGACGCACCCTTGCTCTAAGGTTACGAGCTCCGGCTTGACGTGGAGTGCATTCTCCGCACTTTCTCTCATAAACTACTTAGCGCCCAGCCGGCAAGCCAGCTACCTGCTAAGGGGGGGAAGAGAAGGAGCAAGGCGTAGACTGCAGTAAGCACAGAAGGTGTACAATGTTAATTACAAATCGAAGAAGAGAATCAAGAAAAGTTCTCATCCAGGCCAAGCAAGAACCGCGGGCCCCTCCGGTTGGAAGGGCCGCTCGAACCAAAGCACGCTTCGGTCGAAGTCATGAGCGCGCTTTGCCCGATCCTCTCTTTCCTCTTCCTGCGCTCCTCTTCCTTCTTCTGGGCGCGAAAAGCCCTTTGATCCGCTTGGAGCTGAGCCCAGCTACGCAGACCGCCCTCTTCGGGGGCGCTTCGCTCAAACCGGCCTCCATGTCAGACTAATCAACCGGTTCAGGAGATGAGGACGGTGAGCGGGACCTTCTTTCTTCTTCCTTCACATGGTTCAGAACCCCTTGGAGGACGTCGAGGTCCGCGCGTCCGTCACTGCCGCGGGGAAGAACGAAGCGCGCAGGCCGGTTCGCTCGCATAGCCTCGAAGATAGCCCATCGATGTTGAAGGGCGTCGTCGGAATTGAGCATCTCGACGTCACAGTCGCAACCACGAACACCCTAAGTAAGCTCCGGAAAAGTACTCTTTATTAATATATGACCAAGTTTCCTAAGCTATTACAGGGTAAGGCAAGGATAGGTTTCTAAAAGCTACACCTTCGGGTCCGGCAAGCGGGCCGAGGCCGAAGGCTTCGAAGGAGCCGGAGGACCGCGTGCGCGGAGCGCCTCCTCCAGCCAAGCCTGGATCGCCGCAGGGCCCTCGGTCTGCCAGACCACCTTGAGCGCCCTCCAAGACTGGTTCAGCGCTAGGCTCGGCGTCCGGAGGTGGTCCCCCACGAAGGTGACCGGATGCGGGCTCGAAGACGAAGGAAGCGGGAGCCCAGACGCCTCGAGGTGCCGAAGAATCCCGTATGCAGCCACCCGAGCGGACACCTCGCCATAGTGCGCCATGGCGAGATGTATTTGCCGGATGGCGGAGCGGATGAACTTCACTCGGCGGACTAGGAGCTCCCGGGCGATGTCAAACGAGCCGCAGCCGGTGCCGTAGCGCGCCAGCACCTTCCGCAAAGCTTCCGCGGCTTCGGCCGCCGTCTTCCCGGCCTCAGCAAGCTCCTCGGTGGCCTTCCCATCCCGGGCAGTGAAGTCCGCCTCGACCTGCTCCATCTGGGCCACCTGGGTCTCGAGGGCTTCGATCTTAGTTGCCGCCTCCGAGGCCTGGGTCTGAAGCCGGGACACCTCCCCTTCGAGCCGCTCCGCTTCTGCGGCCCGGGACCGGAGCACCTCCGCTTCGGCAGTTCGGGTTCGGAGGGCGCCGACCTCCACTTCTAGCTCGTCGGCACGGGCGGCCCGAGCGCGGAGCCCCTCCAACTCCGTGACGCGGGCCCTAAGGGAGTCTGCCTCCGCCGCTTGGGCCTCCAATGCTCCGACCCTCGACGCCTGAAGCAGGAGGGCCTCGGCCTCCGACGACCGTTCGCGGGCTAACCTCTCCGTGGTAGCCACCCGGGTCGCGAGCTCCGCGGCGTATGCCTCGTGATGCTGGCGTTCGGAAAGCAGGGCAGACAGCTGCCCCTGCGCCAGTGCCACCACCTGCGTACGAAAATGATGGTCAGAAGAGGAGCTAGGGGAGCGTCGAATATGTCCGAAGAAAGTACCTGGCCCGCGGCCGTCTCGATGGCCCTCCCGAGGTCTAGGCCATCTGATAGCCCCAGTTCGCCTATCACCGGAGCCTCGCGCAGCCGCAAGTAATAGTCGTGGACCGGGGCCACCTTGGACGCAAAGTCCTCGCCGTCCGCCAAGAAGGGGTGCAGGAGCGGCACGGAGCCTTGCGCGGATCGATGATCGGTGGGGGGCTGAGGCCGGGTCTCAGCGTCTCCGGCGGACTCCCGAGGGGCCCTTTCGATGCTTCTGGACTCGGCCTCGTCCTGTGAACCCGAGGCCCTCCCCGCGGCGACAGGGGCTCCGGACCTCGCATTCGGAGCGTCTGGGGGTAGGGGGCGACTGGTTCCACACCTCCGGCCGGTGTGTCTGCGCGAGCGAACAAGAGTTAAAAGGGGAAAAGCCCCTAGCGCGCGGAGAAGTGCGGCTAAGTTATTTTACCTGCGTCCGCAGCGTCGCCAGGGCAGTCCGGGGGCTAGAGATGACCCGACGGGCTTGGGCGGTAGAAAAGGTTGTCGATGGAGTTCAACGGAGAACTCGCCGCCGCCGCGGCCAGTTCGGCCTCTCTGTCGGCGCTCTTCTCGATGGCGCCAAGCGGGTCGACTAGGCCCCCGCGGTCCAAGCTATCCGCGGCCCTGCTCCCGGAGGAGCCCGCGGAGCCCCCCGCCGGAACAGGTCCGAGCGAGGAAGCGGTTCCGGGGCGAGGCGTCGCTTCGGCGGTGCGCGCCCCCTGCCCAGTCCCCGGCGCGGGTTCCGTTGGACTCGGGCGAAGGGGAGCGTCTTCGCTTCTTCTGGCGTCCAGCCGGACCAGCGAGGTCGGAACTAGAATCGCCGGAGGATCTCCCGACTCCGATTGGACCTCCTCGCTGGATCCCCCGCCTTCGGAGTGAGAGGCCGAAGAAGGCCCCGGGGACAACTGCCTCGGCCCCTTCACTATCTTCTTCTTTTTCGAGCGGCCCGGAGAAAGGCCGCCGTCGGCGTCGTTCGCCTTCCTCTTCGAGACATCCCGAAGGACCTCGCCCTCTGGGAGGAGCGGAGGCGTGAGTTCGAGCATCCCCCACACCCTGTTGAAGCACTCCCAAGAGCCCACCAGCTCCAGCCGACGGGCCCGTTCGGCTGCGGTCGGGACCCCGAGGATCCTCTCCGCCTGGTGGGTAACCTCCTCGGGCGTTCGAGCGACGAGCGATCCTTCATCTCATCGTCAGGGCCGGGGTACTCCTCGAGTGCAAAGGATAAGAACAAAAGCAACCAAGGTCGATGCTTGCCGAGCCGGCGGGAGAGCTCCGCTGGCATCGACCTGTCTCGGCTGCTCCGGAGCGATGCAGGCCTCTCCTCCTTCAGCGGAGGGATCTCGAGGGCCACGAACTCCTCCGCCAAGTCCCGCATGCTCATTCGGCGGGCGACGATTTGGAGAAGTTGTACCCTCGCAGAAATTATCTCGGCATTGGTCTCGACGCGCGCCTCTCTCTAGAACCAGATGTGGCGCGGGATCCCGGCAAGGCCAGAGGCGAGCCCTACGCGGACGTAGAACCACCGGTTCACCCACTTCGAATACCACCTCTCATTGGTAGCCTTCGCCGGGAAAGAGTCCGCATACTTCCTTCGGAGCTGGAAGTTGATGCTCCCGAAGGCCAGCACCCGGCCACCTTTCTTCTTCGGCTGGCAGAGGGCTTCGTGCATCTCCGCGAAGACTTCAGCCCTCCCCTCGCAACCTTCAGCGCGCATGGACCACTCGAAGATGGCGAGGCGGGCCACGGCATTGGGGGACAACTGCGGGAGCTCCAGGTGGAACGCGTCCAGCACCCCGGCGAGAAGCTCCGAGGCAGGGAACCCTAGGCCCGCGTCAAAGAAAGCTTCAAAGACGACGACCTCACCTTCCCGCGGCTGCGGGGCCGTCTCCCGGCCCAGCTTCCTCGCCGGCATCCCAGGATCGAGACGGCTCCTGGTCGCTTGCTCTATCGACGCCTCGGTGCACGCGGACGGCCCGAGCTCCAAGGTCTGCTCCTAGAACCGCTCAGAGGCGGGGCGTAGCTCGCGCGCACCGCGCACCCCTGTAAAGTCGGTCGCTATCGCCGCAGCTGCCGCCGCCATCTAGCGTTGCAAGAAGCGCGGATCCATCGCCATTGCAGGGGCAGTGTCCCTCGCCATCCCTCGAAGAGCCGAGAGAGGAAACGCAGAGCTCAGGGAGCAGGGTGAATGGCGGCTTGAGTGGCTAGAGCTGGCGCGTATGGGTGAGTGAGGAGGAGGCCGCGCGGCGGATTATATCTAGTCGCAGGACCAATGGTTCCTCTCCCGGTTCGGTTAACGTGTTTAACTTCTTGGATGGTTGGCGAAAATGAAGCCGTCCTTCAGAGCCATCCTTCCTCCGACCTACCATATTCCTCAAAGTAAGCCATTAATTGCGTTACTAAGGAAATATTCTTCCGGTGAAGCTTGTCGAGGAGGCCTGCATTTGTGACTCCTTCTCGAGCCACATCAACCACAGATGATGGGGACAACCCTCTTATCTGCGACTTCGTATGAGCGAAGCGCTCAAAAAACTGCCGCAAAGTTTCTCCGGGTTGCTGATTCACTGAAAAAGACTTCCAGTGGACATAGCGGGCACAAATGTACCTTGGACGTTGCTTATGAACTTCTTCCTTAACTATTCCCAAGACTTAATTGATCCTGGTTTCAAAGATCAGAACTAATGCAGAGTGACTCCTTCGAGCGCAAGGGAGAAGCATTTTGCCATTGTATCTCGGACCCCTCCGCTGGCCTCGATTGCTAAAGCATACGAGCAAGAAAATTCCCCTAGATCTTGATCTCTGGAATACTTACAGAGCTTCGAAGTTCTAAACTTAGGGTCAAAGCGCACCTTCTGCAAGTCGAGGTGTAATGGAGATTCATCATTAAAAGAGGAATTCACGGTGCTTATTAAAATCTCAGAGGGTTCGGGATAAACGACGAGGTCATCATCTTGGGGCACCTCCGGGATGATGGGGCTAGCTTGAGGACAAAGCCTATCCGCAGCTTCCTGCCTCCTCCTCATTACCTTAGCCTGAAGGCAGGCCATCTGGGTCACCACATCTTCAGGATGGTCTTCATTTCTTCTGGAGGGGACCTCCGGGTCTTGAGAACTGAACAAGTCAGTTCGGAGCATAGTTGGAGCCGCAGGAGAGGATCCGTCAGTTCGAAGCATAGACGGATTCCCGAGAGGGGCTTCGTATGTTCGAGGAAGAGTATTTGTTTAGAGAGTCTGAGGTGGGGGGACCACGGAAGGTCCTCCGACTTTGACAGTATTCCAAGATTTCAACCTAGAGGTCTGAGAAGACCTCCGGAGAAGACTAGTGCCTAGGATCCGCTTAGGAGGCATGGCTCTAGGAAAGGATTGGTAGAGAGCGAAGTTTTTGTACTATGTTCCCCACGGACGGCACCAACTATTGGCGTAGAGATTACGCTAACAGGTTTAGAAAACTAAGTGTCTGACAAACGAAGTGTTTGTTTAAGTAAACTATTCCCAGCCTCCGAGATGGATATAGTTCGAAGTGTGTATTGAATATTTGAGTATTTGATACCCTATACAGAGTGAATAGGGGTATTTATAGACCGAATACATGGGAAAAGACTTCTTTACCCTCTAATTACAACCGACTAAGAAGATACTGTTTAGTATTCTTCGTAGGGGTAAAAGAGTAAAAAGTTAAACTAATTAGTGAGAAGATAAATCTTCTGTCCTTGCTGGCAACCCCCCTTCGGGTGAAGAGGCTTTGGGAGACTTCGTTGTGTCGAAGCCTTAACGGAAGTTTCCACTGCTTAAGGCCCCGAATGGATGGAGCCTTGTTGCTTTTAAGCCCTCGGAGATCAAGGTTTCTGACTTCGTTTCTTCTGCTCGTGTTGACATGAAAATGTCCTTAGCTTTTGGAGGATGAAATATTTTCCCCCCATCATTAATCATTTTTCTCCTACTTGAGAACAATTCTCAAGTTTCTGTGCCAATCCATAAAATTTGTTCTAGACAATTTATCTCTTTCAAGAATAGATCGCAAATTAAAAACTGAAGTGCTCTTAACAGTAGTGGTAGGTGCCATGATCTACAAAATTAAATGCAAGGTTCAATACTATGCTATGTTTATCTTCTAACTAATAAAAGATGTATCAATATTAAAACCAATCACTTTCCCTCTAATGACTAATAGTGTGACAAGATCCATATTCAATTAACTCCTAGTTAGATTTGGCATCACTGTTAGAAGCTAACTGACAATAGGTAAGCAACACTTTGCTAATCACATAATATGTGACTCTTGTTCGTTGGAGTGGCATCTAATGCACGACGTCCAACTCCATGCCCCAAGGCCCAAAACCGTTTTGATAGCCTCGTTAAGCAAACCAATACTATGTGTGCAGAAGTCCGACTTCCACCCCAACTAGTCAAGATAAAAGTCAGCACCCTGCTTTGGCAGACCCACTATCGATGATCGAGATCCTTGGTGGGTGCAGCTATTGGAAAGAGCATCAATACTTAATTTTATGAGGGAAAACAATTCTAGTAAGGTGAAGTTCCCTAGCATGTACGAAACATGCAAGAATAGTATGACAGGAACATAAGTAAGCACCACAGACAACACATTGACTGTGACATAGTATGGCCCCTTCACATGGTGATCTCCATCTCCATGGCTCTTGCCATTGAGTGTGTGCTTCCGGCCTCCATGAACTTGTACTAGCCTATCAAAATATCACCTATACTAGTTACATGAGCCGAAGCATCAATAATCGACACGCAGGTCGTATGAATGTACTCCAACCTTAGGCTGTAAATAATCATGACACACAGACCATATTTAATTTACATTCAAAGCATGCATCTCATACATCACATTCAACAAGGCTATACCAATTGCAACATTCTCTGCAAAATAATGTTAGGCGAAGAATCTACAAGTACCAATATCTAGATCTAAAATTATCAGCTCAATAGGCTCGAAATTTCCAGTTTTGCGTGGATCAGAACTTCTGACCTGGCATCGAAACTTTCGATAGCAAATTGCTATCTGTATCGAATTATAAATGGCATAGGAACTTCCGATCAGTATCGAAACTTTCGATCAAACGAAAACTTGTGATGAGTATCGTAACTTCCATAATCCGATGAACAGAAAATAGATTTAATCTACTTTTTGCCACGTATCTCTATACGTGACTGATCCAAATCGAACACTACGCATGTCAGCTCTAATACCACTGTTTGGGTTGTAGGGAAGCTATGCTAGCCGGCAAATTCAAAATTTTTGCCCCAAAACCTGGAACCATGCATGTGAGGGATCATGAATCGTTACCTTCTAATGAGAGACGCGCTAGTACAACAAAAGAAGATGTTGGGGAAGCGTGTCCTCGCTTATCCTCGTCTCGCTCAGCCTGTTCCTCGGCGATCCAATCGACGAAGATCATCGATGTCCACGTGAATAAGATGATGAGCGCCGCTGTTCGAGAAACGCCTCCACGGAGTCCACACATATAGGGAATGATTGATCCCACGCCGGTGTGCTAGCACCTCTCGTGAGAACCGGGGATAAATTTCAATCTCAACTCTTGAGATCAAGAAAGAAGGGAGAGGAGAGGTGTGGTGGCTAGGGTGGAGCACTTGGGTCTTCTGAAAACCTATATCCACGATTATAATGCCAAGGTATGGGCCTTTAACCACAATTAGATCTTTGACAGATCCAATCTCTTACATTCTGATCGGAACTTCTGATACCCTATGAGAACTTCCGATAAAGACTGTCAATCTATAACTCAGCCCGCATTGGAACTTTTGATACCCCTATCAGAACTTCCAATCTAGCCTTTTGATCTGTAAACCTGATGACCATGGGGACGTGCAAATGGTTGGCCCGATCTTCCGATAGGTACGATTTACGCGACGAGTGGATGTTGATGATTTAAGGCTTCCGATCAGGGACCGAAACCTTGCAAATGCTACATCCTCTCATCTAGTTGTTATCAACCACGCTTTCACGTAGTCGACCTCACCAAGAAGGTTTTGATCCGGCAAATCAATCGTAGAACTTTGCAATAACAAGGTAAACACAATCTGAAATTGTAGATGATAATATAAGCAAAACCCAACCCTAACAGTGGCGGTCGCCGTCTATTTATAGGGTTTATAGGACCTAGGGCATGGGCCGTATCCTAGGAGGACCCAATTCTAATAGACTCGGGGGGACGTAGTTTAATCGGACGCCTAGCTCCCGATTGGTGACTAGTACACTTATTGTCCCGATGACGGAAGGAGGCCATCATCCGAGAGGTGGCCGATGCTGATAGAGGTAGCAGGCGGTTGTCAACTACATGTCAAGTTGCGGTTGTGTGTTGGAACCGGTCGAAAGTAGGTGGTCAGTCGATCGGCCCGTGAGCTGGTGGAGATTGTCGTGATGGCTGATATCGCCAATGATCGGCTGATGGCTTATGCCGATGGAGGCTGATGCTGAAGGTGATCCGAGTGGTGGCCGATGCCGATGGGGGTCACAGTCGGCAATCGGTAATCCATTCATTGGCGTATCAGCCTGAGTAACCATGAGAAAATTCACTCGATCATTAAGTTGACGAACTCAGGCATGAGTCATCGATCCTTGGTACTCAGGTGTGTGCGTATCGGCCATAGGGATGTCCTCATCAAAACCAGAACACATTGGAACTTCCGATCAACCTATTCCAAATCAGAACTTCCGATCTAGCCTTTCGATTTGTAAACGATAACACATTGCAACTTCCGATCAACCTTTTCCAAACCGGAACTTACGGTTTGAACTCTCTATCTCTGAATAAGAAATAATTGGAACTTTTGAATCCAAATTGGAACTTCCGATCTGAGCTCTCGATTTCACAAACCATAAATTATCGGAACTTCTGAGACCATATCAGAACTTTCGATTTGAGATCTCTATTTATAATTCAGAAAATGATCAGAACTTCCGATCCTCCGAGAACTTTCTTGGGCACAATTCCTTCATAGCCAACGGTCAGAATTCTCCAGGTGGCTATAACGATCGGGAGTCTGAAGGCTTCTGAGTTCAGCATTCAGGAAGAGGACCCCTCGACCACCAGCATTTGGATGGTCGCCATCAAGAGCTAGACCATAATTAAATCTCCATAATCCCGCAGTTAATTAGAACGGTTATCTTCATAATTATTACCCACAAACTGATCATTTTTAGGTCATTAACAGGGCTCATTTCTCATTATTTATAACCCTTGATTCCCTCATAAAAGGATCATAGGAATCCTGACGGAAGGATCAGATTATTCTCATATTACACACATATATGAGTAGGATTGTTGGGGGAATATATTTCCCTTACACAGGGGCCAAATGACGTCAGCCTCCGACAGCCTTCGGCCCAGAGCCAGGTTCTGTCGGAGCCTGTTTTCTTCGAGTATTATTTCCAGGTCCCAAGATGCTTCCCGAGGCCTGTAGCTTCGAAGCCCCCCAAACCAGGAGGTCCGGCTCGAAGCCCTTAGTTGAGTCCAGTTCGGAGGCCACCCTCCGGAAGCCAAGCCCGGAGGCCGCCCTCCGGAGTCCAGTTCGGAGGCCATCCTCCGGAAGCCAAGCCCGGAGGCCGCCCTCCGGAACCCAGTTCGGAGGCCACCCTCCGGAAGCCAAGCCCGGAGGCCGCCCTCCGGAGTCCAGTTCGGAGGCCACCCTCCGGAAGCCAAGCCCGGAGGCCGCCCTCCGGAGTCCAGTTCGGAGGCCACCCTCCGGAAGCCAAGCCCGGAGGCCGCCCTCCGGAACCCAGTTCGGAGGCCACCCTCCAGAAGCCAAGCCCGGAGGCCGCCCTCCGGAGTCCAGTTCGGAGGCCACCCTCCGGAAGCCAAGCCCGGAGGCCGCCCTCCGGAGTCCAGTTCGGAGGCCACCCTCCGGAGGCCACCCTCCGGAGCCAAGACCGGAGGCCACCCGCCGAAGCAGCACTTCGGAGCCCCCCCTCGGGTGCACTCCGAAGCCCCCTCCGCTCCTAGCTTGTCGTTTAGCTGGTCAAAGGCTGGCGCAGCCTGACACGTCTGTAAAGCTATAAAGCTGTCTGGTACCCGTGTACAGTAGCCAGCCCCCTTTCCCTGTCTACCCCTATGAGCCTAAGGGCCCATGGAGGGTATCTTAGTCTTTTCCTTAAGGCCTGCGTGCCTATAAAAGCAGGGCCAGGCCCTTGTAATGGGGACACGCTCCAGGGGGCCATGAAACCCTGGGGTTACCCTCTCCACACTAAGGCATACCATGCCAAATCTACCACAAACTGGACGTAGGGCTGTTATCCCCTAGGGGAGGCCCGAACCAGTATAAACCCTCTCTCTCTCTGCGAGAACCCATCGAGGTTCATCCTCCACACCATACTCCACCACAGAAAAACCTGCTGGGACTAACGCAATTGTCCCAACAGTTGGCGCCGTCCGTGGGGAACTTAGTCCTAAAAGCTAAGTTCTCTACCACTGCCTGCAACCCGAAGCGCGCCCGAGGGGGGAGCACCGAGGCTTTCTCGCTTCGCGCATCCCCCGACAAGGGGCTTCGGGTGCAGGTCGAAGGCCACCTTCGCCTTCCTCCACCCTTCGCATACTGGAGCCCGCTCTCCGGCAAGGGGCTCCGCTCCACGTTTCAAAGGACATCGAAGCCCCGAGGGCTACAAGGTAAGTACCGCCCGAAGCCATCGAAGCCACGCTTCGCTTTATTTAAAAACCGAAGCCATGCTTCGCCTTATTTAAACCCGAAGCACCGCTTCGTCTTATTTAAAACCCGAAGCCTTGCTTCGCCTTATTTAAACCCGAAGCACCGCTTCGCCTTATTTAAACCCGAAGCACCGCTTCGTCTTATTTAAAACCCGAAGCCTTGCTTCGCCTTACTTAAAAACCGAAGCCATGCTTCAAACCCGAAGCACCACTTCGTCTTATTTAAAACCCGAAGCCTTGCTTCGCCTTACTTAAAAACCGAAGCCATGCTTCGCTTTATTTAGACCCGAAGCCACGCTTCGCCTTATTTAAAACCGAAGCCTTGCTTCACTTTATAAAATCCGGAGCATCCCTCCGAAGGCTACACAGCGCCTCCGGGCCCGTAGCAGTAACAAAGGACTCCGGGCCGTTGGCCCGACGCGTCCGGGGATTCCGGGCTCCGCGCCCGAAGCATCCCAGGGATTCCGGGTTCCGCACCCGAAGCATCCCAGGGTCGAAGGTGACCCAGAGCCGAAGGTGGCTCGGAGTCGAAGGTGGCTCACACTATCACAGGTTCGGTGAATCCACACCAAATATCCTTCTCATTACAGGACCAAAGCATGCCGAAGCATGCCTCGCTAAACTTGGTTATGCCAGAGCCCTGCTCCGCACCAAGTTAGCGCGTACGGAGCCCAAAAGAGGGCTCCGCTCAGTGAATTTCAGCAGCCGAAGCATTGCTTCGCACCCAATTAAGGCATTCGAAGCCCAAAGGGGCCTTCGCTTGAATAAAATTTCATGCATTAAGCCGCCAAAAGGCGCACCCTTCGCATCTTTTATTTTTTGCCCGTACCAGCAACGGCTAAAGTCCCTAACTGCCACGTGCAAAGGGGGGAAGCATATATGCGAGGTGTGCGAATGTAATGTACAGTACGAGCGTGACAAGCTAAGCGTTCGAAGCCAAACAATGCGAAGCATACAAACGAAGTATGCAAGTATAATAAACTCCGTTCATTAAGAGAGTTGAGAAGTATGTTACAAATATACTTCGAAGACAAAACTACGAGTAATCTGTATCTAAGCCTAAGAAGAACCGAGTGCGAGGCCCCAACCCTCGCTTGCCTCTCCTTCGGCGAGGGCCCCCTCGGCTGGATGTTGCCTCGTCGGAGCCCGCTCTCCCTCGACCGGCTCGTCCAGGCTCCGAAGCCTGCAGGCTTCGGCTTCCGCTTTGCAGGTCGCTCCAAGTTCGCGAAGCAGGCGGTGCCGTGTCGAAGGCAGAAAAATCTAGGGCTTCGTCGCTCGCTAAGGCCGCTCGCGGAGGCAAGGGTAAAGAACCTTGAAGGGGCTCCGTCTTCACAGCGGCTAGCAAATCCTGAGCTATTTCGGAGATGGCTTCGCCCCGAGGCCCCCTCGGCAGCTTAAACCGAGGGGGGCCTTCGGACCTAGCTACTTCGAGGATCGCCCACAGATGTTGAATCTCTTCAGAGTCCTCGAGGACTTCGAGGTCTACGCTCGAAGGCTGAGCCTGGGCAGGTATAAAAAACCCCCGCATTCGTATTAATAAACTGATAAGTCTTTACAAGCCTACAGCTAGGTATTACAAGGAAGCCTAAGGAGATCTACACCTTCGGAGGCGGAGGCGTCGAGGTCGAAGGCTTGTCCGGGTCAGTGGGCCCCTTGAACCGGCGTTGTCGGAGGGCCTTCATAAGGTCAAGGACTGCCTCGCAGCCTTGCTCCTTCCAGGGATCCTGCAGCCGCCGCCAGGCCCCACGGACTTCGCCCGGAGGCGTCACCAAGTGCGGACCCCCGAAGGCCACGGGGGCCACGGAGGTTGCCGCCCGAAGGTGGTCGCACCCCGCGGCGTGGAGCATGTGCAACACTCCTTGACCGGCGACGCGACCGGCCATGAGAGCGAAGCCTATCAGCGCTTCGTCCGCAATCGAAGCCGCCGTCTTCAAATAATCGGCGCGGTCCCCAATCGGGTCTTGGTCGCCAAACTCCGGAGCCCGGCACTCGGTCCCTATTTTCTCAAGGACCTCGGTCAGGCTCTGGGTGGCCTCGTCAAGGTTGGCCACAACGAAGCTCTCGAGGTCCTGGGCCCGTTGATGGAGCTCTTCGATCTCCTTCGCCTGTCGGGCCTCGACATCCTTCGAAGTCTGGAGCTCCGCGCGAAGCCGAGCCGTCTCCGAGGCCAAGGCCTCCTTCGCCTCTGCAGCCGAAGCCTCGGCCCGTTTCCGCCCCTCGGCTTCCTCTGAAACCTCGCGGCGAAGGGCCTCCTTCTCCGCTGCGAGGCGCTCCAACCGCATGTCGGCAGCAGTCGAAGCGGCTGCGTTCAGTGCGAAGGCCTGCAGAAGTTAAATAAATCATAAGCACCAAGGAAAAGCTAACATATAGTTCGAAGTTGCAAGGGGCTTCGCTCACCCGCAGAAGGACTTCGTTCGAGCTGACGAAGAGATCCGCGGGGTCCTGGTGGCTAAGCTGGGCCACCAAGTCCCCCTCCTCCGCAGAAGCACAAGCCTCGCGGAAACCGCGGATCGCCGCCACCGTCACACCTCCCCTCGGCTTGAAAGGGTGAATCACGGCCACGGTCCCCTCCGCGGGCTTCGGCGAAGCGGGGCTCAAGCCCACCACGTCGACATCTTCTTCGCCTCGAGGGTCCACGCGGCCCCCGCCGCCTTCGCCGTCAGACGAAGTGCTCCCGGACTCCGACTCGCTGCTGCTGCTGCTGCTGCTGCTCGAAGCCTCCGCGGGCTCCGCCTCGGCGGACTTCGACCCGCCTTCGCCGGCCGGCTTCGCCGCAGCGGGCCTCGCATCATCTTCGTCCTCTGCGAAAAGCCAAGTCAAAACCTGCATATTGAAGAGAGGCATGCAAAAGAAAAAAGGGTTTACCATCATCAGAGATCTCCTGGAAGGAACCAGGGGCTAAGTGTGTCCTCCAGCTCCCTCGCTGCGAAGCGGGCGCATCCACCTTCGCGCCCGAAGTTGGTTCCGCCGGAGCACCCGTGGCCTCCTTGGCAGCAGGAGTGCGCGCGTCGACCTCCGCCTCAGAAGCCCTCGCCGCCAGGGGCTTCGCGGCCTTCTTGGGAGTCGGAGTAGCTGCGGGCTTCGCCGCAGCCTCCCCCGAGGCGTCCGCTTCGTCCTCATCCCCCCTCTTCCTCTTGGCTCCGGCCGACGAGGTAGCTAGGTGGGCGAAGTCCGGCAGAGCGGAGAGCCCTCCGAGGCCAAGAGCGGTCCACACTCTGTTCCAGCGTTCCCAGGACCCCACCAGGGCGAGGCGCTGGTTCTGCTCCTCGGGAGTCGGAGTCCCGACGACTCGGTCCGCCGCCGCGATGGCCTCCTCCGGGGTCCTCATGTCGAGGTCGGCTACGCGAAAAGGTTGAAGTTAGGAGCAAAGTATTCTAAGTATTAAAAGCAAGAAGAACGTGAAGACTTACAGAAGCGGTCGAAGGCCAGCTCGCTGAGTTCACCTCGATCCGAAGCCTGGAAGAGACCCTCCGGCCAAGAGCGCGCGAGGGGGCTTAGCCGAAGGGTGAGGAACTCCTCTGCAAGGTCCCTCATGCTCATCTTCGCTGCCACCCTTCGGAGCAGCGAGATCCTCGATTGAAGGAGGCCTTCGCTGGTCTTCACCACCCCTTCGCGCCGGTACAGTATGTGAGCGTTGGTACTCCGAAGAGGTGAGTTCGCGCCGACGGAGGCGTAGAACCACTCTTGGTCCCACCTCGAGTGCCACTTGTTGTTGACGGCCCTCGCCGGGAAGGCGTCTTGGTACTCCTTCCGAAGCTGAAAATTGGCGCTGCCGAAGGCCAGCGCCCTCTTGACGCGGTCCGGCCCCTCCCGCGGCTTCGGTTGGCAGTTGGCATCATGGAGGGCGACGAAGACGTCCGCGCGGCCATCGCAGCCCTCGGCCCTCATGGCCCACTCAAAAACGGCTAGCCTCGCCACGGCGTTGGGCGAAAGCTGTGGAAGCTCGAGGTTGTAAGCCTTGAGGACTTCGCTCAGCATCCCCACCGCTGGCAGGCCGAGGCCGGCCTCGAAGAAGGCCTCGAACACCACCACCTCGTCAACGCGAGGCCTCGGCTCAGCCTCCGACTTCTCCGGGACCCGAAGCTGGATCTTCGCCGCAATCTTCCCTTCGCAAGCCCTCCGAACCGACTCCTCCGTGGAGATCGAGGCCCTCATCTCCAGGGTCTGCTCGAACTTGTCGGAGGGGGCCATGAAACCCTGGGGTTACCCTCTCCACACTAAGGCATACCATGCCAAATCTACCACAAACTGGACGTAGGGCTGTTATCCCCTAGGGGAGGCCCGAACCAGTATAAACCCTCTCTCTCTCTGCGAGAACCCATCGAGGTTCATCCTCCACACCATACTCCACCACAGAAAAACCTGCTGGGACTAACGCAATTGTCCCAACAAGGATTATAATCCTTCAGGACACCCAAACCTATCTAAACACTCTATCTAAACACTATGTCTGTGTCTCATTGTTGGATATAACCATTGGATCATCGCACGACAGATTGGCCTAACCAAAACCTCTCTTCGGGTACTCTCGTAGAGAACTATTGTTCGTACACAACGACAGATAGCTATATCGATTATCTTAAGCTTAGTTGGCATATCTGTCATACTCATGATATAATCCCTTATACCTCCCTTTCCATCATATTTGACTGTCAACATTTTTTAGATCAATGTACTAACATATGTTTTGGGGGGAACCATTAAAGTTCTCCTGAATATTTGCTAAGTACCCCTAGTAGTGTCAGAATCTATTATTTCATCTTTAATCCCAACTATGATATTGTTCTTTATAATCATTAGAAATAGTATGTTCGACTTCTCGCACTTAGTTGCAAGATCATCGTACTCCATTTTCCTTATGGAGTAATCACAAATGTTAGTGGCAGGAGTCTTAGGGCGGTCAACATCTAACCCCATGTTAAGTTTATTGACTCCGAGCATAATAATGACTTTGTCCTTCCATTCCTAAAAATTTGAGCCATTAAAAGTCTCAATGCCACTCAATTGAGAGGTGATGTTCGCCGGGGCTGAAATTCGTGACATAATATTAGTGACATAATTAACATGTAGTTAATCTTAAGTTGGTTTGATCAATTGCACATTAACAAAAATAAAATATAATTCGCATCATCATTATTGGGGGAGATAATCCCGGAAGCCGAAGGAGGGCCCTCGGCCAGGGGGCCCGAAGCCTAACGCCGGGGGCTACCTTCTGGAGGCAAGGGGCCGGAGGCCTCCTTCCGGAGGAAAGGTGCCGGAGACCGCCCTCCGGCATGAAGACATCGGAGGCCACCCTCCGGGAGAGGATGCCGGAGGCCGCCCTCCGGCAAGAAGGCGTCGGAGGCTATCCTCCGAAGGAAGATGCCGGAGGCCTCCCTCTGGCAGGAGGACACCGGAGGCCACCCTCCGGGAGCAAGAGATCGGGGGTCCCCCCTCCCTCGACCCGCAGCGGAGCAAGAAAAGGACCGGGCGACCGTACGAAGGGGCGTGATCGCAATCTTCTGGGCCGTGTCAGGCGGCGCAGGAGGCGCCCGACACGGCTGCTGCGCTGTCAGAGTTGGATCTTCTTGTATGTACTATGCATCGTCCTTTTTGTCTGTACTACCGACCGGTGTTCGGCCAGGCAGCCGTTGGCGGTCCAGAGGCACTTGGCCCTCTGGACGGGGCGCCTTATAAATACCCCCCACCTACAGTTGTATAAACAGGCTCAACAGGGCATTGAATACTCTACTCTCATTTTCCTAAGGAAACCTGCTGGTTTGATCCGTCGTCCCAACAGTTGGCGCCGTCCTTGGGGACTCTAGTCCGAAAAGCTAGCGTCCTCTACACCCGTCCATCCAAGCATGTCAAGCCGGAAGGGAGCGAGCGCGGCCCCCCTGCGCAGGTCGGCTCATACCGCAGGGGCCGAGCCCGCCTCAGCCATCGACCCCAACCCTCCGGCCCCTACCGTTACGCCCGTCGGAACGGCGTTCTCGGTGGGGCCCACCCAGGCACCGGAAGAGACGCTCGAAGCTCGGGGCACTGATGGCCTACCCGAATTGACCTCCGCCAACCTGGTCGGGTCGCCGGGTGGGCCGCCAGAGCAGCGTCCCCCGAGCGGACCTCCAGTAGTGTCCCTTCGGACAGACTACGTCTGCTCGCGGGATCCCGACACCACTTCCGGAGGAAGCGGAAGTCAAGCTGATGCCCTGGCCGCCGAGAACGCTAGGCTGAAGGCGGAACTGGCCTTGTGGCATCAGGAAGCGTCGCTCCGACCCCCGGCCCCTCCAGGGCCCTTCTGCGTCGCGAAAGCCGCGGTCACGGAGTTAAGCGATGACGAGAATCCTCCGGATGAGGAGAACGCTTCTTACGACGAGGATTCTCCCCTGCACCCGGATCTCCAGAGGGTGCGCTTCGGTTCGAACTTTCGCGCCGCCAAGCACCCCAAGTACTCCGGGGACTCCGACCCCGGCGAGTTCTCTCGTTCGTATGCCCTGGCGATAGAGGCGTCTGGGGGAAGCCGGGACACCATGGCCAAATGCTTCCCCTTGGCGCTCTAAGGGATCGCCCTCCGGTGGTTCTGGTCCCTCCGGCCAGGGACTATTCACTCGTGGGAGCAGCTGAAGAAGAAGTTTTTCAACAACTTCCAAGGGACCTTCGTGGCCCCCATGTCCACCGGGAGCCTCTTCCAAGTGAAGCAGCAGCCCAGGGAAACCTTGCGGCAATACTCCCAGCGCTTCGCACACACCAAGGCCCAGATCAAGGGGCTCTCGGCTTCCTCCGTCATCGATGCGGCCCGAGAAGGCGTCACCCACCCAGGCCTCCTTGATAAGCTCCACCGGAAGCCTATCTCTTCGGTGGCACAGCTTATGACGTACTTTAAAGAGTACGCTCGGTCCGAAGAGGGCCAAATACGCCGGCAAGCGATGGTAGTCCCCGTCCGGGCCCCGAGCGCCAGGACATACGAAGCGCCCCCGGATCCCAGCCGGGGCGAGCGTCACGCTCCCGACTTCCACCGCCCGTAGCCCGCTCGGCAGGATCTCGTCCATCGGGACTCTCGGCGAAGCCGAAAGCATTTTCGGGGGGAAGTCCTCAGTATCACCCCCCAAGCGCCCGCCAAGCACCTGCATACGCCCGGCGGAAATCGCCAGGTCGGACCCAAGCCTCCACCCCGAGCGCCTTCCAGAGGAACCTTTTACTGCAGCGTCCACGGCGCGAACCGGAGCCACGACACCGACTCCTGCCGGACCATACTCGCCCTTCGCAGCGACTACCTCGAGCGCAATGTCGGTCGCGGCTCCTCCGACCGGGGGAACCCTACCCCTCGGCCATAAGTGGTCCAAGTAGTTGGGCGCCGCGAAGAGCCGGAAGCCGTGACCCCGGTCGCGGAGTTCGGCGGTGCCCTGGTCCCCAAGCTAGAAGCCGCCCCAGACCGAGGCAAGCGAGTGGTCCTCCCCATATCCGGAGGTCGGGAGGTCGGGCATATCGGCATGTCCGGCCCCTCGATCCTTCCAGAGTGGTCTCATGTCCCCATCACCTTCACCGCCGAAGACGCCTCCAGAGTCAAGTTCCCGCATGCCGATCCACTCGTCATTTCGGCGGACATCGCCGGGGCCGAGGTGCGTCGCATTCTGGTCGACGGGGGGAGTTCCGCTGACATCATCTTCGTGCAGGCCTTCGATCAGCTGTGCTTATCGCGCAAGCACCTGTTGCCAGCTTCGCGCCCGCTCCAAGGTTTCGCGGGCCCCTCGCTCGATGCGCTCGGCCATGTTCTGTTGGAGGTGACCTTCGGCAGCGCACCCCTCCAACGCCGCGAAGAGATCCTGTTCGACGTCGTCGACGCTCCGTACGCCAACAACGCTATCTTCGGGCGAGGGATACTCAACCGCTTCAGCGCCATCGCCCACCACAACTACCTCTGCCTCAAGATGCCGACTCCTGGAGGGGTGTTATCCGTCCTAGGCGACCAAGCCGCAGCACGCCGGGTCGAGTACGGCCATTCAGCACCGTTGGAGCCGCGGCAAGTCCACAGTGTCCGCGAAGGCGCCGACGAAGCCGGCCTCACAGGAAGCACCGATCCTGGGCAGAAGGGGCGCCCCGCCAAACCTCTCCCGGAGGGGGAAATCGTCACCAAGACCTTGACACAAGGAGGAAAAGAGTACCCGATCAAGTTCGGAGGGGGCTTGGAGCCGGAGGTTTCAGCGCAGCTCGAGGCCATCATCTGCGGTAACCTCGACATCTTCGCATGGTCTGACGAAGACATCCCTGGCGTCGACCGCTCGATCGTCGAGCACTCACTGGCCGTCGATCCGAAGGCACGGCCGGTTTGCCAGGGGCTCCAGAGGCTTTCCACCGAGCGGGCCGAGCTCGCCAAAGCAGAGACCGACAAGTTGCTCCGCGCGGGGGTCATCCGAGAAGTGAGTCATACCGATTGGTTGTCCAACCCTGTGTTTGTCCAGAAGAAAACATCTGGCAAATGGCGCATGTGTATCGACTTTACCTCTCTGAATAAAGCTTGCCCCCGTGACCCCTACCCCCTGCCTCGCATCGACCAGCTTGTTGATTCCACAGCCGGAGCTGAACTCCTCAGTTTTCTCGACGCTTATTCGGGATATCACCAGATCTGGCTAAAACCCGAAGACCAAGTGAAGAACAGTTTTGTCACTCCAGCCGGAGTATTCTGTTACCTCCGAATGCCCTTCGGCCTCCGTAATGCCGGCGCCACCTTTTTAAGGTTAATCTCCAAAGCCTTAGGTCATCAGCTTGGGCGCAATGCAGAAGCCTACATGGACGACATTGTCATCAAAAGCGCCTCCAAGAGCCACCATGGCTCGGACATAGCTGAGACCTTCGACAGCCTCCGGCGATGTGGAATCCGGCTCAATCCAAACAAGTGCGTTTTCGGAGCGCGCGCAGGGAAGCTGCTCGGGTACCTCGTCTCCAGTCGGGGCATCGAGGCCAGTCCAACGCAAGTCCAAGCACTGCAGAACATGGCTCCCCCCAGAACCTCAAACAAGCACAAAAGCTGGCCGGGCGGTTGGCCGCCCTTGGTCGATTTCTCACAAAGTCAGCAGAACGAAGTTTGCCCATCTTCAAGGCGCTCCGAGGCTCTAAGCATTTTGAATGGACCCCCGAGTGCCAAGATTGTTTCCAGCAAATCAAGGACTACCTCTCCGGCCTCGTAGCCCTTGCCACACCCCGGGCCGATAGCCCTTTGTTGGTTTACCTCGCCGCCTCCGGCAATGCGGCGAGCGCAGCCTTGGTTCAAGAGGAGGAGCTCGGTGGGAAGCTGATCCAGCGCCCCGTCTACTTCGTTTCCGAGGCTCTGACCGAAGCTAAGGCTAGGTATTCCGAGCTTGAGAAGGTGGCTTATGCCCTCGTCATGGCCTCCCGGAAGCTCCGACATTACTTCCTGGCCCACGACATCGTCATCCCAACCGCCTACCCGCTCGGCGACATGTTCCGGAACAAGGACGCCACCGGCCGCATCGGGAAATGGGCGGTGGAATTGGCCCCGTTCGGGATCTCTTTCGTCGCCCGGACAGCCAACAAGTCCCAAATCCTCGTTGACTTCGTCGCGGAGTGGACGAGGGCCCGAGAACACACGAGCACCGACGCAGGCGAGGGGATCTGGACCGTCTTTTCGGACGGTGCTTACCAGGCCTCGGGGGCTGGGGCCGGAGCAGTCATTGTCTCCCCGTCCGGCCAGCAGGCCCTGTATTCTGCCCGGCTAAGCTTCAAGGCCACCAACAATATCGCTGAGTACGAAGGCGTCCTCTTGGGACTTCGCAAGGCGCACGCGTTGGGAGCCGCGCGTGTGGTCGTCAAGACTGATTCCCAAGTGGTCACCGGGCACATCGACAAGAGTTTCCGGGCCAAGCACCCGGACCTCGCCTCCTACCTCGACTCCATCCGCAAGTTCGAAGTATCCTTCAAAGGCATATCTGTCCAGAACATTCTGCGAGGTGACAACGCCCAAGCAGACGCCCTCGCCAAAGCCGGGGCAGGCGCTCAAGCCCTACTGCCAGGGGCTTTCTTTGAGGAACTCGCTCAACCTTCGGCGCCCCCTCGCAGTGAGGCGCCCACCTCCGCCGCCCCGGAAGAGCCCGAACCGTCACCACGGCCAGCTCCAGTATTGTGTACGGCCAACGCCGATTGGTGCGAGCCCATCCTGCGCACGCTAGCAGGTGTCGAGGGCAGCCATCCCAGCCCAGAACAAGCTCGCCTGCAGCTCCGCGCGAGGTCATTCGAGGTTATCAATGGAGTTCTGTATAAATCCGGAGTATGCTCCCCACTCCTCCGCTGCGTCTCGCACTCGGACGGAGTTGCCATGCTACGATAGATCCACGAGGGGCTGTGCGGGAGTCACCTGGCCCCACGGGCCCTCGCAGGCAAGGCTCTTCGGCAAGGCGTGTACTGGCCCACTATCGTCGCTGATGCCGAAGAACTTGTCCGCACCTGCCAGGGATGCCAGTGGATGGGTCGGCGCAGTCACCGCCCTCTAGCAAGCCTGCTACCTATCCCCCCTGTGTGGCCTCTGGCCCGCTGGGGTATGGACCTCATCGGGCCACTCCCCAGAGCAAGGGGAAACCTGCGCTTCGCCGTGGTCGTCGTCGAGTACTTCTCCAAGTGGGTTGAAGCGGAGCCATTGACCACCATTACATCCCGAAGCGTCCAGAGATTTTTCTGGCAGAACATCGTGTGCCGGTTCGGAGTACCCAAGCAGCTCACATTGGACAACGGAACGCAGTTCGACGTTGGCACCTTCCGGGCGTTCTGCATTGAATTGGGAGTTCAGCTTTGCTTTGCAGCCGTACGGCATCCCCAGTCCAACGGAGCCGTCGAGCGAGCCAACGGACACATCCTGTCAGGCCTCAATAAACGCATCGTCGGCTTAGCCAAAGGAGTATGGCCTGACGAGCTGCCCAAGATCTTATGGTCCATCCGGACGACTGTTTCTCGGGCCACAGGCTTCACCCCATTCCGCCTCTTGTTCGGCGACGAAGCAATGACACCAACAGAGCTTCGCGCCGGTTCGCTGCGCGTCATAGCACCCGAAGCCGAGGGCGAGCGCGCCGTCTCCCTCGATCTGGCCGAAGAGACACGGCTTCGCGCTGTCGCCAACCTATCCCACTATCAGAAAGAGAACAAGGGATGGTACGACCCAAAAGTCAAGCGCAATGAGTTCCAACCGGGGCACCTCGTCCTCCGCACGGTGGTCGCCCCCACCAAGTTGGGTAACAAGTGGGAAGGACCGTACATTGTCACAAAATCCGGACGACCGGGATCCTACCGACTCGCTACCCTGGAAGGCGAAGAGCTGACGCATACTTGGCATGCAGAGCATCTGAAGCGCTATTTTCCATAAGACCATCAATGTATTTTACTAAGTGGCTGATGACGCCTGTTTTTGCCTCCCAATTGTATAATAAAATCTTCAGACAAATGTTTCGCCCAAAACAAATGGCGCAACGACTCCAGGAATTTCGGTCTCGGGTTCCGAGCTCCGGCTCGACGCACCCTCGGGTTCCGAGCTACGACTCGCCGCACCCTCGTTCTCGGGTTCCGAGCCCCGGCTCGACGCACCCTCGCTTTTGGGTTCCGAGCCACGGCTCGACGCACCCTCACCCTCGGGTTCCGAGCAACGACTCGACGCACCCTCGCCCTCGGGTTCCGAGCTACGACTCGACGCACCCTCGCTCTCGGGTTCCGAGCAACGACTCGACGCACCCTCGCTCTCGGGTTCCGAGCTAAGACTCGACGCACCCTCGCTCTCGGGTTCCGAGCTACGACTCGACGCACCCTCGCTCTCGGGTTCCGAGCAACGACTCGACGCACCCTCGCTTTCGGGTTCCGAGCTACGGCTCGACGCACCCTCAACCTCGGGTTCCGAGCAACGACTCGACGCACCCTCGCTCTCGGGTTCCGAGCTACGACTCGACGCACCCTCGCTCTCGGGTTCCGAGCAACGACTCGACGCACCCTCGCTCTCGGGTTCCGAGCTAAGACTCGACGCACCTTCGCTCTCGGGTTCCGAGCTATGACTCGACGCACCCTCGCTCTCGGGTTCCGAGCTAAGACTCGACGCACCCTCGCTCTCGAGTTCCGAGCTACGACTCGACGCACCCTCGCTCTCGGGTTCCGAGCAACGACTCGACGCACCCTCGCTCTCGGGTTCCGAGCTACGACTCGACACACCCTCGCTCTCGGGTTCCGAGCTACGGCTCGATGCACCCTTGCTCTAAGGTTACGAGCTCCGGCTTGACGTGGTGTGTATTCTCCGCACTTTCTCTCATAAACTACTTAGCGCCCAGCCGGCAAGCCAGCTACCCGCTAAGGGGGGGGAAGAGAAGGAGCAAGGCGTAGACTGCAGTAAGCACAGAAGGTGTACAATGTTCATTACAAATCGAAGAAGAGAATCAAGAAAAGTTCTCATCCAAGCCAAGCAAGAACCGCGGGCCCCTCCGGTTGGAAGGGCCGCTCGAACCAAAGCACGCTTCGGTCGAAGTCATGAGCGCGCTTTGCCCGATCCTCTCTTTCCTCTTCCTGCGCTCCTCTTCCTTCTTCTGGGCGCGAAAAGCCCTTTGATCCGCTTGGAGCTGAGCCCAGCTACGCAGACCGCCCTCTTCGGGGGGCGCTTCGCTCAAACCGGCCTCCGTGTCGGACCAATCAACCGGTTCAGGAGATGAGGACGGCGAGCGGGACCTTCTTTCTTCTTCCTTCACATGGTTCAGAACCCCTTGGAGGACGTCGGGGTCCGCGCATCCGTCACTGCCGCGGGGAAGAACGAAGCGCGCAGGCCGGTTCGCTCGCATAGCCTCGAAGATAGCCCATCGATGTTGAAGGGCGTCGTCGGAATTGAGCATCTCGACGTCACAGTCGCAACCACGAACACCCTGAGTAAGCTCCGGAAAAGTACTCTTTATTAATATATGACCAAGTTTCCTAAGCTATTACAGGGTAAGGCAAGGATAGGTTTCTAAAAGCTACACCTTCGGGTCCGGCAAGCGGGCCGAGGCCGAAGGCTTCGAAGGAGCCGGAGGACCGCGTGCGCGGAGCGCCTCCTCCAGCCAAGCCTGGATCGCCGCAGGGCCCTCGGTCTGCCAGACCACCTTGAGCGCCCTCCAAGACTGGTTCAGCGCTAGGCTCGGCGTCCGGAGGTGGTCCCCCACGAAGGTGACCGGATGCGGGCTCGAAGACGAAGGAAGCGGGAGCCCAGACGCCTCGAGGTGCCGAAGAATCCCGTATGCAGCCACTCGAGCGGACACCTCGCCATACTGCGCCATGGCGAGATGTATTTGCCGGATGGCGGAGCGGATGAACTTCACTCGGCGGACTAGGGGCTCCCGGGCGATGTCAAACGAGCCGCAGCCGGTGCCGTAGCGCGCCAGCACCTTCCGCAAAGCTTCCGCGGCTTCGGCCGCCGTCTTCCAGGCCTCAGCAAGCTCCTCGGTGGCCTTCCCATCCCGGGCAGTGAAGTCCGCCTCGACCTGCTCCATCTGGGCCACCCGGGTCTCGAGGGCTTCGATCTTAGTTGCCGCCTCCGAGGCCTGGGTCTGAAGCCGGGACACCTCCCCTTCGAGCCGCTCCGCTTCTGCGGCCCGAGACCGGAGCACCTCCGCTTCGGCAGTTCGGGTTCGGAGGGCGCCGACCTCCACTTCCAGCTCGTCGGCACGGGCGGCCCGAGCGCGGAGCCCCTCCAACTCCGTGACGCGGGCACTAAGGGAGTCTGCCTCCGCCGCTTGGGCCTCCAATGCTCCGACCCTCGACGCCTGAAGCCGGAGGGCCTCGGCCTCCGACGACCGTTCGCGGGCTAACCTCTCCGTGGTAGCCACCCGGGTCGCGAGCTCCGCGGCGTATGCCTCGTGATGCTGGCGTTCGGAAAGCAGGGCAAACAGCTGCCCCTGCGCTAGTGCCACCACCTGCGCACGAAAATGATGGTCAGAAGAGGAGCTAGGGGAGCGTCGAATATGTCCGAAGAAAGTACCTGGCCCGCGGCCGTCTCGATGGCCCTCCCGAGGTCCAGGCCATCTGATAGCCCCAGTTCGCCTATCACCGGAGCCTCGCGCAGCCGCAAGTAATAGTCGTGGACCGGGGCCACCTTGGACGCAAAGTCCTCGCCGTCCGCCAAGAAGGGGTGCAGGAGCGGCACGGAGCCTTGCACGGATCGATGATCGGTGGGGGGCTGAGGCCGGGTCTCAGCGTCTCCGGCAGACTCCCGAGGGGCCCTTTCGATGCTTCTGGACTCGGCCTCGTCCTGTGAACCCGAGGCCCTCCCCGCGGCGACAGGGGCTCCGGACCTCGCATTCGGAGCGTCTAGGGGTAGGGGGCGACTGGTTCCACACCTCCGGCCGGTGTGTCTGCGCGAGCGAACAAGAGTTAAAAGGGGAAAAGCCCCTAGCGCGCGGAGAAGTGCGGCTAAGTTATTTTACCTGCGTCCGCAGCGTCGCCAGGGCAGTCCGGGGGCTAGAGATGACCCGACGGGCTTGGGCGGTAGAAAAGGTTGTCGATGGAGTTCAACGGAGAACCCGCCGCCGCCGCGGCCAGTTCGGCCTCTCTGTTGGCGCTCTTCTCGATGGCGCCAAGCGGGTCGACTAGGCCCCCGCGGTCCAAGCTATCCGCGGCCCTGCTCCCGGAGGAGCCCGCGGAGCCCCCCGCCGGAACAGGTCCGAGCGAGGAAGCGGTTCCGGGGCGAGGCGTCGCTTCGGCGGTGCGCGCCCCCTGCCCAGTCCCCGGCGCGGGTTCCGTTGGACTCGGGCGAAGGGGAGCGTCTTCGCTTCTTCTGGCGTCCAGCCGGACCAGCGAGGTCAGAACTAGAATCGCCGGAGGATCTCCCGACTCCGATTGGACCCCCTCGCTGGATCCCCCGCCTTCGGAGTGAGAGGCCGAAGAAGGCCCCGGGGACAACTGCCTCGGCCCCTTCACTATCTTCTTCTTTTTCGAGCGGCCCGGAGAAAGGCCGCCGTCGGCGTCGTTCGCCTTCCTCTTCGAGACATCCCGAAGGACCTCGCCCTCTGGGAGGAGCGGAGGCGTGAGTTCGAGCATCCCCCACACCCTATTGAAGCGCTCCCAAGAGCCCACCAGCTCCAGCCGACGGGCCCGTTCGGCTGCGGTCGGGACCCCGAGGATCCTCTCCGCCTGGTGGGTAACCTCCTCGGGCGTTCGAGCGACGAGCGATCCTGCATCTCATCGTCAGGGCCGGGGTACTCCTCGAGCGCAAAGGATAAGAACAAAAGCAACCAAGGTCGACGCTTACCGAGCCGGCGGGAGAGCTTCGCTGGCATCGACCTGTCTCGGCTGCTCTAGAGCGATGCAGGCCTCTCCTCCTTCAGCGGAGGGATCTCGAGGGCCACGAACTCCTCCGCCAAGTCCCGCATGCTCATTCGGCGGGCGACGATTTGGAGAAGTTGTACCCTCGCAGAAATTATCCCGGCATTGGTCTCGACGCGCGCCTCTCTCTGGAACCAGATGTGGCGCGGGATCCCGGCAAGGCCAGAGGCGAGCCCTACGCGGACGTAGAACCACCGGTTAACCCACTTCGAATACCACCTCTCATTGGTAGCCTTCGCCGGGAAAGAGTCCGCATACTTCCTTCGGAGCTGGAAGTTGATGCTCCCGAAGGCTAGCACCCGGCCACCTTTCTTCTTCGGCTGGCAGAGGGCTTCGTGCATCTCCGCGAAGACTTCAGCCCTCCCCTCGCAACCTTCAGCGCGCATGGCCCACTCGAAGATGGCGAGGCGGGCCACGACATTGGGGGACAACTGCGGGAGCTCCAGGTGGAACGCGTCCAGCACCCCAGCGAGAAGCTCCGAGGCAGGGAACCCTAGGCCCGCGTCAAAGAAAGCTTCAAAGACGACGACCTCACCTTCCCGCGGCTGCGGGGCCGTCTCCCGGCCCGGCTTCCTCGCCGGCGTCCCAGGATCGAGACGGCTCCTGGTCGCTTGCTCAATCGACGCCTCGGTGCACGCGGACGGCCCGAGCTCCAAGGTCTGCTCCCAGAACCGCTCAGAGGCGGGGCGGAGCTCGCGCGCACCGCGCACCCCTGTCAAGTCGGTCGCTGCCGCCGCAGCTGCCGCCGCCATCTGGCATTGCAAGAAGCGCGGATCCATCGCCATTGCAGGGGCAGTGTCCCTCGCCATCCCTCGAAGAGCCGAGAGAGGAAACGCAGAGCTCAGGGAGCAGGGTGAATGGCGGCTTGAGTGGCTAGAGCTGGCGCGTATGGGTGAGTGAGGAGGAGGCCGCGCGGCGGATTATATCTAGTCGCAGGACCGACGGTTCCTCTCCCGGTTCGGTTAACGTGTGAACGCGGCGGTCGCGCGACACTGCGTTTAAGACCAGCTAACGCATCAGGGCGCGGCGACGGCCTCCTGGCGGTTCGCCTCCTCGATACCCTCTGCGCGTGCATTAACTGCTTCCGGCGGCGCCCGCCTGGCTCCTTGGGGTCAGGGTCCCCCGGTCAAGGCGTGTTGGTCTCCCAACAGTTTGGTCAAACTTCCTTCGGCACGACGGAAAAGGGGACTCGAGGCGGACCTCAACCCTCCGGCCCATTCGCGCCTCCTTACTCCGAAGCCCCTCCGCGCCGTGGCGGATTCGGCGCCCCAGTACAAGGTACGCACCAATGAGGACTATCGGGATTATATTGTGCGCTTCCACCCCCTCTTGATGCAGGGCTACGAGCGGGAAGAAGCGAGGGGCTACTGTTGGGGGAGATAATCCCGGAAGCCGAAGGAGGGCCCTCGGCCAGGGGGCCCGAAGCCTAACGCCGGTGGCTACCTTCTGGAGGCAAGGGGCCGGAGGCCTCCTTCCGGAGGAAAGGTGCCGGAGACCGCCCTCCGGCATTAAGACATCGGAGGCCACCCTCCGGGAGAGGATGCCAGAGGCCGCCCTCCGGCAAGAAGGCGTCGGAGGCTATCCTCCGAAGGAAGATGCCGGAGGCCTCCCTCCGGCAGGAGGACACCGGAGGCCACCCTCCGGGAGCAAGAGATCGGGGGTCCCCCCTCCCTCGACCCGCAGCGGAGCAAGAAAAGGACCGGGCGACCGTACGAAGGGGCGGGATCGCAATCTTCTGGGCCGTGTCAGGCGGCGCAGGCGGCGCCCGACACGGCTGCTGCGCTGTCAGAGTCGGATCTTCTTGTCTGTACTACGCATCGTCCTTTTTGTTTGTACTACCGACCGGTGTTCGGCTAGGCAGCCGTTGGCGGTCCAGAGGCGCTTGGCCCTCTGGATGGGGCGCCTTATAAATACCCCCGACCTACAGTTGTATAAACAGGCTCAACAGGGCATTGAATACTCTACTCTCATTTTCCTAAGGAAACATGATGTGCAATTTAAAACTATTGGTGGTATTGGTCGATTAAATAATTTTAAATCATAAAATTAATTTCTCTGTTTAAATTTTCCGTTGACTCGAATAGTTTAAACGTGTAATGCTCAGGCTTCCGTTTTTCTGAACCAAGCCCGTACGTATGTCTGAAATATCTGATGTCTGAAATGAACGGCATCGTAGGTCTATGGATTTAGTATTTTCCCTGTCCACATTTTTTCCCTGGCAATTGGCAATCCTGCAAATCTAACACCAACAACAGAAATCGATCAATAGTATTTTACCAAACAAGCAGCATTAGAAAACCATGGTTACATCATATCGAAGCCAAATACGACATGCAAACGATGTCTGAACTATAATCCACATAGGAAATCAAGAACCAAAAATTAACACCCACACGGCCACACATCATGGCGAAAGAATTAATCAACCGGAGATAGATCCATCGATCACGGCGAAAGGATCAATCAACCGGAGATAGATGCATCGATCACTAGATAGCTGCGCTCTACTGTAGCATCGCCATGGAGGTAAAGAGTGTAAACGCCACGGCAGCGACGGCCGGGAAGCCCGCGGCAGAGCCGGCGGCTCCGTTGGCATTGGGCGCCGGAGCGGTGGTCTCGGAGGACGTGCTGTCCGTCGACTCCGCGGAGGACGGCGTCTCCGCTGGCTCGCTGTTGCCAGGGGGCGCTGCGGCCGCGGAGGACGGCGGGGACGCGGCTGGCGCCGTGGAAGGGGCGTCAGAGGACCGCTGCTTGAGCACGCGGATGTTGACCTTCTGGCCGGCGGCACAGTGGCCGGACACGCCGCAGATGAAGAAGCGGTGGCCGGCGCTCCTGATGGCGATCTTGTCGTCGCCGGAGGTGTGCGTGGCGATCGGCGACGAGTTGGTGCAGCTGTCGTAGTCCGCCTTCTTCACCTCCAGCACGTTGTGGATGCCCTTTGAATACTTGAATTCTGCAAGAAACCACGCAGGCTGGCGCCATGATCATGACAAGGACAGAAAACAGGACAAAATTTATCTTCTTTATGCATATCTTTTGAAAATTTCATCATCTTTTGGTATCAAATTGATCACGCGAATGGACCAGAAAGATGAAAACCAAAACGTGCAACATAAGGTATATCTACCTGTCAAAGGATGAAGCATTGAAAAACACTTCTTTTTTTTACACCAGAGTAAGTTGAGAACAAAAGCATGCATGCTTCCATACTACTCATCACACAAGGCGTCAGAAAGTGCTTGGCTTTACAAATTATCTGGAGTTGACAATAGCATACTGTCAGATGCAGCTAACTATTCACCTGATATGTATCTCCTATAATTTTGGATCATACTCGACATCGCATTGTCAAAATTTCTGTAACAACTGAAAAAACGACATCAGTAAAGATTGGAAATGCAGTTGGCACACTGGATGGTGCACATCACATCCAGGTACAGGAAAGTTCAGGTGCGATCTAACAGCCAATGTCCACTGAGCACAACAAATGGACCGACGAGTTCTGCAAATCAAATCAAGTTTATCAATACCATTCCGACCGAAAGTTAGCACCTAAAACGGTAAATAGCCCATGTTGTTTCATTCCGGTTTAAATACTGGACAATACGGCAATACCGATCAATCCAGTCGGAATTTACTAAACCGGCCATTATGATATCGGTCCATAATTTAATCTTAATTCTAGATTTCAGAAAAATATAAGAGGCAAGGTAGAAAGCAAACAATATAAATATTCAATGTTCCAATTTTGTATTCTTGATTCTTGATTTTTAAAAAGTATGTAACGTAAAATCACATATTCAACTTTATGTTATGGTACTTAAAGTCTTACACTAATCTACGTATTATGTTGCATGTACGTCATAAATTATATTTGAGATATGAAATTACAAGCTTATATATATGTTATATTTAATTTTATTAGTTTGTTAAATAAAATATTATATAAAATAAATTTATATTATTTTATTAAAATTCTGGAACGGTACACAGAATGGGCTCCAAAACAGTACGGACAAGCTTGCTGCAAATACTGTAGACTTAAATTGGACGTATATACAGTTATACACAAGTCATTGCCTATTAATGCTCACCAACGCTACTATTTTTGAATTATTGGTTGGCTATGTAAAACATACCTCCTATTTTAAATATTTTAAACCTAAGTTAGTCACTCTATTATAAATTATAGTCATTTCTAGACTTTAACATGTTTATTAAGATGTAAGAAAAAAGTCCAAACTACCCTAAACTAGTACAACAAGCAATTAGTATTACATACAACTAGTACTATAGATAGGGGTAAAATAGAAATATTTAGGAGGAAAATTATAGAAGTTATAATATTTGAGATAAAATTTGAATGATAAAAATGATTGTATTTTGGGATGGATGGAGTATTAGATTGAAAATAATAAACGGTCTACAATTATTTAGTTGTACCTTAAAATATGTCGTTTCATCAATTATCTTATTGAAAAAACTATGTATATATTATTTATTTTGTTGTGACTTGTTTTTTCATTGAAGGTGCTATAAGTCTGACTTATATTGTATATATTTGTACTAAATTTTTGAATAAAATGAATGATCAAATGTAATGTATAAAAGTCAACATTGTTATTATATATTAAACAAATAGAGGGCATAGTTCGGATGATCCAGGAGAAGTTTATAGATCATGCTAGTTCTATGCAAAAGCAGTAACACGCCGCATTATCCGTGAGCGCCTTCAATACCATATAAAACCTGCAGCGATTTACTACGTGCAGTGTGTAGGGACAGTGAAATCAAAGTTGAATGTTTATAGATTGAACGTTTCTTTAGCCCAGATTTCACTGTCCATGGCGCGGTTAAAGTTGTGAAATCAAGAAAGTTGAGATAAATTGGTCCCGTTTTTTAAACCCAGATTTCACTGTCCATGTCGAGGTTAAAGTAAGACTCGTCATCTAAACGCAAGACAAAAGAGATTGGTGATGGGTTTGTAAAGTACGCCAATGAAGGTGAAAGTTCATTAGCATTCCATCTCTTAATTTGTATTAGTAAGCTACATGAAGCAAAGAACAGATAGATGATGGCTGCTTACCGGATTATTTTTTTGTCCTTTTCTCTCGCTCAGTCACACATTTCACCAATGCCAAGAAAATCACCGACATGCAGTAGCAGTGTACAGTGCAGATCACACATGATACATGCTACACACAGATGATAAACTAGCAAACTGAATTTTTCTAGGAAAATATATAAAGTAGCAAATTGTAGCAACTATGGTCACTGAGCAAGCAAAAGGTGGCAGTGACTATACTGGATCTGCTACTGAAAATTTCACACCATGAAATTAGCTAGCCTTGGCATGCATGTCACATGTGTACATCCTTTCCAACAATGCAAGAAACATGGATTGTTTGTATTAATTCAGTTGAACAAACAGCTCAAATAAAGAGTGATAAAAGAGCGAGCTTGCCTATGGTGTCCCCAATATGGACGGTCTTCTTGACAGCCCAGTCTGTGTAGTTGACATTGCCGAGGATGGTCCAGCCGGAGGTGTCGCCGACCTTGTAGACCGCCGCCGACGATGTAGCCGCCATTGCGAGCCCGAGCGTCAGCACCAGCACACTCTTCATGCTCATGGCCATTTCTGCACTGCTTCCTCTGCTTCCTAGCTCACCCCTATGATATATGGAACAGAGGAGAAGAGATGCTTAAGTGAAGAGCACTTTGCTTCCACCAATGTAGTTGATTTATAGGGCTTTGCTCACTTGCAGCAATTGACCATTTTGCCCCTGTACGTTTTCTGAACAATTTGGTGTATCTGCAGTTGAGCTGTATTTCATATTGAAGATGTCTGGTTGATCTGAATTCTGAAGGCTTGTTTTTGCTGATCGATCTCTTGTTCCTTGAGTAAAGCAAACTCAAAAGCTGGCCGTGAATCCAAGTCTTAATCATGAGGCCGATCGTTAGGTCAGTGTGCGGCTGTTGCTGCTGCCATGAGTAAGTGGGCTCTGCTGGTACTGGTATAAGGTCTCATGGTTCTTTGGAGTTCTCTTTCTTTTTGTGGAAGCAAACAATTGCAAATATGCATGCATGTATGCGCTGTTGTCGATCGATCTTGTTGGTACGTACACACATCTTTTCCCTTTTCCATCTTTCTTTGAGATGTGATACAGATAGTTTAGTTTTATAGAAATGGAACATTGGGGAGTAGTGTGAGTAAGATTAATAAAATTTCATTTGTTTATGTTTATCGTTATGTTCTTTCATTTTGTGATGAATGGATATATAAATATGTACAAAATGAACGGATGATACCTTTATATATGCCGGACACGGATATTTGGATTGTCTAGAAACAACTCTGTTGGTGTGTTTATTGGTCACACTTTGACACACATGTGACCTAGAAGATCTGCTTAAGAAAAAGGGGTTCAAAGCGTGCCAATCAGTTTAACCCTGCAACTGATAAGGAGACAGAAAAATAAGAACAATAGCATAGCCTATCGGCTATCGAGCCGATGACCGCGACAAGGATAGGATATTCGTGGAATATCATACTAATCGGTCATAGGACCGATGACCAGGGGTGAAACAATCAGGCGAGCATGCCAGCAGCCGATACGATGAACAGTTTTACCACATAGGCCGATAAGTGTTTTTCCGATGGCAAATAATATGTGGCATTGAATTGAAGATAACCAGTCGGCTTGTACTCCAATAGAAATAAATAAAACGTGCCAGATAACATGTCTATATCATAAAAATCATCACAATAACTAGATCGGACCAAACCAAGACAGTAGCTAATCGTGATGATCTTAATAATATATCAAAGTAACGGGAATGCTTTATTTAGATAAACGGTATACAACATGAAAAAGATACAATATCAAGAGATTTCGGACTTAACCGATGAAGCATCAAACTACCACACCTAGATCACATCAATCTAAGAGATCAATTTGATGCAGCCTTAGACCTAACAAATACACCGAGAACCGGCGATCGTACTGTTTTGACGTTCACCTCAAGAGATCAAATTGATGCAATCATGAGGATACTGACCTAATCGATATGGTCATCGGGGGTGGTGGGACTCGCCTCTTCGCCGAAGATTGGAACGATGTAGCCCGGCTCCGAGTGCCGAATCCCACTGGGATTAACCTTGGAAGCCAAGGGTGGCGATGCACCGAGTAGTTGTTTGACAGAGATGTGTGTTTCTAATCTAACTAGGGGTACATATTTATAGTCCATAGACTTGCCATCCAAGCACTCTATCTTAACTGATTCTAGACTTATATTTATCTTCTTTTTATCTCTATCTCCATCGGCTCCTCTGCATCCGATCATCTTGTAACAGCATGGACGAGCTTTTTTGACCATTTTTGGCTAGATCTTCTTTGACTTTTATTGACTGTGTGGCATACTTAGTGGGACTGGGATTCACCAATTCTTGGCGTCAACACATGCCCCCTAGTTTCGAAGCATTAAGTGGCTGCTGATGTTTCAAAACTAACAATAGTCATTTTCCTTGCTGTCGCATCTTCTAAAATGTCTATCCACATGATCTTTTCACTTTAATTGCCAGCTGAAGCCCTTCATCTTCTAGTTCCTTTATAACTTCGCCCAGGGTTCTGGCTTCATAATTTTTTTTCTCATTTTCCCAATTCCTCATCTTCAGCCATTCACGATTGCGTTGGTCGTTGCCTTGTTCGATGTATCTACGTCTATTCATGGTGACGTCGGACCAGGATTCATTCCACACAATTTGGGTATTGGTGTTCTTTAAGCCTAAGATTCGGTTCCAATAATCTTGGACCTTCAAAGATCTCGATATTTTTGAAAATCGTATCATAATTACCTTTTGTTGAACATTGCAGGTGGCCCCAACAAATCCGGTGGAATTGGCTTGACCTGTCCGCCGAGGAGTTTCTTCTTGCTTTATAAGTACCTCGGTCACTCTGCACTTCTTCTTCACGCTTTCTACTCATTGCTTCTGCTTTTTCCCCTTGATCTCATCGATGTTTCATTGCGACCGCCACTACTCGCTGTTTTCGTCTTCTTCACTAACCCATATTTCCGAAAAATCTTCCCGATGGCGACCAACGACTCCATCCCTGAGGCAAATCTTCGGCCTTTTTTACTTTCTATTGTTCTTCATTTCTCTTGGTTCTTCTGTCGATTTTCTTTACTTTTCTTTTATTTTTCTATAGAATCTGTGGGGTCAAGTCTTGATTCCTATGACGAACCGTCCTTCCTGCTTCTTCTTGGGCTCGATGGGTAACTGTTGGGGGAAATAATACCGTTAGCGGTAGGGGAAGAATCACAAATCCCGAAGATGGCTTCGAAGCCTGTGCACGCGAAGCCCTCCAGCGTCAAATATTGTACTGGAGGTGGTTGCCCCGGAGTATTGAGTACACCCCCCCCGGACGAGAGCCCTCGCGAGGATTCAGGGCCTCCGTAGGCATGTCGAAGATAGTCGCGCAAGAAGCCTCGCTCATGATTAGATGAAGACCCCCACGAGGATCCAAGGCCTCCATAGGCATCCCCGAAGACAGTCGTGCTGGAGGCTCAGTACGGGACCCTTCGAGCCTCGGTGACCCTCGGAAGGCAAGCACTAAAGTAAAGACGTGACGACTACAGTGCCGGGTGACTCTTGTTGAATCGGACATGAGAACCCTGTAGCAATTAGGTCATAACCAAGCACACATCAAAGCCATACGTGTGCCGTCACTCCAACCGAATGTTAGCCCTACTCGGGCAGGTGTATAAAACCAGTACCGTTGTATCCCTATGAAATCCAGGATACAGGGTCTATAGTGACGGATGTAACTCGTGGGTTAAAGGGTATTTTCTCCATAGGGCACCTTCCTATAAATACCTTTCCCACGTATTGTACAAACACCTTTTTGGAGAAAGAAAGATAGCAGAGTTATTATTCCTCCAGGAGGCTATTTAGAGACTAAGACAATTCATCTAGCTTAACCACATCTTAAACCACTTAAACCTGCTTGTGTAATCCTTTACGCCAATAGTTGGCACCGTTCGTGGGGAACCTAGTTCCAAAAGCTAGCGTTCCTTCCACTAAACACTATCCAAAAACATGCATCCCAAGAAGAGCGCGAGCACGATTCCCTTCAGAGGTCCACTCGGATATCATGGCAGGAACCCCCACAAAGTAAACACTGCAATGGCGGCCGAAGTCGCTCGGTCCAGAACCCAGGCACAGCGCCGGGAGCCGGAGATCCATCCGACTCTACAAACCTGTCTGTGGACTTCCATGTCCCCGCAAGTCAAGGAATCGTTGGTCTCCGCTCGTCTAGAGACCTCCCATCCACGACTCTCTGGACAAACTTCATTCGGTCACAAGACCCGGAGGCCTACTTTGGAGGAAGTGGGAGCCAAGCCGATGCGTTGGCCACCGAGAACACCCAGCTTAGGGACAAGCCATGAGGTAGCGATAGGCAGACGTGAACTAGCTCCCCAACCAAAGCAGGCCGGTGAGAGAGCCGGAAACCGAAGCCATCACGATAAGCTACGCAGAGTAATGGGGGATTGGTCCCGATCTTCCGCTAGGTAAAGGATAACTTGGGTTGGTGGAGAATCTCGACGTTGACGATCCAAGGCTCCGGTCCGGCGGATCGAAACCTTGCAATCGCTACACCACCGTTTCCTTTGGTTATCAACCACGCAGGGCGCGATTGACCTCGCCACGAAGGCTAATTCCTGCAAGCGAACCCAAGAACACAAGCAAGAACAGGAAGAACACAAGTCGATAGCCAAATCACAGATAAACTATGAAAAGGAGAGGTTTCACAAACGCTGATGCAACAGCCAATCGGTCTGGTGCAGGAGCGGGATCTAAACACACAAGTGTAGATGCAAACAAAGCAAAACCTCACCCTAAAGGCAGCTGGCATGAGTATATAAGGCGTGGGCAGCCTGTAGAAGGCGTACAGACTCGGACTATGGGCTGGAAGACATACAGACTCGGACTATGGGCCAACACGGCCCAATTCTGTCACGCAGGACTGTTTCAAACACACAGGACGTCTCGAGACTCCAAATGAGGCGAAACAAACGCCAAAAGATCCATCTTCTCCTTAGCTTTCCAAAAAGTCCAAGAACGCGCCAATCGGACTTCGTATGAGGAAGTTATGCCCATTTTGGTGCATGGTGGTCGATGTAGTCCGAACCAGCGAATTCTTGACTTCAAATCATCCGTGCGACTCCGTCTTCAACTCCAACTCTTATATTCCATATCCCATGTTCCTAAGCAACAAAATATCACTAGTATTCAGTAGCATCCCGTCCAAACAAATATTAACATAGTTGCTAAGGAAAGAATTAACCTCATGGTTCAAGCGACGGGCACGGGCGCGTGTGATTGGTCCTTGTAATTGAATTGTAGGTGGAGGCTCCATGTGTGTATCATGTGAAGTGATGGCCTCATCATCCTCCCCCTCTTGAATTGGAGTCGTCCTCGACTCAAGCTCATCGCCATCTCCCAAATAGGGCTTTAAATCTGAAATGTTAAATGTGGGACTAACCCCAAAAGCTGCAGGCAACTCAAGTTTATATGCATTATCATTTATCTTCTCAAGCACACGGAAAGGACCATCAGCACAGGGCATCAATTTAGACTTTCTCAAATCAGGAAAATGATCCTTGCGCAAGTGCAACCAAACAAGATCACCTGGTTCAAATGTTATCTCTTTTCTACCCTTACTACCATAAGCACGATATTTCTCATTCATTTTCTCTATGTTTGCTTTAGTAGTTTCATGCATCTTAAGTAATAATTCAGCACGTGTAGTAGCATCAAAATTCAATTTTTCAGATGGTGGTAATGGTAGCAAATTAATAGGAGCACGCGGATTAAAGCCATAGACCACTTGAAACGGACTTACCTTAGTAGTGGAGTGTACTGACCTATTATATGCAAACTCAATATGAGGTAGACACTCTTCCCAAAGCTTCAAGTTGGTCTTCAAAACAGCCCTCAACATGGTGGATAATGTATGGTTGACGACCTCCGTTTGCCCATCTGTTTGGGGGTGACAAGTAGTAAAAAACAGCAGCTTCGTCCCTAGTTTATGCCACAACGTCCTCCAAAAATGACTTAAGAATTTAGCATCACGATCTGAGACGATGGTATTGGGAACTCCATGCAAGCGTACGACCTCTCTGAAAAACAAATCAGCAACATTGGTAGCATCGTCGCTCTTGTGACAAGGTATAAAATGCGCCATTTTAGAGAACCGATCTACCACCACAAAAATACTATCTCTCCCCCTCCTAGTTCTAGGTAATCCTAACACAAAATCCATAGCAATATCCTCCCAAGGTACACTAGGAACGGGCAGAGGCATATAAAAGACCATGTGGGTTTAGACGGGACTTAGCTTTATTGCAAGTAGTGCATCGTGCCACATAGCGCTCAACATCTCGTCTCATCCTAGGCCAATAGAAGTGTGTGGACAGCACATCTTCAGTTTTCTTTGATCCAAAATGACCCATCAAACCACCACCATGTGCTTCCTGCAATAACAACAAGCGAAGAGAGCTAGCCGGCACACATAACTTGTTAGCACGAAAAAGATATTCATTATTCAGCACATATTTGTTCCAAGGACGGTCATTTGTACAATTTGCAAAAGCATCTTTGAAGTCCAAATCAGTAGCATACATGTCATTCAATGTTTCTAAACCAAAGATCTTATAATCAAGTTGAGAAAGCAATGTATAACGTCTAGATAAAGCATCGACAATCACATTATCTTTCCCTTTCTTATGCTTAATGATATATGGAAAAGTCTCAATAAATTCTACCCATTTAGCATGTCGTTTATTCAGATTTGCTTGACTACGTATATGCTTCAATGCTTCATGATCCGAATGAATAATAAACTCCTTAGGCAAAAGGTAATGTTGCCAAGTTTCAAGCACACGCACTAAGGCATATAATTCCTTATCATAGGTAGAATAATTCAACTGTGGACCATGTAATTTCTCACTAAAATAGGCCACGGGTTTACCTCCTTGTAGCAACACACCTCCTATTCCAAAACCACTAGCATCACATTCTAACTCAAAAGGCTTACTGAAGTCGGGTAGCTGAAGTAGAGGTGCATGTGTAAGACGATCCTTGAGTGTGGCAAAAGCTTGTTCTTGTGCTGGTTCCCAAGTAAAAGTGACTCCCTTCTTGGTCAACTCATGCAAAGGACCGGCTATGGTGCTGAAATCTTTCACAAAACGCCGGTAGAAACCTGCAAGACCAAGAAAACTACGTACTGCAAGGTTAGTTTTAGTTGCAAGCATGACACGTCCTTTCAGATTAATAACTTGTGATGAAGAAGGAGAAACAACTTTATCTTTTTGTTGCCTCGAAAGTGTTTTAGCTACTTGCTGATTTTCAGAAGGTTGTTTGCTCGTTTGTGCGTCCTTAGCATGTTTTTCTTGTTCAAACTTCACAATTTCAGAGGAGTCATAGGAAGCAATGTAACTTTCTTTCCTTTATACATAAATGTGTACTTATTGCTCCTACCATGGTGTGTAGCATCAGTATCATACTCCCAAGGTCTACCAAGTAATAGAGAACATGCTTGCATTGGTTCTACATCAAAATCAGCAACTCCGAAGTATGTACCAATGGAAAATTCAAAGTGAGCAGTTTGTGTTACCTTGACCTTACCGCTATTGTTGAACCATTGCACGTGGTAAGGGTGTGGATGTGCACGTGTGGGAAGTTGAAGCTTAGTTACCATGTCGTGGCTCACCAAATTGTTGCAACTACCGCTGTCTATGATGACACGTACACGGCGATCATTGACGACGAAGAAGGTCTGAAACAGATTGTTCTGTTGTGCCCGGTCGTCCTGGTCCATGTGAGTGCTCAAGACACGTTGTACAATAAGTGCTGCCATTTTAGTGAAAAGACAAAACAACAAAGAATAATCCTTATGGAAAACAACTAGGTGAGGTGGTGGGTGTGTGGTGGAAGCAATCCGTCAAGCGCCTTACAACGCTTGCAAGTGTTCTTACCACGCCGCAGGGAGGTAACCAGCCTACAGGTGACGAACCAAGTGGAGGGTGGTGATGGAATGCAAGATATGAACCTGTCCTGACCAAGAGAAAGGTGTAGCTTGGAAGGCAAAGTGAGTAGCAAGGATTAGCGATAGTAATAACAGTTAAACTAAGTTCAACAAGTGTTCCCTAGTACTCGTCAAAGTTGCTGGCCTTAGTGCTCCCAATGTGAAAATTCAAGCAATAGAGGGAATCTATGTGCCCAAAGCTCAAGTGGAGGCAATAATAGGCCAAATTCAGCTCTCTGCCGCTGCCGCTGATCGGACAAGGGATCGGACAAGAGATCGGACAAGGGATCGGACAAGCAGAATCTGCCGCTGCCGCTAATCGGACAAGGGATCAGACAAGAGATCGGACAAGGGATCGGACAAGAAAAATCTGCCATTGCTGCTGATCGGACAAGGGATCGGACAAGAGATCGGACAAGGGGTCGGACAAGAGATCAGACAAGCAATCGACAGGACCGGATCTTTTTTTTTCACTCTATTTTTTTTGAACAAGGATGACAAGAGATGCAACCACAAAAATTGGCACCTGCAACTGAGGTGGGATGTGGTTCACAGAAATTCAACAAGTTCACTGAACGACAATATAAACTTTGACCAATTTTTTCTTTATCTTCCTGATTTTTTTGGTGATACTAATGAAGGCTAACAGGGGAACCCGTGTTAGGGTAGGCTCCAAATTGGGTCAAGAAAATGCTCAAAAAATTTCAGATTTTTCTGACAAACGAGCGAAAAGTTATGCCTATTTTACCGAGGGGGGTCACAAGGACTCGATGTGGAAAAAGAGTAGGGCTGTGGGGGGGGGGTTTCGGGTGGGGAATTTTTTGAGACACAAGACCAACTACTACTCAAACGACACAAAGGGATTACTAAACCAGCAACAAGACTCGACCAAGAACACAAACTCAACAAGGTTAAAAACTGAAATTAAAATCGCAAGTCACAAAGGGGTTTTTCGGTGGGGATTTTTTTGTGAGGGTTTTCTGGACTCTAGGTAAAACAAACGAAGATCGAGATTACCTAACGGGAAAACTGAGCTCTGATACCAACTAATGGGGGATTGGTCCCGATCTTCCGCTAGGTAAAGGATAACTTGGGTTGGTGGAGAATCTCGACGTTGACGATCACTACTACAAAGCGACACTGTAGCGGTGGGCAAAATCGACCTGTAGTGGCGGGCATCCAGTCCGCCACTGCTCTAACGCCACTTCTATCGCTGGTTAGCAGTGGCGGTCAGAGCGCCTGCCACCGCTGTGTCAACAGCAGTGGCGGGCGCGCTAACCTCATCGGCCCGCCACTGCTATTATCAATATCAGTGGCGGGCAGATGATGTCAGCGCGCCCGCCACCACTATGTCAACAGCAGTGGCGGGCGCGCTGACCTCATCTGCCCGCCACTACCGTTATCAATAGCAGTGGTGGGCAGATGATGTCAGCACGCCCGCCACCACTGTGTCAACAGCAGTAACGGGCAAGCTACCTCATCTGCCCGCCACTGCTGTGTATAAGCCATAACACAGAATGTTGTGATCCCACAAACCAAAACACAGAAATTATATGCTTCACATAGCCATCCACATACACAGCAGAAAAACATCCACATATCCACATACATAGCAGCAAAACATCCACATATCCACATACACATCCACAACAACAACACATCAACACAACAACCATCCATCTCATCAATTTTCAAAAATTTACAAAGTTTACATTCTTCTGGTTTATGTTTCACAATAACCATCCATCAACACAATTCATTGTTTCACAAATACGTACTCATGCGGTTTATGTTTTCTTGGAAGGCTAACTCATATGTTAATTGGTTCGCCTTTACATTCTTCCGGCTCAATCATACAGAGTTGGATGCTTGGCCACTTCACTCTCAGGATCGAAAAATACTCCAAGCTCATGAAGAATCTCATGCATCGTGAAGCGGCACATCCTTGATACGATTTCGTACATTTGTGATTCAGAGAGTTGGCTCTTCTGGGCAACGGTTGATGGACCTGATGACTGCATACGTAAAATATAAGTACATACGCTGCAAGTTATATTAGATTAACACACAAGAAATCAACTTACTTCTTTAGTATCCTCAGATACTGTCCGCCCAAACTTTCCTAAGTTATTGCTCATGAAATCACAAGTATAGTAGCCACAATGCACGGAACAAAGAGATTGTTTCTGACACTTCAAATAGACAAAGTTAGAACGATATATAGTTTGGCTTTATCAATTGAATTAACAAATTTAAAAATATAATATTACCGGATAGTTGGTTCTGATAAGCATTTCTTTCGGCCTCTGTGGATCATGTGGGCCACCTAACTTTTCCACGTAGTATCTATATGCACTCTGAATAACATTTAATATATCTTGATATTCTTTTTTGGGTTTGTCGAGCGAGTCGAGCACATAAACCCTTGAGCTCTTTGGGTATATCAGAAGTGCAATCCAATGATCACTATCGAAAGAAGTAATATATGATTATGTTAGTTTCATAATCGATAAAACGTGATTAAGTGGATATAGTGGGTATACTTACTTAAAGTTATATGCCCCACTTATCATTTCTCTGTCCTTCCATTGATACATGCACCGCGCAATATACAACACAACACAACTCCTTTTGTTCTTCTTAAGTTTGTCTTCGTCTTTATTGAACATCTTTCTTTGAAATTTTTTCTTACCCGCAGTCCATTACTTGCTATTGTTCTGGTTTAGTGTCGGGTTCAGCGCACTTTGGCTTATTAATGACGGGTTTAAGTACCCATACAATTTAGACTTGTCACCGCGTGAATTACAACTGCATATGTTATAAAATAATAGTCAATATAAGACATTATTTATTTTTGCTTTGTATTGACAAAGTATAAAGTACTTACATGCACCAGAGCATCATGCTTGTGATGTCGGTTCGCTTCAGACGAAACATGCGATGGAAGTCGTCGAAAAATAGTGCAAGCTTAAACTCTGGGCAGTTGAATATTTCTTGTGGAACCTTCAGTTCTATTTGTGTTACTCCTAACGAAGACGCTTCGAGGTACCAGTCATGAAATGTTTTCATCGTCCAAGGCATACAATTAAGTACTCCTTGGGGTAATAATGGTTTGCCTGGTTCGTATTCGATATAATCCTCGTCTCCGTAGGTCCTCTTATCAACAGAAAGTGAGCCCGCATGCTTTTGTACTGGAGCCTTTATGGGAGCCGCTTCGGGCATAGAACGTGTTTGCCCCATAGTAGTAAAAAATTTATGCATCTCAGATTTCAGCGCAGAACACTGCCCAGCTTGAACAGTTATATTGTGGATTGCTGGCTTTGGGCATGCATCTTGTTTTTCAGGCTCGACAGCAACTAGCACTGGCACTTTTGTTATGGGCTTGGCCACCGGCACTTGAGGATCAGCCGGAACTGGCACTTGAGGCTCAGTCGGAACTAGCACTGGCATTTGATCTGGCTCTGGCACATTTGTGTTGGGCTCATCAGTGGGCTCAAGCACTGGCACTGGCTTTGTCACTTGAGGATCAGTCTCAGTCACTTTCGATTCTATCACTTCTGCCATTTTATTGGGCACTGGCTCTTCCTCTGCCTTTTTCCTCTATTTCACGCTCATCAACAGGTGATAATGATCCTATATTTTGCACATCCTGAGATGAAAGATATGTGGGGGATTGTGATGAGACAATAGGTGATTTACTCTGAGAACTTGTCTGCAGTAATTTGATATCTCGGCTCGCCCATAGGACAAAGTTATTTAGAGCATCTCCGATTGTCTCAATCCCCTCATCAGGCATTGGAAGATCCAAGGGGTCATTAATAAATCTGTCGTTAGTGATCTCATTGACCTGAACCTTGGTATAGTCAGCAGGAATAGGCCGATTGTGAAATAAATCCCCAGGCATAGCAATGCCTCGTGCAGCCTCTTGGGAATGCCCTTTGCGCCCTATCGGTACATGCAGGCTGCATGGTGTGTCCTCTTTAATATAATTTACAGGAAATTTGTCTTCTACTGAGCCAACACTGCTTGGTACGTCGAGTCGTACCTCTGGCACAATTATTTGTCCAGCTGCAGCCTGCATTATGTTTGGATTCTCGTTAATAAATTCAAAAAAGTGTCGCTCCCACTCTGCACGGCGCTCTGCGGCGTCGTCTGTGCGTGCTTGACGCTTCTTGTATGTGGCACCCTCCTGTTTCTTGAAAGTATTTTTCCAGGGTGCTATAGAAGAGACACCTCGGGTGCGCCCTCGATGTTCCTCGTTTCCGAGAGCAGATGTAAGCTGGTCATTATATCCCTCGGGCTTGAACTTTCCAGTCTTCTCCAACTCAGCGATTTCCTGTGCTTTCTGGAATACTTCACTAGTCCGTGAGTCGGAGAGCATATATTGGCCCTCGGGTGTTTTTTTAGCTCGACCTAGGAGCCATATCTTAGTGCGCTGATCAGCACCTGAAAACTGTTCAGGTAACCCAGCCGCACGGTCCTCCTCCTCCTTTCTACTCCACTCATCCTCCTTGGCCTTATATCCACCTGGCCCAAGTTTATGGGGGAACTTATTCTTCTTATTATGTTCTTTGAACATGATGCTCTCTTGTTTGGCTTCTTCCGAGCAATGCTGCATTTTGAATTCGTTCCATTCATTTGGCGTTATAAAGCCGTAGTAGTCGTTGAGTGGTGACTCATCTTTCTGAAGGTATTGTGTGTTCAGTTTAGTCCTAAATGTACGGAGAGCCTTCCCGATAGTCTTCAATGTGGCAGCTGGTCTTCCGGGAATTTATAATGCGCTTTTATATGCTGCCACAATTCGTTCTTTGTAGCTTCAGGGACAATCTTCCAATTTTTTCCAAACTATCTTACATCGCTCCCTGGCGAGACATCCACAGTCGTTACGCCACTTCGCTGTGATTTCTTTTGGCTTCTTTGGAGCCCCATCAACATGCACTTCTTCAACCTCATAGATAGCTGTATGCAGCTTTTTCTTCTCCCGTTTCCCTCTCCTCTTCGTATTTGCAGACGATGTTGTGGCAGCGGGCTCAACATCTGTTCGCTCAGCTGACTCAATAGCTGGGACAATAGTTGTTCTTTTCTCGACTTGGAATAATCGACGCTTGCTTCCTCGCTTTGGACGATCCTACGATGATAGACAATGTGAGGTTCAGGAATGTAATCCTCGGTTAGAAGCTGCTCTGACTTGTTACTAACGTAATAATTACCTCCGCTTGAGCTTTAGGAATGTAATCCTCATCGGCGTCTTCTCTCGTTCTCTTCTTCCTAGGCTCCATTGGATGTTCATTCTCCGGAGAGTGGTACGAAGATTCGCTATCGGAGGATCCTTCAGATGAACCCTCTTTATTTGTTTTTGCGGGAGACTCGTAGATGAGCTCCTCGATGGAACGTCCTTCTTCCGCCATAGATAAACTATTCATATTAAGAGGCTAATGTATCAGAATTTTGGTTATGCAAAAAAGGTCTGATGTCATATTAATCCTAAAGTTAGGATGTTGTGTTGTTCTCTCTCTCTAGTGTTGTTGAGGCCTCAACATATTTTGTGTTGTTTTTCAAAATGTTCATGTCTGCCATGGAACCATGTGCACATCCATTCCCTGTCAGCAACACGAGAAAGAAGAAGCTGTTGACAGGAATGGATGTGTCACATGGTTTGATGACATACATGAGATAACTCAATAACAATTTGCATCATAGGCCCCTAAAAGGAATTGTGGAATCTAATGTTGGCCTTCAGCCGGATGAACTTGACGATTAGTATATAGTAGCCTTAGAAATAATAGCAGTAGTAAACTGATCACAGTGTTGTTTAGGCCTCAGCATATTTTGTGTAGCTTTTAAAAATGTTCATGTCTGCCATGGAACCATGAGCACATCCATTCCCTGTCAGCAACACGAGAAAGAAGAAATTGTTGACAGGAATGGATGTGTCTCATGGCTTGATGACATACATGAGATAACTAAATAACAATTTGCATCATAGGCCTCTAAAAGGAATTGCAGAATCTAATGTTGGCCTTCAGCCAGATGCATGAACTTGAGGATTAGTATATAGTAGCCTTAGAAATAATAGCGGTAGTAAACTGATCACAGTGTTGTTTAGGCCTCAGCATATTTTGTGTAGCTTTTCAAAATGTTCATGGCTGCCATGGAACCATGAGCACATCCATTCCCTGTCAGCAACACGAGAAAGAAGAAATTGTTGACAGGAATGGATGTGTCCCATGGCTTGATGACATACATGAGATAACTAAATAACAATTTTCATCATAGGCCTCTAAAAGGAATTGCAGAATCTAATGTTGGCCTTCAGCCAGATGCATGAACTTGAGGATTAGTATATAGTAGCCTTAGAAATAATAGCGGTAGTAAACTGATCACAGTGTTGTTTAGGCCTCAGCATATTTTGTGTTGCTTTTCAAAATGTTCATGGCTGCCATGGAACCGTGAGCACGTCCATTCCCTGTCAGCAACACGAGAAAGAAGTTGTTGACAGGAATGGACGTTTCACACGGCTTGATGACATACATGAGATAACTCAATAACAATTTGCATCATAGGCCTCTAAAAGGAATTGCACAATCTAATGTTGGCCTTCAGCCGGATGAACTTGAGGATTAGTTTATAGTAGCCTTAGAAATAATAGCAGTAGTAAACTGATCACAGTGTTGTTTAGGCCTCAGCATATTTTGTGTAGCTTTTCAAAATATTCATGGCTGCCATGGAACCGTGAGCACATCCATTCCCTGTCAGCAACACGAGAAAGAAGAAGTTATTGACAGGAATGGATGTGTCTCACGGCTTGATGACATACATGAGATAACTCAATTACTATTTGCATCATAGGCCTCTAAAAGGAATTGCAGAATCTAATGTTGGTTTTCAACTGGATGCATGAACTTGAGGATTAGATATATAGTAGCCTTAGAAATAATAGCAGTAGTAAACTGATCACAATGTTGTTGAGGCCTCAGCATATTTTGTTGCCATGGAACATTAGAGGGAAAAACAACACAAAATATGCTGAGGTATCAACAAAACTAAAGAGAGAGAACAACACAATCTCCTAACTTGAGAATTAATATAGTGGCTTCGGAAGTAATAGCTGACTACTGTAGCCAAGAAGAGTTTTCATACATTTCCCACCTTTGACACTGTGATCAGTTTACTACTGTAGCCTCAGAAGTAATAGCAGTAGTAAACTGATCACAGCGTCAAAGGTGGAAAATGTATGAACACTCTTCTTGGCTACAGTAGTGAGCTATTACTTCTGAAGCTACTATATTAATCCTCAAGTTAGGAGATTGTGTTGTTCTCTCTCTCTCTTGTGTTGTTGAGGCCTCAGCATATTTTGTGTTGTTTTTCAAATATGTTCATGACTGCCATGGAACTGTGAGCACATCCATTCCCTGTCAGCAACACGAGAAAGAAGAAGTTGTTGACAGGAATGGATGTGTCGCACGGCTTGATGACATACATGAGATAACTCAATTACTATTTGCATCATAGGCCTCTAAAAGTTGTTCTAAAAAAGTGGTAATGTGGTATGCAATATTTCTCATGGCATAACTTAGATATAGAAGACTTCACTCAAGAACTAGAGGGGGGTGAATAGGCGCCTCGACAAAATCATGTATCATCCGATACAAACAACCAAATGCCCTACTTGTACCATCTTATTCAGGACCATCCCATTCAAGTGAATCATCCCATACATATTCAACTTCATAATTGGCGGGAGAAGATTAGGGCTTAGGATTTTCACACGGCAGGAGCGAAATATTTATATAGGCGGATTAGCAGTGGCGGGCATGATGACGTCCCTTCTCCCCTCTTCAAATATACCACAAGTATAACTAGTTTAGTTAGTTTAGTTATCTTTGAAGCCTTTGTCCATACAACACTGCATAATTGAATGCAAACACTGCATCTATAGTTGATTTTGAGGATAAGCTCTAAGCGTGCTCATAATTCATAATAATGTAATTAACACTTTATTAGGAAAATAATGTTATTAACACTATCTTCAAAAATTAACATGTGCTTCATGTTTGATCAACTTTGATTTGATATATCCTTGATTTTCACAACATATAGGAAGATCGATGAGACACTCGATCGATGAAGTCAGCTATCAATAGGGTATATGTGTATGCAGCGAAATAGGACAGGGCGCAACAAGGGCACATGCACAAGTATATATATCCATCCATCCAAAAAAATTGATTATTTGCCACTCTAAAGATGTCTTCTTCAATTACAATGTCATTATTAAGACTAACATGTGAATTGATGTTAAAAAGGGCACTAGCTGACCTTTTTTTCAGCACGGTGGCGACGAGTGGAGGACGGCGACACGGGCTCCGGATGGTGGTGATGTGTGGAGGGCGGTTGTGCGGGATCCGGGACGGCGGCGTGGGCTCGGGGATGAAGGAGACGGGCTCCAGGGACGGTGGCGGCGCGTGCTCCGGGACAACGGCGACGGGCTTCGGGGATGGCGGCGACGGCTCTAGGAGCGACGAGCGGAGTTCGGTGGCGACGGGCCCCGAGGGTGGTGTGGGTTGTGGGAGCGATGTGCGGAGTTTGGTGGCGACGGCCTTCGGGGACGACGACGACGGGCTCCGAGGGCAACGTGGGCTCCGGGAGCGGCGGCAATGGGAAGAGTTCGGCGCACGGGAGTTAGAAATGAAACTAGGTTTTTGGACGGCGGGAGCAAAAACTTTATATAGGTGGATTAGTAGTGGCGGGCACACGCTGATGTCAGCATGCCCGCCACTGATATTTATCGTAGTAGTGGCGGGCAAAGACATAGTAGTGGCGGGCCGCTGACGTCACCGACCGCCACTACTAGGGTTTAGTCTGGGCGGGTGGAAAAAAGTATAGTAGTGGCGGGCATACGCTGACGTCATCATGCCCGCCACTACTAAAAGGGTAGCAGTGGCGGGCTGGTGACGTCATCCTGCCCGCCACTACTAATCCAACGCTGGTGGGGTTATCTAGCATACGTTGCCACTCATGTTGAGAAACACTTAGTAGCGCAGTGGTGCGGGGGTTGCTTTGGTGCCATGCGGTTCGAGGTTCGAACCTTGCTGCTGGCAGACGATTTGAGGTTTGAGCCTTGCTGCTAGCATCCAAACATTTTTTTTACATTTTCATGACTTTTTTATTCATGTTTAAATTCTAGTTTGAACTTGATTTTTTAACAATAAAAATACATCATAACTTATCAAATTTAAAAATTTGGTATTTTTCTGCCTCACTTTACTTTTTTTATTTCATTAATAAACATGCACAATAAAAATACATCATAACTTATCTATAGTTTATTCTTCCTTTGAAATTGAAACTTTTTGTACAATAAAAATACAACACCAATATTCTAATTGCAAAAATTGATATTTTCCTCCCTTAGTTTACTGTTTTTATTTTCATTAAGTGTGTTTTTATTACATGTTGTTACTATATGATCGAGACTTTGTAGCGCGGTGGTGCGGGGGCTCGCTTGACATATCATGTTTATTTGAAAGCAAGTAAACAAACACAAGTCCAGGCTGGGGAAACCAGCTTACACATCGAAACGCACTACTGGTCAAACCCAAAAGAAAGATATGGTTTGGAGCTTCTTCTTCTTCCTCGGCACAAACCCAACCTATTTCTGGTTAAACAGATTAAAAGCCTCAACTTGCCAATCCTCAACCAAATCGGCATCATCAGGCAGTCTGAACTGCTCTCCATGTTCCTGAACAAGAAAATACATGCGGCGGCGATAGTGAGGACAACTTATTATCAATGATTGAATTGGATGATAAAAATATAAAATTTGCATAAAAAGAGGATCTTGCCTCCTTCCTCCTCTTGCTGCCGCATTGCTCTACATGCTTCCCTTTTCCACCGCTAGCCTCGGCATGTTTCCCTCTACCACCGGTTGTCTCATCATTCTTCCATCCGCCAACACTTACCCTATCTGGTTGCGGCGATTGCGAGTCATCCTCCGAGTCAGAGTCCATTACGAGAATCACTTTCTTCGCCAAACAACTGCAAACTATACCATCATGTACCTTATGTTTACCGCATTTGCAAACCTCACAAACGCCACTTGATGTAGAGTCTGAGGATCCACTGTTTGTTGGTTCAATCTTAGGAGGAGCCATCTGCATTTTTTTTGTCACATTGTTATAGTGGAAATTTTTTTTCTCAGAAATTTTTTATAGTACATTAAAAAACATTATTGTTATAGTGGAAATTTTTTTCTCAGAAATTTTTACAGTAGATTAAAAAACATTATTGTTATAGTGCATTCTACTAGTAATATTATACTAAATTATATTACCACGCATAAATTAATATAACAATCCTCCATCATTTTAACCCTAAGCTCGAATAAATTAATATAACAATCCTCCATCATTTTAACCCGAAGCCACCAAAATGGCGCACCCCTTCGCATTTTAATTACCCACACCAGCAACGACTAAGTCCCTAGCTGCCATGACCAAGGGGGGAAGTATGTATGTGAAGTGTGCGAAAGTAATGCACAGTACGAGCGTGACAAGCTAAAAACATTCCAAGCCATCAAACCATGCGAAGCATGCAGACGAAGTATGCAAATGCAACAAATCTCATTCATTGAATGATAATTGAGAAGTGTGTTACAAATATACTTCAAAAACAAAATTATGAGTAGTCTGTGTCTAAGCCTAAGAAAAAGCGAGCTCGAGGCCCCAATCCTCGCTTGCCCTTCTTTCGGCCAGGGCCCCCTCGGCTGGACGAAGCCTCATCGGAGCCTGCTCTCCCACGTCCGGTTCGTCCACGCCCAGAAGCCCGCAGACCTCGTCTTCCACTTTACAGGTTTGTCGAGGTCTGCGAGGAAAGCGGTGCCGTGTTGAAGGCAGAAAAGTCTAAGGCTTCATCATCTGCCAAGGCTGTTCGCGAAGGCTGTACCCCCTCGCTACTTGAGTCTACCGCGAAGCAGCTTAAATTTGGCGAGGAGGAAGAACTCCGAAGGGGTACCGTCTTCATGATAGCCATCAGCTCCTGGGCTACTTCGGTGATGGCTTCGCTGTTAGGCCCCCTCAGAAGTTTAAACCGAGGGGGACCTTCGGACCTAGCTACCTCGAGGACCACCCATAATTGGTGAAGTTCTTCAGAGTCCTCAAGCACTTCGAAGTCAACATTCGGAGACTGAGCCTGGGCAGGTATAAAGTACCCCGACATTTATATTAATAAACTGATAAGTTTTTACAAGCCTGCAGCTAAGAATTACAAGGAGCCTAAGAAGATCTACACCTTCGGAGGCGGAGGTGCCGACGTCGAAGGCTGAGCTGGCGAGGCATGTGCCCTGGCTCGGTGAAGGCGGATGGCTGTAGGATCGATGTACCGACTAGAGGGGGGTGAATAGGCGGTTTTTTAAAACTAATTCAATTTCAGCTGAACAATGATCAAGGTCCTAAGACAATGGTAGCAAAACGCTAGAACAAGTATATTACTCTAGAAAAGTAAGCTTGCACAAATAAACTTGCTCGAAGATAAAAGGGACAAGAGACAACCGAATTTTATCCCGAGGTTCGGAAATTTGCCAATTTCCTACGTCCTTGTTGAGGCGAGTTTCACTTGACCGCTCTCTTCACCAAGCCTCGAATTTCTCAAAGAGAAATTAGCTTGAAGATGAGCCGGCACCGGAAGTGCAACTCTCGGGCCTCGATCACTAGTGGTAGCTCTTCTCCACTCCGGATAGGCGAGCTCCAACCTTCACAACCTCCCGGGTCTCCTCCACAACCTTCTAGGAGAGATCACCGATTTCTTCTCCAAGCCGTCTAGGAGATGGCAATCTCCAAGAGTAACAAGCTGCAATCAAAGCTAGGAGAAGATGATCAAGTGCCAAAATGCCAATGCAATGCAATTTACTCAATCACTTGATCACCTCTTTTTCTTCCCAACCTCACTAGTGCTCAAATTAGTGCTCAATGGTGGGAGAGACTCTCTTGTGCTCAAGAATGCTCAAATGAATGCCAAAAGTCTAGCAAAGGAGCTGTAGCAAGGGTTTATATAGCCACACACTCAAAAACTAGCCGTTACACGAGTTAGGTGGCTCTCTGCGCACTGTCGGTCTGACCGCCCATCTTGGGCCGGTCTGACCGACCACAACTGCAACGGCTAGAAAACTAGCCCTTTACTGATGTGACAGGACGCCTCGGTCTGACCGGCCATGCTGGCCCGGTCGGACCGGCCCTATCCGGTCTGACCGGCCATCGGCTCGGTCGGACCGATAGTGCTCCCGTCGGCTCTGTAAACCAGCAGTTTTCTGCCCTGCGCAACCCGGTCGGACCGGCCCTCTAGCCGGTCGGACCGCCCAACTCCAGCCGGTCTGACCGGACCCACATGGTCGGTCAGACCGCCAGGGTCAGACAACTCCAACAAAATGCTGCAATAGTTTTTCAAGGAATTTGCCAAAATAGCAACTTTTCCAACAATCACACATGATCAAAAGATACTATATGCAATGCAAATTGGCACTTGAAAATCAACTCATAACCAAGATGCAACCCCTCTTTATAGTACGGCAAAAACAAAATTTTAAACCTATCCTAATTGATCGCTCCAAACACCTCGATCAATCTCTAGATTCCTTCAAACCTTTTGCCGTAGCCTTTAAACGACCAGATCTTCGGGTTTCCCATCTTGTGCTCCATTTGCGCGGGACCTACTCATTTCCTTCACACTTTAAGAAAAATATTAGTCCACAAAACGCATGTTTATCATTAATTACCAAAACTCACATAGGGCCTAGATCTTCAATCTCCCCCTTTTTGGTAATTGATGACAAACACTTAAGAGATAAAGAAATATGTTAAAGTAGAAGTATCCACAATTAAGCGCAAAGCTCCCCCTGAAGAAATGATGGGGTACAAGTATATGGAGCAAGATATGAGTGATAATTCCAAACACAATTCACAAATTCAATGAAGCAAAGAGAGTTTTTCATAATAAAAGCAAATAGTTCAAATTAAGTTCAGTACGATATGGAAAGCAAATAGTGTTCGTTATACAAACAACCATAGATAGAGCGATATAAAAAGATTGTTCCTTCCTAATCTTTCCTTCTTACTACTGCTTCCTTCTCCCCTAACCTTCTGCTGCCTTCTCCCCTACTGCTAACTGCTTCTCCCCCTTTTGGCATCAAGAACCAAAAAGAGAGACTAATCCTGGGAAGGAGGCTGAGAATCATCAAGGCGACGACGACGGCGCTGGTACTGAAGAGGGTAACCTGCTGAGGAAGATGAATCTAGCCGATCAACTCGAGAAGAAAGAGTGTCAATCCTGGAGTTGATACGCTCTTGACCTCCTTGAAGGTTCTGCAGATGGGAGGAGATAGCTTCTTGTCCTAGAGCCATTTGATCCATTCTTGCATTTAACTGAAGAAAGCCAGCTGTCACTTGTTGAAGAACTGGATCAAAGAACTGGGTGGCATCCATACCAAAATAAGCACCAGATCCAGAGCTCTGAGGAGGAGCAAAAGAGCTGCTAGGAATGTCCTGAGGATGAACCTGTCCTGCTCCCATATCGGCTGAATCGACGGCTGGAGCCAAAGGAGTAGACGAGAAGCGAGGCCTGTACTGAGAGTGGGTGATATCAAGGCGCTCATTCACATTTCCTACTTTGCTCAAAATTAATCTCATGATAAACGGAGCATAGTAGACTCCAAGAGTGAGGCTTCCTTTTGAGAGTGCCATCTCATATAACATCAAATGGATGACATCAAACCTCTTTCCAGTCATCACTGCATCTAGAAGAGTCCAAGCAACACCTCGAATAGCATCATTGTTGCCCAGACGCGGTAAAATGGAGTGCCGCAGGATGCGATGTGCCACACTATGAAGAGTCTTCATTCCAGTGACCCCTCCAATCTTGTGAGCAGCAGATGGGATGTAGAATTGAGCCATCTCTTCTTCTGACAAAGGATTGTGAGTGAACTCATCATGCAGTCTGAGGCCAGAAGAGAACCTTATGTCCCAAGCACTCTGAATTTCTTGCTTTGTAGCAATGCAAAAGATATCTCCAGTCATCCATGTGAGAGAATCACAAGTGGCAAGTATGAATATTGTGGCATAAAACTGACGGATAACATCCCAATTGAAATCTTGCTTCAGACTCACTATTTTGTTTATACCAATAGTTCCAAATATGTTCCTGAGAGCTGCAACCTTTCCACTTAGATCCCTCCAAGAAATCCACTTATGAGGAGCCAAAGAACGGTTCTCATATGCAATGTTGAATACCTCTTTCTGAAATTTTGTATGAAACCGCTGATCTGATGTATCTCTTGGTCTGAGAAATTGATTGTGGTGGCGCAGACGAGCAAAGTTCTCTTGATTTCGAACATCCACCTTGAATTCCAAAGATGCAAAAGGATCTTCACTAGCTGCTGGTGGTTGAGGTGCCAATTCTTCTTCATTCTCAGAGCTGTCATCCTCATAGGCAAAATCCTCGTCACTGTCATCTTGAAAGTGTCGGGATGATTGGCCACGGTCCTCGACAAACTTTGAGCGATGCTCATTTCCTTGGGAACGGCCGGCGCGAGGCATGACTGAATCAAAGATTTAACCCAGATGAGATTAAAGATATGATTTGAGACAATCTATGAATTTGTTAGAGGGCAAAAGCATCAATGAGCAATGATGTGCAAAAGAGGGGCAGGCATTGGGAGGTCGGTCTGACCGAGGTAATAGGGCCGGTCGGACCGCCAGTTCATGGTCGGTCGGACCGCCCATTACCCACCGGTCTGACCGGCCTAGCAACCCGGGCACAAATCCCCTTTTGCACAAGATTTCTCTATAATCAAAATTTGCCATATCAAATTTCATAGAGGCATGGGAAATAGTATCACAAGGCTAATCAATTGAGTTTAAAGAGGATTTAGCCTTGGCAAGTTGACATGCAAGCCCATGAACAAGAACCCTAACCCTAGCCTCTAAAAGGATGAAATCCATGGATTTGATTGGAGGAAGTTCTTACCGGCAAGGGAAAATGAACTCGAGGTCGGACCGGAGAAGATCCACCGATTGGACCGGCAAGAAGATCGATGAAACGAAATTTTTAGGGTTGGGGGCAAGAGTGGAGGAGAGGAACTCGGTTTGAGAGGAGAGGAAATAATAGAGGGGAGAGAAAACTGAATAGAGAGGGGAGTTATAACCCTGCCCGAGCCCCGGTCGGACCGGCCATGTAGGCCCGGTTGGACCGACGCAGCAAGGGCGGTCGGACCGGCCATGTAGGCCCGGTCAGACCGACACCACTATAGCTCAGCAATTAAAATCAAAGCACAAAGAGGAGCTTAAGTGAGAAATATAGCAAAATAATTTTGAAAAATTTCAAACTTTGCAGAAACATAGAATAACTCCCAAGGTTTATAACACATCAAGTTTTCAAATTTTTAAGTTCACAAAGAAACTGTTTGCGGCCAAAGTTTTCAACACGTCCGAACTCTTGTCCGAACACTTGTCTAAACTTTAATTCTTTGAATATCTTTTGATAGGATGGATAAAGTTAAAACATTTGAATACGAAAAATGATCATATGATCCATATCTATAAGTTTTGTTTTGGACAAAAGTTCAAAATATGTCTTGAAATAAAATCATGGGAGAAATTTGTTTTTAACTCAAAGATAGGATTTTGAGGATACCAAAACTTTCAAATTTTGTTTTTCAACAAATTGAGCAATTTCCAACATATAGGAGTAACCTTATACTCCCCCTTAATGTATAGCCTTAGAAACACATATAAAAGTACATGAACTTCAAATATGGCATTGCAAGCATAAAAGCATACATATATGTCACAAGGATAGAAAATTCTAAAACTCACACATATGCATGATTTCAAGCCACATTTGAGAATTCTATTATATTCAATTCATTCCTAAGCTTACAAAAGCGGGATTCATCAAGTGGTTTGGTAAAGATATCTGCTAATTGATCTTCGGTTCTTATGTGGCTAATGACAATGTCACCTTTGCCAACATGATCTCTTAGAAAGTGGTGGCGAATATCAATATGTTTGGTTCTAGAGTGTTGGACTGGATTGTTGGCAATTTTGACGGCGCTATCATTGTCACAAAGAAGAGGGACATTTGAGAATTCTATTCCATAATCAAGCAAGGTTTGCCTCATCCAAAGTAATTGCGCACAGCAACTACCCGCTGATACATATTCTGCCTCAGCGGTGGAAAGGGCAACGGAGTTTTGTTTCTTAGAGGCCCAAGAAACAAGATACCTCCCAAGGAATTGACACCCTCCAGAAGTGCTTTTACGATCAACTTTGCAACCGGCATAATCCGAATTGGAATAGCCAATTAGCTCAAATTTAGCACCTTTGGGGTACCACAAGCCTATATGGATGGAATGTTTTAAATATCTTAGAATTCTCTTGACCGCCATCAAATGACAATCTTTTGGTGCGGCTTGAAATCTAGCACACATGCAAACACTAAACATGATATCGGGCCTAGATGCGGTAAGATAGAGCAAACTACCAATCATGGATCTATATAATTTTTGATCTACCGGTTTACCTCCCTCATTTAGGTCGAGATGTCCGTTGGTCGCCATAGGGGTCTTGATAGGCTTTGCTTCCATCAATCCGAACCTTTTGAGAAGATCATGAATATACTTCGTTTGGCTCACAAAGGTTCCATTCTTGAGTTGCTTGACTTGAAGTCCAAGGAAGAAACTAGATTCTCCTATCATGGACATCTCAAATTCCCTAGACATCATATCACCAAAAACTTTGCACAATTCTTCATTAGTAGAACCGAATATAATATCATCGACATAAATTTGACAGACAAAGAAATCATCATTAATTATTTTTTTGAACAAGGTAGTGTCGACTTTACCAATTTTAAAACCTTTTGAGAGGAGAAAATCTCTCAATCTTTCATACCAAGCTCTAGGAGCTTGTTTTAGACCATAGAGAGCTTTTGAGAGTTTATAAACATGATTAGGATTTTTAGGATTCTCAAAGCCGGGTGGTTGTTCAACAAAAACTAGTTCGGCTATTTCGCCATTCAAGAAAGCACTTTTCACATCCATTTGATATAACTTAATATCAAAACATGAAGCAAAAGCAAGTAAGATGCGAATAGCTTCTAGTCTAGCAACGGGAGCAAAGGTTTCACCAAAATCCAAACCTTCAACTTGAGTGAATCCTTGTGCTACCAATCTTGCCTTGTTTCTCACGACCAACCCATTTTCATCTTGCTTGTTCCTAAAAACCCACTTTGTTCCAATTATGTTGTGCTCCTTGGGTCTCTCCACCAATGTCCAAACTTTGTTTCTTTCAAAGTTGTTGAGCTCTTCATGCATAGCATTTACCCAATCAGGGTCATTTAGAGCTTCATCTACATGTTTAGGCTCAATAGAAGAAACAAACGAGTAATGTTCACAAATAGAAGCAACACGAGATCTAGTTTGAACACCCTTACTAATGTCACCCAAGACTTGATCAATTGAGTGATCTTTTGCGGTGGCATTGTGAACTTTGGATGAAACAGTAGAGGATTGATCTTTGGCTTCATCTTCATCAAGTTGAGTCAAATTTTGCGTAGCGGAAGTAGAAGCTTCAACTTGAGTGGAGGATGGAAGTTCATCATCTTCTTTAGGCTTGATGTCTCCGATTGACATTTTCTTCATTGCCCTTATCAAGCCTTCATCACCTACATCATCCAAATTCTCGTGCCCCTCTTGGGAGCCATTAGTCTCATCAAATTGAACATCCGAGGTTTCTTCAACAATACCTTTGTTCTTGTTATACACTCGGTATGCCTTGCTATTTGATGCATATCCAAGAAGAAATCCTTCATCACAACGACTTTCAAACTTGGTTAGTCTAACACCTTTTCTATAAATATAGCATTTGCAACCAAAAACACGAAAGTAAGCAATATTTGGTTTTCGTCCAATTAAGAGTTCATATGGAGTCTTTTTCAAAAGACGATGTAAATAAAGACGATTAGAAGCATGGCAAGAAGTGTTTATAGCTTCCGCCCAAAAAGAGTCGGAGACACTATACTCATCAAGCATAGTTCTAGCCATCTCAATAAGGGTCCTATTCTTTCTTTCCACAACACCATTTTGTTGTGGTGAATAGGTGGCGGAAAGCTCATGCTTAATGCCGAGATCATCACAATAATCCTCAATATTTGTATTCTTAAACTCAGATCCATTGTCACTCCTCACTTTTACAATAGAAAAGTTGAATTCGTTTTGAGCTCGTTTTGCAAACTTTTTGAAAATCTCGGAGGTCTTAGCTTTGTCATGCAAAAAGAAAACCCAAGTAAACCTTGAGAAATCATCCACAATAACAAGACAAAGACTATTTCCACCGATGCTTTTGTAAGTTGTTGGACCAAATAAATCAATATGCAAAAGCTCCAAAGGTCTAGAAGTGGACATGATGCTTTTGCTAGGATGAGAGCAAGCAACTTGCCTCCCCGCTTGACAAGCACTACAAAGTTTATCTTTTTCAAATTTTATATCTTTCAGACCAACAACCAAATCTCTTTTTGCAAGTTTGTTTAGTTGATTCATTCCCACATGAGCAAGCCTTCTATGCCAAAGCCAACCCAATGAGGTTTTTGCAACCAAACAAGTTTTCAAATTAGCTTCATTTGAAGAGAGATCCACCAAATAGAGATTTCCAAAACGAAAACCTTTGAAAACTAAGGAGTTATCATGGATACTTGTTACAAATACTTCTTGAGGATTAAATGTGCATGAAAGGCCTAAATCACATAGTTGAGCAATGGACAATAAGTTGAAATTCAATGACTCAACTAGTGAAACATTTGAAATGGAGAAATCATTTGAGATAGCAATTTTACCTAGACCCATTACCTTTCCTTTACTATTATCACCGAAGGTCACTCTTTCTTGATCTTTGGCACCAACTTCAAATGACGTGAACATCTTCCTATCACCGGTCATATGTTGAGTGCACCCACTATCAAGCACCCAATGTGATCCTCCGGTGTGGTAATTTATCTACAAAAGAGATCAAGCCTTTTTAGGTACCCAAATCCTTTTGGGTCCTTGTAGGTTAGTTATCAAGGCTTTTGGCACCCAAATAGATTTCTTCTTTTCTCCTAAAATAGGAGTGCCCAAAAACTTAGCATAAATAGAGCCATTATTAGCTCTCTTAAGCATGTAATGAGAATCAAATACATCATTTTTAGGAATATTGTTTATGTGGCATTCACCAATTATGTGACCAACTTTTCGACATTTATTGCAAAATTTTCCATTACTCTTAACAAACCTTGGGGCTTGGTAGGAAGGCTTTTTGCCCTTTTTGGGAACAAAACCAAGTCCCTCCTTGTTGAAAGAGCATCTTTGTTGGCTTAAAATTTCATCAAGGGTATTTTTACCTTTGAAGCATCTTTCCAAACTCTTACTTAGTTTGGCAACTTGCTCCTTGAGCTCATGATTTTGAACAATTAACAATGAATTAGATGAAGATGATATATTTGTTGAACATGAAGCAATATCAAGAGTGGATGAGCATGGCATAGCAAGTAAGTCATCACATGAGGTTGATGTGCTAGTCTTTGTAGGAATGCAATTTTCAACATTTAGACATGCATCATCAAAAATATCACATGTGACCCCTATATCTACTTTTGGCCTAATGAGTGTAGAGGCAATGAGTGCTTCATGAGCTTCCTCAAGCTTCTCATGAGAGACCAAAAGCATCATATGAGAAGTTTTCAACTCCTCATATTTAGCCGTTAAGGACTCATGATCTTTCTTGAGAGCCTTAAATTTGACTCTCTCTTTGCCACTTAACTCATTTAGCTCCTCAAGCATTTGTGCAAGATCATCATAAGATAATTCATCATCACTATCATTTTGTTCACTAACACAAGTAGATGTTACCTTAGTACTTCCTTTTGCTATGAGACAAAAAGGAGAGTATAGTGATGAAGCTTCCTTAATTGCGATTCCCGCCATGTTCTTCTTTCTTGAGTTTGACTCACCACCGGAGTCGGAGCTTGAAGAAGAGTCGGAGCTATCTTCATTTGAATCCCATTCTCCCACAAATGCTTCATTTCTACCCTTTTTCTTGTTCAACTTCTTGAAGAGCTTTTTCTTCCCATTCTTTTCTTTGTTCTTCTTTTGAGATTTATCATCTTCGCTTTCTTGTTTGTTCGGGCATCTTGAGGCAAAATGACCCTTCTCATTACACTCGAAACATCTTACATTCTTGAGGTTTCTTTTGGTTGACTTCTTGTCTCCATTGTTCTTGAATGAGCTTGAAGAACTTCCTCTCTTTTTCATGAACCGGTTGAACTTTCTCACAAAGAGAGCCATTTCTTCATCCTCGGTATCGCCATCACAAGAGGTGTCTTCTTTTTCTTCACATTTCTTTTCAACCTTGGCCTTCAAGGCAATATTCTTCTTCTTGGATGAGGAGTGATCTTCGGCGCTTCCTTCAACTCTCTTGTTCTTGTAAATCTCATTTGTGTTGATAGTTCCAAAAAGAGTTGTGGGTGTCAAACTTGACATATCTGAGTTGATGAGGAAAGTCACCAACGTGTCATATTTCTCGGGCAAAGCTCTCAACATCTTTTGAGCAACTTCCAACTCCGTGTACTTCACTCCAACACCCTTGAGATCATTGACAATCACATTAAGTCTTGCATACATCTCATTGACACTTTCATTCGGCAACATGGTGAATGTTTCATAGTTGATCTTGAGGTAGTGTGACTTGGCATTCTTCACACTTGTTGTTCCATCATGTATATCTTGAAGAGTGGTCCAAATGTCATGTGCCGTTGAAATATTGCTTATCCTATTGAATTCTTCAGCACACAAACAATTGAACAAAGCATTTGTAGCTTGAGCATCAAGTTGCATATCTTTCTTGTTTTGATAGGTTAGATTCATCTTGTCTTCAACTTCAAAACCTAACTCAACAATACGTCAAATTTCAAAGCTCATGGCTTTGAGGTGAGCAGCCATACGAACTTTCCAAATAGAATAGTTAGTGCCATCAAAGTAAGGACCCTTGCCTACGTTGTGAACCACCTCGTCGGACATCTTCTCTCTAGGCGGTAAAGCCTAACTTGAGAGACCAAGCTCTGATACCACTTGTAGGATCGATGTACCGACTAGAGGGGGGTGAATAGGCGGTTTTTTAAAACTAATTCAATTTCAGCTGAACAATGATCAAGGTCCTAAGACAATGGTAGCAAAACGCTAGAACAAGTATATTACTCTAGAAAAGTAAGCTTGCACAAATAAACTTGCTCGAAGATAAAAGGGACAAGAGACAACCGAATTTTATCCCGAGGTTCGGAAATTTGCCAATTTCCTACGTCCTCGTTGAGGCGAGTTTCACTTGACCGCTCTCTTCACCAAGCCTCGGATTTCTCAAAGAGAAATTAGCTTGAAGATGAGCCGGCACCGGAAGTGCAACTCTCGGGCCTCGATCACTAGTGGTAGCTCTTCTCCACTCCGGACAGGCGAGCTCCAACCTTCACAACCTCCCGGGTCTCCTCCACAACCTTCTAGGAGAGATCACCGGTTTCTTCTCCAAGCCGTCTAGGAGATGGCAATCTCCAAGAGTAACAAGCTGCAATCAAAGCTAGGAGAAGATGATCAAGTGCCAAAATGCCAATGCAATGCAATTTACTCAATCACTTGATCACCCCTTTTTCTTCCCAACCTCACTAGTGCTCAAATTAGTGCTCAATGGTGGGAGAGACTCTCTTGTGCTCAAGAATGCTCAAATGAATGCCAAAAGTCTAGCAAAGGAGCTGTAGCAAGGGTTTATATAGCCACACACTCAAAAACTAGCCGTTACACGAGTTAGGTGGCTCTCTGCGCACTGTCGGTCTGACCGCCCATCTTGGGCCGGTCTGACCGACCACAACTGCAACGGCTAGAAAACTAGCCGTTTACTGATGTGACAGGACGCCTCGGTCTGACCGGCCATGCTGGCCCGGTCGGACGGGCCCTATCCGGTCCGACCGGCCATCGGCTCGGTCGGACCGATAGTGCTCCCGTCGGCTCTGTAAACCAGCAGTTTTCTGCCCTACGCAACCCGGTCGGACCGGCCCTCTAGCCGGTCGGACCGCCCAACTCCAGCCGGTCTGACCGAACCCACATGGTCGGTCAGACCGCCAGGGTCAGACAACTCCAACAAAATGCTGCAATAGTTTTTCAAGGAATTTGCCAAAATAGCAACTTTTGCAACAATCACACATGATCAAAAGATACTATATGCAATGCAAATTGGCACTTGAAAATCAACTCATAACCAAGATGCAACCCCTCTTTATAGTACGGCAAAAACAAAATTTTAAACCTATCCTAATTGATCGCTCCAAACACCTCGATCAATCTCTAGATTCCTTCAAACCTTTTGCCGTAGCCTTTAAACGACTAGATCTTCGGGTTTCCCATCTTGTGCTCCATTTGCGCGGGACCTACTCATTTCCTTCACACTTTAAGAAAAATATTAGTCCACAAAACGCATGTTTATCATTAATTACCAAAACTCACAGTACGAGCGTGACAAGCTAAAAACATTCCAAGCCATCAAACCATGCGAAGCATGCAGACGAAGTATGCAAATGCAACAAATCTCATTCATTGAATGATAATTGAGAAGTGTGTTACAAATATACTTCGAAAACAAAATTATGAGTAGTCTGTGTCTAAGCCTAAGAAAAAACGAGCTCGAGGCCCCAATCCTCGCTTGCCCTTCTTTCGGCCAGGGCCCCCTCGGCTGGACGAAGCCTCATCGGAGCCTGCTCTCCCACGTCCGGTTCGTCCACGCCCAGAAGCCCGCAGACCTCGTCTTCCACTTTACAGGTTTGTCGAGGTCTGCGAGGAGAGCGGTGCCGTGTTGAAGGCAGAAAAGTCTAAGGCTTCATCATCTTCCAAGGCTGTTCGCGAAGGCTATACCCCCTCGCTACTTGAGTCTACCGCGAAGCAGCTTAAATTTGGCGAGGAGGAAGAACTCCGAAGGGGCTCCGTATTCATGATAGCCAGCAGCTCCTGGGCTACTTTGGTGATGGCTTCGCTGTTAGGCCCCCTCAGAAGTTTAAACCGAGGGGGACCTTCGGACCTAGCTACCTCGAGGACCACCCATAATTGGTGAAGTTCTTCAGAGTCCTCAAGCACTTCGAAGTCAACATTCGGAGACTGAGCCTGGGCAGGTATAAAGTACCCCGACATTTATATCAATAAACTGATAAGTTTTTACAAGCCTGCAGCTAAGAATTACAAGGAGCCTAAGGAGATCTACACCTTCGGAGGCGGAGGTGCCGACGTCGAAGGCTGAGCTGGCGAGGCATGTGCCCTGGCTCGGTGAAGGCGGATGGCCTTCTGAAGTTCGAGGACTTCTTCGCAGCCTTGGGCCTTCCAAGGCTCCTAAAGTCGCCGCCAGGCTCCGCGGACATCGGCCGGAGGCGTCACCAGGTGCTGGCCTCTGAAGGCCACCGGAGTCGCCGAGGTTGCTCCTTCAAGGTGGTTGCACCCCACATCGTGAAGCACTTGCAACACCCCTTGACCCACCACTCGGCCGTCCATCAAGGCGAAGCCCTTCAAAGATTGCTCCGCCGTCGCAACCACCACCTTCAAAAAGTTGACGCGGTCCCCAATTAGATCCTGACTGCCGAAGTCTGGAGCCCGACATTCGGTCCCTATTTGTTCTAGGACCTCGGTCAGGCTCAGAGTGGCTTCCTCGATATTGCCAACGACGAAGTTTTCAAGGCAGTGGTCGTCTTGGTGAAGCTTGGAGTTCTCCTCCGCCAGCTGGGCTCCGGCATCCTTCGCAGCTCAAAGCTCCACTCGGAGCCTGTCGGTCTCTGAGGCCAAGGCTTCCCTTTCCTTGTCAGCCTCGGCCCTCACCACCTCGGCTGAGGCTTCGGGCCGCTTTTGCTTCTCGGCTTCCACCAAGACTTCACGTCAGAGGGCATCCCTCTCCTCTGCCAAGCGCGTCATCTGCCTGTCCATAGAGGTTGATGCTGCAGCGTTCAATGCGAAGGCCTGAAAGAGTTCAAGAAAATCGTAAGTGTTGATCGAAGACCAAAGTATGATTCGAAGGCTGCATGAGGGCTTCGTTTGTGTTGATAAAGAGGTCCATGGGGCTAGAGTGGCTGAGTTGAGCTACCAAGCCTCCTGCCTCCGTAGCTGCGCAGCCCTCACGAAAGTCGTGGATGGCCGCCTCCGTCACGGCCCCCTTCGGCAGCAAAGGCCGGACAATTTCCTCCACCTCAACCTCCTGCACAGGCTTCGGCGGAGTTGGGCTTCGGTCCACCACCTCGACATGTTCATCGTCTCGGGGGTCCCCTTCGTCGTGACCATTGCCTCCGTCTTCTTCAGACGAGGAATTGTCGGACTCTGAACTGCTGCTGCTTCTGCCGGAGACCTCTGCTAGCTTCGGTGCAGTGGTCCTCGCACCGGCATCATCTTCTGCAAAAACGTTCAAGTCAATATCCACATATAAAAGAGAAGTATGTTTAAAGTGTTTACCTTCGTCGGAGATGTCTTCGAAGGTAGAGGGGTCAATGCGTGCCCCCCAATTCTTTTGTTGCGAAGCTGGTGCTTCGGCCTCCGTGCCCGAAGCCATCGCCGTCAAGGTCTTCGCTACCACCTCGGTAGCTGTTGCCGGAGCCCTTGCTGGCTCTGCTTCTGTTTGAGGGTTCGTGGCTGTTGCCTCCTCCGGAGTAGGGGCTTTGGTCGTGAGGACCTCCGACCGAACCCTCGAAGCTTCGGGCTCATCGTCGTCCCCACTTTTCCTCTTGGAGCCGGTTGTCGAAGGTACAAGGTGGGAGAAGTCTGGTAGAGCCTGGACCTCCTCGAAGCCGAGGAGGGTCCACACCCTGTTCCAGTGCTCCCAGGTCCCCACCAGAGCAAGTTGTTGGGCTTGCTCCTCAGGTGTCGGGGCCCCGACAACACGCTCCGCCTCCATGATGGCCTCCTCCGGAGTCCTCACTTCAAGAGTGGCTTCATCAAGATTCCAAGTCAGAGTAAAGTTTTTTGGCAAAGTATGAAAGTGGAAAGGCTTCGAAGTCTTACCAAGGCGTTCTGTTGCCACTTTGTTTAGGCCCCTCGGCCCGAAGGTTGGAAGAGGCCCTCGGGCCAAGAGCGCGCAAGGGGGCTGAGCCAGAGGGTGATGAACTCCTCCGCGAGGTCCCTCATGCTCATCTTCACGGCCACCTTCCGAAGGAGCAGGATCCTCGAGCGAAGGGTGTCGGGGCTCGTCTTCACCACACCTCCGCGCCGATAAGAGATAAGCACATTGGTACTCCGAAGGGGAGAGTTCGCGCCAACGGAGGCGTAGAACCACTCTTGATCCCACCTCGAGTACAACTTGCTGTTGGCGGCCCTTGCTGGGAAGGCATCTTGGTACTCCCTCCGAAGCTGGAAGTTGGCGCTTCTGAAGGCCAAAGACCTCTTGACGTGGTCTGCACCCTCCCTCAGCTTCGGTTGGCAGTTGGCGTCGTGAAGAGCAACGAAGACGTCGGCGCGGCCCTCGCAGCCTTCGGCCCTCATGGCCCATTCAAACACGGCAAGCCTCGCCACGACGTTCGGCGAGAGTTGAGGAAGCTCGAGGTTGTAAGCCTTCAGAACTTCGCTCAGCATCCCCACAGCTGGCAATCCGAGGCCGGCTTCGAAGAAGGCCTCGAACAACACCACTTTATCAGCTCGAGGCCTCGGTATGACCTCCGACTTCTCCGACACGTGAAGTTGGATCTTCGATGAGATCATCCCTGCGTAGGCCCTCTGAATAGACTCCTCTATCGAGATCGAGGCCCTCATCTCCAATGTTTGCTCGAACTTGTAGGATGGCGATCAGAGGTCCTTCGGCCCCAACTGCCTCGCTGCAGGCTTCGCTGCCGCTACTGCCGCTGCCTGCGCTTGGGCGGATCTTGAGCTCGAGCCCAAGGCCAAAGCCTTCGAAGCAACTTTCTTCGGCATTTTTGGGGAGCTTCGGCGTGAAGGGCGCTAAAGCTTACGAAGGGTGCTTCGCGCGAAGCTAAGGAGGAGAAGAGAGCGAAGGATGCAAGGCGTTGAGAAGAAAGCAAATGAGAGGTGTGTCGAAGCCGTGTGCGGTAAACCCCTATTTATAGGCGGTAAAAATCCTGATGGTTCGCGTGCTGAAGCCACTGACAGGTGGGCCTCCAGCGAAGCTGAAGCGACCTGGCGCATTGTAACGGTCAATTTTATAGCCGTTGCGGAGACAATTGATCTCCCCGAGGTCATTCTAACAGCTGACGTAGGCAATTATTACCTACGCAATTCGAAGCCACCTTCGGTCCAAGCTCCGAAGGCCTGTTTTCTCTGAAGTTGCAATTTTTACTATCATTTGTCCCAAGGGCGCACGCACCCCTTCATCCCGAAGGCCTGCAAGCGAGGGGCTACTATTGGGGGAATAAGTTTTCCCTTGATCAGGGGCCAAATGACGTCAGCCTCTGACAGCCTTCGGTTCGGAGCCCGACACTGTCGAGGCATGTTCCTATCCGGTGGAGTAATTTCTAAGTTTCAAGGTCCTCTTCGGAGCCCTCTAGAGCGAGGCCTCCGAACCCTTTCAAAGCCCTCCGAAGCGAAGCCCCCAAGATCCCTTTGAGTTTGCAGAAGCTAAGTCTCAGGCTAACTTCGGAGTTAACCTTCGAGCTCTGTTCGGAGTTAACCTTCGAGCTCTGTTCGGAGTTAACCTTCGAGCTCTATTAGGAGTTAACCTTCGAGCTCCTTTCGGAGCCCCTTAAAGCCAATCTCCGGACCCATTCCAGCCAATTCAAAGCTAAGTCTCCGAGAACCCAGTTCGGAGTTTAGTTCGGAGTATACTTCGAAGCCCGCTCCAGAGTGTACTTCGAAGCCTTCCTTGCGGCCTCCGCGTGAAGAGCTCCGACCCCTACTCCGAACCCAAAAAATATCTGCACCCCGCTACAGTGTAGAAGTCGTACCAGGGCCCCTCTGCCCTTAGTATGTCGTTTAGCTGGTCAAGAAGTGACATTTATCTGACACGTCTGTAAAGTTGTAAAGCACTTTGTACAGTAGCTGTAAAGCACTTTGTACAGTAGCTAGCTCCTTTTTCCCTTTTTGCCCCTATAAGCCTATGACTTATAGAGGGCATTTTGGTCTTTTCTTTTGGCCTGCGTGCCTATAAAAGCAGGGCCAAGCCCTTGTAACAACATAGCTTCTCCAGGGGGCATGAGAGCCCCGAGATTCATTAGACTCCATCAAGGTATACCATGCCAAATCCACCACAAACTGGACGTAGGGCTATTATCCCTTAGGGGACGTCCGAACTAGTATAAATATTTTCTCCTTCTGAGAGAACCCTTAGAGGTTCATTTCTTACATCATATACACACATACAAAACTTGTGTTGTAGCTAACACAATTGCTACAACACATCCCTACTTCGTACCCCATCGGTGACATGTTTAAAAACAAAGATGCCACTGGGAGAATAGGAAAGTGGGTGGTGGAGATCGCCCCCTTCGACATCACGTTCATCGCCCGAACGGCTATCAAATCTCAAGTCCTCACAGATTTCATAGCGTACTGGACTCCACCAGCAACATGGGCTCCGGAAGAAGCCAACGAAGGGATCTAGACTATATACTCCGACGGGCATACCAAGTATCTAGAGCCGGTATAGGAGTAGTTATCATTTCACCCTCCGGGAAAAAGGCGTTATACTCTATAAGGCTAAATTTTAAAGCCACCAATAATATAGCTGAGTATGAAGGCATTTTGTTAGGCCATCGGAAGGCGCGCACACTAGGCGTCGCTCGGGTCATTGTAAAAACAGATTCCCAGATTGTCGCTAGGCACATAGATAAGATCTTTCATGCACGGCACCTGGACCTCGCCCCATACCTGGAGGCCATCCGCAAGACCAAAGCAACTTTTAAGGGAATCTCAATCTGAAGCATCCCAAAAGCTGACAACTAGTAGGCGGACACCCTCACTAAGGCAGCAGCTAGAGGTCAAGACATCCCGCTAGGGGCTTTTTTCAAGGAGCTATCTAGGCCCTCGATGTCGTCTACAGAACCTGCTGATGTCCTCTGCATACCCCCGAAGATTGGCGGGACTAGGTTTTGAGTATGCTTTGGAACGAGGAAACACTCCCCACAGGCCCCGAGCTTTTGAGGCTACAACATAGGGTACGACACTAACACATTGTCAATGGCGTGCTATACAAGTCCGGAGTATGCTCTCCATTACTCTGGTGCATCTCTTGGGCCGAAGGGCAGTAGATATTGCAATACATCAATGAAGGCCTGTGCGGCAGCCTCCTAGCACCCCGAGCATTAGTAGGGAAGACCCTTCACCAAGGTCTGTACTAGCCAACCATCATGTCCGATGCTGAAGCACTAGTGCGCACCTGCCAAGGATGCTAGTGGATGGGGCAACGGAGCCATCAACCCCCAACCCCTCTCCAAGTCATAACCCCAGTGTGGCCCTTGGCCATGTGGGGAATGGACCTGATAGGACCATTTCCAAGAGAAAGAGGAAACCTCAAGTTAATAATGGTTGCGATCGAGTATTTTTCAAAATGGATTGAGGTCGAGCCCTTGACAGCCATCACCTCAAAGAATGTCCAAAAACTCTTCTAGCAAAATGTCATCTACAGATTCAGAGAACCAAGGGAACTGACGATTGACAAAGGTACCCAATTTGGCACCAAACCATTCGAGCAATTCTGCGAGGGGCTAGGAATCCAATTATGCTTCGCTGCTATCAGACACCCACAGTCGAATGGCGTCGTCGAACGAGCCAACTAAAACATAATGTTTGGTCTAAACCACTGGATTGTTGTCCTCGCCAAAGGACTCGGGACGGAAGAATTACCGAAGATTATATGGTCCATCCGAACCACTCAAACTCGGTCAAAAGGATTCACGCCATTCCAGCTGCTATTCGGAGATGAAGCAATGACACCAACGGAGCTAGGGGGAGGATCCTTGAGAACAATAGAGCCTAAAGACAAGAAAGAAAAGTGTGCCTCGCTCGTTCTATTCGAAGAAACGAGGCTTCGAGACATTGCCAATCTCACAAAATACCACAACCAGACGAAAGCTTGGTATGACCCCAAGGTGAAGCTGAAAGAGTTAAAGCTAGGACACCTCATCCTCTGAGGTGTAATCACCCCAGGGAAGCTTGGCAACAAGTGGTAAGGCCCGTTCATCATCCTCTGCTTTGGCTGACTCGGTTCAATCAAGCTAGCCAACCTAGAAGGAGAAGTGCTAAAGCATACCAGACATGCGAAGCATCTCAAGTGTTACTTCGCATAGAATTGTTGTAATTACAACCAATGTATTACTCTACAATAAAAGTCGCCATTCGAATGATTCTCACCCCGAAACAACCTTTACCAAAGTGGACGCACTATGGTATAGGATTCATTTCAGGCTCGAAGAATCTGCAATACAGATTCCGAGCCACATGCTCTAAGCATCCGCAACACGGATTTCGAGCCATAGGCTCGAAGCATCCACAATACGGATTCTGAGCCACAGGCTCGAAGCATCTGCAATACGGATTCTAAGCCACAGGCTCGAAGCATACATAATACGGATTCCGAGCCACCGACTCGATGCGTCCGCAACATAGATTACAAACTAATAGCTCAAAGCGTATCCCCAAATATAAAACCTAAATCACCAGCCCAAGGCATACCTTCCAAATAACATACGCCCCGAATCATAACGATAAACATTGCACGAGGCCGGCACTCCTGAGTGACGAGCCGCCACCCACCCGCAAGGAGGGGCAGTCGGTGATAATACATTTAGAGCACAAAACAAAAGGGGCATTTCAATCCATAAAATTGTATTCAAGTTATAATTGCAATTATGACACGACCAAAATTCAAGCAACAACTAAGACTCTACGAAAAATTAGTATCTAGTCCAAGAAGAAACCAGAAACCCTTCCGCTCCTGTAAGCTGGCTCGGCTCTGAGAACCCTCTCTAGGCCCCAATGTTGTCGGATCCATAGGGGTTGCGAAGGCTTTCTCCCTAGCCTTAGGTCGAGCCTTCCTTGCCTTCTTCGAAGCCCTCCAAGACCTCTGCTCCTCTAGGAGTTGTGCCCAAGTTCGAAGAGCATGGTCTCTCGACTCCACATCTTCAGGATCCTGCTCTACATCAGACTAATCCACGAACTCAGACGATGAAGACGAAACATCTGCCTTCTTCTCTTCCTCTTTTATGAAAGCAAGAATCTCGTTTAAAACATTAGGGATAACACTTCTGTGGCTATAATGACATATGGTAAAATGAGCACGTCTATTATGCCTAAGGGCTTCGAAAATATCCCACTAATGGTGAAGGGCATCCATCGCTTCAAGTACCTCGACCTCAGGGTTCGAAGCACCAACTGAACCCTGAGAAATTTTCAAAAGGAGTTCTCATTCATAAACTCATAGATCTTTTTACAAGACTAACTTTACAAGAAAGGCCCTAAGGGAAACAACACCTTCGGGTCTGAAGGAGAGACAATGGAAGTAGGCTTCAAAGGAGGCTGCGCTCATAGTTGCTTCCTATGGTGAATATCGTCCATCCAAGCCTTCACCGCCGATGGGCCATCGATCCTCCAAGGCACCTGGAAGGCCTCCCAAGCCTTCATGATGGCCGGAGATGGAGCAAGGAGGCGGTCCACTCTGAAGACGACATGAGCCGCCCCCACCGCTGCTGGAATAATGCCTCTGATGGCCTTGAGTTAGTGAAGGATGTTGAGGGTAGCCACTCGCCCCGAGACTTCCCCATATTTGGCTACGATGACATCCATGTTCCTCGCAGAGGCTTGGATTAACTTCAATCAACGACTCAAAGGCTCGCTTGCGACGTCGAAGGATGAAGAGTAGGAAATCCCATTCTTCGCCAGCGACAACTTCAGCTCCTAGTTTGAAGATGAGAGGCTTGAAATCGTCTTCTCCAAGGTGACCTTCTGCTCGAGCTCTAGCTTGGGCCGCCTGAGCACGGAGCTCCTCGACTTTGACCACCCATTCCCAGAGCTCGTTGACCTCAGCCGCTCGGACATAGAGCTCCTCGACCTCAGCCGCCTACTATCGAAGCTTCCCAGCTTCGGTAGCCAAGGCATCCCACTCAGCCCAAAGATCCCACTCAGCTTCGCGAAAGCTTGGGATCTCGCAACTATGTTGGCTGCTCTGCGCTGAAAGGGACATTGCGGCTCCTTGGGATAGAATTGTGAGCTACAAAGAAGAAAGTGAACAAAGGAAAAAGGGGGAGGCAATCAAAAACACTCTGATAGACGTACCTAGCAGGTTACGCGTTCTATCGCAACGTTCAAATCGATCCCGTCCACCTAACACACTTCGGAGACCAAGTAGGTACCCCTCAGAGCCAGCAGACCTGGGCCAAGGGCTCCACCTTTGCGAGGAGGTTGGGCCCGGAAGTTAGGAACGAAGTCAGCAGGGGGATGCCTCCATGCACATACTCAATCTCCACCCTGGTAGGAGCCTCGGGACGCTAAGAAGCTCCCCCCGAAGCATGTTTCTGAGCTAACCTCCCCGTCCGACTCCAACACATCGACCACCTCGATGTGGGCTTCCTCCCTCGCCGCGACCCCCTCCTGGGAAAACGGAGGGTAGGAGGAGGCATTTCCTTCCAAGGTACTTACAAAATAAGCAAGTATATATGAAACAATGCAGGGAAATAAAGGTAGCAAGGGACAAAAACATAAGTCCATAGGGAAGCGGCGTAGCAGCACCGACGTCATCCAGCGAAGAATCTGAGGACGGTATGTCGTCCAACGTCAGGAAGCACCCTCCTAGAGAGTTCCCCGGAGACCTACGCAGCGCGGCCGTCAGCTCGGCCCTGACATTGGCACCCCCAACCAATCCCGCTAGCAGATCGGCTAGCACCCCAGCAGCCGTGGCATGCCCCACTAGGATCGCCTGGGAGTCAGCTGGTAGCTCTCCGCCCACCGCACCCAGAGTCGGGCTAGCCCGTGGGTCCACCGGTTCTTCCCTAACCACCATTCTCCTGGTTGGGCTCACCTGTGGGCCGACCAGTGTCTCCTCATCCACCTCCTCCATGACCGCGTTCGTCGGAGGGATGGACGATAATTCTTCGACCGCCGCGCCCCCGGTCGACTCCTTGTCCTCAGCGGCGTCTGATGCCGAGGCCTCCGGTTCGGCGGCCAGCCCTCCACCCGAAGCCCTCTCCTCCGAGGAATCGGGGCGGGAGACTGTGGCAGAAAGGCCCTTTGGTTTGTGGATCATCTTCTTTGAAGGAGGCTTCAGGGAGCCAGTCGGGTCTGTGTCCACCTTCCTCTTCTTCGGGACCAGGTCTAAGATATCTATGTCCGGGAGTGTTGGGGGATCGACCCCTAGACCGCCCCAAACACGGTTGCGTCGCTCCCCAGCTCCAACCAACTCCATCCTTCACCTCCTCTCGGCCGGAGTAGGGGCCCCGAGCATATTCTCGACCACCTGGATCACCTGCTCCTGGGTCATGAGTACACACGACCCTGCAAACACAAAGGTACCCCCGTATGAATACTTATCATCCAGAGGAAACTATGATAACCCCTACAGAAACAATAAGTCGAAGCATACTAAAAGGTGCCGAGGAAGTCTCTAGGACTGTCCTGTCCTAGACACTCTGGAAGACGAGGGGCCACACCACCTTCAACAGCGAGATCTAGATAGAGACGAACTCTTCAGCCAAGTCCCGCATGCTCATCCGTTGAGCCACGAGGTGTAAAATGTGAATACGGGCCAAAGTCAAGCCCGCATCCGCTGATACATCAACCTCTCTCCGGTAGAGGATCTAGCGGAGGGGCCCCGATAGCCCGGAGTCCACCCTAGCTGCCACGTAGAACCAACAGTAGATCCAATCGAAGTATGACCACTCGTTGATGGCCTTCGCAAGAAAGGAGTCTGCGTGCTTGTTCTAGAGCTGGAAATTGATGCATCGTGGAGCCGGCTTTAATCGCTTCTTCGGCTGGTAGCTAGCATCATGCATATTCATGAAGAACTCAGCCCTCTCCTCGTAGCCCTTTGCCCTCATGGCCCACTCGAAGACGGCCAAGTAGGTGATGACATTCAGGGTTAGCTGCAGCAAGTCCACATTGTAGAAACGAAGAACCTCCTCCAGGAGTCCCGAAGCAGGGAACCTGAGCCCGGCCTCAAAGAAGGCCTCGAAGATGAATACTTCTCCTTCGCGTGGCTCGGGGATCGCCTCCTCTCTGGGAAGCCTCGCCTTGATGCCAGGTTCGAGACGATCTTGGACTGCATTCTTCATTGACCCCTATGTGCAGATGGATCTCATTAGAACCAAGGTCTGCTCGGTGAACTTCTTAGAGGGTGGCCGGAGGTCTCGAGGGCCACCAGCCTTTGCGGAACTCGATGCCCCGGTGGCTCCGGCCGCTGTTGCTAGATGAAGTGGGAATCCAAAGTAGAAACAATGCTCTTTTTCTTCGTCATCTTCCTAGGAATATGGGTCCGCATGGAGGAAAAAGCCAATGGTCGAAAGCGTGGGCTAGGAAGAGACAAATGTTCGGGAAAGAAGAGCCAAGGATGAGTAGGGGACTCAATGATGATAGGGGACCATTGCCTTTTATAGAAGCCTGAGGCTTGCATGACAAGTCTCCATCGCACCGGTTTGCATTCCCCTAAAGCCGACAGGTGGGGGCATAGCGAGACGCGTCTGAAGGGGCGCCCAATGAACTTGAGTCTATGAGCGGGAGCCCAAGCGATAAGGCGCCTCATCGCTAGATCCCATCTAGTCAAGTCTCCTAGCTACCAAAAGCGTTCCAAAGCTAGACGAGAGGTTTGCTTACTCTTTGGAATTTTGTTACGACATTATGTCTTGCGCATGTCGCCTTTCTCATTGGCAGGTCAATCAAAGAGACACATGTGAGGGGCTACTAGTGGGGGGAAATAATCCCGTCAGCAGTAGGGGTGGAATCACGAATTCCGGAGATGGCTTCGAAGCCTGTGCATGCGAAGGCCTCCAGCGTCAAATATTGTACTGCGAGGCAGTCGCCCCAGAGTACTGAGTACGCCCCCCGTACGAGAGTCACTGCAAGGATTCGGGTCCTCCGTAGGCATGTCAAAGATAGCCTCATAGGAAGCCTCGCCTAGGACTAGACGAAGACCCCCACAAGGATATGAGGCCTCTACAGGCATCCCCGAAGCCAGTTGTACCGGAGGCTTGGTACGGGACCCTTCAGGCCTCGATGGCCCTTGTAAGGCAACCACTAAAGCAAAGACTTGATATCTACAGTGTCGGGTGACTCCTATTGAATGGGACATTAGGGCCCTGTAGAAATTAGGTGATGACCAAGCACACGTCCGAGCCATACGTGCATCGTCACTCCAACCGAACGTTAGCCGTACTCGGGTAGGTGTATAAAACTAGTACCGTCATATCCCTTTTAAATGTAGGATATAGGGTTTGTAGTGATGAATGTAACTCAGGGTTTAAAGGGTATTTTCCCCCATAGGGCCCCTTCCTATAAATACCTTTCCCTCATATTGTATAGACATTTTTTTGGAGAAAGAAAGATAGCAGAGTTATTATCCCTCCGGGAGGCTCTGCGGAGACTAAGCCCATTCATCTAGCTTAACCACATCTTAAACCACTCAAACTTGCTAGCATAATCCTTTACGCCAATAGTAACCATGACCCCATCGATTTTATTAACACCAAGACACAGCGTATTTCCTTCAAGAATTCAAAAATGTTTTTTCCGATTGGGCTCAAAGCTTTAGGGCATTCCCTTCTCCTCTCGCTGGGTGGCGCATCTGGGACCTCTGGGTTGCCGCATCAAAGCGTGGTTCCTAGGAACAAACTAGCATTGCGCACTGCATCGGCCTCTCCCCTGCTCTCCCTTTCAAAAATGAGCTGATGTTGGTATCTTCTTGCTACTTTTGGTCCGATGTGTTAAACACATTTCTTTTCGGCCATGGGCTGATGAGTCCAAACCTTCTTTACATTGCAGTCTTGACCTCTCTTGACATCGTCTCTGCAGATGATCCCTTTCTTTTTTGTTTCAAACCTTTCCACTGCTTTGATATCAAATCTAGTGGTGGCTGGGCCAAATATATCGCGGATTATAATAAGTAGTCTAATCCTATCGATGAGTGCGAACATAACACTTTTCTTAACCTTTGGCTCGAGCGGTTCTTCTTCTATGGGTCCACCCTCAGGCCTATCTTTCATCTTCAATTATTAGTAGAACAACTGACTTCTAGAGTTTCGATCCCCCTTGGCCGGTACCTTCTTAGCTCCCTTTATTATCTTCTTCATGAGGTATCAGTCCGATTAACAGCCGGTGATGCGGTAGGTCACCTTGGGGGTCCCTGGTGATTCCGCTAGCTATGGCTTCATGTGTATATGACCAAAGTTTTCTCTGGCCCTTCCTTTGATCTCCTTCATTTTCTATGCGATCATCGTGAGTCCGCCTCTTCAACCACCCGCCGATGTCTATCATTAGGCAAGGCAGCCCCCTACCATCCGGGGGCAAGAATATCTGCTAACATCTTGGCCCGATGGTTCAAGGCCTTTTACTAAGGCTTCATCAGTGACTGCGTAGTGTGGTATGCTTATGTGTCCTTGGCCGATTATGAATACCCACATCGGCTCTCTTTGGATGATGTGCTAGTGAGCCTAGAGAGCAAGGCCATCTTCCTTGCTTATATATCTCCTTATCTTCTTCCGATCAACTTCACGGTTGGTCCTACATGTAAGCCATCTTACGAGTTTTATCATCTGACAGTCTACACCAAGCAGCTTGGTTTCGGCTAGCTACCGATCAATTTTTTCTTCATCGGCTAGATCTAGGTCTATAGTTAAGTAGCAAGTTCTTTAGAGTTCAATCGGATTTTTTCTATGGCCCATTCAATCTCTCTTGGAGAACTCCCTTCTTGGGCCGCATGCAGGGTAGTGTCGATCCCTTATAAGAAATGGTGGTCCAAGGTGAGCCAGCACTTCTTCAACCGCCATTCCAAACACTTTTGTCTTTCATTGGATCCGGCCTTCATCGACATTGACCTTGAGGTTTGTCCTGATTCTCATGACTTAGACTTTTATTTTGGTTTTCTTCCTTGTCTCTTGACTCTTCTTTATTTTGTAGGAGGAAGATATCGACGCCCCACCGAGGAGCCGAAGCAGTAGGCCGATATGGTATGGGCTGCCATCGACCATTACCAACTTAGGTAGCGGGGCCCCCACTCCATCAGAATGGCTTGCCAAGAGGTGAGTCAAGGCCTCAGCAAGTAAGCGCAAGGCGTCGGACGCAGTGACATCCTGCTCCACTAGGACTCGATCCACCCAGGTAATCACCCTGGCCTTGGTTTCATCATACCTAGTGAATCCCGCCTTCTCTTTCCAACCCATGGCTTGATGTTTTTCTCTTTCTTCCTCATCCAATGCCACCAGCACCTTCTATCGTGCAGACCCCCATTGCTACCGATGTACCTCCACCGGCTCAAGTGCGTACGTATTTATCGTATGATACTTGCTTTACTTTCGATACTCATTGTTCTTCTATTTCTTCTAGCCTTCTCCTATTGCTGCGTTGGACCAGGTGGTGGATGACCCAGGTCACTCTTAGCTAGCTCCGACTATCGGAGACACCGCCATGGACTTCGTTATCACGGCCGATACTCTGGAGGTCATCGTTGTTGACCCTGACGTGTCGACCTACGCCACTATTATAATTACATCGGCTGGGGACAACACATTAGAAGATGTGCCGACGGCCGTTGAGATTGACAACGAGGTACCTCCAGTTGATGGCTCTCATTAGACACTTTTGTTTTCTTCTTGTCACCCTCCTCATAGATTACATCGGCCTCGAATGTAGCCGATGCCAGATACCATGGGCCCATCTGCCCCTAGGTCAATCTTTAAGGGGAAGGTTCACACACCCTTCCGGTGGCTATGGTGGAGGACGATACCGCTACCTCTTCTGCCGATGGTGCCCCATAGTTGGCTGCCCCTACTAGGCTTGCTGATGTAAGCTTCCTAGTTTTAGTTTATCATGATATCATAGTCTCTTTCCTGACTTCCTTTCTTTCCTTAGTCTTTCGACCGACAGTTCTCTTTTGATGTTGGTCCTTATCTCGAGGCCGATGAAGAGGTTGCGGGCGCTCTTGTATTGTCCATGGCATCTCTCCCTGGAGGTAAAGGAGGTCCTATCAGACCTACTACGTCGCTTGGACAACTCGGTAGAAGTCCTGGTCAATGACTCGGGGACGATATGGGGTCGCCTCAACAACATATTGAACTTCTTACCTCTAGAGTTGGTTTACGTCCTTACGCTGGCCGCGTACTTGGAATTTCATCAGTCGGTCATGCAGTGAGTGTTCAGGCAGATAGCCGATTGTGCTAGCTACACGTTACAATAAAAGGCGATTGAAACTCATGACGTAGCAGTGCGGACCGAGGGCACCCTCCTGGATCGGCTCTAGGGCGAGTCATCGGTCACTTCACAGGAGCTGGACCTGCCTCAGGAGGAGGAGGCTTACTTGACCATGAAGCTGGATGGAGTGCGGGCGCAGCTCATCACCAAGGAAGGCGCTCTCTCGGGCTGGATCGAGTCTTAGAAACGTCGGCTCACTGATGCGATCCATTTCACACAACGCCGACGCCGATCCCTCCGAGACATTCCCGGTTCAGATGTTGAAGACCGTGCCATCCTTCAGAGTGTCGACGTGATCTGGCTATAGGTGATCGAGGGCTTCCGCCGCACGCTTGCATAACTTCTCTTGTATCGTATATTTCGATCTGTAATCTAGACATCATACTTGCAACGTATTATTATTGATCCCTTTTGCCTCGAACTGAACTTGTTTGTATTTTGTGTCTAAGGGAAATGCTTCTGCATCGGCCGTTTTAGGGCGATACCATTGGTATCAGCTATTTCTGTGTGTGGATCTTTATGCTCCGTCCGAATGATTACTCAATATTTTCTTAAGTACTTCCCATTCGGTCTTTTCCTGCATCCCCGATGTAGTTGCCTTTAAATTGTTCATCTCATCAAGGATCTGAGTATTTATGAAGGTTAGCCTAAGTCTGTCACTAGCGTCCAATATTCGTATTTCCACAGTTCATCAGTTGCGGCAAAGTCTTGATCGAGTCCACCCTCCGTTCTTTAGTGTCATCTTAATGGAAAAATCTTGGGAGCTATTCGTCGATCGGGTTCACACCATTATATGAAACGTTCTTATCTTCATGACCGGCCTTATTTTTCGGTCGCCACTCACATTTGATTTTGCATGGCCGATCAGCTTCTATGTCACACTTCTATGTCTTTGATTCTCTTTGCCGCATACATTGGACCCTTCTCTTCTGACTCCTTGTGAAAATACCACAAGGGCATCATTGCGGCTTCTTTGGTGCGGTACTGCCATCAGCCATTTGGCCGATTTCTTCAGAGTCGATGGGGTCAAACCTCTCAAGCACGGACACCCTTAGTAGCAAAAATCTTTGTTGAACGGCTTCTTGGTCATGCGGCCTTGGCTTGACATTATATGGTCGATGACCGTCTTCTGCCGTATTCTTAGCGCCGCGTCTCGGCCAGTCGTCCATTGATGGTAGATATAGCCCTTTGTTCCAGCAGAGACTGGAGAACTCTGTTGATAACAAAAAAATGGCATTAATGGCTAGATCGTCAAAATATCAATTTTGGTGATTTGGGCCAAAAATACACATGTCCAGGGTCTGTCCGAAGCCCTACAGGGCCTAAGTCCATTGAGCTATGGGCCTCGAAAGCCTCTAGCCAACCCATGGGCTTTGGCCGGGAAGCCTTCGGAGGCCCACGCCACCAAAGCTTCGGCCCAAGGAGCAGGCCTCGACGGGCCTGGCCGAAACCCACTTTGGCAGAGATGGAGTTGTATGTGATTCTGGCTCCATTCTTATCTCCATCCGGCCGGATTAATAGCAGATTAGATTAGGAATTAAGCCCCTATATATAGAGAGGCGAGGCCAGCGTAGAGGCTCCCCCAACTCAAACCAAACCAAAGCCTTGTGCTTTGATCGTATTTACTTTGCCTTTATTTTCCTGTACCTCTTCGTGGGTTTGCCTAGAAGCCCTCCGCCGACCACTACGGAATAGTGGTAACCCTTGTTATTTCGCCTGTGAAGTATCCGCTAATCTATGTAATAGATTGCTATCACCTTGTTACTTCGCCTGTGAAGTATCCGCTAATCTGTGTAACAGATTGCTACCTTCGCTACTAGTTCAACACTTAGTAAAATTCGGTCCTCAGGCTGGATTGGTACTTCGAATCATCTTTGTTGCAGGTTCCTATGTTCGGAACTACTTCGTCGGAGGAGTCTGGAGCGGAGAGATCGGTTTCGAAGGTCACAAGGACACCCTTCGGCGGGACTGTAGGCTCTGACAACAGGCTTTGCCAGCATACTTCGTCACAACGGACTTCGCCACAACCATACTCCGCACCGGACAAAGTTGCGCTCGCGCGTGGCCCTCTCGTCATTATCCCGTAGTTTGCTGTATCGGAGATCTCAAGCCGAACCCCGTTGTTCGGAGGTGATCGCCGCGTCCAGATTCGTTTGGAGTCCATCTTCGGCCGGATCATTCCGAACGCCGAAGCACCCTTCGGCGGAGTACTTAGCACTGGATGCCGAAGGTACACTTCGGTGCCCCCTTTGCACTAGACTTCGAACCAGACAGGCTCCGACTTATTTGCTGATTTTATTCTATTTAATCTATCTCTTTCGGCTAATTGGATTATTTTGTGTAATCTGGTTGCTAGGCGACTCCACCCCCCTTATAACGACTAAGGGAAGTCGGAACGCGACGTCGGTGCCATGTCATGCTTAGGCTTGTCCCTAAGTATCTGTGCGCTTTTGGATCATCGAACTGACCCAAGTGCGGGGGCACGTTTCCGTGTTAACACACATTGTGGCGACTCCACTGGGGAAGGCTACGCCAACATGACAAGTACATCTACATAAGCCACCGATACATCTACGTCAACTACTACGTCTACACCGCCGATGGATACAATAGGAGGCGCGGATATCGACAACCGCAACATCTTGTCACCGACACTTGAAGATATCCTCGTAGAAGACCGGGCAGAGATCGAGGCAAAGTTAAAGGCACTCCAAGACATGATGCTTGGGGGCTACGTCAAGACACGCGTGGGCTTCATCAAGCGCGACATCATCACCCCCGACCTCGCTCAGGTCCAGGTAACACCTGTATCGCCTCGTTTATCTTCTTTGGAAATTGAGCAAAAAATAGCCGCATCGGTAGATCAAGCCATTAGCGCTTCGCTAGCCAACCGTTTAGATTCGGCAGTCAGCTCCCAAGTGGAGGCAACTCTTAGGAGGTTCGGCTTTACTGAGGCCGTACCCCTAGTTCCTATTGCTAGTGCACCTCCGACAAACCACGTATACAATAGGACTAACGACAGCACTGGCACAATCATGTCTCCGACCCCAACACTTATGGACGAGACCAATCATTACACCTACGGTCAAAATAACATTGCATACCACGCACCACCACCTGCACCAATACCCGCGCTGCCTGCACAACACGCACAGAGGCCTGGACACGAGCACGTCATACAAATAGCGTGTAGGGAAGAGGCCCATGGCCGACACGCCGATATCCCACCGCGTGTCGCGCCCCCGCATGAGAGGCGCACACAAGCAACATACCAAGATGACATAGAGGAGTGGGTCCGCGCACTATTTAGAGAGTGTGCCGGCTTCATGCCCAAGGGACGGGTTAGGGTTTACCGTAAGCCATACCCCGACCATCTTGATACAGTGCCCTACCCCCGTGGCTATAGAATCCCTGAATTCACTAAGTTCGATGGCGAGGGTAGCAAGACTACACTAGAGCACGTTAGTCAATTTTTGGCACAGTGTGGAGAAGTTAGCGGGATAGATGCTCTAAAGGTCAGACTGTTTTCTCTCTCGCTATCCGGCACCGCTTTCACTTGGTTTTCGGTGCTCCCGCTGAACTCCATCCAAACGTGGGATGATTTAGAGCAGATATTCCATGATTATTTCTACACGGGTGAGACAGAACTCAGGCTTTCACATTTGACATCGGTTAAGCAGAAATCTAACAAGAACGCCTCTGAGTACATCATGCGTTTTAGGGATACTAGAAACCGATGTTTAAGCATTAATATTTCGGAAAGGGACTTGGCGGAATTAGCTTTTAATGGGTTGCGTTCCGAAATTAAAGAGAGGTTAGATAACCAAAACTTTTTAGAAGTTAGCCAAGTTCTACAGCAGGCTCTGGTCCAGGAAGGCCGAGCCAAAGATAAGAAATTTATTAAGAAGTTTAGCAAGCCTAGGGCTGAAATCCACATCATGGAACATTCTGACGAGGAAGAATCGGAAGAAGAGGATTCAGCCGATATGTATGCAGCCGAATGGGTGTGGAACGCTAAGAATAAACATGTCACCTGCTCCGAGTTACGACCATCCCCCACAAAGAATCGATTTAGTGAGGTCAAGTACTCATTTGATATAACTAAATGTGATAAAATATTTGATTTTCTCTTAAAAATTTAGCTTCTCAGGTTACCTAAGGGTCAAGTCATTCTACCTGCCGACGAGTTAAAGAAGCATCCATACTGTAAGTGGCATGATTCACATTCGCATAATACTAATGATTGCATTGTTTTCCGACGGTAGATACAATCGGCCATAGAAGAAGGACGATTGAAGATAGACCATGATCCTAAGATGAATATGGATAAAGATCCTTTTCCCGTCTACGCCGTCAACCTCGGCGAAAAGAAGGTGTTGATTCAGCCAGAACTGGCCGAGTTGGCTAATTGGAAAGATGTAATTGTTGGAGAACCACGCACTCGCACACTTGTACCAAAGAGTCCCGAGGTAGGAGTGTGGAAACAGAACATTAATACCACTTTGGCTAAGGCTCACAAGAGGCCGAAGGTGATGTATAACATGTTGTTGAACAAGCATCGAAGAAGGGCCAGAAAGACTAGTCCACACACTTAGAAGCTAAAGCAGCCGAAGGGTCCGGGACTCTCAGAGGGTAGCTTCAGACCGAAGTAGCCGAACCCTCTGCACGGAGGCTCTGGGCCACAATGGCATGACACTCCGCACGGTGGTTTCGAGCCGCAATGGCTGAACCCCCCGTACTGTAACTTCGGTCCCCAATGGCCGAACCCCGCACCGTGTTGGACGTCTCCGATGGGAGGCTTCAGCCCACACTGGCTGAACGTACCTCCGGCCTGGCAGGACCCTTCGCTGGTGTGGTCCGAGATACCTTCGACTTGGCCGAACCCCCTTCCAGGTAACGGGTTGGGCTCACAGTGGGCGAGGCCACTAGAGCCACCGATGCCTCCGCCGTATGACTGGGCGGGGACCCCGTGGGCTCCGTACGTATCTGGGTCAGGGTATCCTCCGCAACCTAACACTGTGCCTTATTTTCCTTCGGAGTATTATGGATGGCAGGGGCAAACAAACACAGCAGAGGGGGGCATCGTCCACAGACTGTCTATGGTGCCTCCGAATCAGACCATGCAGAGCGAAGCCGAAGGGTGCGAGCACGTGGAGGTCGAGGTCAGGGAGTCCGAAGCCATAACCATCAGAGTTGGGTCTCAGGAAGTCCCAATCCCGAAGACTTTGTCACCGAGGTCTGACGGAGGTAAGTCTCATGCTTCGTCCGAGCTCTGCGCCGAAGCTTGGTTCGGTCAGCCGAATGAGGCCCGACTGTCTATCAGGGTTCACAGCGAAGCCCCCTCCGAAAACAGGGTGCACAAGGCCGAAGGGCACAACACCACTTCGGCCAGAATTAATGAAAGCCAAACAGTCGCACCCGGCACCAAGCCGCAGCCATCTTGGGCCCCTCTAGGCATGTCCAAATCACAGAAGAGACGCCTGCAAAGACTACGGGCACAGGAGATGCGCGAGAAGAAAGCTGAGGCCGAGCGCGATGCTATCTTGGAAGAAATCCACCCTCGGCCAGCTACAAAGCAGGTATGGAGGGAGAAGCCGATTGAGATAAACAACCCGGCTCCTAGTCTGAGCAACGACGACGATGACATGCTCGACGACGATTACTCACCCATCTCTGAAGGGCCCGCACCCCAGGTGATGGATATCATCATCGTCATGCTAGCTACCGAGTTCGCACTACCACAGGAAGAGACCGAGGTCGCCCAATTGAACCTCGGCCCATGCAACGCCATCTTCGAGAAGCCCAAGGACTCGGGTCGCCATCTGAAGCCTCTCTACGTCACATGTCACATCGATGGAAAGCCGATTTCCCAAATGCTCGTCGACGGCGGTGCCACTGTTAACTTAATGCCTTACACGTTGTTGAAGAAGCTTGGCAGGGATGAGGGTGACCTAAAGAAGACCAACTTGATGCTCAACGGCTTCAACGGCGAGAACTCCAAGGCCAAGTGAGTACTGTCTATGGAGCTAACAGTGGGCAATAAAACATTGCCAACAACATTTTTCGTCGTCGACGTACAAGGTAACTATAGCATATTACTCGGACGCGACTAGATTCACGCAAACTGTTGCATTCCCTCTACTCTACACCAGTGCTTGATACAGTGGTACGGTGATGAGGTGGAGGTCATCCCCGCAGATACTTCAGCCCAAGTAGCATTGGCCGATGTGTCGGTTGATGTCGTCCATAACAAAGTAGAGTGTCTATCAGGTAGAGATCTTTCGGATTACGATTTTGTTAGTGTATCCGGAGGACGGTTTGTACCAGTGTCTGTAAAGCTGGCTGGAGTAGCACAGCTGTTTTTGTATTAATGGTCATGTCTAGCAAGAGTAATCTAGATTGGCTAAAGTCTCGCGTGGAGCAATATCGGTCTAATAAAGACGGTATTGCCGAGGCGATCGGAGACTTTAGCGAAGTAGAGAAATTAGGGCAAGGTTTTGCGTCGGCCGACCCCTTGGAGGAAGTTGACATAGGTAATGGTAGCATCCCAAGGCCGACTTTCGTAAACCAACATTTACAGCCCGATGAAAAGGCTGAAGTAATAAAGTTACTTTGGTCGTATGTCGATTGTTTCGCATGGGAGTATAGTGAGATGCCAGGGCTAAGCCGCGAGCTCATGGAGCATCGGCTACCCATCAAGTTCGGGTTTAGGCCTTATAAGCAGCCTCCCCGCCGCTTTAATTTGGCCGTCTATGACCGAGTTAAAGAAGAAGTGGAGCGACTACTCAAGGCTGAATTTATTAGGCCGTGCAGGTACGCGGGATGGGTTGCTAACATTGTGCCTGTAGAGAAGAAAGGGAGCAGCAAGATACGGGTATGCATTGATTTTAGGGATCTGAACAGAGCCACTCCAAAGGACGAGTATCCAATACCGACAGCCGACATGCTAATCAATGATGCTTTGGGGCAAAAAGTACTAAGTTTTCTTGATGGCAATGCTGGTTATAATCAAATCTTTATGGACGAAGAGGATGTCTACAAGGCTGCCTTTCGATGCCCTGGGTTTGTCGGTTTATTCGAGTGGGTCGTCATGACTTTTGGTTTGAAAAATGCCGGCGCCACATATCAGCGTGCTATGAACTTGATCTTTCATGACTTGTTAGGAGTTATGTTAGAAGTTTACATCGATTATGTCGTAGTCCAATCGGACGCTATGGGAAACCATTTAGCCGATTTGAGGGTTGCTTTCGATAGGATGCGACAGTATGGGTTGAAAATGAACCCACTTAAGTGTGCTTTTGGTGTGTCGGTGGGTAAGTTCTTAGGTTTCATGATTCACGAGAGAGGCATAGATATTGATCCTAAGAGACTTGAGAAGATTAGAAACATTGCAGCGCCGACATGCAAAAGGGATGTACAAAAATTGCTAGGCAAGATGAACTATTTGCGTCGCTTTATATCCAACTTGTCCGGCAAGATTGATGCCTTTGTCCCCATACTCCGGCTAAAAAACGAAGCCGAGTTCACTTGGGGGGCAAGCCAGCAAAGTGCTTTTGAGAAGATCAAGGAGTGCTTGTCATCGCCGCTGAAGATAGTGTGATTGGGGCTGTGCTAACTCAGGAGGTAGAAGGGAAGGAGTACATCATCACATTCTTGAGCCGCCACCTGCTGGACGCCGAAACCAGGTACGCATTTGTGGAACGATTGTGTTTATGACTTTATTACGCGTGCACTAAATTAAGCCATTATCTTCTTCCCACTACATGTGTCATCGTTTGCCAAACCGATGTTATAAAACACATGTTACAAAAGCCGATTCTAAGTGGAAGAATCGGAAAATGGGCTTACGCGTTGATTGAGTACGATTTGGCCTACGAACCCTTGAGAGTGATGAAAGGCCAAGTCGTAGCCAACTTTATAGTTAATCATCACATAGATGTCGGCTGGAGTGATAATAAATCTCTAGTTGAGGTAGTACCATGGAAACTTTATTTTGATGGTTCGGCTTGCAAGAGTGGCCAAGGCATTGGAGTGGTTCTCATATCACCTAATGGGATGCACTTTGAAATTTCGGCCCGACTAGAATTTTCTTCCACTAACAACCAAGCCGAATACGAGGCTTTATTGCTAGGTCTTGAATTACTAGAATCTGTAGGTTCTAGACATGTTCACGCCTACGGTGATTCTTTGTTAGTAGTGCAACAAGTAGCTAAGAGTGCTCAATGTTTTAATGGCTTGCTGAATAGTTACTTGGATAAATGTCTAGACATAGTTGCCACTTTCGATGACTTCAAAATCTCTCACGTATCAAGAGAAGCCAATTTAGTCGCAAATGATTTGGCTCAGCAAGCATCTGGTTACCAAGTCAAGAGAGGAAAATTTTCTGTATTGGAGAAGCCGATGCTTGGTCTCACTGCCAAAGCCAGTAACGGTGGGCAGGCGCACGCTCCGGGTCGAACCCCTCAGGTCACCGAAGGCCACCGCACGCCGAGGCCCCTAGATCGGAGTGCTCTACCAACCAAGGGATCTGGCATGCCATATCCCAGAGTCCGAAGCCTCCCGAACGGAGAAGGCTCCTCGGAGTCCGAAACCTCCAGAGGGCTTCGGCCCGGCACACTCCGAACGGCCACCCCGGCCAGGCTTTGGCAGGAGCTGGAATGGCTCGGGGGGCACCCCGAAGTCAGTAATTTAGAAGTTTTTTCAGAAGGTGGACCAGGGAGACCCTCTGAAACCTGTAAGGGTGATTGGAGAGTCCCAATCGTCCATTACTTGAGAGATCCTAGCCAAAGGGTTGATCGGAAGGTTCGGCGACAAGCATTCAAATTCATGTTGATAGACGACACATCGTATCACCGAACCATCGACGAAGTGCTATTGAAGTGTTTAGACCATGAGCAATCTCAGGTGGCCATAGGAGAAGTCCATGAAGGGCTTTGCGGCACTCATCAGTCGGCCCAAAAAATGAGTTGGATGCTCAAAAGAGCAGGTTTTTATTGGCCGACTATGACTGAAGATTGTTTCAAGTACTATAGAGGGTGTGAAGCATGCCAGAGGTTTAGCAATATCCAGTTAGCTTCTGCCTCATTGCTCAATCCTATTATCAAGCCATGGCCGTTTCGAGGTTGGGGTTTAGACTTCATTGGCCAGATTCACCCTCCTTCCTCAAAAGGGCATCGGTTCGTGTTGATGGCGACAGATTACTTCACTAAGTGGACCGAGGTCGTGCCTCTCAAGAACATGACTCACAATGAGGTACATGATTTTATTTTGAAGCACATCATACATAGATTCGGCATTCCTCAAACTCTTACCGCAGATCAAGGTAGTTCATTTGTTTCTAGAGAAGTAAGGGACTTCGCCAAATACTATGGTATTTAGTTGATAAACTCTTCACCTTACTATGCTCAGACCAATGGTCAGGCTGAGTCTAGTAATAAAACTGTGATTAAGCTTATTAAGAAGAAAATTGAAGAGTTTCCGAAAAGGTGGCATGAAGTACTTTCCGAGGCGTTATGGGCTTGTAGGATTGCGAAGCACGGTGCTACCAAAGTCAGTCCATATGAATTGGTAAATGGACAAGAAGTCGTTATGCCCGTAGAGGTAGATCTTGGCTCCTTAATAGTGTTAAAGCAAGATGGCTTATCGATCGACGAGTATGAAACTCTTTTAAAGGATAATCTAGAGGAAGTGACTGATAAGAGACTAAGGGCTCTAGAAGCCATAGAAGTAGATAAGAAGAGAGTAGCTAAAGCCTACAATAAAAAGGTTAAACCAAAATTGTTTCAAATAGGATACTTGGTGTGGAAAACGATTTTACCCTTAGGCACGAAGAATCCCAAGTTGGGTAAATTTTCACCTAGTTGGGAAGGTCATTTAAAGATAGCCGAAATCGCTCCCGGCAACGCATACGTGTTGGAATCCTTGCAGGGAGAGTGATTTCGAAGAGCTTTGAATGGTAGGTACTTGAAAAGGTATTTCCCAAGTGTGAGGGCAAACATCATAAAAAGTGTCGAAAAGTTGATATGGATGGTATCGTCTCCAGCTCATTGTGCTTTTAGTTCACTCAGTTCACTAAAAGGCAGGGGGGCATGTGTTGATAACAAAAAATGGCATTAATGGCTAGATCATCAAAATATCAATTTTGGTGATTTGGGCCGAAAATACACATGTCTAGGGTCTGTCCGAAGCCGTACAGGGCTGAAGTCCATTGAGCTATGGGCTCCGAAAGCCTCTAGCCAGCCCATGGGCTTCGGCCGAGAAGCCTTCGGAGGCCCACGCCACCGAAGCTTCGGCCCGAGGAGCAGGCCTCGACGGGCCTGGCCGAAACCCACTTTGGCAGAGATGGAGTTGTATGCGATTCTGGCTCAATTCTTATCTCCATCCGGCCGGATTAATAGCAGATTAGATTAGGAATTAAGCCCCTATAAATAGAGAGGCGAGGCCAGCATAGAGGCTCCCCCAACTCAAACCAAACCAAAACCCCATGCTTTGATCGTATTTACTTTACCTTTATTTTCCTGTACCTCTTCGTGGGTTTGCTTGGAAGCCCTCCGCCGGGCACTACGGAACAGTGGTAACCCTTGTTACTTCGCCTGTGAAGTATCCGTTAATCTACGTAATATATTGCTATCGCCTTGTTACTTCGCCTTTGAAATATCCGCTAATTTGCATAACAGATTGCTACCTTCGCTACTAGTGCAACACTTAGCAAAATTCGGTCCTCAGGCCGGATTGGTACTTCTAATCATCTTTGTTGCAGGTTCCTACGTTCGGAGATACTTCATTGGAGGAGTCCGGAGCTGAGATATCGGTTTCGTAGGTCACCAGGACACCCTCACGTCATTATCTCGTAGTTTGCTGTATCAGAGATATCACGCCGAACCCCGTTGTTCAGAGGTGATCGCCGCGTCCAGATCTGTTCGGAGTCCATGTTCGGCCGGATCATTCCGAATGCCGAAGCACCCTTCGGCGGAGAACTTCGCGCCGGACGCCGAAGGTACACTTCGGTGCCCCCTTTGCACCAGACTTCGAACCAGACGAGCTCCGACTGGTTTGCTGATTTTATTCTGTTTAATCTATCTCTTTTGGCTAATTGGATTATTTTGTGTAATCTGGTTGCCTGGCGACTCCACCCCCCTTATCACGACTAAGGGAAGTCGGAACGCGACGTCGGTGCCACGTCACGCTTAGGCTTGTCCCTAAGTATCTGTGCGCTTTTGGATCGTCGAACTGACCCAAGTACGGGGGCACGTTTCCGTGTCAACAAACTCACAATTCAAATATGGATTGAAACGTGAGTAGTCGTGATCCCTCAATCTATCATTTGACATAATATCAGATAGGAGGGTGATAGCATCTTTTTTATCGGAGTATTTACTACATCTGCTTCCACTTGTTCATTTAGTGGTGTGTTGTGTTATTTCAAAAGGCCATCATATTCGCAAGAATTTGTCGATGCGCCTATTCACCCCCCTCTAATCGCCATTCCGATCCCACACATGTTGATCGGCCATAGGGCCGATGACCAAGGGTGAAGCAATAGGGCGAGCATGCCATCAGTCGATGAGATGGGCAATTTTACCACATAGGCCGATGAGCATTTTTCCGATGGCAAATAAGATGTGTCACTTAATTGAAGATAACCTGTCGGCTTGTACCCGACAAAAATAAATAAAATGTGCTAGATAACATGTCTATATCATGAAAATCATCACAATAACTAGATCATACCTAACCAAGATAGTAGCTAATCACGATGATATTAATAATATATCAATGTATCAAGCATGCTTTATTTAGATGGACGATATACATCATGAAAAAGATACAATAGCAAGAGATATTGGACTTAACCGATGAAGCCTCAAACTACCACACCTAGATCACATCAATCTTAGAGATCAATTTGATGCAGCCTTAGACCTAGCCAATATACTGAGAACCGGCGACCATATTGTTTCAATGTTCACCTCAAGAGATCAAATTGATAAAGTCGTGAGGATACTGACCTAGTCTATACGATCGTCAGGGGTGGCCGGACTCAACTCTTCGCTGGAGATTGGAACGATGCAGCCTAGCTCCGAGCGCCAAATCCTGCCAGGATTAACCTTGGAAGCCAAGGGTGACGATACACTGAGTAGTTGTTTGACAGAGATATGTGTTTCTAATCTAACTAAAGGTACATATTTATAGTCTAGAGACTTGTCATCTAAGCACTCTATCTTAAGCGATTCTGGAATTATCTTTATTTTCTTTTCATCTTTATCTCCATCGGCACCTCTACATTCGATCATCTTGTAACAATATGGACGAGCTTGCTTGATCATCTTTGACCGGATCTTCTTTGATTTTTATTGATCGCGTGGCGTACTTAGTGAGCCTAGGCTTCACTAATTTTTGGTGTCAACAAACTCTTATATGGCACGTGTCCTGAAATCAATCAACTAATGCTACACATTTTTCGTAATATTTCTTTAGTGACGATTGTTCACTCACTTACACCAAAAATATATTAGTTACACCGTTTATTTAGCCGTTACTAAAAACAATTTCTATATATAGCAGTGTACGTACCGAAGTGACAGATTGCGTAGCCTAGCTAGGAATCTTTATTTACAATATTTTAATCACTAGCAAAGTAGCTTGAACATGGTCGTGTCCTGAATTAATTTGTGAATAGCGTGTCGTGTTGGTTTACGATCAGAGGTGATTTGCGTGTGTTAATGTTCAGAAGTCTGCATCTCGTTAATTTTTAGACATGCAAAATTAATGAAGGAAAATAATATATACCATCATCCGGCCGAGATGTGGAAAAATTAAGATGAGTAGCGCTCGCTCTAACCTAACAGTTGTCAGATTAACATGTACGAATTGAATAAATGTAGATTCGATTCGATCGATCATGTGAAAATTAACTTAACACATTAACATACACCAAAATAACAAAATATGCGCATATACATAAAAGAGAATATCCCACCATGAACTGATGCCTGACAGATGATTAAAATCACATATCCATCGATCTCATCCATCGTCTCGATCCATCCACCGATAAGTTGGGATAATCCATTATCCATGAGACTATATATGAGTCGATCTAGATGTCGAAGACGTTCTTGCCGGTGAACTTGACCTCGATGGGGCTGACGTTCTTGCCGATGCTGCGGAAGTTCTGGCCAACGCCCTGCCTGCCCGCGTTGACCTTCTCTGGGTAGACGCCGTCCTTTGGGTGGAGGTACTGAACCTCGCCGTTGGGGAAGACGCGGTAGAACTGATATTTGATCTTGTACTTGGAGCGGAGCCTGGTGCCGAGCGCGAGGCACTGCTCCTTCCGCGCCAGCTTGAGAAGGTTGGGGCCCTCTCGCATGATCGCGGCGCCGCCGGTGGGCATCTCGAACACCTGCTCCTTGGGGGAGGTCCACGTGATCACGTAGAACTCCTCCACCTGCGCCTTGCGGAGCAGCCCGCCGGTGCTGCCGCCGAAGATGGGGGACGGCGTGTTGGGGTCCAGCTGCGGCGGGACGAAACCCTTGGGCGCTTCGGGCTTCGCCTCGGTCGCCGCCGCCGCCGAAGCGGGCTCCTCGGCCGCAGCTGCCCTCAGCGCGGCGGGACCAAGGGAGGAGGTGGGCATGGCGAGCGAGCCGCCGAGCTGGCGTGGCTTGGCCGGCGCCCAGGAGGCCAGCAGGTGGCGAGTGGCGGCGGAGGCTTGCGTGGCCATGGCCATGGCGGGCTCTGTGCTAGGGTGGGGCTGGAAGTGTTGTGGTGGCGCGAGACGGCGAGAGGAGTGACGAGAGTAGAGTAGAAACGTAGGTAGGCAAAGAGAAGAGGGAGGTAAATGGGTGGGGAGTCGGATAAGGAGATATGCCGCCGGCCAATGGGGACTTCGGATTTTGATACGGACTGGAGCGCGCCCCCCACTCTCGTCGCCACGTCATCTCCATCGGCACAGCACACGTGGACGCGTTGGCTACGCAGACTTTGGCCCCACAAAGATCAGAAGTCGGAAAAGGTTAGTACGCCGTTTCGAGGATTTGAGATCCTATGCAGAGCGCAGTCAGCAGCGCTGTAGGGGGGCTTCGCACTAGTGGAATCCACTTCGCAGGGGCTTTAGAGAGAGAACGGGGTTTCACACCATCCGATCAAGATCGGAAGACTGCGAAGCCCGACTGCCCTCTGCAGTCACCCCTCCGACTGCAGAGGAACCGCTCCCCATTTCGAGGGAGAAATATGGAGTTTCTAGCTTAGCTTGGGATACTAGTTTTTTAGATTTTACGGTTATTACATTCTATAATTTAAAATAATAATTTGTACTATTTGAGTAGCATATATTGTTTTTTTTCATTTGAAATAGGCTCTCACTCACTCTCACTCTTGCATTGGACCAATGTCCTAGTAGTAGTTAATCAAGTCGAACATATGATAAATGCCATAAGAACATCACCTAAAGATAAAAGCACAAAATATAGACACACCCAGCAGCTTTCTTATTTCTTTTCCTATTCTCCTCATCCCATTCCCCAGATTTAGGAGAGAGTAGCAGTTCCTTGTCCTGCCTCCTCATTCATCTCTTTCATGTCTGGTTTAGAATGTTTAGCCACCCAAACAACTAGCTATGACGGATTTTTTTGAACAATTAATCTATATAGATCGTCAAAATTTAATCCCTCTAGGTTTGATAATAGGAAGTTAGAAACAATCATAATATTAATCGTTGGCGCAAAAGATTACGCTAACATGTTCAAATAGCCTCGAAGGGCTAGCTAAAGATAAGGATTAATTGCAGGGGTCAGGTCTCCGAACAAGATAATAACCTTAGTTCAATTTGAAGTGTGTTCTATTACGTGAAAATATGTCTATGTTAGAGTAGAAGGGAGGGGTATTTATAGGCAAAGATTCAATAGCGAAATACTATTCTACTTTCTAGCTACAACAGTCAATGTGGACTCTATTCATGAGGTTCCGTAGGGGTAGGATGGTAAGAACAAGTGTGAACGCCTTGGTAAAGAAAATGTCTTGTCCCATTTGTGGTGCCTATTCATTCGGAGTGGAGCCCTCTAGAGGGCAATAAGGTAGTGGGGGCCACGGGGCACTTGGAGGCACTGAAGCCCTCTCTCTGCGGTTGTCAGGGCTAGTGCCATGGGCTTCGAGCCTTCTCCTTCGGAGTACCACAAAGAAGCCAGAAGGCTTCGAACTTTGCATGCTCCAAAATCACTTTCGGAGCAGTTCGCCTAATCACACAATTGACAGGATTATTCCCCCCCAACAGTAGCCTGTTGAATATGTCTCTTCGAACACCCTGCATTGCGAGAAGGGCAATATACACAAGAAATAATTTATGTTGAGATTAACATGCAAACGGACCCTGCGATTTGCTACGTCAGACCCCAAGCTGCCGAGGAGTTAGACGAAGGAGTCTAGAGCCTGAGCGCCTTTTGCCTATGATCCAAAAGGAGGCTTTAGGCTTAGGGTGCCTAAACATCATCTCGAGCAACCGAACGTTGCCTTGGAATCTCCAAGAGTTGCCTTGGGTAACCAAACAACACATCTAACGATACATCGAACCTGAATCCCAACCGCCGCGGATATCTTGGGATTTTTTTTGAAAACGTTTTGGCTGTGGACCCACACATTAGCAATGGGGGAACACAGAAGGGGTGCAAAAAGATGTTTGAGAAACCAAGGGTTGGTTTCAGAGTCTGTGATGAGTGATTGACAGGCTTTTACCCTCTGTTTCGAAGAGGTCCCTCCGAAGGGGTTCGGAGGTTGGTATTCGGAGGCTGTTTCACCGAAGGGTTTGGTGGGCTTGGTTGCTGCAGCTGTGCAGCGGAGTGTGCCTGTCGGAGGGGTCTGACAGTACACGATGACTGGGTTGTACCGAAGGTCTCGGTACTTTGGGCGGTACACCAGAGTGTGTGCCGAAGGTTGTTTACCCGGAGAGGTCTCCGGGGTACTGGATACACTTGTCTGCTTTTCTGTGGTGCGCAGGGGACTTCGGAGGCGACGGACGGTTCGCAGCAAGTGAACCTGGGTCAAGCGGGAGGCTTGATGCCAGGGGAGCGGGGAGCTCCGTCACGAAGGCTGCGAAGGGGTCGAGGTCAGACCTCGGGTCGAGGTGCGCCAGGAGAGGGCAGTAAGTGCGGAGCGTGGCTCCGGGTGAAGTTACTCCGAGACAAAGTCCTCGAAGGCGAGGCACTTCGAAGGGTACTCCGGAAGGAGTGACTTCGGGGTATGGTGGATCAAGTCCTCAACAATGAGGCAAGGTGTTCGAAGTGTGCTCCGGAGGGAGACACTCGAAGGTTACCCGACGAAGGTCTCAAAAGTCGAGGTGCATCGAAGGCATGGTCCGGGTGAGGCTCGTTGAGGAGTGTGCTCGGGGAGAGACACTGCGACGATGTGCTCATGGAATGTTTCATGCGGAGGCCTTGGACGAAGGAGGGACTTCGAAGGGTGGTACTCTGAAGGTGGGGCTTCGAAGTGAAGCAGGCTTCGGAGTGAGGCTAGCTCCGGAGTGAGGATGACTTGTGGTACATCGGCCATGCATGGCTTCGGTACACGGACTGACGGAGTTCGAGCTGGGAGAAGCTGCGAAGCCGTGGTGGTCCACTCCGAAGGTGTTGGTGCGAAGGCCCAAGGGCTTTGATGGCTTCGGCTCAAAACTGTCACTATATCGGAGGCTGACTTCGGTGAAGCGAAGGCCGTCAAGCTCAAGGCTTCTCACCGAAGCTACCGCACCCCTCGCGTGCGAAGGGGGGCTTCAGAAAAGTCAAAGACTGTAAAGGCTGACAATATCTGCTCTGCAAAAAGCTGACGCTGTCCCCTCTGCAAAGCTGACAGAGAAGCCTCCAGAATAAAGTTGACTACCTTTTGTACCCCTCTGTTTTGTAGAGACAAAACCAATGTAAACCCTAGGGGTAAAGTAGTCAATTCACTTGGGTGAATAGTGGCTATAAATATTGGGGCTGGGTAGGTAACATTTAACACTTTGAGCATTCATTGTTGAGCTCCTGTACTAGCCACCACATACTTTGTATTCATCCAGTGAGTTCATTTCTAGTGTTCCCTGTTCAAGCAGCGAAGCCCTGCTTCTATGTGCATTTTATACTTGAGCTTGTTTTGCATACTTCGATCTTTAGTGTGTCACCTCGAGTGGCTTGCGGTAGTTCACCGAAGCCTGTTTGGGCGAAATGTGTTTGTGCGAAGTGTGTTTTTCAGTGCGTTCGCTCTGTGTAACTGGAGGCTAGACCTCGCTGCTTACTAGCGAAGCACTGATCGAAGGCTGCTTTTCTTCCCGTGTCATAGTCCTTAGCGAAGTCTATGTTGTGTGCTTTTAGACCTCCGAAGTACGAAGCCAGGCACCAGTTGCTGTCGCTAAGTATTTGGTCTAAGTCCTCAGAGGATAGTCCACTCTTGCGAAGGGTGAAGTGCGAAGCCTGCTCGAAGCACCCTATGTGCGGAGCCTGCACTGACTTAGCAGAGTAGATTTTTCGGGGTTGCGTGTAGAGCGAAGTCTTCTTGTCTTCGGACTTTTACTCCTTGCGAAGCCTGTGTTCGGAGCTGTCAAATACCTCCGAACCAGAACTTCGAAGGTTGTGTTCGAAGCCTGTTCCGCAGTAGACTGAATTAAAACAGAAGGCTATTTTTAGCCTGAAATTTTAAAAGCTCCCATTCACCCCCCTCTGGTCGCCGTTTCCGGTCCAACAATTGGTATCAGAGTGGGTTAAGATCACCAGTTGACCTTAACTGGTTTTGTGATCTATTGGCGACATGGACAGAGTTAGTAAAATACCTCTATTCGATGGGACTGACTTTGCATACTGGAAGGTGCGCATGGAGGCTTACTTACTGAGCCTAGGAAATGCAATTTGGGAGATTGTGGACTCACAATACTCCATCCCTAAGACTCGCACTTCTCAAACAGAAAAGGATCAGTATAATGCCAACTCGAAGGCTAGAAATATACTGTTCATTGGTTTGAGTAGAAGTGAGTTTGATAGGGTGCAGCACCTTAGGACTGCTAGGGAAATTTGGACCACTCTCACTATTTTTCATGAGGGCTCTACTCAGATCAAGGCCAGGCGCTAAAGCACATACAATCAACAGTATCAGCTGTTTGTGCAGGCACCTGGTGAATCTATAGATGCCATGTTTTCTCGCTTTGATGCGATAGTGAGTAACTTGCGGTCCAACGGGACACTTGCTTACAATGATCATGATAGGGCTATCAAGCTTCTCTATGCTCTTGATCGTATCATATGGGAAGTAAAGATATCCAGCATTGAGGAGTCCGCAGGTTATGACACATTGACATGTGATGAGCTCTTCAGCAAGCTGAAGTCCACAGAGATTGCCAAGGCATCTCTTGCAGTGCACAGAAACTCTTTGCCACAGCCATTGGCATTGGTTTCTAGCACTAGCCGTGGCACCACTGCAGAACCAAGCACATCTGGCACTTGTGTTCTTGCAAATGGTTTTGCTTTGTCCTCCCTGGTCTCTGTCACTAAGGAGCAGGTGGATACTCTGGATGATGATGAGCTTGCTCTCATTGCCAGAAGGTTCACCCGTTTTCACCATGAGAGACGAGATCAGAGGAGAAGTGGTTTTAGTGGTTGCTTTGAGTGTGGAGACACTTCTCATATCAAGGCCAATTGCCCGAAACTCAAAAAGAGAGATGAGAGTGAGCGCCCCAAATACCACAAGAAGGAAAGGAAACCCTTTGTGAAGGGCAAGCGCGACAAGGTGGCTAAGAGAGTAGCCAAAGCCGCTTCCAGAGCATTTGTTGCTGCTCTCAGCGACATCGACACTTCCTCAACTGAGGAGTCGAGCTCTGCGGAGGAGTCCCCAAAGAAGGAGGACAAGAAGGACAAGAAGGGACGAGACTTCACTGGCCTTTGCTTCATGGCCGACAGCGATCACAGCGGCGATGAGCTTGACTCATCTGAGGTACCACTATCCTCTGACCAGCTTTTAATTAAACTAGATGAGCTGAATGAAGTAGTTCTTAGTCAGGATAGATTACTTGTGCAAGCCGCTAGAGAAAGAAAAGACCTTAGACTTAGGCTAGAATCTGTTTCTACTGAGTATGCCATGCTTAAGTCTAAAGTTAATGATGCTGAATGTGAATCTTGTACTGTTGTCATGGGTGAGCTTGCTCAGTTGCGTTCTGTACATGCTCAAACTCTTTCTGAGCTTGAGACTGCACAGAAGCAGCTTTTGGTGGTTGATTATAGACCTCTTGATATAATTGAATACATGAACTGTTCTTTATTATGCGAGAGCATTAATTTACATGATAAACATGTTCATGATTTAGAGGCTAGATTGGAGAGGGCCGGTAGTTCTAAGGATGTGCAGCCTGTTTGTGACATGTGCATTACCCTTAAGGACCAGCTAGGCATTGTTAGAGAGCGAGCTGAAAACCTAATGACTGAAAATGAATACCTTCTTTTTGTGGTTAACAAATGCACTGAGGGAAAGGGTAGGATGGATTTGCTCTTGGCAAAGACCAAGACGTGTGCTGACAGAGCAGGGTTAGCTCAAGGTTTGGGTTTTGATAGGATTCCTTCAGATAGTGGAAACAAAACTGTTTTTACCTCTCCCACTACCCTAGAGAAAGAGAGAGCTCTGTTAGACACTCCTTCAGCCAAAAAGCCTACCCAAGCTCAAAAGAAAACCACTCCTCCTGCCAAGAAAATCCCTCCCAAGAAAACCACTCAGCAGAAGCCCAAGGAGCCTGTGAGAGTTGCTCCTAAGACCCATGAGAGTTCCCCTAGGAGAGTCTTTCATTGTTCCTACTGTCAGCGGGCGGGTCATTTGGTTGGGTTCTGTTTTCGTCGCATTAAGGATGAGCGACGCTCTCAGGCGATGAGTTACCAGGACATGCATTACCCATCTTTAGGTATGCATGAGTCTGAGTTTTACTATCGTCCTGCTTTTGAGGCTCCTCGTGCTTCTCGGAGAGGTTTTGCTCCTCGAGGTGTTCACCATATTCCATATGGTGGTAGACCCCAGGCGAGTAGCTTTGTACCTCGTCAGAGTAGGAGACCTCGTCATGTTGTTCGATCACAGCATGTAGGTAGACCTCGCACAATGCATCATTCTGATTATCATGTGCGTAGACAGTCTACTTTTACTGTGCCTACTACTTGTGTCACTCAGTGCTGGATGCCTCGTCATATTTTCACTCACCCCAGCACTGAGCGATCGAGATATTCTTATCATGTGTAGGCGACAGACCGAGGCTTGGAGGGCACGTGGATCATGGACTCCGGTTGTTCGCGCCATATGACCGGAGATGCAGCATGGTTCTCCAGCCTCACCACAACCAAGCAAAGGGAACATATCACCTTCGGCAATAATCGAAGGAGTAGAGTGAAAGGTAAAGGTGTGGTAAGAATTAACTCGAATTTCACTCTCAAAGATGTTGCTTTGGTTGAAAATCTGGGATACAATTTGCTTTATGTATCTCAGTTGCTGGATGAGGGCTTCGAAGTGCGATTCCATCACGATATTTCGCAAGTACTCAATTCTGATGGCGTTGTTGTTTGTAAGATCTTTAGAGTTGGGAGAGTTTTTGGAGCTGATTTTTCTGAGTCATCTGGTTCTTCTCATTGTCTTGTTGCACATTCTACTTCTGAGCTTTGGAAGTGGCATAGGAGACTGTTGCATATGAGCTTTGAGTTGCTCGCTCGTCTGAGTGCCCTAGGGCTGATCCAAGGATTGCCCAAGCTCAAGTTTGAGAAGAATTTAGTTTGTGCTCCTTGTCGACATGGAAAAATGATTGCCGCTTCGCATTTGCCAGTCACCACAGTGATGACTGAACAACCCGGAGAACTTCTCCACATGGACACTGTAGGTCCTTCTCGGGTTAGTTCTTTAGCCGACAAGTGGTATGTATTAGTTATTGTCGACGATTTCTCTCGCTACTCTTGGGTCTTCTTTCTTGCCAGCAAGGATGAAGCGTTTTCACACTTTCGGAGCCTGGCTTTGAGACTTTTCACTGAACTCCCTAGTGCATTGAAATTCATTCGAAGTGATAATGGCACTGAGTTCAAGAACAGTCTCTTTGTTGACTTTTGCATGGAGCATGGCATAGAACATCAATTCTCTGCTCCACGGGTTCCTCAACAAAACGGTGTCGTTGAGACGAAGAACCGCACTTTGGTTGAGATGGCTAGGACGATGCTCGATGAGCATAGGACTCCTAGAAAATTCTGGGCTGAGGCCATGAACACTGCTTGTTACGTCTCAAACCGAATCTTCTTGCGCTCAATTTTGAACTTGACATCTTATGAGCTACATTTTGGGAGACAACCCAAGGTTACTCATCTTCGAGTTTTTGGCTGTCGTTGCTTTATCCTAAAACGTGGTGTTGGACCGGAAACGGCGACCAGAGGGGGGGTGAATGGGAGCTTTTAAAATTTCTGGCTAAAAACTAGCCTTCGGTTTCAGTTCTGTCTTCTGCGGAACAGGCTTCGAACACTACCTTCGAAGGTCTGGTTCGGAGGTACTTCGACACCTTCGAACACAGGCTTCGGAGGAGCAAAAGTTCTAAGCCAAGAAGACTTCGCTCCACTTACAACCCTCGAAAATCTACTCTGCTTAGTCAGTGCAGGCTCCGCACACAGGGTGCTTCGAGCAGGCTTCGCACTTCACCCTTCGCAAGAGTGGACAGCCCTCTGAGGACTTCGACGAAGTACTTGGCAGCAGCAACTGGTGCTGAGCTTCGTACACGAAGGTCTACACACACACAAACAGACTACACTAGGGGCTTCGACACAAGAAGCAAAACGGGCAACAATCAGGGCTTCGCTAGTAAGCAACGAGGTCACGCCTCCTATTACACAGAGCGAAATGCACACTGACAAAACACACCTCGCACAAAAATAGCCTTCGCCTCAATAGGCTTCGGTACACTACAACAGGCGAGGTATGTAACGCGAGCTCAAGCAAAAAGCACAAAGAAGCAGGGCTTCGCTGCTTGAACAAGGAACACAAAAATGAACTCTCTGGATGTATTACAATCGAAGTATGTGGCTACAGGAGCTCAGCAGTAAATGCTCAAAGTGTTAAATGTTACCTACCGAGCCCCCATATTTATAGCCCACAGTTCACCCAAAGGAAATGACTACTTTACCCCTAGGGTTTACAAAAGATTTGACTCTACAGAACTAAGGGGTACAAAAGGTAGTCCACCTTTATTCTGGAGGCTTCTCTGTCAGCTTTGCAGAGGGGACAGTGTCAGCCTTTTACAGAACAGACAGTGTCAGCCTTTGCAATCTTTGACCTTCTGGAATCCTCCCTTCGCACGCGAGGTTGCGGTAGCTTCGGCGAGAAGCCTTGAGCCTGGTGGCCTTCGCTTCGCCGAAGATAGCCTTCGATACAGTGACGGTTTTGAGCCGAAGTCGTCAAAGCCCCTGGGCCTTCGCACCAACACCTCCGGAGTGGACCACCACGGCTTCGCAGCTACTCCCAGCTCGAACTCCGTTCGTCCGTGTACCGAAGCCATGCAGGCCGAAGTACCACAAGTCATCCTCACTCCGAAGCCCCACCTTCGGAGTACCACCCTTCGAAGTCCCTCCTTCGTCCAAGGCCTTCGCATGAAGCATTCCATGAGCACTTCGTCGCAGTGTCTCACTCCGAGCACACTCCTCGACGAGCCTCACCCGGACCATGCCTTCGATGCGCCTCGACTTCTGAGACCTTCGTCGGGCAGCCTTCGAATGTCTCCCTCCGGAGCACACTTCGAATTCCATGCCTCCGCAGAGGACTTGTTCCACCAACTCCGAAGTCACTCCATTCGGAGTACCTTCGAAGTGCCTCACCTCCGAGGACTTGTCTCGGAGTACCTTCAGCCGGAGCCATGCTCCACACTCTCTGCCTTCACCTGGCACGCCTTGACCCGAGGACCGACCCGGACCACCTTCGCAGCCACCGTGACGGAGCTCCCCGCTCCCCTGGCATCAAGCCTCCCGCTTGACCCAGGTTCACCTAGCTCGAACCTTGTCCGTCGCCTCCGAAGTCCCTGCGCACCACCGACAAGCAGACAAGTGTATCCAGTACTCCGGAGACCTCTCCGGGTTAGCAACCTCCGGTACACACTCCGGTGTACCGCCCAAAGTACCGAACCCTTCGGTACAAACCCAGTCATTGCGTACTGTCAGACCCCTCCGACGAGCACACTCCGCTGCACAGCTGCATCAAGCAAACATCGAACACCCTTCGGTGAAACCACCTCCGAACACCCTTCGGAGGTACCACCTCCGAAGCCCCTTCGGAGGTACCCTTCGAACAGAGGGTAAAATCCTGTCAATCACTCATCACAAAACACCGAAACCAACCCTTGGTTTCTCAATCTCCCCCTTGATGAGTGCATTGACAACCAAATCGAAGTTCAAGAAAATATAAAAAATTTTCAGCACACAAGTGACCATAAAAACTCAGAAAAGAGCCAAATCATGTCACTTGATAAAAGAATTTTCTCCCCCTTCCTCACAAGATTAAAAAGCCCACTTCGGCAATAAAAACTCCCCCTGAGTTAAATTTTTCCCTTTGGCAATAAAAAATCTTCTCCCCCTTTATGTCAAATTTTCTCCCTCTTTGAAATTATACCCCCTTGCGGCAGAGAACGAAGCAAATCTCTCCCCCTTTGGCAATGCAAGCATCAAGGAGCATGTAAAAGATGCAAAGCTTCGAAATGAGCAGAAATGCAAAGACATATGGAGCAAAAATATGCCAATATTAATACCAATGACCATGTGCTCAGCTCAAATTAATATTCTCTAAAACATGATGAAGCATGTGAATTTATCATTTTTGGAATAAAAGCATCACCACTTAATCAAGGAAACTAGACAAGTAAGAGCAAGGACTGCGCAAAGCTAGTCAATCTCTACTCTAGACAGACAAGTCCAGTTCAAAAGGAGCTTGAAAAGCAAACTTGATAATCAAAGAATTTTGTTGTTCTTGTCTTAGTGCCAGGGGTTATTTGTTTGTCCACCTTATACTTTCCAATCCGGCCAAGCCTAGGCATGAAAGCCATAAGAAGCTTAAGGCGAAGATTTTGGTATACACTACACTATTCCAGTTCAGACCGATGTGCAATAGTAAGCAGTCTAGAATAGAGTAGTGCGACAAACAAACCCACCTGGATCTTTTCTCTTAAAAGCATGCAAATCATGGAATTGTTGATTTTAACTAAGTGAACCAATGTTTGGCACTTTATGAATATCCATGAAAATGTAGAACAGTTTTCAAGTTGCAATTTTTTGGCATCCAATGAACAGTGTTTCGCTGTCAAGCAGATAAAAGATAGCTAAAACAGTCCTGCCGAAACATGCTAGATTCAAGACTAAGCAGTGAGCATGATTTGACTTTGAAAATAAAACATCATGCTCATGAATGTTCTAGATGAATTAAAAAGAGCTGAGCTAACATGATTTCATGAATTATAAGCAGACATATAAGTGCAAAATATATAAATGCAATTTCAGCACAATTAGCAAAAGCACATCCATCTAAAACAGCTCCCCCTCACAAAATGCCGTAAGGGTGACAAATGCCAAGTTCCCCACGCAAGTAAGCAAATCGAGAAGCATCGAGGGGTTTTGTAAAAATGTCGGCAAGCTGGTGTTGGGTATCAACATATTGAAGTTCAATATCACCCTTCTCATTGTGATCTCTGAGAAAGTGATACCGTATATCAATGTGTTTGGTTCTGGAGTGCTGAACCGGGTTGTTTGCAATACAAATAGCACTAGTGTTATCACAGAAAAGTGGAACACTCTTATAATCTAACCCGAAATCCCGCAAAGTGGAAACCATCCACAAAATCTGAGAGCAACAGCTAGCTGCAGCAACATATTCGGCCTCAGCCGTCGATTGTGCAACACTAGACTGTTTGCGGGAAGACCAGCAAACCAGAGATGTACCCAGAAAATGACAAGTACCAGAGGTACTTTTCCTATCAATTCTACACCCAGCAAAGTCCGCATCGGAATAACCTCGAAGACATAAAGATGAAGATGCTGAATACCATATGCCAAATTCAAGGGTGTGTTTGAGATACCTTAGAATGCGCTTAACCGCTTGGCGGTGCGAAGCTCGTGGTGAAGCCTGAAAACGAGCGCACAGACATACAGCGAAGTGTATGTCCGGCCTCGTGGCAGTCAAGTAGAGGAGGGAGCCGATCATGCTCCGGAACTCCTTCTGATCTACGGCTTCTCCATCTTCGTCAGGGTCCAATGCTACAGATGTAGCCATTGGAGTGGCGAGGGGCTTCGCATCGGACATGTCGAACTTCTTGAGCAGGTCCTTGGTGTACTTTGTCTGGTGGACAAAAGTACCTTGTTTGCTTTGCTTGATTTGCAAGCCAAGGAAGAAGGTGAGTTCACCCATCATCGACATTTCAAATTCCCTGCTCATGGTATCTGCAAACTCGGCAACCAAAGCATGAGAAGAGCCACCAAAGATGATATCATCCACATAAATCTGAACTAGGAGGAAATCTTTGCCATGCTTGAGAGTAAACAAAGTCTTATCAACAGAGCCCATCAAATACCCTCGCTCAAGCAGAAAAGACTTAAGTCTATCATACCACGCCCGAGGGGCCTGCTTGAGTCCATAAAGAGCCTTATGAAGTTTAAGGACTTTATGTGGGTACTTGGGGTTTTCAAAACCAGGGGGTTGTTTTACATAAACATCTTCACCTATGAAGCCATTAAGAAAAGCACTTTTGACATCCATTTGATAGAGTTTGAATCCCCGGGATGTCGCAAAGGCAAGCAAAATCCTAATGGCCTCAAGGCGAGCAACAGGTGCAAAAGTTTCAGTAAAATCAATCCCTTCTAGTTGAGAAAAGCCCTGAGCTACAAGTCTAGCCTTGTTTCTAACTATAGTCCCATCCTCCCCTTGTTTATTTTTGAAAATCCATTTTGTTCCAATGAAATGAACATTAGGTGGAGGATCAACTAAAGTCCAGACTTGGTTTCTCTCAAAATTTTCAAGCTCTTCATGCATGGCATTGATCCAACTAGAATCAGAAAGTGCATGACTAACATCTAAGGGCTCGAAAGAAGCAACAAAAGCAGAATTAGTGAAATGAGCGTGAGAACGTGTTACCCTTTGATCAAGCTCACCAATGATCTGCTCGGGAGGGTGCATCCTTTGAACATGGTGTGGAGCCTCGCGGCGGGATGCAGTCTCCCCCTCAACTTGTGCGTTGGAGTGGTCCAAGATGACCGATGTTGAGGTAGTCGCTTCGGGACCTCGTGCCGAAGTAGTTGAAGTGGGGTCAGCTTCGGGGGTTGACGTCGAGGGTAGTAGGGGTTCATCCTCGAATTCTCCGGGATCTTCGTCTTCGAATAAGGTCCGTTCCATGTCGTGTTCATTTGCCTGTTCAAAAGCAGAACTAACAGAGGGGGTTGATTCATCAAACGTCACATCACATGACTCGATGACAGTGTTAGTTTCCAAGTTATAAACACGATAGGAATGACCATGAGTAGTATAACCCAAAAAGATCCCGTCAGAAGAGCGCGACTCAAATTTATCCAAGTTACCACGTTTTAGGATAAAGCAGCGACAGCCAAAAACTCGAAGATGAGTAACCTTGGGCTGTCTCCCAAAACGCAGCTCATAAGATGTCAAATTTAAAATTGAGTGCAAGAAAATTCGGTTTGAGATGTAGCAAGCAGTGTTCATGGCCTCAGCCCAGAATTTTCTAGGAGTCCTATGCTCATCAAGCATCGTCCTAGCCATCTCAACCAACGTGCGGTTCTTCCTCTCAACGACACCGTTCTGTTGAGGAACCCGCGAAGCAGAGAATTGATGTTCTATGCCATGCTCCATGCAAAAATCAACAAAGAGACTATTTTTGAACTCAGTGCCATTATCGCTTCGAATGAATTTTAGTGCACCAGGGAGTTCAGTGAAAAGTCTCAAAGCCAAGCTCCGAAAGTGTGAAAACACTTCATCCTTGCTGGCAAGAAAGAAGACCCAAGAGTAGCGAGAGAAATCGTCGACAATTACTAGAACATACCACTTCCCGCCTAAAGAACTAACCCGAGAAGGACCTACAGTGTCCATATGGAGAAGTTCTCCGGGTTGTTCAGTCATCACTGTGGTGACTGGCGAATGCGAAGCGGCAATCATTTTTCCATGTCGACAAGGAACGCAAACTAAATTCTTCTCAAACTTGAGCTTGGGCAATCCTCGGATCAGACCTAGGGCGCTCAGACGAGCGAGCAATTCAAAGCTCATATGCCCTAGTCTCCTATGCCACTTCCAAAGCTCAGAAGTCGAATGTGCAACAAGACAATGAGAAGAACCAGATGACTCTGAAAAATCAGCTCCAAAAACTCTCCCAACTCTAAAGATCTTACACACCACAACGCCATCAGAATTGAGCACTTGCGAAGTATCGCGATGAAATCGCACTTCGAAGCCCTCATCAAGCAACGGAGATACAAACAGCAAATTGTATCCCAGGTTTTCAACCAAAGCAACATCTTTGAGAGTGAAGTTCGAATTAATTCTTACCACACCTTTACCTTTCACTCTACTCCTTCGATTGTTTCCGAAGGTGATATGTTCCCTTTGCTTGGTTGTGGTGAGGCTGGAAAACCATGCTGCATCTCCGGTCATGTGGCGCGAACAACCGGAGTCCATGATCCACGTGCCCTCCAAGCCTCGATCTGTCGCCTACACATGATGAGAACGTCTCGATCGCTCAGTGCTGGGGTGAGTAAAATAATGGCGAGGCATCCAGCACTGAGTGACACGAGTAGTAGGCACAGTAAAAGCAGACGGTCTACGCACATAATAATCAGAATGATGCAAAGTGCGAGGTCTACCTACATGCTATGAAAGAACAACATGTCGAGGTCTCCTACTCTGACGAGGTACAAATCTGCTAGCCCGAGGTCTACCACCATATGGAACATGGTGAAGACCTCGAGGAGCAAAACCTCTCCGAGAAGTACGAGGAGCCTCAAAAGCAGGACGATAGTACATCTCAGACTCATGCATACCTAAAAATGGGTAATGCATGTCCTGGTAACTCATCGCCTGTGCGCGTCGCTCATCCTTGATGCGACGAAAACAGAACCCAACCAAATGACCCGCCCGCTGACAATAGGAACAATGAAACACTCTCCTGGGGGCACTCTCATGGGTCACAGGAGCAACTCTCACAGGCTCCTTGGGTTTCTTCTGTGTGGTTTTCTTGGGAGGATTTTTCTTGGCAGGAGGAGTGGTTTTCTTTGGTGGATGGGTAGGCTTTTTGGCTGGTGGGGTGTCTAACAGAGCTCTCTCTTTCTCTAGGGTGGTGGGAGAGGTAAAAACAGTTTTGTTTTCACTAACTGAAGGTATCCTCTCAAAACCCAAACCTAGAGCTACCCCCGCTCTGTCAGCACACATCTTGGTCTTGGCCAAGAGCAAATCCATCCTACCCTTTCCCTCAGTGCATTTATTAACCACGGAAAGAAGGTATTCATTTTCAGACATGAGGTTCTCAGCTCGCTCTCTAACAGTGCCTAGCTGGTCTTTAAGGGTAATGCATGTGTCACACACAGGCTGCACATCCTTAGAACTACCGGCCCTCTCCAATCTAGCCTCTAAATCATGAACATGCTTATCACGTAAATTAATGCTATCGCGTAATAAAGAGCAGTTCATGCAATCAATAACATCATGACGTCTAGAATCCACCTCCAAAAGCTGCTTCTGTGCAGTCTCAAGCTCAGAAAGAGTTTGAGCATGAACAGAACGCAACTGAGCAAGCTCACTCATGACAACAGAACAGGACTCACATTCAGCATCATCAAACTTAGACTTAAGCATGGCATATTCAGTAGAAATATTTTCTAGCCTAAGTCTAAGGTCTTTTCTTTCTCTAGCGGCTTGCACAAGTAATCTATCCTGACCAAGCACTACTTCATTCAGCTCATCTAATTTAATTAATAGCTGGTCAGATGATAGGTTTACCTCAGATGAGTCAAGCTCATCGCCGCTGTGATCGCTGTCGGCCATGAAGCAAAGGCCGGTGAAGTCCCGTCCCTTTTTGTCCTTCTTGTCCTCCTTCCTTGGGGACTCCTCCTCCTCAGAGCTCGACTCCTCAGTTGAGGAAGTGTCGATGTCGCTGAGAGCAGCAACAAAGGCTCTGGAAGCGGCCTTGGCTACTTTCTTAGCCATCTTGCCGCGCTTGCCCTTCACAAAGGGCTTCCTCTCCTTTTTGTGGTATTTGGAGCGGTCACTCTCATCTCTCTTCTTGATCTTGGGGCAATTGGCCTTAATATGAGAGGTGTCGCCACATTCATAGCAACCACTAAAACCACTTCTCCTCTGATCCCGTCTCTCATGATGAAAGCGGGTGAACCTCCGGGCAATGAGAGCAAGCTCATCATCAGCTAGAGTGTCCACCTGCTCCTTTGTGACGGAGACCAGGGAGGACAAAGCAAAACCATCTGCAAGAACACAAGTGCCTGATGTGCTTGGTTCTGCAGTGGTGCCACGGCTAGTGCTAGAAACCAATGCCAATGGCTGTGGCAAAGAGCTTCTGTGCACAGCAAGAGATGCCTTGGCAATCTCTGTGGACTTTAGCTTGCTAAAGAGTTCGTCACAGGTCAATGTGTCATAGCCTGTGGACTCCTCAATGCTGGATATCTTCACTTCCCATATGCTACGGTCAAGAGCATAGAGAAGCTTGATAGCCCTATCGTGATCACTGTAAGCAAGTGTCCCGTTGGATCGCAAGTTACTCACTATAGCATCAAAGCGCGAAAACATGGCATCTATAGATTCACCAGGTGCCTGCACAAACAGCTGATACTGTTGATTGTAGGTGCTTTGGCGCCTAGCCTTAATCTGTGTAGAGCCCTCATGAAAAATAGTGAGCGTTGTCCAAATCTCCCTAGCAGTCCTAAGGTGCTGCACCCTATCGAACTCACTCCGGCTCAAACCGATGAACAGTATATTTCTTGCCTTGGAATTGGCATTATACTGATCCTTCTCTGTTTGAGAGGTGCGAGTCTCAGGGATGGAGTATTGTGATTCCACAATCTCCCAAATTGCATTTCCTTGGCTTAACAAGTAAGCCTCCATGCGCACCTTCCAGTATGCGAAGTTTGTCCCATCGAACAGAGGAATTTTACTGCCTCTATCCATGTCGCCAACAGATCACAAAACCGGTTAAGGTCAACTGGTGATCTTAACCTGCTCTGATACCAATTGTTGGACCAGAAACGGCGACCAGAGGGGGGGTGAATGGGAGCTTTTAAAATTTCTGGCTAAAAACTAGCCTTCGGTTTCAGTTCTGTCTTCTGCGGAACAGGCTTCGAACACTACCTTCGAAGGTCTGGTTCGGAGGTACTTCGACACCTTCGAACACAGGCTTCGGAGGAGCAAAAGTTCGAAGCCAAGAAGACTTCGCTCCTCTTACAACCCTCGAAAATCTACTCTGCTTAGTCAGTGCAGGCTCCGCACACAGGGTGCTTCAAGCAGGCTTCGCACTTCACCCTTCGCAAGAGTGGACAGCCCTCTGAGGACTTCGACCAAGTACTTGGCAGCAGCAACTGGTGCTGAGCTTCGTACACGAAGGTCTACACACACACAAACAGACTACACTAGGGGCTTCGACACAAGAAGCAAAACGGGCAACAATCAGGGCTTCGCTAGTAAGCAACGAGGTCACGCCTCCTGTTACACAGAGCGAAATGCACACTGACAAAACACACCTCGCACAAAAACAGCCTTCGCCTCAATAGGCTTCGGTACACTACAACAGGCGAGGTATGTAACGCGAGCTCAAGCAAAAAGCACAAAGAAGCAGGGCTTCGCTGCTTGAACAAGGAACACAAAAATGAACTCTCTGGATGTATTACAATCGAAGTATGTGGCTACAGGAGCTCAACAGTAAATGCTCAAAGTGTTAAATGTTACCTACCGAGCCCCCATATTTATAGCCCACAGTTCACCCAAAGGAAATGACTACTTTACCCCTAGGGTTTACAAAAGATTTGACTCTACAGAACTAAGGGGTACAAAAGGTAGTCCACCTTTATTCTGGAGGCTTCTCTGTCAGCTTTGCAGAGGGGACAGTGTCAGCCTTTTACAGAACAGACAGTGTCAGCCTTTGCAATCTTTGACCTTCTGGAATCCTCCCTTCGCACGCGAGGGTGCGGTAGCTTCGGCGAGAAGCCTTGAGCCTGGTGGCCTTCGCTTCGCCGAAGATAGCCTTCGATACAGTGACGGTTTTGAGCCGAAGCCGTCAAAGCCCCTGGGCCTTCGCACCAACACCTCCGGAGTGGACCACCACGGCTTCGCAGCTACTCCCAGCTCGAACTCCGTTCGTCCGTGTACCGAAGCCATGCAGGCCGAAGTACCACAAGTCATCCTCACTCCGAAGCCCCACCTTCGGAGTACCACCCTTCGAAGTCCCTCCTTCGTCCAAGGCCTTCGCATGAAGCATTCCATGAGCACTTCGTCGCAGTGTCTCACTCCGAGCACACTCCTCGACGAGCCTCACCCGGACCATGCCTTCGATGCGCCTCGACTTCTGAGACCTTCGTCGGGCAGCCTTCGAATGTCTCCCTCCGGAGCACACTTCGAATTCCATGCCTCCGCAGAGGACTTGTTCCACCAACTCCGAAGTCACTCCATTCGGAGTACCTTCGAAGTGCCTCACCTCCAAGTACTTGTCTCGGAGTACCTTCAGCCGGAGCCATGCTCCGCACTCTCTGCCTTCACCTGGCACGCCTTGACCCGGGGACCGACTCGGACCACCTTCGCAGCCACCGTGACGGAGCTCCCCACTCCCCTGGCATCAAGCCTCCCGCTTGACCCAGGTTCACCTGGCTCGAACCTTGTCCGTCGCCTCCGAAGTCCCTGCGCACCACCGACAAGCAGACAAGTGTATCCAGTACTCCGGAGACCTCTCCGGGTTAGCAACCTCCGGTACACACTCCGGTGTACCGCCCAAAGTACCGAACCCTTCGGTACAAACCCAGTCATTGCGTACTGTCGGACCCCTCCGACGAGCACACTCCGCTGCACAGCTGCAGCAAGCAAACACCGAACACCCTTCGGTGAAACCACCTCCGAACACCCTTCGGAGGTACCACCTCCGAAGCCCCTTCGGAGGTACCCTTCGAATAGAGGGTAAAATCCTGTCAATCACTCATCACAAAACACCGAAACCAACCCTTGGTTTCTCACGTGGTAATTTGGATAAATTTGAGTCGCGTTCTTCTGACGGGATCTTTTTGGGTTATACTACTCATGGTCATTCTTAACGTGTTTATAATTTGGAGACTAACACTATCATTGAGTCATGTGATGTGACTTTTGATGAATCTACCCCCTCTGTTAGTTCTGCATTTGAACAGGCAAATGAACACGACATGGAACAGACCATCTTCGAAGAAGAAGATCCCGGAGATTTCGAGGATGAACCACTACTACCCTCGACATCAACCCCCGAAGCCGAACCCGCTTCGACCACTTCGGCACAAGGTCCCGAAGCAACTACCTCTACATCGGTCATCTTGGACCATTCCAACGCACAAGTCGAGAGGGAGACTGCATCTCGCCGCGAGGCTCCACATCATGTTCAAAGGATGCACCCTCCTGAGCAGATCATTGGTGAGCTTGATCAAAGGGTAACACGTTCTCATGCTTATTTCACTAATTCTGCTTTTGTTGCTTCTTTCGAGCCCTTAGATGTTAGTCATGCACTTTCTGATTCTAGTTGGATCAATGCCATGCATGAAGAACTTGAAAATTTTGAGAGAAACCAAGTCTGGTCACTAGTTGATCCTCCACCAAATGTTCATTTCATTGGAACAAAATGGATTTTCAAAAATAAACAAGGGGAGGATGGGACTATAGTTAGAAACAAGGCTAGACTTGTAGCTCAGGGTTATTCTCAATTAGAAGGTATTGATTTTACTGAAACTTTTGCACCTGTTGCTCGTCTTGAGGCCATTAGGATTTTGCTTGCCTTTGCGACATCCCGAGGATTCAAACTCTATCAAATGGATGTCAAAAGTGCCTTCCTTAATGGCTTCATAGGCGAAGATGTTTATGTAAAACAACCCCCTGGTTTTGAAAACCCCAAATACCCACATAAAGTCCTTAAACTTCATAAGGCTCTTTATGGACTCAAGCAGGCCCCTCGGGCTTGGTATGACAGACTTAAGTCTTTTCTGCTTGAGCGGGGGTATTTGATGGGATCTGTTGATAAAACCCTTTTCACTCTCAAGCATCGCAAAGATTTCCTCCTAGTTCAGATTTATGTGGATGATATCATCTTTGGTGGCTCTTCTCATGCCTTGGTTGCCGAGTTTGCAGATGCCATGAGCAGGGAGTTCGAGATGTCCATGATGGGCGAACTCACATTTTTCCTTGGTTTGCAAATCAAGCAAGGCAAACAAGGTACGTTTGTCCAACATACAAAGTACACCAAGGACATGCTCAAGAAATTCGACATGGCCGATGTGAAGCCTCTCGCCACTCCAATGGCTACATCTATAGCATTGGATCCTGACGAAGATGGAGAAGCCGTAGATCAGAAGGAGTTCCGAAGCATGATCGGCTCCCTCCTCTACTTGACTGCTACGAGGCCGGACATACACTTCGCAGTGTGTCTGTGCGCTCGTTTTCAAGCTTCACCTCGAGCTTCGCACCACCAAGCGGTAAAGCGCATTCTAAGGTATCTCAAACATACCCTTGAGTTTGGCATTTGGTATTCAGCGTCTTCATCTTTATGTCTTCGAGGTTATTCCGATGCGGATTTTGCTGGGTGTAGGATTGATAGGAAGAGTACCTCTGGTACTTGTCATTTTCTGGGTACATCACTAGTTTGCTGGTCTTCCCGCAAACAGTCTAGTGTTGCACAATCGACGGCTGACGCCGAATATGTTGCTGCAGCTAGCTGTTGCTCTCAGATTTTGTGGATGGTTTCCACTTTGCGGGATTTCGGGTTAGATTATAAGAGTGTTCCACTTTTTTGTGATAACACTAGTGCTATTTGTATTGCTAACAACCCGGTTCAGCATTCCAGAACCAAACACATTGATGTGCGATATCATTTTCTCAGAGATCATAATGAGAAGGGTGATATTGATCTTCAATATGTTGATACCCAACACCAGCTAGCTGATATTTTCACGAAACCCCTCGATGCTTCTCGTTTTGCCTACTTGCGTGGGGAACTTGGTATTTGTCACCCTTACGGCATTTTGTCAGGGCGAGCAGATTTAGATTGGTGTGCATATGCTAGTTATGTGTGAAATTGCATTTACATCTTTTGCACTTATATGCCTGAATGTAATTCATGAAATCATGTCAACTCATCTTAATTTAATATATCTGAAACATTATGTGCATGATTTATCTTTCCAAAATCAAATCATGCTCACTGCTTAGTCTTGAATCTAGCATGTTTAGGCCGGACTGCTTTAGCTATTTTTTATCTGCTTGATAGCAAGACACCTTTTCTTTGGATGCTAAACAATGCAACTTGAAAAATTGTATTCATGGATATTCATCAAGTGCTAAACAATTTGTTTACTTAATCAAATTTCCAAAAATCCATGATTTTCATGCTTCAAAGTAAAAAGATCCAGGTGGGTTTGTTTGTCACACTACTCTATTCTAGACTGCTTACCATAACACATTGGTCTGAACTGGGATAGTGTAGTGTATGCCAAAATCACCGCCTTAAGCTTCTGATGGCTTTCGTGCCTAGGCTTGGCTTGATTGGAAAGTATAAGGTAGACAAACAAATAACCCCTAGCATTATGAAAAGAACAACAACACTAATTGATCATCAAGTTTGCTTTCAATGCTCCATTTGAACTGGACTTGTCTATCTAGAGTAGAAATTGACTAGTTGTGCGCAGTCCTTGCTTTTACTTGTCTAGTTACCTTGATTGAGTGGTGATGCTTTTATTTCACAAATGATAAAAACACATGATGTCATCATGTTTTTAGAGAATGTTAAATTGGGCTGAGCACATGATAACTGGTATTAAATGTTGGCATATTTGTTGCTTTATGTGTCTTTGCAACTCTGCTCATTTCGAAGCTATGCATCTTTTAAATGCTCCTTGATGCTTGCATTGCCAAAGGGGGAGAAATTTGAGTTCTCTGTTGCAAGGGGGTAAGTTGTACAAAGGGGAGATTTGCCGAAGACTTGCCGAAGGGGCTTTTACTCTTTTAAAAAGGGGGAGGAAAATTCTTTTATCAAGTGACATGAGTTGGCTCGTTTTTGAGTTTTTATGGTCACTTGTGTGCTGAAATTTTTCAAATTTTCTTGAACTTGAATTTGGTTGTCAATGCACTTATCAAGGGGGAGATTGAGAAACCAAGAGTTGGTTTCGGAGTCTGTGATGAGTGATTGACAGGCTTTTACCCTCTGTTTCGAAGAGGTCCCTCCGAAGGGGTTCGGAGGTTGGTATTCGGAGGCTGTTTCATCGAAGGGTTCGGTGGGCTTGGTTGCTGCAGCTCTGCAGCGGAGTGTGCCTGTCGGAGGGGTCCGACAGTACACGATGACTGGGTTGTACCGAAGGTCTCGGTACTTTGGGCGGTACACCGGAGTGTGTGCCGAAGGTTGTTTACCCGAAGAGGTCTCCGGGGTACTGGATACACTTGTCTGCTTGTCTGTGGTGCGTAGGGGACTTCGGAGGCGACGGACGGTTCGCAACAAGTGAACCTGGGTCAAGCGGGAGGCTTGATGCCAGGGGAGCGGGGAGCTCCGTCACGAAGGCTGCGAATTGGTCAAGGTCGGACCTCGGGTCGAGCTGCGCCAGGAGAGGGCAGTAAGTGCGGAGCGTGGCTCCGGGTGAAGGTACTCCGAGACAAAGTCCTCGGAGGCGAGGCACTTCGAAGGGTACTCCGGAAGGAGTGACTTCGGGGTATGGTGGATCAAGTCCTCAGCAATGAGGCAAGGTGTTCGAAGTGTGCTCCGGAGGGAGACACTCGAAGGTTACCCGACAAAGGTCTCAAAAGTCGAGGTGCATCGAAGGCATGGTCCGGGTGAGGCTCATCGAGGAGTGTGCTCGGGGAGAGACACTGCGACGATGTGCTCATGGAATGCTTCATGCGGAGGCCTTGGATGAAGGAGGGACTTCGAAGGATGGTACTCTGAAGGTGGGGCTTCGGAGTGAAGTAGGCTTCGGAGCGAGGCTTGCTCCGGAGTGAGGATGACTTGTGGTACTTCGGCCATGCATGGCTTCGGTACACGGACTGACGGAGTTCGAGCTGGGAGAAGCTGCGAAGCCGTGGTGGTCCACTCCAAAGGTGTTGGTGCGAAGGCCCAAGGGCTTTGACGGCTTCGGCTCAAAACTGTCAATGTATCGGAGGCTGACTTCGGTAAAGCGAAGGCCGTCAGGCTCAAGGCTTCTCACCGAAGCTACCGCACCCCTCGCGTGCGAAGGGGGGCTTCAGAAAAGTCAAAACTGTAAAGGCTGACAATGTCTGCTCTGCAAAAAGCTAACGCTGTCCCCTCTGCAAAGCTGACAGATAAGCCTCCAGAATAAAGTTGACTACCTTTTGTACCCCTCTGTTCTGTAGAGACAAAACCAATGTAAACCCTAGGGGTAAAGTAGTCAATTCACTTGGGTGAATAGTTGCTATAAATATGGGGGTTGGGTAGGTAACATTTAACACTTTGAGCATTCATTGTTGAGCTCCTATACTAGGCACCACATACTTTGTATTCATCCAGTGAGTTGATTTATAGTGTTCCCTGTTCAAGCAGCGAAGCCCTACTTCTGTGTGCATTTTATACTTGAGCTTGTTTTGCATACCTCACTGCATACTTCGATCTTTAGTGTGTCACCTCGAGTGGCTTGCGGTAGTTCACCGAAGCCTGTTTGGGCGAAGTGTGTTTGTGCGAAGTGTGTTTTTCAGTGCGTTCGCTCTGTGTAACTGGAGGCTAGACCTCGCTGCTTACTAGCGAAGCACTGATCGAAGGCTGCTTTTCTTCCCGTGTCATAGTCCTTAGCGAAGTCTGTGTTGTGTTCTTTTAGACCTTCGAAGTACGAAGCCCAGCACCAGTTGCTGTCGCTAAGTATTTGGTCTAAGTCCTCAGAGGATAGTCCACTCTTGCGAAGGGTGAATAGCGAAGCCTGCTCGAAGCACCCTGTGTGCGGAGCCTGCACTGACTTAGCAGAGTAGATTTTTCGGGGTTGCGTGTAGAGCGAAGTCTTCTTGGCTTCGGACTTTTACTCCTTGCGAAGCCTGTGTTCGGAGCTGTCAAATACCTCCGAACCAGAACTTCGAAGGTTGTGCTCGAAGCCTGTTCCACAGTAGACTGAATTAAAACAGAAGGCTATTTTTAGCCTGAAATTTTAAAAGCTCCCATTCACCCCCCTCTAGTCGCCATTTCCGGTCCAACAGTGTTGCACGGAAGCTTGCGGTATAAGCGTTGGGGCACTATACAAGGGGAATGACGTCTTCCATCACCGTGAAGTCTTCCGCTTCTAAAACTTAGTCTTTCCCACCACCTGCTCTGAAGCCCCTTTCATCACCACTCTCGTCCCGTTCCTCAGGTGAGTCCAAGGCTCCTGGAAGATGATGAAGAAAGGCGCCAAGGGGTCTGCTTCGGACTCCTATCTCGTTCAGCAGGAAGCGGCGGTGGTGCCGAGAACTTTGGGCGTCCCTAGGGTTTACGCCTCTTGGGATCTCCGGTCGCCTTCCGAGAAGTACGTGAAATAGACCTCCATCATGATTAGGTCAACCTGCATCGATGAAACAGTGAAGGAGGCAGTGTTCGAACGACTCGAACCTGGGGTTCCGACGAGGGTCCCCAAGGATGAAGTCATTCCCGAGCCGCATGATGGGGAGGTCGTCATCTTTGAAGCCTTCTTTGAGGTATGGCTCGGACTTCCCTCTTCGACACTACTGGTCGAAGTCCTTCGTTTATATCACATGGTGCTCCCGCAGCTTTCTCCAAAAACCATCGCCCATCTGGCCATCTTCGAGTGGACCATGAGGGCGGAGGGATGCGAAGGAAGGGTCGAGGTCTTCATGGTGATGCACTAGGATAGATGCCAGCCGAAGAAGAGGTACGACATAGATGGGTCGATGAAGCTGCTAGCGTACGGGAGCATTAACTTCCAACTCCGTAAAGAATATCAAAATAGCTTCCCAATGAAGGCCATCAACGAACGGTGGTACTCCGACTGGATCCTCTACTAGTTTTCCGTGAAGGTGGGGTTGGACTTTGCCTTGTCGGGTCCACGCCGGGAAATCCTTTATCGGAGGGAAGCAGAGATTTTGTCGGACGTGGGCTCGATTCGGACCCACATCCGACTCATGGAAATAGTTGCCCAGCGTATGAGTATGCAGGATTTAGCGGAAGAATTCATCTCCCTTCGCATCTCTGCTCTCAAGGCCAATTGGCCTCTCGCCTTCCGGAGCACTCAGGACGGTGCCCTCTGCGAGATACCCTCCGGTGCGATAAGTATGCTCCGAAAACCCTTCCTGCAATTTTAACAACCTTTTTCATGGGAGTACTTATCGAAAAAAACACCTCTTGTTTGCGCAGGTTCACGAATGGTTATGACCCCAGAGCAGGTGGTCTGAGCGGTCGAAAGGGTCATCGAGGCCCCTATTCTCAGCGAGAAGAAGTGGAGGCTCGAGCTTGTGGGGGCCTTGGAGCGATATAACCGAGTGTAGAGTGAGCTTGGGACCGAGCCCCTGTGATCCTACACTTGCATGTCCCAGACCCGATTCCGAGGAAAAGGATGGCATATAAGGGACCGATAGGAACCCCGCAGACCCCTTCAAAGAAGATGTCCCGTAAGCCGAAGAGTCATGCGTGTTTGGTGCCTTTTTCCGATTCTTCGATAGAGGAGCCAACCCTCGCACTCACAGCTTGGGGGAGGCCAGCTGAAGGGGACCAGGTGATAGAGACGGAGGCTCCAACGCCGATGAGTGATGAAGCAGTGGCGGACGAGGAGGGAGCAACCGAGGTGGTGGTTCCGCCCATTGGGTCCCCGGGAGACTCTGGTGCGGAGTTCTTGTAGATGTTCAAACACATGGGTAGCCCGGTGCAGTCCCCGACTAGTGCTAGAACTAGTACGTTACCCTCTTTGAGCAGATCTTGAGTCGACCTTGTGGTACTTGTGCTTTTTTAGCATCTCACGCATATCTTAATATGCTTAGGTACCTTAGTGGAGGGTCCAATGAAGGTTCCTCTACCTGTTAGGGAGAGGACCGAGGCGAAGGAGAAGGCTCCTATCGAGGTAGTAGACTTGTCCAGGTCAGGTGATGGGCCCACTTAGCAGATGCTTCAGAGGGGGCTTCCCGGTGCTCGGAGACTTCTTCTCAAGGAGACGTCCAGCGGGTGCTAACGAAGCTCCCCTTTGTTGGCTCCTTTCCTGACTCTAGGGCTTGGCCTTCGCGTGATGATCCCAAATGATGAGTGATTGTCAATGGGAGAAGAGAAGATGAGGAAGCCCTCCGAGGAGAGCCACTTCGAAGGGGACTCTGAAGGGAGTCACTTTGAATGAAGAGGACTTACCGCCACTTGGTCGTGTGACTCATGTACACGGACGGGCGATCATCGGGCTGCGAGAGCCACGAGGTCATGCTAGTCCAATCTAGATACATGGCGCAAGGGAAACAAGCGACTTTCCGTGGCATTGGCCGGTGTGACTCAGGTAGACGGATAGGCGATTGCTGGGCTAAGAGAGTTGCGGGGTCATGGTGGTCCAATCCAGACACACAGTGCAAGGGCGGCAAGGACTTTGGAGGTTTCGGCGTAAAACCGTCAACGACACAAAGATAATGTGTTATTTGTTGTAAAGTGTCTGAAGAGATGCAAAACATACAAACGAAGTCTGATCAGGAGATGTCACAACTACCGCGACACTTCGTTGAAGCTATGTCGTGAGGACTACGCAAGTGAAGAGTCGAATAAATATCTAGAGATTAGAATTTTATCTTTTTGTCCTTCGGGCTTTGAGTCTGTATTTTTACCTTATGGGCATTTCAATAATTTTTCTCGACTATTTGAACTATGTACAGAGATGTAGCACTTAGGGTTAGGGTTAACACTTTTTGGGAATCCATTTCAAATCAAAAAAATAGTGTTCCATGGCTGGTTTTGTCTCCCTCCACCGCCGTGTTTCCACCGTGCCAGCCCCCTCCTCGCTCGCCTCCGAGGGAGCACAAGTGCTGGCCACTGCTGTAGTGCCACTATTTTTCTTACCTCTGGTGGCTCTCCTCCACTCAGACCGAACATGGCCACATTACCCATGTTCGGCGGTACAAGGGCTGAACGTGTGTGACGTGGCCACGTTCGGCCCAGCCAGCCATTGCGTGCCGACGTGGCGGTAGCTGTTGTCCACGTTCGGCACTGCAACGGCTAAACGTGACCAACATTGCAGGTTCGGCCCCCCTACCGCCGAACGTGGGGGCAGTGGGGGCTATAAAAAGGGGTCGAAGGCCCCCTCTCCACCACACCACCACACACCCCTTCTTCTTCTCGGTGGATTATTCCGGGCTTCCTCAAGGTAAGTCGGTCATGCATTTTTTTCTTTATTTAATTTCGTAATTAGGTAGTATAATCACTTCAAGACTTAATAGATATATTTATGTTGACATACATTCGTAGATAGTGAAGAAGGATATATCGACTCCCGGTTACGATCTCCGTCACCATCCGTCGGAAGGTGTCGAACCCCCCATGTGTTTCTGTGGAGACACATGTAAATTCATGCAAAGCCAGGATGACCTCACCATCGAGATGAGGTATTGGAAGTGTGCGAACTACTCGTGGACTGTAGAAAAGCCGAATACAAGGCTAAAGCGTGGACCATATGCAAACAAACCGGTATTATAATCTTTTTTCCTTTCTTTTTTATATTTTTCTAGAATGAATCGCTTATAATGTGTCTGTTAATATTTTTGCGTGTAGGTAACTCCTCCACCATCGCCACCTACGCTATGTGACTTTGTCGAATGGATCAACAAAGAGGTGCATTCGGACGATTTGGCCTCGCTTATGAGGACCCATGCGTTCAACCGAGAGATATTTGAGATGAGATGCAAGCGGGAGGAGGAGCTCGAGGAAAAATTATTAGGAGGGAGGAGATAGAGCGCAAGGAAAAAGAGGAGCGTGAGGCTAAGAGAGAGAGGACGCGTGAGAGGGCTCATCGTGCGCATGCAGCTGGACCGGAGGCCATACGGAAGGGGAAATACCCTCGGTGCACTCAGTAGACACGTAGTGTAGTTTGTATTTTTAAATTTGTGTTGTACTTTGTTATGTTGTGTACTCCTTTATGTGTTGTTTGAGATGTACTGTTTTAATTAGTACGTAATTTTCACTTTGAGTCGTATGAGTTTGATCATAAAATTTCAATTCCAGATGTTTTGCCTCGAACGTTTTAAGGAAACAACGTAGGTCCATACAAATCGTCCAACACAGTTAGATAGTACAACTTTTGTCCTACCAATTTCTCCATTCTCTCTCTCGCCTAGAACATCTTCGTTGCTCCCTGTACCTAAGTTATTTCTGCATGTTGTATTCTCTCAGTTGTCTGCCTCTGTGATGAAATCATCCTCGTATGTAGGTTTCGTGACATCTATCCACTGATGGAATGAGCATCTCCTAACATTTTGCTGGCATGATAAGTAGTAAGATCACTGTTGCGTTACAAAATCATATGAAATTAAACATGTACAATTGTTGTCATCACTTACCATGACGTGTTCATGTAGGTTGGGGCACAAAGATTCTCTCCCCCTTGAGTCACCTCCGCACGATGTTCGTATAATACAACGACTCCCACATGCGCACATAGGTCGTTGCTCCCACTCAGAAATTCCTAGAGGATTTACCATCCAATTTGATCTAGCATGCTGGACCTTGAGTAGATGTTCTTCTTTCCTTCTTGTGTACTCCGTTGTAGTCTCGGCTTGCCTTACATTCCTTCTAGCAGATCCTTGCTCGACCTTGAGTAGATGTTCTTATTTCCTTCTTGGGTACTCCATCGTAGTCTTGGCTTGCCTTACATTCCTTCTAGCGGATCCTTGGCTTGAATCATCGATCCATTGAGTGAAAGGACACTTCCTTGGATTATCCTGCAATAACAAAATATGTAAAGTTAATTGATGGAGTTGTGGACCGTGTCCTCCACAATGCTGTGTCCCGCCAGCATAGCGAAGAGAGGCCATGAGGCGCCCATCGCTGCACGTCCTGCGCTATGAACGGGGTTCACCAAAAGTCCTCTGAACAAAGGAGGTCCATCTGCACGGTGTAGTCCGGGTACGACAGGTGGGTCTGCTCGTGTGCCCAAGTGTACCGCAGAAGAAGATATGTTAGTACATAAGTAATATAAAAAGTAATACATTGCGAAGGACAATGGAGACTCACCGGCCCGCGACACCAAAGGGATCCATAGTAGGACGATCGATGTCATCATTGTGTCCGACCATCATGTGTGGTGAAAGGTCAATCTGAGGCCGACCAAAACATGTCCTCTCGTAGGACCAAAGTTGTATCTATAACGGACATCCTACGACTGATGCATGTGTAGTCCGTCATCGACACCCATCACACAAACCTCGATATGTGGCACAAAGTACAGCTGAGCCCTGGGAGTATTGTGGGACGTCATCATCTGGCACATCGGCAATGACTCGAGCAAAGGCCACCAGGTGTCTGTCCATGGTATCATGATGAGTGCTCATGAACATGACCCAACCGAAAAGAAATAGAATGTAGGTCTCGAGATGACGGCTAACTGGGTAGTCGTCAGCATCAGCTGCACGGTGCTCCGCCTACGGAAGTGGAAACATTAGCAATTGACCAATACAAAAATTAAAGTAGTTCTTACTTGTTGTAACTTAGTGCAATAACGCACCTGGTATTGACGCAACCTACTCTGCGTCGGCCCGTGTGCCAAATTGAAGTCCTGCAACATTTGTCCTTGAGGCAATATTGGGTGTACACCCGCGAAGCATGCGAGCATGTCTTCTCGCCATGTAGGGCCAGCATCAAGTCCAACCACTAGTGTTCCCATCAATGGAAGCCCTAGAAACATAGATACGTCCTCTATCATGATGGTCACCTCTCCACAAAGCATGTGAATCGTATGTGTCTCTGTCCTCCACCTGTCGACCCACACAGAGATAAAAACTCTGTAAAATGGAAACCTGATGTCTCGGTCGATCAACCACGCCAGAGGGAGTAAACTGGTAGCTCGCAACCTATATGCAACCAGTTGTTACTTTAGTGTTAAAAACCAGACATCGAAAGACAACATTATGCACAATTAATTGACCTGCCAACCCATTAGGGATGAATGGTCTAGCAATGCATAGGTACTCAGATACGCAAAGGAGTAAGCTCATCATCGTCACCAAGGGATGTCAGTACATGTGCCCTATGGTGGGCATCCACTGTAGGAGAGAGAAGCTCATAAGGCTAAGCATCGTTACCCGCCATCTACAAAATCAGAAACTATGTGTTAGTAGGTTTAAAAACATATGACGATAGAACAATGTGACATTACAATTATACATACATGCTTTGTTATTATGCACAATTTGAGTCATGTTGCAATACAAGCATCATGTTGGACCTGTTCTGCTTGTGCTGGCTTATGTGCAATTCTTGTACATATGCCCTACCGTATTGCAGAAAGTACACTTTTTCTTCCATCGCCCTGCTTCTGATTCATCCATATCGTTTCGGATGTGTCGTGTCTTCCTTCGTCCAACCTTAGAGTTCACATGCTCAAAATCAGGAACCCAACGACGTTCCTCGACTAGTGGAGGTGCCGTGAATGAGCTGACAACTCTATAACTGCGTACTTCGCTGCTCCAAGTCTGAAGGACATTCTCTTTGCTGAAATAGGCAGACAAGTACGCCTCCAGCATGCGTATCAAATGTAGCGCATGCCGCCATTACATGATTGCATGGCCCGCGGTACAACAATTGTTTGTTGCAGCTGCACCAACAAGTGTCTATAATTGTGCACTCATGAATAATAATATCCTTGTTTGTCCATCGCCTTCCTTTGTCCCGACATGTTACCTCGAACCGGAGTTGTCGAGAACTTGTTTTAATGGTGCGATGTTGAATTGCCTTCTTACTTTTCTCGATTAGGTACTCTTCAACTTTATGCAATATAGAAGGCGCTCATCCCTATGAACCACCTACGCGATAGTATGATGGTCGATGAAATATCAGGGGGTTCCACAGATTATGCCATCCACAATAGCAACCAAAGGCAAGCATCACATTCCCCTCATCACCCAATTGTAAACCTCTGCAAGGTTGGTTGTCATGATGCAAAACTCACGTCGTGAGTGTCATGTAGTAGGGATCACTTCTCTTTATCCTCAAATCTAATCCAATCTAAGAAGCAGCGAACTTTTGTCCTCCTCCGTCAGCGTATCATCTGCCGATCATCCGTGGGCAGTGCACATAGTGGGTCTGGCTCTAGTTCTGAGGCCTTCTCGAGCTTTTATTTGCAAGTCAACTCATCAAGTTTAGTCCACAATGTTTTGAACTCTCTCTTGGTTTTGGGCACAAAGTCTCTTGAACAGATTAGTCAATTCTTTGTTTTTGCCGAAGTGACGGTAGAAATTTGCACGTAAATGGTGCATACACCACCTAGACTATATGTCCGTCCAAGGATAAGGCTCATCTAGATCATTCTTGATATGTTCTACTGCCTTTATAAGACCGTCATGTTGGTCATGCAATAGACAAACATTGGGTCTGTCTTGAACTACTGCAATGTGCAACCGTCGTAAGAACCACAACCAACTTTCGTAGTTCTCACTTTCCACGAAAGCAAATGTTGGGGGAGATAATACCGATGGCAGCAGGGGAACGAGAAGGTCTGTACGGCTCCGAGGGAAGACCATCACCAGAAGACCCGAAGCCCTATGCCGGAGGTACCTAGATCTCCGAGCAAGGGAGCCAGAGGCTTCCGAAGGTTCCAAGGCGCGCCGGAGGGGTCTTCGGAGGAGGAGTAATCAGATAGGTGCCGGAGGTCACCCTTCGGGTTGAGGACGCCGGAGGTAACCCTTCGGGTCGAGGATGCCGGAGGCCACCCTTCGTGTCAAGCTGAGGATCTGGAGGGAGGCCGGATGATAAGAAGACCAGTCAAGTCTGTAGGGGGACAAGATCGTGATCATCTGCACCGTGTCGGGCGGACTTTGCAGCGCCTGACACGACCGACACGCCGCCAGATCACACCTTCTTGTCTGTACTATGTAACGCCTATCTGTACTATGAAGTGTCTGTTTTGTTTGTACTGCTGACCGATGTTAGACCGAGTGGCAGTTGGAGGTTGTAGGGACCCGACCCCTCAGAGCGGGCCACCCTATAAATACCCCCCAACTGTAGTTGTAATACACACGATCCGAGAATACTGAGCACACATCATTTCATTGCTTCCATCCACTAAGAAAACCTGCTGGTTCGATCCGTCGTTCCAACAGCAAAGGAAACTGGGACAACCTGGTTGTTGCCGTCGACAACAATTGCTGTCAGTATCTGACCCCTATACTTCCTAGTCAGAAATGTTCCATCAACACAAAGAATAGGACGGTAATACTAGAATGCCCGGATGCAAGCACCGAGTGCAAAGAATACTCGGTGCAGAATCTTCAAAACTTTTAAGAATGTTGCATCCTTCTCCTAATAGGTGTAGTACGTGCCAGGGTTGCACGCCTGCACCGTTTCCAAACAAAAAGGTAAGTTATGGTACGTGTCCTCAAATGTACCAAACCTCATCTCCAATGCTTTCTATTTAGCCCTCCATGCCTTTGCATAGTTGATGGTATACTGAAATCTTCTCTCTATTTCAAGTATTGAGGCCCGAGGCTCATATCTCAGATTCTCAACGATCTCTGAGTACATAACCCCAACAATGTAACTTTCACTTAAATTCCTATGCCTAGTCACAACTGTATCAACTAAGCATTTTTGTTGGACCACAATTGAGCAGACCCAATGAATTCCCCACTTGGGTTTGTGTGCATGAACTCTCCATGGATGGTATTGATTCTGGCACACTACGTCATAGGTAGTGTTTGACTTCGTAACATGAAATGATCATCGCAATGACAATGACCATGCTTTCACAACACCCATGTGCACCTAATTTTGTGCATACTCCTAACGAGTCTGATGCTCATCACCAATAGAAAGACCATCAAAATCTTCTGTTTGCCACTCGTTGAGAATTGGAATGTTTGACTCTTCATCATCATTTTTCTCTTCATCGCCTTCTTCATTATAGTTCAAGTCTGCACCCTGCTCAATAGCTTCCACCAAAGCTTCATCCTCTCTCTCAAGGACATCAGCTACGTCTTCTATTAACTCCCCTTTGTCAGCATTGCCTCCGGCTACTACATCCATCTCGGGGATATCCTCATGGACTTGGCTGCTACCATGGATCTCTAATTGTACGCCTGACTAAACAACTTGATCTGGATCCAGCTATACATTTGGAATGACATGAGGAGTGAAGTAGACTAGCAAAACCCGTTCCCAACTTCTTTCTAACACTCTTTTAATATAGCCCCTTGTTTACACAAAACGTGACCCCGTACTTGGGTCGGTTCGATGATCCAAAAGCGTGTGGATACTTAGGGATAAGTCTAAGCGTAACACAATACTGACGTCATGTTCCGACTACCCTTAACAGTGCAAGGGGGTGGAGTCGCTAGGTAATCAGATTGCAAAGAAATAATCCAATTAGCCAAAATATATAGATAAAATAACCCAATCGACCAAACTGAGCCTGATTGGTTTGGAGTGCGAAGTGTACCATGCGAAGGGTCACCGAAGGAAGCCTTCAGCGTCTGGTGCGAAGTATGCACCGAAGGTAACCTTCGGCGTTTGAATCAATCTGACCGAAGACAGGCTCCGAACAGGTCGCGACATGAAATCATCTCCGAACAACAGGGTTCGTTGTGAAACCTCTCGCGTGACGAAGTCCTCTGCGAAGTGTTCTAGCGTGAAGAAGTCTGATGTGGAGCGTTTTGGCGCGACGACGTCCGATGCGGAGTGTTCTGGTGTGACTCTGGCATGAAGCACCTCTGATGTGAAGTAGCTCCAGTGCGTGGGACTTGACCAGACCGGCAACGCGTGACGGATCCAGCACGATCGAACGAAGCGAAATCCTCCTGAAGGGTGCTTCAGCAGCATCCGAAACCATCTGCCTAGCTTCGGAAACCTTCGGCAAAGGGGGCTCTGAACGTGAATCCTGTAGAACACAAAGGTCAAGTGCCAATTCAGCCTAGAGACCGAATTACCAAGTATAGAAGATAGAACGAAGGGTAGCAATATGTTACATAGATTAATGGATGGTTCACAAGCGAGACAACAAGGTGATAATAATCTATTACGTAGATTAACAAATGATTCATAGGTGAACCAACAAGGCTTTCCACATTTACGGCATTGCCAACGGATGGCTTCTAGCGCAAACCCACGAAGGTGTACTGAAACTAATGCGGAAAGTAGATGAAAATAAGGGTACGGTTCAAAGCTAGGGCTTTGTGATTGATCTGTGTTGTGGTGGTCCTTTGAACCGGCCTCACCCCTATATTTATAGGGGCTAGACTTCTTATCTCTAATTCTAATCTGATAAGAGTTCGGCTAAAATAGTTAATATCAGATAAGAGATAAAAACAGTCGAGCTATGCTAATTAGGTTCAGACTCTGCTGGCCGGAGTAGGCCTTCGCAGGCCTCGCATCAGCCAACCCACTGGGACGAAGCCTATTTGTGGAGCAAGCCTCCGAAGGGCCCTTCGGGCTAAAGCTAGCCTGCGAAGCAGGCCGCTGAAAGGCCCCCGAGGCCCCATGCAGATTAGGGCTTCGGCCTATACCAGGAGTTGCATATTTTCGTCCCAAGTTACCAGCAATTAATATCTTGATAATTTTGACCATTAATGCCATTTTTTTCTATCAACACATGGCCCCTGTCTTTTAGCAAACTTAGTGATCTAAAAGCAGAACGGGCTAAGGACAATATGCTCCATATCAGCCTTTTGACACTTCAAGCACTTTGCCACACACTTGGGAAATACCTCTTTAAATACTTGCCATTCAAAGCTCTCCGAAATCACTCTCCTTGTAGGGACTCTAACAAGTATGCATTACGTGGAGCGATTTCAGCTATTTTAAAAGGGCTTTCCGAACTAGGCGACCATTTATCAAATATTGGGCTTTTAGTGCCTAATGGCAAAATCGTCTTCCAAACCAAGTCACCAACTTGAAACGATTTTTCTTTGACTCTTTTGTTGTAGGATCTAGCCACTCTCCTCTTATCTTTTTTCTATAGCCTCTAGAGCCCTTAACCTCTTATCGGTCACCTCTTCCAAGTTATCCTTCAAAAGAGTTCGACCGATAAGCCATATTGCCTAAGAAATCTTAACGAGCCATGATTTACCTTCACTGGTAGAACGGCTTCTTGTCCATACACTAACTCATATGGACTAACTTTAGCAGCACCATGCTTTGCAACTCTACAAGCCCACAATGCCTCAGAAAGCACTTCATGCCACCTTTTAGGGAACTCTTCAATTTTCTTCTTAATGATCTTAATTACAATTTTATTACTAGACTCAGCCTAAACATTGGCCTGAACATAGTATGGTGAAGAGTTTATCAACTTAATACAATTAAACTCGGCAAAGTCTCTCACTTATTTAGCAATAAATGAAGTACCTTGATCTGTAGTGACAGTCTGGGGAATACCAAATCTATGTATAATGTGCTTCAAGATGAAATCAGATACCTCATTATGAGTCATGTTCTTGAGAGGCACGACCTCAGTACACTTGGTGAAATAATCCGTTTCCATCACCACGAACCAATGCCCCTTTGAAGAGGGAGGATGAATTTGGCTGATGAAGTCTAAGCCCCAACCTCGAAACGACCATGGTTTGATAATCGGGTTAAGTAGTGATGCAGGAGCCAACTAAATATTACCAAACTTTTGACATGCTTCACACCCTCTATAATACTTAAAACAATCCTCAGTCATAGTCGGCCAATAGAAACCCGCTCTTTTGAGCATCCAACTCATTTTCTAGGCCGACTGATGAGTGCCACAAAATACCTCATGAACTTCCCCTATAGACACTTTAGATTGATCAACATCCAAGCACTTTAGAAGTACTCCATCAATAGTTCGGCGATACAACACATCGCCAAGCAACACAAATTTAAATTCCTGTCGCCGAACTTTTCGATCAACCTTTTGACTAGGATCTTTCAAATACTAGGCGATTGGAATTCTCCAATCATCCTTATGGATTCCCGGAGGGTTCACCAATTCCTTTCCGGAAGTGGCGTCTAATTTATTCATCTCCAAGTGTGCCCCGATCCCTTCTTGTTCCTACCGAAGGCCAGTCAGATCGGTTGTGCGGAGCCGATCAGCCCAAAGCCCTTCGACGGAGGGGTCCGACACGTGAAGGCCCTCGATGCTTGGAGGGTTTCGGCACATGGGCTCTGGTACACAGAGTCCTTCACTAGATGGAGGGCTCCGACATAGGAGCTCCAGCTCACAGCACCCATCGGCGGGCGAAGGGTTCTTGCTCAGAGGGTTCGGCATGCGAGGCATCAGTTCGAAGCTCCTGGCTTTGGCTACCACAAAGACTTCAAGCATCGGCCTCCCTTGTATAGAAAATCTACCTTTCTTGACTAGATAGCCAGATGCTTGCTGAGCCAAATCATTTGCAATTGAATTGGCTTATCTAGATACGTGAGAAATTTTCAAGTCATCAAAAGTAGCAATTATGTCTAAACATTTATCCAAGTAGCTATTTAGCAAACCATTAAAACATTGAACAGTTTTAGCTACTTGTTGCGCAACTAACAGAGAATCACCATATGCATGAACATGTTTAATACCCATGGAACATAGTAATTCAAGTCCGAGCAATAACGCTTCATATTTGGCTTGGTTATTAGTAGAAGGAAATTTTAAACGGGCCAAGGTCTCAAAGTGCATACCATTAGGGGATATGAGAACCACTCCAATATCTTGACCACTTTTGCAGGCCGAACCATCAAAATAAAGTTTCCATGACACTACTTCAATTAGAGCAACATCGCTACCCTAATTGACATCTACGTGGTGATCAACTATAAAGTTAGCGACAATTTGGCCTTTCATAGCTCTCAAAGGTTCATAAGCCAGATCATATTCAATCAAAGCATAAGCCCACTTTCCGATTCTACCACTTAGAATTGGCTTCTACAACATCTATTTTATGACATTAGTTTGACAAGCAACAATACATGTGCTAGGGAGAAGATAGTGGCGTAATTTGGTACATTCATAATAAAGTGATAAACACAAGCGCTCCACAAAAACGTACCTTGTCTCAATGTCCAGCAAGCGGCGACTAAAGAATGTGATAATGTACTCTTTTCCCCCCACCTCTTGAGTTAGCACGACTCCTATCACGCTATCTTCTACAGCAATGTATAGCCAAAACGGAATCCCGGCTTTTGATGCTCTTACTATGGGCGGTGATGACAAGCACTCTTTAATCTTCTCAAAAGCGCTTTGCTGACTTGCCCCCCAAATGAACTCAGCCTCGTTCTTTAGTCGGATTATGGGGACAAAAGCATCGATCTTGCCACACAAGTTAGATATAAAGTGACGCAAATAATTCATCTTGCCTAGCAACTTTTGCACATCTCTCTTGCATGTCAGCGCTTCAAAGATCCTAATCTTCTCGAGCCTCTTAGGATCAAACTCAATACCTATTTCATGGATCATGAATCCTAAGAACTTGCTCGCCAACACACCAAAAGCACACTTGAGTGGGTTCATCTTTAAGCCATACTAGTGCATCGTATCGAAAGCAACTCTCAAATCGGATAAATGGTTTCCCATAGAATCCGATTTGACTACAACATCATCTATGTAGACCTCTATCATAACCACTAGCAAGTCATGAAAGATCAAGTTCATAGCATGTTGATATGTAGCGCCATCATTCTTTAAACCAAAAGTAATAATGATCCATTCAAACAAGCCGACAAAACCAGGGCATCAAAAGGTTGTCTTGTAGACATCCTCTTCAGCCAAAAGATTTGATTATAACTGTTGGGGGAAAATACTTCATCCTCAGGGTCACTATAGTAACAAGACGAAGGCAATCTATTAAACCCAAGTTCCAGTATCTAACTCCGGTTTAGTATTGGGTCAATTTCGAAGAATCAAAGTGGACTCTTGTTTGGAGTATACCTTCGAACGTTGACTCTTCAGAGAACCTCCCTGCCAGCTAGGATGGAAAACTTATCTTCTTTCTCATTAGATTAGTCTTTTACCATTTTAGCCCTATTAAGGGTACCGAATAGTTTCCACTATGTCGGTTGTAATAGAGGGGTAAAAAGGTCTTTTCCTTAAGATTTTCGCCTATAAATACCCCCCGTTTTACCCTGTAATGAAGATCGAATACTGAGTTATTCAATACACATCTTCGAACTGCTTCGAGCTATTATCCAATTCGGAGGCTTGAAATAGTTCACTTCGCAAACAATTCGTTTGTTAGTTTCTAATCTCTAAAACCTCTTGGCGTAATCTTTTACGGCAACAGTTGGCGCCGTCTGTGGAGAACCTAGTCCAAAAAACTTCGTTCTCTACCAAGTTCTCAAACCATGCCTCCCAAGCGGACTTCAGGTGGTAGTCCTACTCGGAGGTCTCCTAAGACCTCCAGAGTAAGATCTTCGAGCACAGTTGAGGTCAGAGGACCTTCAATGATTCCTCCACCTCAGACCCCGAAGGGATTCCCCTTCCTCGAGCATATGGAGTTCCTCCTCCAACTCCATCGATACTTTGGCCAGCCAGAGTCCCTTCTCCAGCTCTGATTCCGCTTCGAACTGACATGTACAGCTCTCAAGACCCGGAAGGTCCTTTCGGAGGAGATGAAGATGGTCTTGGTGACATGGCAGCCCAAATGGCCAGTCTCCAAGCTGAAGTGGCGAGGTGGAGGCAAGAAGCCGCAGATAGGCTTCATTCTCAGGCCACCCCGGTCATTTCCGAAGTGCCCCAAGACGGCAAACTTCCTTATCCCGAAGCCCTGGAGAATGCTTCCTTCGATAGCGAGTCTTCGCTGCATCCCGAGCTGCAGAAAGTGCACTTCAACCCTAAGTTTAAAACTTCGAAGCTCTACAAGTATTCTGGAGATGAGGACCCTCGGGAGTTCTCCCGTTCTTATGTTTTGGAAATTGAGGCCAGTGGAGGAGTGCGAGACACCATGGCAAAGTGTTTCCCTCTTGCTCTCGAAGGGGTGGCTTTGCGGTGGTTTTGGTCCCTGAAGCCAGGGTCAATTAGAACCTGGGAGCAATTAAGGAAGAAGTTCATAAGTAACTTTCAGAGTACCTTCGTACCCCGAATGTCTACAAGAAGTCATTTCCAAGTGAAGCAGTTGCCTGGAGAGACTCTAAGACAATTTTCAAGCGCTTCGCCCATACGAAGTCGCAAATTCGAGGGCTAACTACATCCTCCGTAGTTGATGCAGCTCAAGAGGGAGTTACCCATGTAGGCCTCCTTGATAAACTTCATCGGAAACAGATATCCTCTGTTGCTCAGCTGATGGCTTATTTTGAAGAATATGCTAGGTCAGAAGAAGGGTGGCTTTGAAGAACTGCTTCAACTCCGTCAATCCTACAAGAAGTCAAGTTCGAAGTGAAGACTTCAACACCTTCGCAGGGGCCTAGCATCGAAGTCTAGCATGACAGACGTCGGGGGCAAAAGCATCCTCGTTCAGAAGTCTTGAACATTGCTCCGCAACAGAAATTTGCCCCTAAGACTTTGCAAGCCTCGGGAAGCAAGGCTAGCGGCTGGAGGCCGCCAGGGAAGCCAGCTGGCAAAGCACAAGCCTTCTTCTGCTGCATCCATGGTGATAATTGAAGTCATGCTACTGATGTGTGCAAGTCTATACTCGCTTTAAGAGGCGAGTACCTTGAAAGAACCTCGGGTCGAGGCACTACTGACTGAGTTCCTTCCGAGGTGCGTCCGGAGCCTGTCCAGGTTGTGGCACGTATAGACAACTTCAACCCTTCAAGGCAACCTCCGGTGGTCAATATTATGCCACCTCTGAAGTAGGAAGATAGTGAAGATCGAGGAAAAAGAGTAGTACTCCCCATTTCCGGAGGAGGGACCCTCGGCAGTATGTCGAAGAGACAACGAAGAGAATATGTCTGGGAAGTGGGCCATATTGGAACTTCTTCGTCCGAAACTGCTATGCCTGAGTGGTCCCATGTGCTGATATCTTTTTCCACAGATGATGCAGCTGACATAAAGTTTCCGCATGCAGATCCCCTTGTCATTACTGCCGACATAGTAGGGACTGAAGTCTGGAGAGTGCTGATTGACGGAGGGAGTTCAGCAGATATTATCTTCGTCCAAGCATTCGATCAGCTCTGTATCTCCAGGAAACATCTCCTCCCGGCAGCTCATCCTTTGCAAGGCTTCGCACGACCCCCTCTTTATACCCTCGGCCAAATAGGTCTAGAGGCTGCTTTCAGAGAGGGGCTACTAGCAAGGACGGAGGAGGTGATTTTCGATATTGTGGATGCCCCGTACACATATAATGTTATCTTCAGGAGGGGCATGTTAAATCAGTTCGGAGCCATGGCACATCATAATTATTTATGTATGAAGATGCCCATGCAAGCGGGAGTGCTCACTGTCTTTGGAGATCAGGCCACTGCGCGAAGAGCAGAATATGGTCATGGCCCCCCTCTTGACCCGAGACAAGTGAACAACGTACAAGGCAACCCAGAGGATATCTCTGCTTCAGGTGAACCTTCGAAGAAATCCTTCCCAAGACCCAGCCCCGAAGGAGAGATTGTAATGAAGGTTATTGTCAAAGACGACAAAGACTATTCATTTCAGTTCGGCAAGGATTTGCCTCCAGAAGTCGCTACTTCGTTAGAAAAAGTAGTTGAAGAAAATTTGGATGTCTTTGCATGGTCTGATGAGGACATTACCAGAGTCAGTCATGATATTATTGAACATAGCTTGCTTGTGAACCCGAGGATTCAGCCTGTCCGACAAGGACTCCGGAAGTTATCCGCGGAGAGGGCCATCCTTGCTAAGGCAAAAGTGGAAAAGTTGTTGAAGGCTGGGATTATCAGAGAAGTAGATCATATGGAGTGGCTAGCCAACCCAGTCTTTGTCACAAAGAAATCTTCTAGGAAGTGGCAGATGTGTATTGACTTTACATCCTTGAATAAAGCATGCCCCCGTGACCCCTATCCCATGCCCTGAATTGATCAATTGGTTGACTCCACTGCTGGTTTGGAGTTATTAAGCTTCCTCGACGCGTATTCTGGCTATCATCAAATCTGGTTAAAGCGCGAAGATGAAATCAAAACAAGCTTTGTAACTCCTTCGGGAGACTTCTGCTATGTAAGAATGCCTTTCGGTTTAAGAAATGCTGGGGCAACTTTTTCGAGGTTAATTGCTAAAGCTCTAGGTCATCAAATAGGCCGCAATGTAGAAGCCGATATGGATGACATTGTAATAAAGAGTGCTCTAAAGCACCAACATAGCCTAGACTTACCAAAAACATTCAATAGCCTTCGGGCATGTGGAGTCCGTCTTAACCCTGAAAAATGTATCTTCGGGGCTCAGGCTAGAAAATTGTTAGGGTATCTAGTTTCAAGCAGAGGGATCGAAGCTAGACCTACTCAAATAACTGCATTACAAAGGATGGCTCCTTTGGAAAATTTAAAGTAGGTGCAAAAGCTAACTGGCCGCCTAGCAGCACTTAGCAGGTTCCTAGCAAGGTCTGCGGAGAGAAGTTTGCCCATTTTCAAAGCATTGAAAGGGTCCGAAGATTTTGCATGTACACCAGAGTGTCAAAAGAGTTTTGATGATATTAAGAATTATCTCAGTAACCTTGCTACACTCACGGTGCCTATTGCTGACAAAACCCTACTCCTCTACCTTGCAGCTACTGGCTCTGCCGTCAGTGTAGTCCTTGTCAGAGAAGTTGATTTCAACGGGAAGTTGGTACAAAATCTAGTTTATTTTGTATCCGAAGCATTGTCCAGAGCAAAAACAAGATATTATGAGCTTGAGAAGTTCACCTATGCTCTGATAATGTCTTCGAGGAAGTTGAGGCATTATTTTCTAGCACATAATGTGATTGTACCAACTTCGTATCCCTTAGGAGATATGCTCCGAAGCAAGGATTCTACAGGAAGAATTGGGAAATGGGCTGTTGAATTAGCACCCTTCGGCATCTCCTTCATGGCAAGGACAGCGATCAAGTCATAGGTGTTGGCAGATTTTGTGGCACAATGGACTCCCTCCGCAGTATGGGCTCCGGAGAAACCAAATGAAGGAATTTGGACTATATACTCCGATGGAGCTTTCCAAGCATCTGGAGCAGGTGTCTGGGCGGTAATAATTTCGCCTTCAGGGCAAAGAGAAATGTACTCCACAAGGCTCAACTTTAAGTCCACCAATAATACAGTGGAGAATGAAGGAATTTTGTTAGGACTACGAAAGGCACGTGCTTTGGGGGCTACAAGAGTTGTTATTAAAACATATTCTCAAATTGTAGCAGGGCACGTTGATAAAAGTTTTCAAGTTCGTCACCCCCGGCTTGCAAAGTATTTGGAAGAGATCTGTAAGATTAAAGCAGCATTTAAAGGGATTTCGATCTGAAGTATACCCAGAGCTGAAAATATGCAAGCCGATACCTTAGCAAAACCTACAGTCGGAGCTATGGACATTCCGGAAGGAGTTTTTTATGAAGAGCTAAGTTCACCTTTGAGGAGCCATGTTGAATAGCGTGGGCCTCATGGCTCCAGATGTTATGAGTCATTGTCAACGATAGTCAAAGAGGACAGAAGAAGAGAGGAGATCTGCTGTTTCATGGGCCGCGTGTGACTCAGGTACACGGGCAGTGAGCGACTATCGGGCAGAGGGGCCACAAAGTCGGGCTGGCCCAATCCGGGTACATGGGCCAGGAGCAGCAGAAGACCCACTGGGATGTTGACCAAGATTGACTCAGGTATACGGGCGGTGAGCGATTGCCGGGCTGAGAGAGCTACGGAGTCGGGCCGGCGCAATCCGGATACCTAGTGCAAAGTCGTTGGAGGCTTTGTCTGCAAGTGCTTTGTGCTCAAGAAGGGAGGGCATTTGTATAAGTTTGAGTCTCGTTGCTGGGATGGTTTTTTTCTTGGCTACGCTTTGCATTCTCGAGGCTTCCGTGTTTGGAACCTCGAATCCCAGCTGCTTGTCGAGACTTGTGAGGTTTCTTTTGATGAGTCCTTGCCTTCTTTAACTCCTTCTTTTGAGCTTTCTGGGGATGATAAGCTCAGAGAGTCCATCTTTGAGGAAGATGAGGATACTCCAACTGCTGATGAGGGTGGGCCTTCTGCACCTCCTGTAGAGCACACACCTTATGAGACTTCGACTGAGGACGAGGGCGGATCTCTGATCACTTCTTCCACTTCGATCGAGCTCCTCAGTTGAGTCTAGAGGTGCCAGCTGCTGACTCCAGTGAGGTGACTTCAGATCACCAGGGATCTGAAGTAGTTCAGCGTGATCACCCCTCAGAGCTCATCATCGGTGATTTGACTAAGAGAACTTTGCGTTCATCCGGTACCTCTCTTGCTGTGTTTGCTGAATCTGCTTTTGTTGCATCTTTTGAGCCCAGAGATGTTTCTCATGCTCTTTCTGATTCTAATTGGATTAATGCTATGCAAGAAGAGCTTGAGAATTTTGTCCGTAATCGGGTTTGGACACTAGTTGAGCCACCACCAGGATGCAACCCCATAGGCACCAAGTGGGTGTTCAAGAACAAACAAGGTGAAGATGGGGTTGTGGTGCGCAACAAAGCTCGACTAGATGCCCAGGGTTTTTGCCAGAAGGAAGGTATTGATTTTGAAGAAACTTTCGCTCCTGTTGCCCGTCTTGAGTCCATTCACATTCTTTTAGCTTTTGCCACTTCGAAGGGTTTTAAGCTTTTTCAAATTGATGTTAAGAGTGCTTTTCTGAATGGGTACATAGAAGAGGAAGTTTATGTTAGGCAGCCCCCCAGTTTTGAGAACCCTAAGTTTCCTCGACATGTTTTTAAGCTGCAGAAAGCTTTATACGGGTTGAAGCAAGCCCCCAGGGCTTGGTATGACCGGTTGAAGCAGTTTTTGTTGGGGAGGGGTTTTGTGATGGGTTCTGTGGATAAGACTCTCTTTTTGCTCAGAGTTGCTTCAGATTTCTTAGTTGCTCAGATTTACGTGGACGATATTATTTTTGGCGGTACTACTGATTCTCTTGTGTCCAAGTTTTCGGAGCAGATGCACAGCGAGTTTGAGATGAGCCTCATGGGTGAGCTCAAGTATTTTCTAGGGCTCCAAATCAAACAGACCAAGGACGGCACCTTCATCCACCAAGGTAAGTATACTCGAGACATGCTGAAGAAGTTCGACTTTGGTGGAGAGCTGAAGCCTCAGATGACCCCAATGGGAACATCTGGGGGCCTGGACAAGGACGAGAGCGGTGTCAAGGTCTATGAGAGAGAGTTTCGAGGGATGATCGGTTTGCTGCTGTACTTGACGGCGACAAGACCGGACATACAATTCGTCGTGGGACTTTGCGCGCGTTTTTAGTCTTCACCACGTGCGTCTCATCGGCAGGCTGTCAGGCGCATCTTCAGGTATCTCACTTATGCAGCTGATCTCGGTCTTTACTATTCAGCATCATCATCTTTTGATTTATCTGGCTTTTCAGACACCGACTTTGGTGGGTGCCGGTTGGATCGCAAGTCGACTTCCGGTACTTGCCAGTTTCTTGGTTCTTCCCTTGTCTCTTGGTCTTCTCGAAAGCAATCTGGCGTTGCTCTTTTGACCACTGAGGCTGAGTATGTAGCTGCTGCTAGCTGCTGCTCACAGTTAGTTTGGATGATTTCCACATTGCGAGATTTTGGGTTGTTTTTTCCTACCAGAGTTCCTTTGTTTTGCGAACAGCACCAGTGCTATTAGTGGAGGGAAAAACCCTTGTCTCCATTCAAAAACCAAACATAATGATGTGCGCTTTCACTTTCTGCGGGATCAATATGAGAAAGGTGTCATTGACCTTGTTCATGTTGATACCCATCATCAGTTGGCTGACATTTTCACCAAACCCCTAGATCAGTCGACTTTTGAGCATTTACGAGGGGATTTGGGTGTTGTATATCCTTTCTAGGATATTTTGCGTCAGTTTTCTTTCTTCTTTAATCTTTTATTGAGTCTTTTTGTGTGTGTTCATATCATACATATTCACATATCACACTTTTGAGTTGCTTCTGTTATATGATTGAACTGCTTTACTTATTCTAGCTAGTACATGCTTTTGAATACTTGTCAATGATGATGCTTTGGTTCAGTTCACTTGATATGTCTGATATCTATCATATGCATGGCTTTTATGCTTTAAACTTGAAAAAAATGATCACCATTGCTTCTGGTAACTAGCATGCGTAGGCTGAATGTTCTTGCTACCTGTTACATGCCTTGTAGCTAGTTCCTGACTTAGATGCAAACATGCAACTTGGACATCTTTCTGCTTTAAAACATGGAAATGTACTATAAAAATGATGAAAAATCAAGAAAAATGAAAATTCCATGCCTTTTTATGCATAACTTGAAAAGATCCAGGTGGGTTTGTTTTGTCGCATTACATTGTTCTGGACTGCGTACCATAACACTTTGGTATGAACCAGGATAGTGTTGTGTATGCCAAGACCAATGTCTTAAGCTTCTGATGGTCCAGTTCTAGCCTAGGCTTGACTTGGTCGGTCAACATAAGGTTTGACAAGCAAATAACCCGTGGCAAACATGAAAAAGGAAAAAGAAAAAGCCTGAAAATTGAAATGATAACAGGTTTGCTGAAGCACTTTGTTTTTGGACAATGCTTATCTTGGTAGATATCTGTTAGCTTCTACATCTCATGCTTTACCTTGCTTGTCAGCTGGAAAATGTGGTGATGCTTTTGTTTGCAAAAAATTGAAAAATGCGTGCTAATGACTTTCTTTAGATATCATTTGTTGCACTGATCATGCCATGTGTCTTAGATAGTATGTTTTTGCTATACTTGTTAGATGTTGTAATTGCAGTCAATCATATCTGAGAAGCATGCTTTATTCATTGCATATTTTGAGGGGGAGTTGCATTTTAGGGGGAGTCAGTGTCTTTTTAGAGTTCTTGATGAGTTCACTTGTCAACAAGGGGGAGAATTTTTTGGGATAAGAGTTCAAGGGGGAGTTTTTGTCCCGTTTGTCCTTACTCTTTTGATATCCTTGTTGATGTTTCTGAGATCGCACTCATTTTGAGCTTTTATAGTTTGGTTAACCATAATGACCACTTCTTGTTTTTTGTTTGGCTTTTGGTCATTAGGGTTAAACTTTTACTTTATTTTTCTTCTTCTTTGTTTTCTTGTGCTTTGTTTTCGTGTTTCCACAGTTGTTCGCAGGTACTGAAGAGCTGAAGAAATGAAGTGTTGACAATGCACTCATCAAGGGGGAGATTGAGGAGCCATGCTGAATAGCGTGGGCCTCATGGCTCCAGATGTGATGAGTCATTATCAATGATAGTCAAAGAGGACAGAAGAAGAGAGGAGATCTGCTGTTTCATGTGCCGCGTGTGACTTAGGTACATGGGCAACGAGCGACTATCGGGCAAAGGGGCCACAAAGTCGGGCTGGCCCAATCCGGGTACATGGGCCAGGAGCAGCAGAAGAGCCACTGGGCTGTTGACCAGGATTGACTCAGGTATACGGGCGGTGAGCGATTGCCGGGCTGAGAGAGCTGCGGAGTCGGGCCGGCGCAATCCGGGTACCTGGTGCAAAGTCGGTGGAGATTTTGTCAGTTTCGGCGCAAAACTGACGACTGCTGATCTTGTATCGGACTGTCCAGAAGAGAAGCCGTAGTCGCTACGAAAGCTTAGCTTCCAGATAAGTCATCTGTAAATAGGAGTTTACTATTTTGTCCCTAGGCCCACAGTTAGTCAGTCGAGTCTGTAAAAATATCCTAAGGGTAGTTTAGTCTTTTCCTTTATTTCAGCGTCTGTAAAAACCCTAAGAGGCTGGTGGAATATTCCTAGCTATTGGACATCCTATAAATAGGGCCCCAATCCCTAGGGTTAGGTTACCCTTCCAGAATTCACTTTTTAATCAAGAGGGTCACTTTTATTCATCTTGTTCCCTGCTCTTTCTCCTACGCGCCGCCAGGAACATTCTCCTGTTCTTCGTGAGTTCTGATTCATCCTGGTTTTGTGTTTCTGCGTGCTGAGATTCCTGTGTTCAGCGATTTTTGTGTGGTTCTGAAGCTTCGGTTTTTGTGCTCCTATTGTTTAATCCAGACCTCATGCACTTCTCTGAATGCTTCTGTTCTTCACGTGAATACTAGTTCTTGTGGCTGGTTGCAACTAGTTTTTCTAGCCTTGCTTTTTCTCCTAGCCTTTTTTATCGAACTGATAGGTCCTACCCTTTCTCTGGCTGTTTTTGGCGAAGCCCTCTCGTTTGTTCAGAGTCATTTAGCTCTGTGAGGCAGGCTTCGACCAGACTTCTCCAAAGGTTTCGCTGCATCCAGCAACTCCTACTTTAAACAGTGAATCTAGCTTTGAAGTGTGCTCTGTTCTAAGGTTTTATTTTGACATACTTCGGCTGTTTTTTGCTAAGCTACTCTGACAGGTTTCGAAGTTAGCTTCGAAGCATGTCTCTCTGGTAGACTTCGCTCAGAGTGTGTTCTTTGAGATTTTTCTGCAGTCTGTTTCGAAGCTTGTCATTCGAAGTTAGTCCTTGGGTCGGAGGTTACCACTTCGGTAGTCATACCTCGATCAAGGCTAGCTTCGAAGGTAGAATGTAGGCTTCGATTTGATCTTACTGCCGCGTGTTTGGCTTTGCATCTCTTTCGAAGCTTGCTATTCTGCAAACATTGTTCGAAGCTTTCTGATCGAAGTATAGGCTTCAAAGTATTCTGTTCGAAGCAGGCTTCGATAATTTCATACTTCGCTTCGAAGCATACTTCGCATTCTGCCACACTCAAACTAGGCTAGACTCAACAAACCTTCGGCACGTCAACGACAACCTTCGCTAGACTTCGACAAGGGACTCCGAAGCAGCCTTCGACTCTGCGAAGCAGGCTTCGACACAGCGAAGCAGGCTTCGACACAGCGAAGCAGGCTTCGCCAAGTTTTGAACAGGAGACAAATTTGAACAGTAACTTCTCATCTATTTTCATGTACACTTAGATCATCTGCTGAGAAGTTTGATTTGCCATGTTTTGAATATTTTTTTATCTGCCTGTTAGCACTTTTTTGGTGTTCCTCTGTCTGGTTCACCAGTCTTTTCTAGGCTAGATACTTTTAGACTTAGGCAATCTGTTCACGCTTTGCTGCCTGATCTTTTGAGGTGCGTTGGGTGTTGGGAGCAGACCATAAATTCGAAAGAATTTTTAGGCGCCCATTCACCCCCCTCGGTCGCTACTTTCGGTCCTACAAGTGGTATCAGAGCCTGGTTAGGGTTTTTCCATGCCTTAACCGATTCTAAACCCCAGTAGTGATCATGACGTCTCCTGGCAAAGTCCCATCCTTGGAAGCTTATGGCTATAACTATTGGAAGACTCGCATGCGAGCCTATCTCATGAGCCAAAGCTCGGACATCTGGGACATTTGCGTTCACGCTACATTTGTTGTATTGCCAGTTGCTGAGCAAGGTACTCCTGTTATCATTGCCCAGCATTTGAACAATAGTAAAGTTGTGAACATTCTGTTTTCTGGTTTAGGTCCCACTGAGTTTGAGCGTGTGAGCCATCTCTCCACTACAAGAGAGATTTGGGCTACCCTCAAGGCGCACCATGAGGGGACAGCCCAGGTAAAGGCTCGGCTCTATCTGACCTACCAGCGTGAATATGAGAACTTCACACAAAAGCCGGGTGAATCTGTTGAAGCGTTGTTTGGTCATTTCAATCGATCATAAACAAGCTTCGGGACAACAAGGCTGAGGGTGCTCAGTTAGTCTCAGATCATGAGCAGGCGCTCAAGGTTCTCCATACCTTGGACCCAAAGATCTGGGAGATCAAGGTATCCTCTATCGTTGAGAGCACTTCTTATGATACCTTGACCATTTCTGAGTTGTTTAGCAAGCTGAAGGCCACTGAGGTTGATAGCCAGCTGAGATCAAATCTCACTGGCTCTGGATCAAAGTCCCTGGCCCTTGCTACACCTTCTGTTGATCCCTCTTCTGTGAGCTGTGCTGGGTTCTCCTTGATGTCTATCACTGAGGACCAGCTTGAGTCTTTGGGAGATGATGACCTATGTCTTTTTAACAACCGGGTGCATCGTGTTTATGACAAAAGGATGTTCAAAAGACACGGCACAAAATCCGGGTGCTTTGAGTGTGGTGACCCAGGACACTTCATCGCCGACTGCCCCAAGCGCAATGGACACAAGAAGGGCATCGGTGGTGGCTTCCACGACTCCGGCAAGCACGACAGCTCCTCCTTCAACAAGGGCAAGCCAAAAAAGGGTTCTTCAGAAAGGCCTTGAAGGACTACCGGCGTGAGAACAAGAAGCGCGACAAGTCATTCTTCGCCGAGATGGAGAAGAGCTACTCCAAGCGGTCCACGTCTTCTTTCTCTTCATCGAGCTCAAGTGATGAGGAGATCGTCATCAGGAAGGGGAAGGACAAGGACGATCCGGCGGGTCTTTGCTTCATGGCTTTCAGGGATAGACCGAAGAGCCGCTCACATCAGCGCAGAAGATCCCGCAAGAGCTTCTGATCAATGGATCTTAGGGATAAGGAAGAGAAGAGCTCCTCCGATGACTCCGACGACGACGACAACGAAAAGGTATCATCTTATGAACGCGAAATCGTTGATTTACTTGAAAGCAAACGTCTGGAGTTAAAATATCGGGAAAAACTGCTTAGGGGAGCTAAGAAGAGGATAGATGAGTTAGAGAGTGAGCTTGCCGTAGCCAATGGAAGAATTGAGAGTCTATCTTCTTCCCCTTTCTTGGGTGATAGCAGTGAGTGCCCAAAGTGTGAGGTGCTTCTGTGTGACTTGTCGACTCTGAAGTCCAAGTACACAGAAAGGGTTGATGAGAGGGATGCTTTGGCCACTGAGCTTGAAAGCGCTCAGCTGGAGCTTAAAGATGCTCAAGCCACTATTGTCGCACCCTGTCGGATTGCCCATCTCATCTAGCTGTCTTAGCTGAGCTGAAAGCAAAGGGCGATGAGCATTTGGGGGATTTGGTGAGAGTGAGAGCTGAGCTGGCACAGACTAGGCTAGAGACTGAGACACTGTAAGTTCCACCCACTGTCTGTGAGAACTGTTTGTCTCTTAGAATGGAATTGATCAAGCTGAAAGCCGAGAAGTCTGTCCAGGTAAACAGCGAGTGTGAGACCTGCTTGTCTTAGCTGGAGGTTCTAGCTTCCTTGAGAGAGGAGCTAGCTGATTCTCAGAATGAGAATTTTTACCTTCGTTCTATCCTGAGTTGGATCAGTACCCGAGAGCCACAGCTCGGCATGATGATCCAGCAGTTCAAGAGGCAGGATGGGTTTGGGGTAGGTTACACCTACACCAAGGCTGACTTTGAGAGTGCCATTAGCCGGGCAGTGGAGTGGAGTAAAATGACTCCAGAGCAGAGATACCCCAAGACTCACTCCACTGAGTCTTCTCAGGCTAGTCAGCCCAAGGATGGAGTGATCCATGAACAGCCCAAAGCTCCACCCAAGAAGCCTATCTGGGTTCCAGAGCCCAAACACCTCCACACTTCTCTTGACTCTCTTCCTGGACCCTCTCAACCCAAGAAGACTACACCAAACACCACTAAGCCCAAGAACCCCAAACCTCAACCACATCCCAAGAAGCCCACCTATCATTGTGAGTATTGTCAGAGAGATGGGCATCTTGCGGAGTTTTGCTTCAGGAGGAAGCGGGTTGAGAGAGCAGATAGAGCTCGTGGTGGTCAGGAGCAGTTCTACCAGCAAGGTGGTAGACTGCGTGTTCCTCAACGCGGGGAGAGGCTGGAGGCCAGGCCACGTCGTGTAGGTGGTGGTAGAGGAGACGAATTTCATGCCCGTGCTCCAGTTGGTGGTGTTCGTTCTGGTAGAGTTCCAGGCCATTTTGGCTATGGTCCTAGACCTCGTGACCGAGGTTTTAGGAAAAACCATGGACCGCGCTTTGAGTCGCGCTTTGGTCCAAACTCTTCTAATGGTTTCGCTTTCCGTCTTTTGAGTAGATGGCTCGACACTGGTTTAGTTCTTTTGCTAAACCTGGTGCCGGACCATTTTCTCCCCCTTACAACCACTGATTGTGCAGGATCAGGGACTGGAGGACGTTTGGATCTTGGACGCAGGATGCTCTCGCCACATGACGGGACATCGCAGATGGTTCTCCAGTCTCACTCCCCCGAGCTCCAAAGAGTACATCACTTTCGGGAACAGTGGTCAAGGGAAAGTAAGTGGCATCGGCTCAATTCGCATTTTAGATCATTTCTCTTTGAATAATGTTGCCTTGGTTAAAAATTTGAACTTTAACCTGATTTCTGTTTCGCAACTTCTTGAGGATGGTTTGGAAGTGCGTTTTAAGAAGGGCAATTCTTCTGTGTTTGATTCTAGAGGGTCTTTGATTTGCCAGATCTTACCATTTGGTAAAGTTTTTCGAATTGACTTCTCTAGTTCTTTTGGCCCTTCTCGCTGTTTGATTGCTAGATCTTCTTCTGAGATCTGGAAGTGGCATAGGAGGTTAGGTCATTTGTGTTTTGATCTGCTAGTCAGGTTAAGCTCTATGGACCTCATCCGAGGATTGCCCAAGCTTAAAATGGAGAAAGATCTAGTTTGTCATCCCTGTCGTCATGGGAAAATAGTTGCTGCTTCTCACTCACCTCTGACTCAGGTGATGACTTCGTATCCGTGCGAGTTGTTACACATGGACAATGTCGGTCCAGCTCGGGTACGCTCAGTCGGTGGGAAGTGGTACGCGCTTGTCATTGTTGACGACTTTTCTCGATTCTCGTGGGTTTTCTTTTTGGAGTCTAAGGATGAAACTTTTCATTTTGTTCATGACCTAATTTTGAAGCTGAAGAATGAGAACAATGGTCGGATGCGAGCAATTTGCTCCGACAATGGCTCTGAGTTCAAGAACTCTCAGTTCGTCAGCTTCTGTAGTGATCAGGGTCTTGACCATCAGTTTTCTTCTCCTTACACTCCCCCACAGAACGGCGTTGTGGAACGAAAGAACCACACGCTAGTCGAGATGGCCAGAATGATGCTTGATGAGCACAGGACTCCTAGGCATTTTTGGGCTGAAGCCATGAACACGGCTTGCTATCTGGCCAACCGCATTTTTCTTAGAGCTTACCTTGGTAAGACTTCATATGAGTTGCGGTTTGGCAGACAGCCCAAGGTGAGCCACTTGCGAGCGTTTGGCTGCAAGTGCTTTGTGCTCAAGAAGGGAGGGCATTTGGATAAGTTTGAGTCTCGTTGCTGGGATGGTGTTTTTCTTGGCTACGCTTTGCATTCTCGAGGCTTCCGTATTTGGAACCTCGAATCCCAGCAGCTTGTCGAGACGTGTGAGGTTTCTTTTGATGAGTCCTTGCCTTCTTTAACTCCTTCTTTTGAGCTTTCTGGGATGATGAGCTCGGAGAGTCCATCTTCGAGGAAGATGAGGATACTCCAGCTGCTGATGAGGGTGGGCCTTCTGCACCTCCTGTAGAGCCCACACCTTATGAGACTTCGACTGAGGACGAGGGCGGACCTCTGATCACTTCTTCCACTTCGATCAAGCGCCCTCAGTCGAGTCTAGAGGTGCCAGCTGCTGACTCCGGTGAGGTGACTTCAGATCACCAGCGATCTCGAGCAGTTCAGCGTGATCACCCCTCAGAGCTCATCATCGGTGATTTGACTGAGAGAACTTTGCGTTCATCCGGTACCTCTCTTGTTGTGTTTGCTGAATCTGCTTTTGTTGCATCTTTTGAGCCCGGAGATGTTTCTCATGCTCTTTCTGATTCTAATTGGATTAATGCTATGAAAGAAGAGCTTGAGAATTTTGTCCGTAATCGGGTTTGGACACTAGTTGAGCCGCCACCAGGATGCAACCCCATAGGCACCAAGTGGGTGTTCAAGAACAAACAAGGTGAAGATGGGGTTGTGGTGCGCAACAAAGCTCGACTAGTTGCCCAGGGTTTTTGCCAGAAGGAACGTATTGATTTTGAAGAAACTTTCGCTCCTGTTGCCCGTCTTGAGTCCATTCGCATTCTTTTAGCTTTTGCCACTTCGAAGGGTTTTAAGCTTTTTCAAATGGACGTCAAGAGTGCTTTTCCGAATGGGTACATAGAAGAGGAAGTTTATGTTAGGCAGCCCCCTGGTTTTGAGAACCCTAAGTTTCCACGACATGTTTTTAAGATGCAGAAAGATTTATACGGGTTGAAGCAAGCCCCCAGGGCTTGGTATGACCGGTTGAAGCAGTTTTTGTTGGGGAAGGGTTTTGTGATGGGTTCTGTGGATAAGACTCTCTTTTTGCTCAGAGTTGCTTCAGATTTCTTAGTTGCTCAGATTTACGTGGATGATATTATTTTTGGCGGTACTACTGATTCTTTTGTGTCCAAGTTTTCTGAGCAGATGCACAACGAGTTTGAGATGAGCCTCATGGGTGAGCTCAAGTATTTTCTAGGGCTCCAAATCAAACAGACCAAGGACGACACCTTCATCCACCAGGGTAAGTATACTCGAGACATGCTGAAGAAGTTCGACTTTGGTGGAGAGCTGAAGCCTCAGATGACCCCAATGGGAACATCTGGGGGCCTGAACAAGGACGAGAGCGGTGTCAAGGTCTATGAGAGAGAGTTTCGAGGGATGATCGGTTCGCTGTTGTACTTGACGGCGACAAGACCGGACATACAGTTCGTCGTGGGACTTTGCGCGCATTTTTAGTCTTCACCACGTGCGTCTAATCAGCAGGCTGTCAGTCGCATCTTCAGGTATCTCACTTATGCAGCTGATCTCGGTCTTTACTATTCAGAATCATCATCTCTTTATTTATCTGGCTTTTCAGACATCGACTTTGGTGGGTGCCGGTTGGATCGCAAGTCGACTTCCGGTACTTGCTAGTTTCTTGGTTCTTCCCTTGTCTCTTGGTCTTTTCGAAAGCAATCTGGCGTTGCTCTTTTGACCACTGAGGCTGAGTATGTAGCTGCTGCTAGCTGCTGCTCACAGTTAGTTTGAATGATTTCCACATTGCGAGATTTTGGGTTGTTCTTTCCTACCAGAGTCCTTTGTTTTGCGAACAACACCAGTGCTATTAGTGTAGGGAAAAACCCTTGTCTCCATTCAAAAACCAAACATATTGTTGTGCACTTTCACTTTCTGCGGGATCAATATGAGAAAGGTGTCATTGACCTTGTTCATGTTGATACCCATCATCAGTTGGCTGACATTTTTACCAAACCCCTAGATCAGTCTACTTTTGAGCGTTTCCGAGGGGATTTGGGTGTTCTATATCCTTTCTAGGATATTTTGCGTCAGTTTTCTTTCTTCTTTAATCTTTTCTTGAGTCTTTTTGTGTGTGTTCATATCATACATATTCACATATCACACTTTTGAGCTGCTTCTATTATATGATTGAACTGCTTTACTTATTCTAGCTGGTACATGCTTTTGAATACTTATCAATGATCATGCTTTGGTTCAGTTCACTTGATATGTCTGATATCTATCATATGCATGGCTTTTATGCTTTAAACTTGAAAAAATGATCACCATTGCTTCTGGTAACTAGCATGCGTAGGCTGAATGTTCTTGCTACCTTTTACATACCTTGTAGCTAGTTCCTGACTTAGATGCAAACATGCAACTTGGACATCTTTCTGCTTTAAAACATGGAAATGTGCTATAAAAATGATGAAAAATCAAGAAAAATGAAAATTCCATGCCTTTTTATGCATAACTTGAAAAGATCCAGGTGGGTTTGTTTTGTCGCATTACATTGTTCTGGACTGCGTACCATAGCACTTTGGTATGAACCAGGACAGTGTAGTGTATGCCAAGACCAATGTCTTAAGCTTTTGATGGTCCAGTTCTAGCCTAGGCTTGCCTTGGTCGATCAACATAAGGTTTGACAAGCAAATAACCCGTGGCAAACATGAAAAAGGAAAAAGAAAAAGCCTAAAAATTGAAATGATAACAGGTTTGCTGAAGCACTTTGTTTTTGGACAATGCTTATCTTGGTAGATATCAGTTAGCTTCTACATCTCATGCTTTACCTTGCTTGTCAGCTGGAAAATATGGTGATGCTTTTGTTTGCAAAAAATTGAAAAATGCGTGCTAATGACTTTCTTTAGATATCATCTGTTGCACTGATCATGCCATGTGTCTTAGACAGTATGTCTTTTGCTATACTTGTTAGATGTTGTAATTGCAGTCAATCATATCTGAGAAGCATGCTTTATTCACTCCACCTGCACCCTAGTTGCATTCATTGCATATTTTGAGGGGGAGTTACATTTCAGGGGGAGTCAGTGTCTTTTTATAGTTCTTGATGAGTTCACTTGTCAACAAGGGGGAGAAGTTTTTTGGGATAAGAGTTCAAGGGGGAGTTTTTGTCCCATTTGTCCTTACTCTTTTGATATCCTTGTTGATGTTTCTGAGATCGCACTCATTTTGAGCTTTTACAGTTTGGTTAACCATAATGACCACTTCTTTTTTTTGTTTGGCTTTTGGTCATTAGGGTTAAACTTTTACTTTATTTTTCTTCTTCTTTGTTTTCTTGTGCTTTGTTTTCGTGTTTCCACAGTTGTTCGCAGGTACTGAAGAGCTAAAGAAGTGAAGTGTTGACAATGCACTCATCAAGGGGGAGATTGAGGAGCCATGCTGAATAGCGTGGGCCTCATGGCTCCAGATGTGATGAGTCATTGTCAACGATAGTCAAAGAGGACAGAAGAAGAGAGGAGATCTGCTGTTTCATGGGTCGCGTGTGACTCAGGTACACGGGCAGCGAGCCACTGTCGGGCAGAGGGGCCTTGAAGTCGGGCTGGCCCAATCCGGGTACATGGGCCAGGAGCAGCAGAAGACCCCCTGGGCTGTTGACCAGGATTGAATCAGGTATACGGGCGGTGAGCGATTGCCGGGCTGAGACAGCTGCGGAGTCGGGCCGGCGCAATCCGGGTACCTGGTGCAAAGTCGGTGGAGGCTTTGTCAGTTTCGGCGCAAAACTGACGACCGCTGATCTTGTATCGGACTGTCCAGAAGAGAAGTCGTAGTCGCTACAAAAGCTTAGCTTCCAGATAAGTCATCTGTAAATAGGAGTTTACTATTTTGTCCCTAGGCCCACAGTCAGTCAGTCGAGTCTATAAAAATATCCTAAGGGTAGTTTAGTCTTTTCCTTTATTTCAGCGTCTGTAAAAACCCTAAGAGGATGGTGGAATATTCCTAGCTATTGGACAGCCTATAAATAGGGCCCCAATCCCTAGGGTTAGGTTACCCTTCCAGAATTCACTTTTTAATCAAGAGGGTCACTTTTATTCTTCTTGTTCCCTGCTCTTTCTCCTACGCGCCGCTAGGAACATTCTCCTGTTCTTCGTGAGTTCTGATTCATCCTGGTTTTGTGTTTCTGCATGCTGAGATTCCTGTGTTCAGCGATTTTTGTGTGGTTTTGAAGCTTCGGTAGTCATACCTCGATCAAGGCTAGCTTCGAAGGTAGATGTAGAATTCGATTTGATCTTACTGCCGTGTGTTTGGCTTTGCATCTCTTTCGAAGCTTGCTTTTCTGCAAACATTGTTCGAAGCTTTCTGATCGAAGTATAGGCTTCGAAGTATTCTGTTCGAAGCAGGCTTCGATAATTTCATACTTCGCTTCGAAGCATACTTTGCATTCTGCCACACTCAAACTAGGCTAGACTCGACAAACCTTCGGCACGTCAATGACAACCTTCGCTAGACTTCGACAAGGGACTCCGAAGCAGCCTTCGACTCTACGAAGTAGGCTTAGACTCTGCGAAGTAGGCTTCGACATAGCGAAGCAGGCTTCGCCAAGTTTTGAACAGTAGACAAATTTGAACAGTAACTTCTCATCTCTTTTCATGTATACTTAGATCATCTGCTGAGAAGTTTGATTTGCCATGGTTCGAATATTTTGTTTATCTGCCTGTTAGCACTTTTTTGGTGTTCCTCTATCTGGTTCACCAGTCTTTTCTAGGCTAGATACTTTTAGACTTAGGCAATCTGTTCACGCTTTGCTGCCTGATCTTTTGAGGTGCGTGGGTGTTGGGAGCAGGCCATAAATTTGAAAGAATTTTTAGGCGCCCATTCACCCCCTCTGGTCGCTACTTTCGGTCCACAACCATCGGTTCCACAGATCCCTCATGTGGAAGTTCTTTCCATTCCATGTACTGATTGGCGGAGTTCAATTATGGAATTGTTGCAAGGTGAAGCAAATTTGCCTGAAGGGCCACAGCTTTTGAGGTTAAAGCTTAGAATTTGAAATTATCATATAATCAACGGTATTCTCTACAAGGCCGGAGTATGTTCCCCTCTTCTCCGATGTATATCTCAAGTCGAAGGTGAAGAGATTCTCCCAGAAATTCATGAAGGCCTTTGTGGTAGCCATCTGGCTCCTCGGGGTTTGGTAGGAAAAACACTTCGCTAGGGGCTTTATTGGCCGACAATAGTAGCTGATGCGGAGAGCCTACTCCGCACGTGTCAGGGTTGTCAATGGATGGGAAGAAGAAGTCATCGTCCGCCAACAACTCTTCAAGTCATTGCCCCAGTTTGGCCCTTGGCCAAATGGGGCATGGACCTTATTGGCCCCTTCCCAGTAGCAAAAGGAAATCTGAAATTCGCAGTGGTAGCAATTGAGTATTTTTCCAAGTGGGTCGAAGCAGAACCCGTCACAGCTATCACTTTGAATATTGTACAAAAAGTTTTCTAGAAAAGTATTATATGCAGGTTCGGAGTGCCTCGATAGCTCATAGTTGATAATGGGACACAATTTGATGCAGAGCCCTTCAAGAAGTTTTGGGAAGATCTTGGCATACAAATATGCTTTGCTGCTATGCGCCATCCTCGGTGTAACGGAGCTGTGGAAAGAGCCAATGGTAATATCTTGTCAGGGTTGAATCGAAGAATAGTAGGGTTGGCAAAAGGGTTGTGGACCGAAGAGCTCCCGAAGATCTTATGGTCCATTCGGACCACCCAAACAAGGTCCACAGGTTTCACTCCTTTCAGACTATTATTCGGAGATGAGGCTATGACACCAACACAACTTAAAGGAGGATCTCTTCGCAGCACCGAACCTGAAATAGAAGGAGAAAGGGAAGATTCGCTTGATTTAACAGAAGAAACAAGACTTCGAGATGTCGCCAATTTGTCAAAGTATCAGCAATAGACGAAGACTTGGTTCGACCCAAAGGTTAAGCTTAACGAACTTAAGCCAGGTCATCTAGTTTTGTGAAGCATTATAGCACCAGGGAAATTAGGAAATAAGTGGGAAGGTCCATACATTATTCTCCGTTCAGGACACCCTGGTTCTTTTAAGGGAAAATTAATCGCATGCCATTATAATTTTCAGTGACTATGGTGGCCCCCATCTGCTACTGACACACCAATGGCATATTGGCAAACCGTAAAAATTATAATGGCACAGAAAAAATTAACCCTTCTTTTAAGCTAGCTAATTTAGAAGGCGAAGAGCTAAAGCATGCCTGGGATGCGGAGCACTTAAAGCGATATTTCGCATAGGGGCTCCTTGTAATCATTTGTAAACACCTTCTGAATTAATAAAGTTCATGGTCAGATAATGCCTACCTCTCAAACACTTTCTACTTCTAGTGGATGCACTGGAAGAACGAAGTTGGTTGTGAGGGAAGTGTCATTCATTTGAACCAATTTTGCGGACTTCGAACCACTGGTTCGAAGCTTCCGACGAGCTGGGAAAGTCAATGAAAAACAGATTCCATGCCACCGGCTTGAAAGCATCCGTAAAAGAGTCCAAGGAGACCAAATGATGCGGATTCCAGGCTCCGGCCTGAAAGCATCCGTAAAAAGAGTCCAAGGAGACCACTATGAATTTCGAACCACCGGTTTGATAGCATTTGCAAAAAGAGCCGAAGGAGGCCAAACAAAACAGAGTTTGAGCTGATAAGCTTCGAATATCTATAGAAAGAGTCCAAAGTGACCAATCATTTTGGATGCTAAGGTATCCGTAAAATTAGTCCGAAGTGGCTACTTTCAAACAAAAGGTGCTAAGTTACCAGTTTTCAGACTCCAAGTAGTCGAAGACATTTTGTGAGATTTTAATCAATCTCTAAGTTGCAAAGAGGGGCTCCGAGCCTCCAAAATTGTACTCCTAAGTCATTTTTTCTTCTTTGCGCCTAACCATCTTCGACAAAAATCAAAGTTGCTTATGCCCAAAGAGGGACTGGGAAGTAGGGAGACAATTTTAATATCTTAATCTTTATCATTCAAACATATTACATTATATTACGAAAAATCTGTGTCTATACCAAGAAGGAAACGAAGACCCCTTCGATCTCTAGAGCTACCGCTAAAGCTAGAACGGCTAGTTCTGGAGCCGGGAGTCCTAATAACTTTATGTTTAATTCTTCTCCCTCCCCTCGAAGCTCGAAAATTTTTTTGTTCCTGTTGAAGTTTAGCCCAAGTTCGAAGTCACTCGGGGCTTCTCTCCTAGCTTCGAAGTTCTTCAGGCTTCTTTCTTTGTTCTTTAGCAGTACTTTCTTCTTCGGACCATTCAACGTCTTCAGAAGATGAGGTTTCCAAGTTAACTTCTTTTTCTTCTTCTTTAATATAAGATAATATATCTTTGTGTATTTCGGGCGCAATCGCACCGGAGCTTTCTCGAGGAATCAAAAATCAAAGTCGTTTGTGAAGTTTTAAAAGGTCGAAGGTAGCCCATAGCAGGCGAAGTTCTTCGGTAACATTTAATACTTCAAGATCATTCATACGAGGTTGGAAAGCCTAAACATTTCCAAATAAGTCTTCATTCATAACAGATAAAGCATAAATTTTTACATGTTCGGACCCCTAAATAAAACTAAACATGTGGGTCTGGCGGAGGCTGGCTGCTCGAAGCTTGCGACCGAGCTTGCTTCTAGCAAAGCCCCTCATCAATCCAAGCCTTGATCGTTGTTCAACCTTCGGCTCTCCATGACGCTTTGAAGGCTTGCGAGGCTGCGGCCACATCTTCGGAAGGGTTTAACAGCTGGTTGTCGTCGAAGGTAATAGGAGCCGCCCCCAAGTCTGGTGCTACTGATAGCCCTAGATCTTTGTAGTAACGAAGTATTCCGAGAGCGGATACTTGGTCGGAGAGTTCTCCATACCGAATACCCACTGTCTTCATCATCTTCGCTGCTCCTTGGATCATCTTCAATCGTCACAGCAAGGGGACATTGTCAGTTGAAGATAGTGTCCAAGATGTACTGAAGTACTCTAAGACACCTAACAGGTTATCCATGACCTCCGCAGCTACCATCTCTGACTTCACCTTGTCTTCGATTAAAGCATCCCTTGACGAAGACAACTCGTCTACCATAGAGGATAGTTTAGCTGCCTCCGTAGCCAAAGAGTTCTTCTAGCTAAGCAGGTTGCTGGCTTCATCCATGGCCTTCGTCTTTTCTTCCCGGAGCTTAACTAGCTCAGCCCCCACGGTTGCATGCTCTTCCCACATTTTTTCTATTTTATCCCGAAGCACGATTTGCTCGGCTTCGAGCTTCTGATTTGCAGCCTCTAGACCAAGTCTAGCTCTCCTCTCCGCTGCAACCATCTCGTCCAAGCTGGAAATTCGAATTTCGGAGCCCTCAAGACTCCTTTGGAGGACAGTAATCCTCTCCTTAAGATGAATACTTCCTCGCTCGTTCGAAACAGCTGCAGCTCAGGCCAAGACTATTTGCTGTGAGGAAAAAAGCAAGGTGAGAAATTGTTCATAAGTTGAAATTAATCTTGTTTTTGCAGATACTTTGTACCTTGTATGCTGCCTGTTCCAAAGCTGCATTCAGCTCCGACCCTTCAGCCTCCCCAAGTAAGGCTACCAAGTCAGTTCCTCCAACTTCGTGGTTAGCTCGATCAAAAGGTTCGAGCAAGGCCCAAAGTCCGGTCCTTCATTCCAGGAAAGGATCAGGAGGGGGAGCATTGGCAAAGCCCTTTGATCATCTTCGTTGGGTGAAGGTCTGGAGCGCTGTGCCGCATCCCCGGAAACTTTGGTGTACTGGCCCCCCTCCGTAGATTGTCCTCCGTCTGTCGATTCCGATGGAGTTAATCCCGAGTTTGGAGCAGGAAAAGGGTCCATTTTTCCTTTACCTTTTTTGGGCTCCATCTATGTAACTTTTGGAACCGACCTTGGAGATGTCGAAGTCCTAGGAGCAGTCTTCGCCGGAGGAGTTGTCTCCATGGGAGCAGGCCCTGCCAAAACGAAGGTATTATATATTGCATAATTTTGCAGGGTGAAGAAAAAGGTGCTTTAATGAAGTTTACCTCCGAAATCCTGCCGACGAATGAGTACGGGGCTACTTGGAGGGTAGAAGGCCCCTTCGAAGTCTTCATCAGACTCGGGGTCTGGAACCGAAGGGTTAGCTGTTGGAGCCTCCCTTGGAGCAACAGCTACCACTTCGTCCAGAATCGAAGCTTGTTCAGCTACAACTTCGACTCCGCCTTCAACAATAGGGGCTTCTTGACGCGGCAAGTTAGGCTAGACACTCAAGGTCCCAGCCTATTCAGAGTTGTTAGGTGCAGCCGACACACCTGCTATGTCACCAGTGTCTACAACTTCGACATTCGCCTGCGCTTCATCTTCGGTAATAAGGTTCACGAGGAACCTTTGCATTTCTCTCACTCCCTCATCTTCAGATGAACCTAAAGACGAAGCAGCAGGCCTAGAAGGATCCACATTTTTAGGCTTTCGAGCAAACTTTTTTACGGGAGTCTTGGTCGGTGCCGAAGTCCCAGCATCTGCTTTCCTCTTCTTCGGGCCTAGCTCCGAATGCACCCAGTCCGGAAGAGGGGGCTACGACTCCAAGTATGCCCCATACTCGGTTAAGTCGCTCCCAACTGCCCACCAGTTTCTTCCTCCACTCCTTTTTAGCCGGAGTAGGAGCTCCAAGAATCTTCTCTGAAGCTCGGACGACTTGCTCTGAAGTCATAGGGGCTTGTGAAGCTAAAAGATAAGTTTTTATTAGTCATTTCATCAAATAATCATAAATAAAACATGTAGTTTTCGAAGTTACCTGTAGAGCTCATGTTCGAAGAAATTTTTCGGAGTCCTCCCTCTGGATCTTCTTCGAATTTGATAGGATAGTTGGCCATCAAAGGTGGAATTTGGAGCTCAATGAACTCCTCCACTAAGTCCCGTGTACTCATGCGGTGACTAATTCATTGGAGCAGGTTAAGGTGGGTTTCGAGCTGGCCGGGGTCTGGGTAGACTTCGGCTTCCCTTCGAAAATATATGTCCTGCAGGGGAGCCTTGGTAAGTCTTCGGCTAGCAAGATGCTCTGTGTAGTGCTCCAAATATTTATGCTCTTCCTTCGCAGCCTTTAGCCTGTAGTGCCCATTCGAAGATAGCTAGGCGCACTATTGCATTCGGAGATAACTGAGGAAGGGTGACATGGAAGAGATCCAGTACCACAGACATTAGTCCACGGCTGGGAGTCCTAACCCTGCTTCGAAGAAAGCTTCGAAAACAACGACTTCGCTGAGCCGCGGCGAAGGGATGGCTTCCTTCCCTGGTTTGTGGACAATGATCTCTGAGCTAATCTTCCCCTCGACCACTGCTGCGATCATCTTCCTCTTGTAGGTGGATGTCCCCAGTTTGTAAGACTGGTCGGAGTACTTCGAAGAGGTCGGGAGGAGGTCATGGGGACCGATCTGTTGGGGATTGCCTGCCGGCGTCGCCGCTGCTGCCGCCGCCATGGCCTGTTGCCGGGCTAGGGCCGAAGTCGCCCCGGGAGACTTGAAGCTTGTCTTCGCCATTGATTCGAACCGAGCGATTGAGGCTAAGGTTTGGAGGCTAATGGTTGATTGTGCAAAGATGGTGAGAAAGGTGTTTGAGAAGTTTCTAGGTCCTCTATTTATAGCCTAGGTTCACAATTTTTTACCGTTCAGACTTGCCGTTTCACATTCTTGACCGTTACTGTTTGCGAAATTAACGCACCGCGTAGCTTCCGTTGAAAGGAAAAGGCTAACGACTATTTCTTCTAAGTCTAAAAGGCTTTCTGGCTTCATAAAAATTGATTCCAGGATTGTTCGAATATAACTTTCTTAGAAATCGATTCGAAGTTATGAATCTTCGCGTATTTTGAAGGTTGATAAAATTTGATAACCCCTACGCATGATTATTTTTCTTGCGTATACTGCTTTCCTAACCTTACAGATCAAGCGGAGAAGCGTATTCGAGGGGCTACTATTGGGGGAAAATACTTCATCCTCAGGGTCACTATAGTAACAAGACGAAGGCAATCTATTAAACCCAAGTTCCAGTATCTAACTCTGGTTTAGTACTGGGTCAAGTTCGAAGAATCAAACTGGACTCTTGTTCGGAGTATACCTTCGAACATCGACTCTTCAGAGAACCTACTTGCCATCTAGGATGGAAGACTTATCTTCTTTCTCATTAAATTAGTCTTTTACCATTTTAGCCCTATTAAGGGTACCGAATAGTTTCCACTATGTCGGTTGTAATAGAGGGGTAAAAAGGTCTATAAATACCCCCCGTTTTACCCTGTAATGAGGATCGAATACTGAGTTATTCAATACACATCTTCGAACTGCTTCGAGCTATTTTCCAATTCGGAGGCTTGAAATAGTTCACTTCACAAACACTTCATTTGTTAGTTTCTAATCTCTGAAACCTGTTAGCGTAATCTTTTACGCCAACAATAACCAATATTGCCATAAAGAAAACTTAGTACCTTGTGTCCGAAAGCATCGTTGATCAACATGTCGGCTACCGGCATGGGATATTTGTCCTTCGGTGTGGCCTTTTTCAGATCCCTGAAATCAATACAAACTTGTATTTTGCCGCTCCCTTTCTTCTCTACGGGCACAATGTTAGCAACCCATTGGACTTACCTGCATGGCCTAATAAATTCAGCCTTGAGTAATTGTTCTATCTCCTCTTTAACTCGGTCATACACAACCGAATTAAACCGACGATGGGGTTGTTTATAAGGCCTAAACCCGGGCTTGATAGGCAACTGATGCTCCACGAGCTCATGGCTTAGTCCGGGCATCTTTCTATACTCCCATGTGAAACAATCGACATACAACCGAAGCAACTTTATTACTTCAGCCTTTTCGCTAGCATGTAGATTTTTGTTTATAAAAGTCGGCCTTGGAATGCTACCATTGCCTATATCGACCTCTTCTAGAGGATCGACTGACATAGAACCTTGACCTAACTTTTCTACTTCACTAAAATCTTCAATGGCTTCAGCAATACCGTCGTTAGAAGACTGATATTGCACTACAAAATACTTCAGCCAATCAAGATTGCCTTACTAGTCATGACCACTAGTTTAGAAATAGCCGTGCTACACCAGCCAGCTTTACAGACACGGGAACAAAATGTCCCTCGGATACGCTAACGAAGTCATAATCTGAGAGATATCTACCTGACAAACACTCTACCTTATCATGGACGGCGTCCATAGATACATCAGCCAACACAACCTGGGCCGAAGTATCGGCTAGTACAACCTCAACATCATCGACGTCCCACTATATCAGATACTGGTGCAAAGTAGATGGAATACAACAATTTGTGTGAATCCAATCATGCCCAAGTAGCACACTGTAGTTACCTTTCACATCAATGCCAAAGAACACCATCGGAAACGCCTTTTTGCCCACCTTCAGCTCTAGAGAAAGTACACCCTTGGCCTCAAAGCTATTTCCATTGAAATTGTTGAGCACTAGTTTAGTCTTTTTTAAATCTTCTTCGCCTTTGCCGAGCTTCTTCAAAAGAGAGTACGACATCAAGTTGACAATGGCACCACCATCAACAAGCATCTTGGAGATCATCTTTCCGTCAATGTGCCCCTTGACGTAGAGAGGCTTTAGGTGACGAGCCATATCCTCAGGCTTCTCGAAAACATCATCTTGTGGGCTGAGGATCAACTGAGCAACCTCAGCCTCGTCTCGTGGTAGTGCGAACTCAGTGGGAAGTATGACGATGTTTATGTCCATTTCCTAAGGTGTGGGCCCCTCAGAGATGGGCGTGTAGTCATCGTCGAGCATGTCATCGTCGTCGTTGCTTGGAACGGGAGCCGGGTTGTTCGCCTCAACTGGCTTGGGCTTCCATACTTGCTTCACGATTGGCCGACGGTGGATTTCCTCGAAGATGGCGTCTCGCTCATCCTCGACCTTCTTCTCATGCATCTCCTATGACCATAGATGTTGTAGGTGCATCTTGTGTGATTTGGATATGCTTGGAGGTGCCCAAGATGGTTATGGCTTAGTACCAGGCGCCACCAACTTGTTCATGTGATTTTTGGTCGAACAGGAATTACCCGGGTCGGCCTCGTAATCTTTGTGCTTGGTGAGAACCTTTCCCTGTACCCTGTCGATCGGTCTAGCCTCGCTAGGCTGATCGGACCGGGCCTCGGTTATGGCCTGAGACAGACTACGGGACTTACCTCCATCGTGCTTCGGCGAGGGGGCCTTCGGGATTGTGACCTCCCGATATCCTACCTTGTCTGCGATAGCTTCAGACTCCCTCTCCCTCGCCACTTCGCATCGATACTCTTTGGCTTCATCCCGCGTGAGTCGGCTCAGAGGAACCATGGATAGCCTGTGGAAAACGTTCCCCTTCGCCGTATCCATCTGCCCCTGCCAATCATAGCACTTTGAGGGAAAAAGGGGGTAATATTATGCTGCGAAGGGTACTCTAGCGGTGAAGCATAGTTCAGAGTCCACGGGGACCCCGTCCAGTAGTATGGCGGAGGCATCGTGGTTTTCAGTGGCTTCACCCACTGAGGGCCGAACCCATTGCTTGGAGGGGGGTTCGGCCACGTCAAAGGTACTTCAAACCATATTAGCGAAGGGTCCCACCAGGCCGGAGGTATGTTCGGCCATTGCGGGCCGAGCTCCGCCTCCGGGGGGTTCGCCCAGAGCGGAGGTGGGTTCGGCCATTGGGGCCCAAACTCACCATGTGGAGGGTTTGGCCATTGGGGTCCGAACTCACTATGCGGAGGGTTCGGCCATTGGGGCCCAAACTCACTATGCGGAGGGTTCGGCCATTGTGGTACGAACCCACCCTTCGGGGGGATCGGCTGTTGGGGTTCGAACTCATCCTCTGAAGGGTCTGACTGTCTTGGCCCCTTTGGCTGTCTTGGCATTTTTGGGCAGGTGCTGGTTTTCTCGGACTTCTTCTGGTGTTTATTCAATAGCATCTGGTATGTTGCCTTTGGCTTCTTACGATCCCTAGCCAAAGAAGATGTGTTGATGTTCTTTTTCCAAACTCTTATTTCAGGGTTCTTTGGTACGAGTGTGCGCGTGCGGGGTTCTCCAATAACATCCGCTTTCCCTATAGATGACTCGACCTGTTTCGGCTGAATTAACACCTTCTTCTCTTCGAGGTCGATGGTGTTCATAGGGAAGGGGTCTTTTTCCAGCTTCATCTTCGGACTAGACTCTATTTTCAATCGTCCTTCTTCTATGGCCGATTGAACCTGTCGACGGAAAATATTACAATCATTAGTATAAATGAGAATGTGAATCATGCTTGTCTCTCATGCGAGGGCACGACATGGGGTGGTATGTCGGTGGGTCGGCCACGAGGGTCGTCCTCACGTGCTAGCTCGAGGTATATGGCATGCTCGGGCCTATGCGGTTGTGTAGGAGCATGCGGCGTAGGCAGCGCGGGAAAAGTCGGCGCAGGCATAGGTGGAGGCGGCGTATAATAAGCAATGCTAGCTTGGCTGTAAGTGTAGTGATTGGTCTTGGCCGTAGATATCGAGGCTGGATACACGATAGCTTTGCCAGTACTACTGTCGGTTCTGCTATAAATGCGATTTACCGGGGATACGCTAGCGATTGGAGTTGGAGGAACGACCTCGGTAAAGCCGAACCTTCTAAATATTGCCTCTACCTAAGAGCTAATTGCCGAACCTAGACAGTTGGCTAGCGAAGAGCTAACGGCTTGATCCACAGATGCGGCTATCTTTTGTTCAATCTCTAAGTAAGATAAAGGAGGTGATACTGGTGTTAGTTGAGTTCGAGCGAGGTCGAGGATGTAGACGTCGCGCTTGATGAAGCCCGCACGTGTCTTGACGTAACTCCCGAGCATGAGATCTTGGAGCTCTTTCATCTTCGCCTCGATCTCCGCCTGACCTTCCTCGGGGATATCTGCAAGGATGGGCGTCATGATGTTGCAGTTGTCAATCTCTGCGCCTCCATGGGATCTATCGGTGTTGTCGATGTAGTAGTAGTCATAGAGGTACTTGCAGTCGATGTAGATGTACCCATCATGTTGGCGTAGTGTGTCCCCAGTGGAGTCGCCAAAAAGTGTGTTGACAAGAAAACATGCCCCGCACTTAGGCTGGTTCGATGATCCAAAAGCGTGTGGATACTTAGGGATAAGGCTAAGCGTAAGACAATACTAACGTCGCATTCTGACTACCCTTAACAGTGGCAAGGGGGTGGAGTCGCCAGGTAATCATATTGCAAAGAAATAATCCAATTAGCCGAAATATATAGATAAAATAACCCAATCAGCCGAACAGATCCTGATTGGTTCAGAGTATACCGTGCGAAGGGTCACCGAAGGAAGCCTTCGGCGTCTGGTGTGAAGTATGCACCGAAGGTAACCTTCGATGTTCGAATCAATCTGACCGAAGATAGGATCCGAACAGATCGTGGCGCGAAATCGCCTCCAAACAACAGGGTTCGGTGTGAAACTTGTGGCGTGATGAAGTCCTTTGTGAAGTGTTCTGGTGCGACGAAGTTCGATGCGGAGCGTTATGGCATGACTCCTGCACAAAACACCTCTGATGCGAAGTAGCTCCGTTGTGCGGGACTTGAATAGACCGACAACGGCGTGATGGATCTGGCATGATCGGACGAAGCAAAATCGTACCGAAGGGTGCTCCGGCAACCTTCGAAACTAGCTTCCTAGCTCTGAAACCTTCGGCAAAGTGGGCTATAAACCTTAATCCTACAGAACACAATGATCAAGTACCAATTCGGCCTGGAGACCGAATTACCAAGTATAGCAGATAGAACGAAGGGTAGCAATCTGTTACGTAGATTAATGGATGGTTCACAAGCGAGCCAACAAGGTGATAACAATCTGTTACATAGATTAATGGATGATTCACATGCGAACCAACAAGGCTTATCACAATTACAGTGTGGCCGACGGAGGGCTTCTAGCGCAAACCCACGAAGGTGTACTGAAACTAATGCGGAAAGTAGATGAAAATAAAGTTACAGTTCAAAGCTAGGGCTTTGTGATTGATATGTGTTGGGGGGGTTCTATGAACCGGCCTCACCCTTATATTTATATGCGCTAGACTTCTTATCTCTAATTCTAATATGATAAGAGTTCAGCTAAAACAGTCGAGCTATGCTAATTAGGTTCGGACTGTGCTAGCTGGAGTAGGCCTTCATAGGCCTCGCCGTAGCCAACCCACCGGGTCGAAGCCTGTTTGTGGAGCAGGCCTTCGAAGGGCCCTTTGGGCCGAAGCCAGCCTGCGAAGCAGGCCGCTAAAAGGCCCCCGAGGCCTCATGTATTTGGGCCTCCGACACTTCAGGGCTTCGGCCTGTACCAAGAGTTGCATATTTTTGGCCCAAATTACCAGCAATTAATATCTTGATAATTTTGACCATTAATGCCATTTTTTGCTATCAACATCCCTCCACATGTTACTCGAGGTAATAGGAGCCATCTCGCAAAATACCCCTCAGGGCACACGGGTGCACCGAGCATACAGTTGCAAATCCCAGTTGTTGGGGGAAAATATCTCATCTTCGGGGTTATTGCCAAAGCAGCATGAAGACAGCCAACTAATTCGAAGATTGTCCGAAGACCATCTTCGAAGATGCCCAGAACCTGGTTCGAAGCCCGAAGATAGACACTGGTTCGAAGTATGTCTTCGAACCAAAGCCCTTCAGGATCTTTTCTCCCAGCTAAGATGGAAGACTTATCTTCTATCTTATTAGATAAGTCTTTTACCATTTTAGCCCTATTAAGGAAACCGAATAGTTTCCTTAATGTCGGTTGTAATAGAGGGGTAACTAGGTCTTTTCCTTAATGTTTAGGCCTATAAATACCCCCCATTTCACCCTGTAATAGGGACCGAATACAAGTGATTCAATACACACTTTCGAACTATTCTAAGCTATTATCCTTTCGGAGGCTTAGAACAGTTTGCTTCGCAAACACTTCGTTTGTTAGTTTCTTTTCTACAGAAACCTGTTAGCGTAATCTTTTACGCCAACAGTTGGCGCCGTCCGTGGGGAACCTAGTCCAAAAAACTTCGTTCTCTACCAACTTCTTCCATCATGCCTCCTAAGCGGAGCGCACCTCGCAATCCCACTCGGAGGTCCTCTCGGATCTCCAGAGAGATACCCTTCGACACAGTCGAAGTCGGAGGGTCTTCGACTATCCCTCCACCTCAAACTCCGCAAGGGGCTTCTATCCCTCGAGGATACGAAACCTCTCCGCCAACACCTTCCATACTCCGACTGCCCGGAGCCACTCCGCCACCCTCCATTCCAATTCGAACTGATCATACCAGTTCTCAAGACCCGGAAGGTCCTTCCGGAGGAGATGAAGATAGCCTTGGAGACATGGCCACTCAAATGGCCAATCTTCAAGCTGAGGTAGCGAGGTGGCGACAAGAGGCTGCGAACAGGCTTCGCTCTCAAGCCACCCCAGCTATCCCCGAAGTGCCCGAAGACGACGATCTTGGTTATCCCGAAGCTCCTGAGAACGCCTCTTACGACAATGAATCTCCGTTGCATCCTGAGCTTCAGAAGGTTCGCTTCGATCCGAAGTTCAAAACTTCGAAGCTCTGCAAGTATGCCGGAGACGAAGATCCCAGTGAGTTTGCATGTTCTTATGCCCTAGCGATTGAGGCTAGCGGCGGAGACAGAGAGACTATGGCGAAGTGCTTCCCATTAGCTCTTCAAGGAGTGGCGTTGAGATGGTTCTGGTCTTTAAAGCCAGGATCAATCAGTTCATGGTCACAGTTGAAGAGGAAGTTTATAAGTAACTTTCAAGGCACCTTCGTGCCCCCCATGTCGACAGGAAGCCTTTTCCAAGTGAAACAGCTCCCCGGAGAAACATTAAGGCAGTACTTCAAGCGCTTCGCTCACACGAAGTCGCAAATTCGGGGGCTGTCCACATCTTCGGTGGTTGATGCGGCTCGGGAAGGCGTCAGTCATAAAGGCCTTCTGGATAAACTGCATCGGAAGAGCATCACCACAGTATCACAGCTGATGTCGTACTTCGAGGAGTACTCGAAGTCAGAAGAAGGTTGGCTTCGGAGGACTACTGCTACTTCGACAGTATTGACAGAAGTTAAAGCAGAGGTGAAGACTTCGGCACAGCCGCAAGAACCAGTCTTCGAAGAGCAACATGATAGAAGAAGAGGGTAAAAGCACTCTCGCTCTGAAGTCTTAAACATTGCACCCCCACAGAAGTTTGCACCAAGAGCTCCACAATCTGCGGGGAACAAGTCCAGCGGTTGGAGGCCGCCAGGGAAAACGGCTGGCAAGGGCCAGACCCTTTTTTGCTGTATTCATGGAGAGAATCGAAGCCATGCAACTGACACCTGCAAGGCTATTCTTACCCTTCGGGGAGAATACTTGGAGAGAACTTCGGGTCGAGGTAGTACCGACCGAAGTCCAGCAGCAGCAGTGCGCCCGGAGCCGGTCCAGGCTGTGGCGCGGATAGAAAATTTTGATGCTGCAAGGCATCCTCCGGTGGCCAATGTTATGCCACCTCCGAAGCAAGAAGAAGGGCAAGATAGAGGAAAGAGAGTAGTTCTCCCTATCTCCGGAGGAGGTACCCTCGGAAGCATGTCCAAGAGACAGCGAAGAGAGTACGTTCGGGAAGTAGGCCATATTGGGACTTCGTCATCTGCAGCTGCAATGCCGGAGTGGTCTCATGTTCCAATATATTTTTCTGCGGAGGATGCAGCTGGTATTAAGTTCCCGCATGCAGATCCATTGGTTATCACTGCTGATATTGCAGGGACTGAAGTCCGAAGAGTGCTAATTGACGGAGGTAGTTTGGCAGATATCATTTTTGTGCAAGCCTTCGATCAGTTATGCATTTCCCGGAAGCATCTTCTCCCAGCGGCTCATCCTCTGCAAGGCTTCGCAGGACCTCCGCTTGATGCACTTGGCCAGATAGGCTTAGAAGTAACCTTCGGAGAAGGTTTACTAGCTCGAACTGAAGAAGTTATCTTTGATGTGGTAGATGCCCCGTATGCTTATAATGTCATCTTCGGACGAGGCATGTTGAATCAGTTCGGAGCTGTGGCGCATCATAACTACTTGTGCATGAAGATGCCCACACAATCAGGAGTCCTGACAATCTTCGGAGATCAAGCCATGGCTCGGAGGGCAGAATATGGTCACGGTCCACCTCTTGATCCGAGACAAGTAAACAGTGTCCAAGATAATGAAGAAATTTTTTCAGCCTCCTCCGAAGCCTCGAAGAAGTCATTTCCAAGACCAAGTCCCGAAGGAGAGATTGCAACGAAGGTCATTGTCAAAGATGGTAAAGAATACACATTTCAATTTGGTAAAGATTTACCTCCTGAAGTTGCAACTTCCTTGGAAAAGGTCGTAGAAGAAAATTTGGATGTCTTCGCTTGGTCTGACGAAGATATCACCGGAGTCGATCGGGATATTATTGAGCACAGTTTGCTTGTAAACCCGAAGGCCCGGCCTGTTCGACAAGGGCTCCGGAAGATGTCCGCAGAGAGAGCTGCTCTAGCTAAGGACGAAGTTGAAAAACTGTTGAAGGCTGGGATTATCAGAGAAGTGGCCCATACAGAATGGTTAGCCAACCCAGTCTTCGTCAGAAAGAAGTCTTCCGGGAAGTGGCGCATGTGCATTGATTTCACATCTCTGAATAAAGCGTGCCCACGTGACCCCTACCCCATGCCCCGAATTGATCAACTAGTTGACTCCACTGCAGGTTCGGAGTTACTAAGCTTCCTCGACGCGTATTCTGGTTATCATCAAATATGGTTGAAGCGCGAAGATGAAATCAAGACGAGCTTTGTAACTCCTTCGGGAGTCTTCTGCTATGTAAGAATGCCCTTCGGCCTAAGAAATGCCGGGGCTACTTTTTCAAGATTAGTTGCTAAGGCTCTAGGTCATCAATTAGGCCGCAATGTGGAGGCCTATATGGATGACATTGTAATAAAGAGTGCTTTAAAGCACCAACATAGCCTAGACTTAGCAGAAACATTCAATAGCCTTCGGGCATGTGGGATCCGTCTTAACCCCGAAAAATGTATATTCGGAGCTAAGGCTGGAAAGTTGTTAGGGTACTTAGTTTCAAGTAGGGGAATTGAAGCTAGCCCTACTCAAATAACTGGACTGCAGAAGATGGCTCCTCCGGAGAATTTAAAGCAAGTGCAAAAGCTGACTGGACGTCTGGCCGCACTTAGCAGGTTTCTATCAAGGTCTGCGGAGAGGAGCTTGCCAATCTTTAAAGCTTTGAAAGGGTCCGAAGATTTTGCATGGACACCGGAGTGTCAGAAAAGCTTCGAAGATATTAAAGATTATCTCAGCAATCTTGCCACACTTACGGTGCCTATTGCGGACGAAACCCTACTTCTATATCTTGCAGCTACAGGTTCAGCTGTCAGCGCAGTCCTTGTCAAAGAAGCGGATATCAATGGGAAGTTGGTCCAAAATCCTGTCTATTTTGTATCCGAAGCATTGTCAGGAGCGAAGACAAGATACTCCGAACTTGAAAAGTTCGTTTATGCTCTGATAATGGCTTCGAGAAAGCTAAGACATTATTTTTTGGCTCATAATGTAATTGTACCAACTTCGTATCCTTTAGGAGATATGCTCCGAAGCAAAGATTCCACTAGAAGGATTGGAAAGTGGGCAGTAGAACTAGCACCCTTCGGCATATCTTTCCTGGCAAGGACAGCCATCAAGTCTCAAGTCCTAGCAGACTTCGTAGCAGAGTGGACTCCACCTACGAAGTTGACTCCGGAGAAATCAGACGACGGAGTTTGGACTATTTACTCCGATGGGGCTTTCCAAGCATCCGGAGCAGGCATTGGGGCAGTATTGATTTCACCGTCAGGGCAAAGAGCAATGTACTCCGCAAGACTCAACTTTAAGTCTACTATTCGGAGATGAAGCAATGACTCCAACGGAGCTCAAAGGGGGATCATTTCGCAGCACCGAACCAAACATCGAAGAAGAAAGACAAGCTTCGTTAGATTTGTCAGAAGAAACAAGACTTCGAGCTGTAGCTAATTTATCAAAGTATCATCAGCAGACGAAGACTTGGTATGACCCGAAGGTTAAGCTCAGCGAGTTAAGGCCGGGTCATCTTGTTCTACGAAGCATTATAGCACCAGGGAAGTTAGGCAATAAATGGGAAGGTCCATATCTAATTGTCCGCTCAGGGCGCCCTGGTTCATTCAAATTAGCTAATTTAGAAGGTGAAGAGTTAGCACATACTTGGCATGCGGAGCACCTAAAGCGATACTTCGCATAAGGGCTCCTTGTAATTCGCTTGTAATCACCTCTAAATTAATAAAGCATACACCCTCATAGTTGCCTTCCCCTTGACACTCCTAGTTTCCCGAGCGGACGCGCTGGGACGGAAGTCAATCGAGAGGGAAGTGTCATTAAGCTGGGCTGTATTTCCGGACTTCGTACCCATAAAGTCGAAGCCTCCGGTGTGGTGGCTGAAATCCATCCAGAGCCCAAGCTGATACCTTGTAGGCATCCGTAAAAGAGCCAATACCACATTCTACGGAGTCCAAGCTTCGGCTGGTAGACTTCCGTAAAAAGAGCCGAAGGTGGCCAAAATCTGCGGAGTCCAAGCTGCAGCTTGCAGACATCCGTAAAAAGAGCCGAAGGTGGCCAAATTCTGCGAAGTCCAAGCTCCGGCTGGTAGACTTCTGCAAAAAAGAGCCGAAGGTGGCCAAATTCTGCGAAGTCCAAGCTCCGGCTGGTAGACTTCTGCAAAAAAGAGCCGAAGGTGGCCAAATTCTGCGAAGTCCAAGCTCCGGCTGGTAGACTTCTGCAAAAAAGAGCCGAAGGTGGCCAAATTCTGCGAAGTCCAAGCTCCGGCTGGTAGACTTCTGCAAAAATAGCCGAAGGTGGCTACAATTCTACGGAGTCCAAGCCATTGGCTGGTAGACATCCGTAAAAAGAGCCGAACGTGGCCAATTTCTGCGAAGTCCAAGCCATTGGCTGGTAGACTTCTGCAAGAATAGCCGAAGGTGGCTAAAGCAAAACAACATTTAAGCCATGAGCTTCGAATGTTTGTTCATATAAGTCCAAAGTGACAAAATTCTTAAGACACTAAAGTGTCCTGAATGTTATCTCAATTGATTTCTTTCATAAAACAAAGGTACCAAGTTACCATTCTTCTGACTACAAAGGTCGAAGACATTTCATAAGATTTCAAAAGATCTTTAAATGACAGAGGGGCTCCGAACCCCCAAAAAATTTGTACTCCGAAGTTTTTTTCTTTGCGCATAACCATCTTTGAATACAGTTCGAAGTTGCTTATACCCAAAGAGGGGCTAGTAAATATGGAGACAATTTTAAATCGGCATTCATTATTAAAATAAATGTGTTTACAGATTACACTATGAAAAATTGGTATCTATACCAAGAAGGAATCGAAGACCTCTTCGGTCTCGAGAGCTAGGGGTGGAACGACTAGTTCCAACATCGGAAGTTCTAAGAACTTTACGTTTAACTCTCTTCCTCCCTTTCGAAGCTCTAAAATCTTTTTGCTCTTGTTGAAGCTCGGCCCAAGTTCGAAGCCGCTCGGGGCTTCTTCCCCAACTTCTAAGATCTTCAGATCTTTTATTTTTGGCTTCACCTTCGTCTTCGGACCAATTAGTGTCTTCAGAAGACGAGGTGTTTGCGTCAATCTCTTTATCTTCCTCTTTAATATAAGACAATACGTCTTTGACTACATCGGGCGCAATAACGCCGGAGTCATCTCGAGGAATAAGAAATCGAGGACGCTTATAACTCTTTAGAAGTTCGAAGGTGTTCCACAGTGAGCGAAGTTCGTTGTTAAGCTCTAACACTTCGATATCTTCCATAAGAGGCAAAGCCTAAAAATATGACAAACAAGACTTTCATTGATAAATATTTACAAGCATCAACTTTACATAATCAAAAAATCCTAAATAATCCTAAACCTGCGGGTTCAGAGGAGGCTGACTGCTCGAAGCTTGGCTCCGAACTTGCTTTTGGCGTTGGCCTTCATCAATCCAAGCCTTGATCGCAGATCGACCTTCGGCTCTCCACGAAGTTTGGAAGGCTCGCCAAGCAGTAGCTACGCCTTCGGAAGGAGTCAAAAGTCTCGCGTCGTCAAAGATGATGGAGCCCTCTACGCTCGGAGTGATTGTTCGGCCCAAATCCTCGTAGTAACGAAGTATTCCAAGGGCAGACACTTGTCCGGAGAGTTCTCCATAACGCATGCCTGCCGTCTTCATTTGCTTCGCTGCTCCTTGGATCCTTTTTAGCCGGCGCAGCAGAGTTACATTGTCATCCGAAGGTAGTGATCCAGTAGTACCGAAGTACTCCAAGACACCTAGCATCTGCTCGATGACCTCCGAAGCCACCTTCTCAGACTTGAGCTTTTCCGCATTAAGTGCATCCTTGGCCGAAGTCGTTTCTGCTAAAACTCCGGAGATTCTAGCATTCTCCGTAGTCAAAGCATTCTTCTGAGTCCGGAGTTGGCCAACCTCTTCTTGTAGTCTTACAAGTTCAGACCCCTTGGCAGCATCCTCCGTCCGCAGTCTTTCAATCTCCGCTCGAAGCACAATTCTTTCTGCTTCGAGCTCTTTCTTCGCAGCCTCCAAGCTTTGCCTAGCCCTTCGCTCTGCTAGTATTACATTGTCCATCTGAGCTACTCGACCTTCGGAGAAGTTAAAATTTCTTTGAAGAGTTTCGTTCTCTTCCCGAAGTTGAGCAATTTCATTTTCGTTCGATAAAGCCGCAGCGCGGGCTAAGACTGCTTGCTAAGAAAAAAGAAAAACTGGAATAAGAAATTATTCATATATAATTTGCTATTTGGTTCGAAGATGCTTTATACCTGATAAGCTGCTCTTTCCACAGCAAGATTAAGCTCCGAACCCTTCGCTCTGCTTAAAAGGGCTACCAGTTCTGTTTCCCCGACTTTGCGACTGGCTTGACCCAAAGGTTTAACCAAAGTCCCAAGTCCGGTTTTCTCCTCCAAAAAAGGAGTTATGAGAGGAAGCATTACTGAAGCCTTCTGATCAGCTCTGCTTAGCGAAGGTCCGGAGAGTTCTTCCGAGGCCCTTGGAACTTCTGAAGATGGCCCCCCCTCAGTCGATTCACTTTCATCTGTTGACTCAGATGAAATCGATCCTTGAGCAGGGAGAGGCTCTATGTGTCTTTTTCCTCTTCCAGGCCCCGGTAGAGTAACCTCCGGTTGCGGCTCCGAAGTTGTCGAAGGTCTTTGAATTGTATCTTCGAGGGATACTTCGACAACAGGAGGCTCTGCCAAAACAGAAATATTATACATTGTATAATTTTGCAAAAATTGATAAGAATTATGCAAAATTTACCTTCGACATTCTCTGGAAGATCGAGTACTGGACTGATCGGAGGATCAAAAGTGTAGTCCTCATCTGAATCAGCCGCTAAATCTTGGACTGCAGGAGCATCATCCTGGGGAGTCCTCGTTACTTCTTCGGGAATCGAAGCCATAGTGACTTCGACCCCACCTTCATCCACAGGAACTCCGGCCTGAGTTGTATCTTCTTGAACTACCGAAGTCCTTGGTTGATCAGCATTATCTCCAGACTCCGGTACGTTCGCAGGTACTTCGGCCTCATCTACACCCATAGGGGCTTCGATTTGTTCCTCCTGGGTATCCGGAGCTCTTACTTCTTCGATGTTGGCTTGGGGCTCCGGTATACCTGCAGTATCTTCAATGTGAATACTTCATTGAGCTGCATCTTCATCAATTAATTTCACTAATAAAATACCTTCATCCTCTTTAGAACCAGAAAGTGAGGTTCTTGAGCTTGAAGGAGCAGGATCCGAAGGTGCGAGATTCTTTGGCTTCCGAGCCACCTTCTTCACCGGAGTTTTTGCTGAACTTGAAGCTCCGGCTTCAGCTACTCTTTTCTTGGGGCATTTCTCCTGAGGCACCCAATCCATCAGAGGGGGTGGAGTTAACTCCAGCATTCCCCATACTCTGTTAAATCGCTCCCAACTTCCGACTAATTTGATTCGCCATTCTTTTTCCGACGGAGTTGGAGCACCCAGAATCTTCTCCGAAGCCCTTACGATTTGCTCTGATGTAATAGGGTCTGAAGAAGCTAAAAAATAATTCGAGATAGTTTTTCTTCGAAGTAAATATGTACAATGCATGTTGGTTTCGAAGTTACCTGCAGGGCTCGAAGTATAATTGATTTTGCGAAGGCCGCCTTCGGAGTCATCTTCGAAGATGATAGGCCAGTTGGCCATCAGTGGAGGAATTTGAAGACCGATGAATTCTTCAGCCAAGTCTCGCATACTGAGCCCTCGGCTAACTTTTTCAAGCAGGTTCAGGCGGGCTTCGAGCTGGCCTTCGTCAGGTTGCACTAGGGCTTCTTTCCGGAATCGGATTTCTTTGAGGGGCCCAGCCAGAGGACTGCTAGCTCCGACTTCGGCATAAAACCACCTCAGTACCCAATCAGTGTACCATCTAGCATTGATGGCCTTAGCAGGGAATCGCAGAGCATATTCGTCTCGAAGCCTAAAATTGATGCTTCCGAAGGCAACCACTACTTTCTCACCTCCGGAGCCTACGAAGGTCTTCGGCTGACAAGTTGCTCTATGAAGCGCAGCGAAGATTTCAGCTCTTCCCTCACAACCTTCGGCTCTCAGCGCCCACTCAAAGATAGCTAATCTAGCTACGGCATTCGGAGACAGCTGGGGAAGGGTTACATGAAACAGGTCAAGAACTTCGGCCAAGAAATCCACAGCAGGGAGGCCTAAGCCTGCTTCGAAAAGAGCTTCGAACACTACGACCTCTCCGGGTCTTGGTGATGGAATTGATTCTTTGCCCGGCCTCCGAACCATAACCCCATTGCTAATCTTTCCCCCTGCTGTGATTGCCAAAGATTCTCTCTTGCAGGTAGAGGGTCCTAACTCAAAAGACTGATCCAAGTATTTAGTCGAAGCTGGACACAGACCTTGGTCATCGGGGATTTGGGGATTTCTCCCCCCTGCCGCCATGGATGTTCCCGTCTGTATCGAGGGTGCCGCCGCCAATGTCGCCGCTGCTGCTGCTGCGGCTGCCTGCTGCCGAGCCAAAGCCGAAGGAGGCGCAGATCCTTTGGTCTTCACCATTATGATCGCTCGGTTGCTCAAGAACTCAAAGGGCTCAGGAACTCAAAGGTTAGGGCTCAAGAACTCAAGGGGCTCACAAAGCTTTTGACTGAGAGGAAACGGTGAAAAGGTAATCGGGTAAGTTTTGGGCTCGTTATTTATAGCCTAAATATTCCGTTTGTTACCGTTTGAGTTCTGCCCTTTCGCATTCTTGCCCGTTATTTCCTCCGAAAATAACGGATCGTTTAACTTCTGTTAGAAGAAACAGGTTAACGGCTATTTTTTCTATGTCTAAAAAGTCTTCGGTATTTCTAAAGACACTTCTGAGTTACTTCGAATGTAACTCCTTCGAATGCCAATCCGAAGCATTTATTTCCACATATTTCGGAGATGATATAAATTTGTTAACCCCTACGCATGAATACTTTTCTTGCGTATACTGCTTTCCTAAACGTTACAGGTCAAACGGAGAAGCGTATTCGAGGGGCTACTGTTGGGGGAAAATATCTCATCTTCGGGGTTATTGCCAAAGCAGCATGAAGACAACCAACTAATTCGAAGATTGTCCGAAGACCATCTTCGAAGATGCCCAGAACTTGGTTCGAAGCCCGAAGATAGACACTGGTTCGAAGTATGTCTTCGAACCAAAGCCCTTTAGGATCTTTTCTGCCAGCTAAGATGGAAGACTTATCTTCTATCTTATTAGATTAGTCTTTTACCATTTTAGCCCTATTAAGGAAACCGAATAGTTTCCTTAATGTCGATTGTAATAGAGGGGTAAATAGGTCTTTTCCTTAATGTTTAGGCCTATAAATACCCCCCATTTCACCCTGTAATAGGGACCGAATACAAGTGATTCAATACACACTTTCGAACTATTCTAAGCTATTATCCTTTCGGAGGCTTAGAACAGTTTGCTTCGCAAACACTTCGTTTGTTAGTTTCTTTTCTACAGAAACCTGTTAGCGTAATCTTTTACGCCAACACCAGTCTTCCATATCTAACCGAAAAATCCCATACATCAACTTCTTAATGTTGGAAATTCCACGCTCCTCCATCTGACTTAAACTATACTCAGTAAATTGAAAACTACTGAGATCAGCATCGTCTGAACCCATAACTACTTGACCGTCTCCATAGTAAATCCTAAAAGATGTTCTATCCATAATACCTTAAAATATTAAATTCACACCACAATATTGACCCAATTGTACACATCATCAAACTTTCCTTATTACGCTACTAATTACGGTACAATATTCTTTAAAACATGTGATCCTTTACAACAAATTTTAATTCTAAATAGTACTAAATTATCTCAAAAAATATCAAACACTATTTAGAAAACATATGTAAATTTTCGGTACATTACTAATTATAATGGTTTAAATAGTACAAGCATATGAACAAAGTCTAATCAAATTGTAGCTAAACTATTACAAATATACTATTAAGTTCTAAAACACTACTAATGTATATCTAAAATACTATACAATTATTTCTAAAATAGTACTAAACTAAGTATATGTACAAGGAAATACCTAGAACTGAACGGAGACTTAAGCGCATGCAATCAAATCTTGGCCTAGCACGCTTACTAAGCAAGCAGAACAATGCTACGAACAATAATAAATTGTTTAGTTAACATGTCAACTAAATTAGTACGTGCACATATGTCAAACTAATGTAAACCTACATTATATGCACAACAACCCTAAATTATCTCTAAATTAATCTCTAAATTAACTCTAAAATAATCCTATATTATCTCTAAAATAATCCTAAAATTTTTATATAACAACCATAAATTAATTTGAATGCGTATGTCAAATAACATTATAACTAAACTACTCATAAACTACTCCTAAAATACTCCTTAATTACCTCTAAATTACACCTAAATTACCTCTAAATTATTCCTAAACTACACCTAAACTACCTATTAAACTACTACTAAAATAAAAATTAAACTGAACAAACAAGTTCTATAAATTTAAGAACTTGTGTGTGGTGGTTATTGGCGCAACGGATTATGCTAACATGTTCTATAAATTTAAGAACTAACAAACGAAGTGTTTGTGAATGCGCACTATCTCAAGCCTCCGAATAGGATAATAGCTCGACGTAGTTCGAAATGGTGTATTGAATATCTGAATATTCGATGCCTATTACAGGGCAAGAAGGGGGGTATTTATAGGTAAAATCTCTAGGAAAAAGACCTTTTTACCCCTCCATTACAACCGACATAGTGGAAACTATTTTGGTATCATGAATACGGCTAATATGGTAAAATATGCTCAAAGGATGTTGATAAAGTAGGCGTCCCATCCTTCTGGCTGTTTTCCACTTCGGAGGGGAAGCCTTTCGGAGGGTCCCTTTAGATCGGAGCCTGGATGGACCCTCCGTCTTCAAGTATATTAATCCGGAGACAAGTCTTGGGCTCTGAGGTTATATCCTGCCATTATCTTAGAATCTTGAGGATCATGAGGATGAAGTATTTTCCCCAACAGTAGCCCCTTGAATACGCTTCTCCGAATAACCTGTACAGTAAGGAGAGCAGTATACACAAGAAATATTTTCAATCTTAGGGACTTAAGAAAAATTCAATGCATTATAACTGTTCAAAGCATCCTCAACGTCGAACATATATCGACTCTAGGCTTCGAGCTTGAATCTCTCTGTGGAAGCTTCGCAAGAAAGTGGACCATTGCGAATAGAATGCATCGCAATGAGCCGTTATTTTTTTGACATTACTCCTCAAATAGCCATTAGGCTTTTTGAGAAAGTAACAGACGCAAAAATTTACCGTGAGTTCACACTTTTTCAACTTCTGGTCCCACTTGTTAGTGACAAGGGTTGGATCTGTAAGTGTGAAAACATATGCAAATCGTGCTGAATGGAAACGGAACGGTTATAAAAGTGGAAAGTGAACAACGACGGAGAGCTTTTACAGAGCTCCGATTCTAAGCTTCTCCATGCTTCCATCTTCAACATTTCTCTCCAATCATTTTCGAGCATCCCTTCAATGGCGAGGACCAGCGCTAGAGTGCCGACAGTGACGGGGATGTTGGCGCAGAGGAAAGCTTGGGCTGCATCTGCAGCAGCGGCGATGGCGGGAGCTCCAAGGGGTTCTTGGCCCAAGAATCCATGGGAACTCTGCCCACCATCTAAGAAGCCGCTGAAGCAAACTTTTCTTCTTGGGCGATCAACTTGTTCAGCGGAATCCATTGAGGAGGCTGTGAATGGGAAGCTAGGTCCAGGAATGAGGACTCGGGTTCCTAGAGAAGAAGTGACCCTAACGCCAAGGAGTGGAGAAGTCGTTATCTTCGAAGCTTTCATTGAAGCGGGGCTAGGCCTTCCTACTATAGACTTTTTGGCCGAAGTGTTATATATGTTCCACATTACATTAACGCAGCTGTCTCCAAATGCCATTGCAAGGTTATCTATCTTTGAATGGGCCCTCCGAGCCGAAGGATGTGAAGGGAGGTCTGAAGTCTTCGTAGCTACTCATGAAGCTTCGTGCCAACCGAAGCCACAAGATGGGCCCGTAGACTCCAAGTGGTTAGTGGCCTTCAGGAGTGTTAACTTCCGGCTCCGGAAAGAGCATACCAAGAATTTTCCATCGATGGCGATCAATGACCGATGGTACTCGGACTGGATACTCCGATGGTTTTATGCCGAGGTAGGAGAAGACTCTAGGCTAGCTGGTCCCCTGCAAGAAATATGGTACTGGAGGGAAGCAGAGGTGACTCTGGACCCAAGCTTGCTTTCAACAAGACTTGGGTTGTTTTCTTCGGTGGCCAAGTGCATGAGCATGCGGGACTTGGCTGAAGAGTTCATCGCCCTCTGGATACCTCCTCTTAGGGCCGACTGGCCTACTGTCTTTCAAAGCGCTTTGGAGGGAGAGCTTGGAAACCTAGGTAAACCTTCGTACCTCCTGCATTGAGATTAGTTAAAAATAACTAGTATTCTTAATAGATTGTCACCTTATTTCAGTGGCTCCATTGGCATTATCTCTAGAGCAGATAGCCAGGGCTACAAAATGGGTGCTCAGAGCCCCTAATGTTGTGGAGAAGAAACGGAGGGTTGAACTGGTTGGGAGTTGGGAACGCTCCAACCAAGTGTGGAGTGCGCTCGGGATGGAGGCTCCTCATCTGCCAGACTTCGACTTAGCAGGAGCAGTCTCTCCGAAGAGGAAAGTTGTTGCCAGGACCTCCAAAAAGGCTGTGAAGGCTCCTGTCAAGAAGGCGATGAAGAAAACCAAGCTTCCTTCACCTCCCTCATCTCCGGCTTCACTTGACATTCGGAGCTCTTCGGAGGAGGAGTCTAAAGAAGAAGAAACTTTGGAGGTTCGCATGGGAAAAGAGCTCGAAGATTATCTATTGCACAGTGACGAAGATCAATCTTGAGTTGCTACCGAGGACCCCCCTCGGGAAACTGCGAAAGAGGTGGTGGCGATCAACCCTGAACCTGCCAGGGTTCAAGAACGAGAGCTAGAAAATCCTAGCTCACTGGCGATCGGAGTAGTAGCAACGGAGGCCAGGGCTTCGATGTCTGTGTTGATAGCAAAAAATGGCATTGGTGGCTATATTATCAAAATATCAATTTTTGGTGATTTGGGCCGAAAATACACATGTCAAGGGTCTGGTCGAAGCCCTACGGGGCCGAAGCCTGTCGAGCTACGGGCTCCGAAGGTCTCCAGCCAGCCCATGGGCTTCAACCAGGAAGCTTTCAGAGGCCCACGCTGCCGAAGCTTCGGTACCTTCGGAGGCCCACGCTGTCGAAGCTTCAGGAACCTTCGGAGGCCCACGCTGCCGAAGCTTCGGGAACCTTCGGAGGCCCACGCTGCCGAAGCTTTGGCCCAAGGAGCAGGCTTCTGTGGGCCTGACCGAAGCCCACCTCGGCAGAGATAGAGAATGACGCGTTGCCAGCTCAAGCTTTATCCCTATCCGGCTGGATTAATAGAAGATTAGATCAGAGTTAACCCTCTATAAATAGAGAGGCCTGGCCGGCGTAGAGGCCCCCCCCACACAGACAAACCAAAGCCATGCTTTGATCGTACCTTTACTTTACCTTTACTTTTTTGTACCTCTTCGTGGGTTTGCTTGGAAGCCCTCCGTCCGCCACTACAGAATAGTGGTAAGCCATGGTACTTCGCCCGTGAATTCCCCGTTAATCTACGTAACTGATTGCTATCGCCTTGTTACTTCGCCTATGAAGTATCCGCTAGTCTGCGTAATAGATTGCTACCTTCGCCACTTGTGCAACACCTCGCAAATTCGGTCCTAAGGCCGAATTGGTACTTCGCTTCATCCCTGTTGCAGGTTCTCACGTTCAGAGCCCCTTCGCCGGAGGTGTTCGGAGCCGAGAGATCGGTTCCGGAGGTCCCCAGGACGCCCTTCGATGGGACCACAGGCTTCGGAACAGGCTTCGCACCATACTTCGTCGTGGTAGACTTCGGCACGACTACACTCCGCACCAAGACGAAGTTGCACCCACGCGTGGCCTTCGCATCGTTTTTCTGTACTCCGCTGCGTCGGAGATCATGCGCCGAACCTCGCTGTTCGGAGGTGATCACCGTGCCCAGATCCGTTCGGAGTTTATCTTCGACCGGATCGGTCCGAACGCCGAAGCACCCTTCGGCGGAACACTTCACACAAGACGCTGAAGCTACCCTTCGGCGCACCCTTCGCTACAGACTTCGAACCAGGAGAACTCCGACTGGTTTGCTGATTTTAATCTGTTTAACCTTTTTCTTTCAGCTAATTGGATTATTTCTTGTAATCTGGTTGCCTGGCGACTCCACCCCCCTTATCACTATTAAGGATAGTCGGAACACAACGTCGGTGCTACGTCACGCTTAGGCTCATCCCTAAGTATCCGTGCACTTTCGGATCGCCGGACTGACCCAAGTGTGGGGGCACATTTCCGTGTCAACACACTTTTTGGTGACTCCGCTGGGGACGAGCTACGCCAACACGATGAGCGCGTCTACATCAGCCACCGGTACATCTACTTCGACTACTACGTCTACACCGCCGATGGACACAATAGGAAGCACGGATATCGACAACCGCAACATAATGTCATCTACTCCCAAAGATATCCCCGCAGAAGACCGAGCAGAGATCGAGGCAAGGCTAAAAGCGCTCCAAGACATGATGCTTGGAGGCTACATCAAGACACGCGTAGGCTTCGTCAAACGCAACATCGTCACCCCCGATCCCGCTCAGGTCCAGGTAACACCGATATCGCCTCGTTTATCTTCTTTAGAAATTGAGCAAAAAATAGCCGCATCAGTAGATCAGGCCGTTAGCACTTCGCTGGCCAACCGTTTAGATTCGGGAGTCAGCTCCCAAGTAGAGGCGACTCTTAGAAGGTTCGGCTTCACTAAGGCCGCAACCCCGGTTCCTATAGCTAGTACACCTCCGACGAACATGTCTCCGGCCTCACCACTTATGGCCGAGACCAATCATTATGCTTATGGACAAACTAACACTGCATTTCACACAACACCCGCGCCAATGCCTGTGCTACCCGCACCACACACGCAGGTGCCCGGACACGAGCACGTTGTACAAATAGCGCGTAGGGAAGAGGCACATGACCGGCACGCCGATATCCCACCGCGTGTCGCGCCCCCACATGAAAGACGCATGCAAACGAATTACCAAGATGATTTGGATGAGCGGATCCACGCATTGTTTAGGGAGTGTGCCGGCTTCGTGCCCAAGGGAAGGGTTAGGGTTTACCGCAAACCATACCCCGATCATCTTGATACAGTGCCCTACCCCCGTGGCTATAGGATCCCCATGTCTACTAAATTCGATGGCGAGGGTAGCAGGACCACACTAGAGCATGTTAGTCAGTTTTTGGCGGAGTGTGGATAGGTTAGCGGGATAGACGCCCTAATGGTTAGACTATTTTCTCTCTCGCTATCCGGCACAACTTTCACTTGGTTTTCGGCGCTCCCGCCGAACTCCATCCACACATGGGACGATTTTGAGCGTAAATTCCATGATTATTTCTACACGGGCGAAACAGAACTTAGGCTTTCACATTTGACATCGGTTAAACAAAAGTCTAGTGAGAGCGCCTCTGAGTATATCAAGTGTTTCAGAGATACTAGAAATCGGTGCTTTAGTCTCAATATTTCAGAAAGGGACTTGGCGGAATTAGCTTTTAACGGGTTGCGTTCCGAACTTAAAGAAAAGTTGGATAACCAAAACTTTTTAGAGGTTAACCAAGTCCTACAGCAGGCTCTGGTCCAAGAAGGCCGAGCCAAGGATAAGAAATTTATTAAGACATTTAGCAAGCCTAGGGCCGAGATCCATATCATGGAACGCTCCGATGAGGAGTCAGAGGAAGAGGATTCGGCCGACATGTACGCGGCCGAATGGGTTACAAACACTAAAAACAAACCTGTCACTTGCTCTGAACTATGACCGTCCCCTACAAAGAATAGACTTAATGAGGTCAAGTACTCGTTCGATGTGACTAAATGTGATAAAATATTTGATTTCCTCTTAAAGAGCCAGCTTCTCAGGTTACCTAAGGGTCAGGTTATCCCACCTGCCGACGAATTAAAGAAGCATCCATACTGTAAGTGGCATGATTCGCATTCTCATAATACTAATGATTCCAATGTTTTTCGACGGCAGATACAATCGGCCATACAAGAAGGACGATTGAAAATAGTCCATGATCCAAAGATGAAGCTGGATAAAGATCCATTTCCAGTCAATGCCGTCGACCTCGGCGAGAATAAGATGTTGATTCGGCCAGAACAGGTCGAGTCTGCTAAAGGGAAAGATGTGATTGTAGGAGAACCACGCACTCGCACACTCGTGCCAATGAACCCCGAGGTAGGAGTGTGGAAACAGAACATCAATACCCCTTCGGCTAAGGCTCGCAAGAGGCCGAAGGTAACATATAACATGCTGTTGAACAAACATCAGAAGAGGGCCAAGGAAGCAGGCCCACGCGCTCAGCCAAAGCAGCCGAAGGGGCCAAAACCTTCGAAGGGTACCTTCGGACCGAAGGTTGCGGACCCTCCGCAAGAAGGATTCGGACCAAGGTATCCTGGTGCTTCGCACGGTGGTTCCGAGCCACAATGGCCAAACCCCCTATGCGACAACTTTGCACCCTAGTGGTCGGGTCCCCCATACGACAGCTTCGGCCCCCAATGGTCGAACCCCACACCATGGTGGACTCCAATGGGAGGCTTCGGCCCGTACTGGCCGAACATACCTCCAGCATGGCAGGACCCTTCGCTAGTATGGTCCGAGATGCCTTCAACTTGGCCAAACCACCTCCCAAGCCTCCGATGCCTCCGCCGTATGATTGGGCGGGGACCCCGTGGGCTCCACACGTATCTGAATCAGGGTACCCTCCATAGACTAAACCTATGCCTTAGTTTCCTTCAGAGTATTATGAATGGCAGGGGCAAACAGACGCAGTGGAGGGGGGCATCGTCCATAGGTTGTCTGTGGTACCTCCGAATCGGACCCTGCAGAGTGAGGCCGAAGGATGCGAGCACACGGAGGCCGAAGTCAGGGAGTCTGAAGCCATAACTATCAGAGTTGGGTCTCAGGAAGTCCCAATCCTGAGGACTTCGAAGTCTGACGAAGGTAAGCCACATACTTCGGCCGGGCTCCGCGTCGAAGTTAGGTCCGATCGGCCAGACGAGGCCGATCTGCTCGACGGGGTTCGCGGTGAAGCCCCCTTCGAACACAGGGCGCCCGAGGCCAAAGGGCACACTTCAGCAAGAATTAGCAGGGGTCAAACAGTAGCTCTAGGCACCAAGCCAAAGCCATCTTGGGCTCCCCCGGGCATGTCCAAATCACAGAAGAGACGCCTGCAAAGGCTGCGGGCACAGGAAATGCGCGAGAAGGTAGCTGAGGCCGAGCGCGATGCTATCTTTGAGGAGATCTGCCCTCGGCCAGCCACAAAGCAGGTATGGAGAGAGAAGCTGGTTGAGATAAACAACCCGGCTCCCAGTCCAAGCGACGACGAGGATGACATGCTTGATGATGATTACTCACCCGTCTCCGAGGGGCCCGCACCTCAGGCGATGGACATCAACGTCATCACATTAACCGCCGAGTTTGCACCACCACGGGACGAGGCCGAGATCGCTCAGTTGAACCTCAGTCCGCGCAGCACCATCTTCGAGAAGCCCGAGGACTCGGCACGCCATCTGAAGCCCCTCTATGTTAGAGGTCACATCGATGGGAAGCCGATTTCTCGGATGCTCGTCGACGGCAGTGCGACGGTTAACCTAATGCCTTATTCATTGTTGAAGAAACTTGGCAGGGATGAAGATGACCTGAAGAAGACCAACTTGATGCTCAACGGCTTCAACAGCGAGAGCTCCGAAGCCAAGGGAGTACTCTCTATGGAGTACACGGTGGGCAACAAGACGTTGCCAACAGCATTCTTCGTCATCGACATACAAGGTAACTATAGTGTGTTACTCGGACGTGACTGGATCCATGCGAACTGTTGCATCCCCTCTACCCTACACCAGTGCTTGGTGCAGTGGGACGGCGATGAGGTGGAGGTCATCCCCGCAGATAGTTCAGCCCAAGTAGCTTTGGCCGATGTGTCGGTTGACGCCGTCCATAACAAAGTAGAGTGTCTATCAGGTAGAGATCTTTCAGATTATGAGTTTGTTAGTGTATCCGGAGGACGGTTTGTACCAGTGTCTGTAAAGCCAGCTGGAGTAGCATGGCTATTTTTGTATTAGTGGTCATGTCTAGCAAGGATAATCTAGACTGGCTAAAGTCCCGCGTGGAGCAGTATCGGTCTAGTAAAGACGGTATTGCCGAGGCCATCGAGGACTTTAGCGAGGTAGAAAAGCTAGGGCAAGGTTTTTGCGTCGGCCGACCCCTTGGAGGAGGTTGATATAGGCGATGGTAGCATCCCGAGGCCGACTTTTGTAAACCAACATTTACAGCCCAATGAAAAGGCTGAAGTAATAAAGTTACTTCGGTCGTATGTCGATTGTTTTGCATGGGAATATAGAGAGATGCCAGGACTAAGCCGCGAGCTCGTGGAGCATCGGCTGCCCTTCAAGTCCAGGTTTAGGCCTTATAAACAGCCTCCCCGTTGCTTTAATTCGGCCGTCTATGACCGAGTTAAAGAGGAAGTAGAGCGGCTACTTAAAGCTGAATTTATTAGGCCATGCAGGTACGCGGAATGGGTTGCTAACATTGTACCTATAGAGAAGAAAGGGAGCGGCAAGATACGGGTATGCATTGATTTCAGGGATCTGAACAGAGCCACTCCAAAAGACGAGTATCCAATGCCAATAGCTGACATGTTGATCAACAATTCTTCAGGACACAAGGTACTAAGTTTTCTTGATGGCAATGCCGGTTACAATCAAATCTTTATGGCCGAAGAGGACGTCTATAAGACTGCCTTTCAATGCCCTGGTTTTGTCGGTCTATTCAAATGGGTCGTCATGACTTTTGGGTTGAAAAATGCTGGTGCCATGTATCAGCGCACTATGAACTTGATCTTTCATGACTTGTTAGGAGTCATGTTAGAAGTTTACATCGATGATGTCGTGGTCAAATCGGACGCCATGGGAAATCATTTAGCCGATATGAGGGTTGCTTTCGATGGGATGCGATAGTATGGGTTGAAGATGAACCCACTCAAGTGTGCTTTTGGCGTGTCGACAGGTAAGTTCTTAGGTTTCATGATTCATGAGAGAGGTGTAGAGATTGATCCTAAGAGACTTGAGAAGATTAGGAATGTTGCAGCGCCGACATGCAAGAAAGACGGGCAGAAGTTGTTAGGCAAGTTGAACTATTTGCGTCGTTTTATATCCAACTTTTCCGGCAATATTGATGCCTTTGTCCCCATACTCCGGCTAAAAAATGAAGCCTAGTTCACTTGGGGGCAAGTCAGCAAAGTGCTTTTGAGAAGATCAAAGAATGCTTGTCATCACCGCCCGTGGTAAGAGCACCCAAGGTCGGGATTCCGTTTCAGCTATACATCGCCGCTGAAGATAGTGTAATTAGAACCGCGCTAACCTAGGAGGTGGAAAGGAAGGAGTACATCGTCACATTTCTGAGCCGCGCCTGCTAGATGCCGAAACCAGGTACACATTCATTGAGCGATTATGTTTATCACTTTATTATGCGTGCACCAAGCTGCGGCATTATCTTCTCTCCACCACATGTGTTGTCGTTTGCCAAACCGATGTTATAAAGCACATGTTACAAAAGCCGATTCTAAGTGGAAGAATCGGAAAGTGGGCCTACGTGTTGATTGAATATGATTTGGCCTACGAGCCCTTAAGGGCGAAGAAGGGCCAAGTCGTGGCTAACTTCATAGTCGATCATCACATAGATGCTAGCTGGAGTGATTCTATTGCTCTAGTTGAGGTAGTGCCATGGAAAATCTATTTTGACGGTTCGACTTGCAAGAATGGCCAGGGTATTGGAGTGGTTCTCATATCACCTAATGGTATGTGTTTTGAGACCTCGGCCCGACTAGAGTTTTCTTCCACTAATAACCAAGCCAAATACGAAGCTTTGTTGCTAGGCCTTGAACTATTAGAGTCTGTAGGTGCTAAGCACGTTCACGCGTACGGTGATTCATTATTAGTAGTGCAACAAGTAGCCAAGAATGCTCAATGTTTTAATGGCTTGCTGAATAGCTACTTGGACAAGTGTCTGGACATAGTTGCTACTTTTGATGATTTCAAAATATCTCACGTGTCAAGAGAGGTCAATTCAATCGCTAATGATTTGGCTCAGCAAGCATCTGGCTACCAAGTCAGGAGAGGGAAATTTTCTGTGTTGAAAAAGCTGGTGTTTGGTCTCATTGCCGAAGCCAATGACGCTAGACAGGTGCACCCTTTGGGTCGAGGCCCTCAGGTCGCCGAAGGCCACCACATGCTGGAGCTCCTAGATCAGAGTGCTCCACCCACCGAGGGGTTCGGCATGCCGAAGCCTATAGTCCGAAGTCTCTCGGACGGGGAAGGCTCTCCAGGGTCTGAACCCTCCGAAGGGCTTTGGCCCAGCACACTCCGAGCAGACGCTTCGGCCGGGCTTCGGCAGAAGCTGAAATGGCTCGGGGGGCACCCTGAAGTCGGTGTTTTAGAAGTTCTTCCAGAAGGGGAGCCATCGAAGCCGTCTGAAATCTGGAAGGGCGATTGGAGAATCCCAATCGTCCAGTATTTGAAAGACCCTAGCCGAAGGGTTGATCGGAAGGTTCAGCGACAGGCGTTCAAATTCGTGTTGGTAGACAACACATTGTACCGCCGAACCATTGACGGAGTGCTATTGAAGTGTTTAGACCATGAGCAGTCCCAGGTAGCTACCAGAGAAGTCCATGAGGGGCTGTGCGGTACTCATCAGTCGGCCCAAAAGATGAGTTGGATGCTCAAAAGAGCAGGTTTTTATTGGCCAACTATGACTGAAGATTGCTTCAAGTACTACAAAGGGTGTGAGGCATGTCAGAAGTTTGGCAATATCCAATTAGCTCCTGCCTCATTACTCAATCCTATTGTTAAGCCATGGTCGTTTCGAGGTTGGGGTCTAGACTTCATCGGCCAGATCTATCCTCCTTCCTCAAAAAGGCATCGGTTCATGTTGATGGGGACGGATTACTTCACCAAATGGACTAAGGCCGTACCTCTCAATAACATGACCCATAACGAGGTACACGATTTTATTTTAAAGCACATCATACATAGATTCGGCATCCCTCAAACTCTTACTACGGATCAAGGTAGTTCATTTGTTTCAAAAGAAGTAAGGGACTTTGCCGAATACTATGGCATTAAGTTAATAAACTCTTCACCTTACTATGCTCAGGCCAATGGTCAGGCCGAGACTAGTAATAAAACTGTGATTAAGCTTATCAAGAAGAAAATTGAAGAGTTTCCTAAAAGGTGGCATGAGGTGCTTTCCGAAGCATTATGGGCTTGTAGGATTGCGAAGCACGGTGCCACCAAGGTCAGTCCATATGAGTTAGTATATGGACAAGAGGCCGTTCTGCCTGTAGAGGTAGATCTTGGCTCCTTAAGAGTATTGAAGCAAGACGGTTTATCGGTCAATGAATATGAAGCTCTTTTGAGGGACAGTCTGGAGGAAGTGACCGATAAGAGACTAAGAGCTTTAGAACCCATAGAGGTAGACAAGAAGAGAGTAGCTAGAGCCTACAATAAGAAGGTTAAACCAAAATCGTTTCAAATAGGAGACTTGGTATGGAAGACGATTTTGCCTTTAGGCACGAAAAGTCCCAAATTTGGGAAATGGTCGCCTAGTTGGGAAGGTCCTCTTAAGGTAGTCGAAATCGCTCCCGGCAACGCATACGTGTTGGAATCCCTGCAGGGAGAGTGATTTCGAAGGGCTTTGAATGGTAGGTACTTAAAAATATACTTCCCGAGTGTGTGGCAAACATCATAAAATGTCAAAAAGCCGATATGAACAGTATCGTCTCAAGCTCGTTGTGCTTTTAGTTCACTAGTTCACTAAAAGACAGGGGGGCATGTGTTGATAGCAAAAAATGGCACTAGTGGCTAGATTATCAAAATATCAATTTTTGGTGATTTGGACCGAAAATACACATGTCCAGGGTCTGGTCGAAGCCCTACGGGGCCGAAGCCCAGCGAGCTACGGGCTTCGAAGGTCTCTAGCCAGCCCATGGGCTTCGACCAGGAAGCCTTCGGAGGCCCACACTGCCGAAGCTTCGGTACCTTCGGAGGCCCACGCTGCCGAAGCTTCGGGAACCTTCGGAGGCCCACGCTGCCGAAGCTTCGGCCCAAGGAGCAGGCTTCGGTGGGCCTGACCGAAGCCCACCTCGGCGGAGATAGAGATTGACGCGTTGCCAGCTCAAGCTTTATCCCTATCCGGCCGGATTAATAGCAGATTAGATCAGAGTTAACCCTCTATAAATAGAGAGGCCTGGCCGGCGTAGAGCCCCCCCCCCACAGACAAACAAAAGCCATGCTTTGATCGTACCTTTACTTTACCTTTACTTTTATGTACCTCTTTGTGGGTTTGCTTGGAAGCCCTCCGTCCGCCACTACGGAACAGTGGTAAGCCTTGGTATTTCACTCGTGAAATCCCCGTTAATCTACGTAACAGATTGCTATCGCCTTGTTACTTCGCCTATGAAGTATCCGCTAGTCTGCGTAATAGATTGCTACCTTCGCCACTTGTGCAACACCTCACAAATTCGGTCTTAAGGCCGAATTGGTACTTCACTTCATCCCTGTTGCAGGTTCGCACATTCGGAGCCCCTTCGCCGGAGGTGTTCGGAGCCGAGAGATCGGTTCCTGAGGTCCCCAGGACGCCCTTCGATGGGACCACAGGCTTCGGAACAGGCTTCGCACCATACTTCGTCGTGGAAGACTTCGACACGACTACACTCTGCACCAAGACGAAGTTGCACCCGCGCGTGGCCTTCGCGTCATTTTTCTGTACTCCGCTACGTCGGAGATCACGCGCCAAACCTCGTTGTTCGGAGGTGATCACCGTGCCCAGATCCATTCGGAGTTTACCTTCGGCCGGATCGGTCCGAACACTGAAGCACCCTTCGGCGGAACACTTCGCACAAGACGCCGAAGGTACCCTTCGGCGCACCCTTCGCTACAGACTTCGAACCAGGAGAACTCCGACAGGTTTACTGATTTTAATCTGTTTAACCTATTTATTTCGGCTAATTGGATTATTTCTTGTAATCTAGTTGCCTGGCGACTCCACCCCCCTTATCACTATTAAGGATAGTCGGAACGCGGCGTCGGTGCTACGTCACGCTTAGGCTCATCCCTAAGTATCCGTGCACTTTCGGATCGCCGGACTGACCCAAGTGCGGGGGCACGTTTTTGTGTCAACAGTCTGTTACTCCAGTGCAAACCTCGGGGGAGGAACTCGAAGAATACTTCCAGATGTATGAATTTCTAGGGGACCCCAAAATCCTCCCTCAAGATCAAGATAGAGGTAAGCCTTCGATCTTATTCTTTGAAGTTCCTAAGATAACTTCCCTGCAACAACAATATTTTAACGAATAATTAATGACTACCGTGCATTTTGTAGATGCTTCGAGGAGCAGCATGGCTCCAACTAGGGATGGAGCTTCGGCTCCTCTTGGAGACGAGGCTCCAGTCGTAGTGGTAGCTTCGGGAACTGGAGTTACTTCAAACGAGGTGGCTCCACCTGAAGGAGCGACTTTCGAAGGGGGATCTACCCAGACTGAAGTAGCGGCTCTGGTTTTTGTGCCGGGGAGAGGTAAGGGCAAGACTTGTCTTGGACCTCTTCCCTCTTTAACAACAATGCCTTCGACTAACGACCCTTCGGTAGGCTCTTCAGAAGAAGATCCTACTGAAGATGATCAAAGAGCCCTGTCTTGGCTCCCACTACTGGCTCCGTTCTTGGAGCAATGGACAGGGCTTCGAACCCTCTTGGAACCTTTGGTTGAAAAGAGCCAAGAGGTTGGGAACTCCGAGCTCGTCTCCGTTCTAAGCGAGGACAGCGGATCGGAGCTCGACTTAGCTCTCGAAAGGGCTACCCTGTAGGTTTGCAATAAACATAAAGAATATTTACTTAATGGAAATTACATCGTACTTACTTTGATTTTTGTAGCAATTCATCCTTTCTAGAGCAGCAGCGACTTCTAATGAGCTCGAAACCAATCGGCTCAAAAGGAAGGTTACAACGCTTCAAAGGGTTCTCGAGGGCTCTAAAGATAAAACTCTGTAATTGGAGGAAGAGCTCCTCGGGGAGCTGAGGGCCAAGGCTATAGCATAGGAAGCACTCCGAACAGAGCAGCAACCCAGTGCCATACTCGCCTCTTCGATAGAAGAAATCCAAGCGGAGCGCATGGTGCTAAGGGCTAAGATTGAGAAACTTCACGAAGCGGAGGCGACTTGTGGAGCTGAACTCATAGTGCTCCGAACATCACTTAACAAAACACTGGTCCAAAAGAATTACTTAATGTCGAAAATTGCCGAAATCTCCTCCACTGCCACCGAATTGATGAAGGCTGAGAAGAGGCACATTTTGGCAGCTGATCAAACTCTGGACACCCTTAGGAGCATTCTAGAATATTTTGGCATGGAGTGCCCATCTTCCTCAGCTGCGGTGGACGAACCCCTTGATCGAAAGCTTAACATGATCCAAGCGGCGACCAAGATGATGAAAAGCTCCGGGACCCAATATGGGGAGATCTCGAGACAAGTAGCCAGGATCAGAGTCCTTCGACACCTTGAAGTCGTCGAGGTCTCTGTTGCTCTAGTTAAGAGTTCGACGCTGGTACGATTCCCCGACGAAGGCTTACTACGACCATCTCTAGATGTGTCTTCGGCTTGGGAAGCCTTCTGGGCGACCTGGAAAGCAGATAATGAAGCTACAACCAATGCTTGGATCGACGAAGCTCGTCGGCAGAGGCTAGCTCAAACGAAGCCTCCGGCTCCAACTCCACCAACTGCTCCGCCTCCTGACCCGAAGGTATAGCCTCTAGGATGCTTAATTATGTACAAGAGATCTTGTAATGCTCTTATTTTAATGAATGAAAAGTTTATAAATGAAAAGTTTTCACTTGAATGTTTGTTTCTAGGTTTTGTTATATGCTTCGGATCCTGACCTCGAGGTATTAGAGCTCAATGAAGGGCTTCCCCAACAATGGGCTATCCTCGAAAGCTTGAGGCCTTACAAGTGTTCGCGATTTTCTGTTCCTCGAGGGGAGCAGGGGGAAATAGCACTTGACATTTGTAGCGAGGTTCTATCTTATATTAAAGAAGAGGATAAGGTAGAAAAATCATCATCCTCAAAGTATGTAGATTGGTCCGACTCGGAGTACCAAGTCGAAGACCCAATGGAGGCTAGCTCCAAATGATTTCTAACCTAGGCCGAACTTCAAGAAGAACAAAAAAAGCTGCAAGCTTCGAAGAAGAAGGGCACTCGGACCAAAGGAAAGGTTTTGAGAACTCCAGGCTCCGAAGACCGAATTGGTCCCGGGGGTAGTTCTAGAGGTCAGAGGTGTCTCCGTTTTTATTTAGGTTTAGATAATATTTTTTCTTAATTACGATGATTGTAATATGATTACCCAATTAATACAATTTGTCTGAGAAGCATCACTTGATTGTGCCTTACTCCTCTGCCCCTCCGTGTGGGTGGGGGACCGTATGCAATGCGATAAGGTCCGTTAGACACAATGCTTGGTATAAAAAATTGGTGCTTCGCAAACAGTACTTGGTAATCATGAATTCAACTCTTTCGTAGAGTTCTTTGAACTGTACATTCGTATTGTGATGTTTATAATCTTGGAGCTTCGAGTTTATACCTGGAAGCTCCGATATTGATCACTTAGGACTTATAAAGTGTTTCATTTGGACAGAGCCTTGAAACCTTATTACTTGGTCACCTTCAACTCTTTTACAGATGCTTCGAACCCGGAGGATCGGAAATCTATTATTTTAAAGTCCTTAGACTCTTCTACAGATGCTATCAGGACGAAGCCTGGAATCCATAGGCTTTGCCCACCTTTGGCTCTTTTACAGATGCTTCGAACCCGGAGGACCAGAAATCTGTTCTTTTAAAGTGCTTAGACTCTTCTATGGATGCTATCAGGCCAAAGCTTAGAATCCGTAGGCTTTGGTCACCTTCGGCTCTTTTACAGATGCTTCAAACCTGGAGGATCAGAGATCTGTTTTATTTAAATTCCTTAGACTCTTCTACGGATGCTATCAGGCCGAATCCTGGAATCCGTAGGCTTTTGCCACCTTCAGCTCTTTTACAGATGCTTCGAACCCGGAGGATCGGAAATTTGTTTTATTTAAAGTCCTTAGACTCTTCTATGGATGCTATCAGGCCGAAGCTTGGAATCCGTAGGCTTTGGCCACCTTCGTCTCTTTTACGGAATCCTTGAACCGATGGTTCAAAGGCCATTTGCTGGGTTCTGTTGAAAGATGCTTACCTCCACAAGCATCTTCGTTCTTCTGATGCGTCCAAAAGGGGTAGGTAATATTTGAAGAGTAAGCATAATTCAAACCTCCATCTTTATTTATTTTATAAAAGGTACTTTACAATTGATTACAAGGAGCCCCTAAGCGTAATAACGCTTAAGGTGCTTTGCATGCCATGCATGCTTTAATTCTTCCCCTTCTAAATTGGATAATTTAAAAGATCTAGGGCGTCTTGAGCGTAGGATAATATATGGTCCTTCCCGTTTGTTTCCTAACTTCCCCGGAGCAATTACACTTCGTAGTACCAAATGACTTGGTCTAAGTTCGTTAACTTTTACCTTCGGGTCATACCATGCCTTCGTCTGGTCTTGGTACATTGTCAAATTGGCGACAGCTCGAAGCCTTGTTTCTTCTGACAATTTAAGCAAAATGTTCCTTTCATTATTATCTTTAGGCTCCGTTACATGAAGGGATCCACCTTTCAGCTCCGTTGGAGTCATGGCTTCGTCTTCGAACACCAACCTGAATGGGGTGAATCATGTGGACCTAGCTTGGGTGGTACGTGAGAAACCAAGGGTTGGTTTCGGTGTTTGTGATGAGTGATTGACAGGATTTTACCCTCTGTTCGAAGGGTACCTCCGAAGGGGCTTTGGAGGTGGTACCTCCGAAGGGTGTTCGGAGGTGTGTCACCGGAGTGTGTTCGGTGTTTGCTTGCTGCAGCTGTGCAGCGGAGTGTTCCTGTCGGAGGGGTCCGACAGTACACGATGACTGGGTTCGTACCGAGGGCTTCGGTACTTTGGGCGGTACACCAGAGTGTGTGCCGGAGGTTGCTAACCCGGAGAGGTCTCCGGAGTACTGGATACACTTGTCTGCTTGTCTGTGGTGCGCAGGGACTTCGGAGGCGACGGACAGGGTTCGAGCCAGGTGAACCTGGGTCAAGCGGGAGGCTTGATGCTGGGGGAGCGGGGAGCTCCGTCACGGTGGCTGCGAAGGTGGTCCGGGTCGGTCCTCGGGTCGAGGCGTGCCAGGTGAAGGCAGAGAGTGCGGAGCGTGGCTTCGGCTGAAGGTGCTCCGAGACAAAAGTCCTCGGAGGTGAGGCACTTCGAAGGAACTCCGAATGAAGTGACTTCGGAGTTGGTGGATCAAGTCCTCTGCGGAGGCAAGGTGTTCGAAGTGTGCTCCGGAGGGAGACACTCGAAGGTTGCCCGACGAAGGTCTCAGAAGTCGAGGCGCATCGAAGGCATGGTCCGGGTGAGGCTCGTCGTGGAGTGTGCTCGGGGAGAGGCACTGCGACGGAGTGCTCATGGAATGCTTCATGCGGATGCCTTGGACGAAGGAGGGACTTCGAAGGGTGGAACTCCGAAGGTGGGGCTTCGGAGTGAGGATGACTTGTGGTGCTTCGGCCATGCATGGCTTCGGTACACGGACGGACGGTGTTCGAGCTCGGAGTAGCTGCGAAGCCGTGGTGATCCACTCCGGAGGTGGTGGTGCGAAGGCCCAAGGGCTTTGACGGCTTCGGCTTAAAACCGTCACTGTATCGAAGGACTTCTTCGGCGGAGCGAAGGCCAACAGGCTGCAGGCTTCTCGCCGAAGCTACCGCACCCTCCGGTGCGAAGGGAGGTTCCAGAAGTCAACACTGTAAAGGCTGACACTGTCTGTTCTGAAAAAGGCTGACACTGTCCCCTCTGCAGCTGACAGAGAAGCCTCCAAAATAAAGGTGGACTACCTTTTGTACCCCTTAGTTCTATAGAGACAAATCTGTTGTAAACCCTAGGGGTAAAGTAGTCACTTCCTTAGGATGAAGCCGTGGGCTATAAATATGGGGGCTCGGTAGGTAACATTTAACACTTTGAGCATTTACTGTTGAGCTCCTGTAGACAGACCTCGCTGTATTCATTCTGAGTTCAATTTATTTCAGTGTTCCTTCTTCAAGCGGCGAAGCCCTGCTTCTGTGTGCTTTTGCTTGAGCTCGCTTTGCATACCTCGCTAGTTTTTAGTTCACTGAAGCCTGTCTTGGCGAAGGGTGTTTTTCTCGCGAAGTGTGTTTTTCAGTGTGCTGTCGCTCTGTGTAACACGAGGCAAGACCTCGCAGCTTACTAGCGAAGCCCTGTTCTTTTCCCGTAGTGCTTCTTGTGTCGAAGCCCTTAGCATAGTCCGTTTTGTGTGCGTGTAGACCTTCGCGTACGAAGCCCAGCACCAGTTGCTGTCGCCAAGTACTTGGTCGAAGTCCTCAGAGGGCTGTCCACTCTTGCGAAGGGTGAAGTGCGAAGCCTGCTCGAAGCACCTCGTGTGCGGAGCCTGCACTGACTTAGCAGAGTAGATTTTCGAGGGTTGTTCGTGGAGCGAAGTCTTCTTGGCTTCGAACTTTTGTTCCTACGAAGCCTGTGTTCGGAGCTGTCGAAGTACCTCCGAACCAGACCTTCGAAGGTTGTGTTCGAAGCCTGTTCCGCAGAAGACAAAACAGAACCGAAGGCTAAGTTTTTAGCCCGAAATTTTAATTGCTCCCATTCACCCCCCCTCTGGTCACCGTTTCCGGTCCAACAATTGGTATCAGAGCTTGGTTAAGATCACCAGTTGACCTTAACCGGTTTTGTGATCTGTTGGCGACATGGATAGAGGCAGTAAAATTCCTCTGTTCGATGGGACAGATTTTGCATACTGGAAGGTGCGCATGGAGGCTTACTTGTTAAGCCAAGGAAATGCAATTTGGGAGATTGTGGACTCACAATACTCCATCCCTGATACCCGCACCACTCAAACTGAAAAAGATCAGTATATTGCCAACTCGAAGGCAAGGAACATACTGTTCATTGGTCTGAGTCGGAGTGAGTTTGATAGGGTGCAGCACCTTAGGACTGCTAGGGAAATTTGGACAACACTCACTGTCTTTCATGAGGGCTCTGCTCAGATCAAGGCCAGGCGCCAAAGCACCTACAATCAACAGTATCAGCTGTTTGTGCAGGCACCTGGTGAATCTGTGGATGCCATGTTTTCTCGCTTTGACGCGATAGTGAGTAACTTGCGATCCAACGGGACGCTTGCTTACAGTGATCACGATAGGGCTATCAAGCTTCTCTATGCTCTTGACCGTAGCATATGGGAGGTGAAGATATCCAGCATTGAGGAGTCCACAGGCTATGACACTCTAACCTGTGATGAACTCTTTAGCAAGCTGAAGTCCACAGAGATTGCCAAGGCATCTCTTGCAGTGCACAGAAGCTCTTTGCCACAGCCATTGGCATTGGTTTCTAGCACTAGCCGTGGCACCACTGCAGAACCAAGCACATCAGGCACTTGTGTTCTTGCAGATGGTTTTGCTTTGTCCTCCCTGATCTCCGTCACAAAGGAGCAGGTGGACACTCTAGCTGATGATGAGCTTGCTCTCATTGCCCGGAGGTTCACCCGCTTTCATCATGAGAGACGGGATCAGAGGAGAAGTGGTTTTAGTGGCTGCTATGAATGTGGCGACACCTCTCACATTAAGGCCAATTGCCCCAAGGTCAAGAAGAGAGATGAGAGTGAGCGCCCCAAATTCCACAAAAAGGAGAGGAAGCCCTTTGTGAAGGGCAAGCGCGGCAAGATGGCTAAGAAAGTAGCCAAGGCCGCTTCCAGAGCTTTTGTTGCTGCTCTCAGCGACATCGACACATCCTCAACTGAGGAGTCGAGCTCTGAGGAGGAGGAGTCCCCAAGGAAGGAGGACGAGAAGGACAAGAAGGGACGTGACTTCACCGGCCTTTGTTTCATGGCCGACAGCGATCACAGCGGCGATGAGCTTGACTCATCTGAGGTAAACCTATCATCTGACCAGCTTCTAATTAAATTAGATGAGCTGAATGAAGTTGTGCTAGGTCAGGATAGATTGCTTGTGCAAGCCGCTAGAGAAAGAAAAGACCTTAGACTTAGGCTAGAATCTGTATCTACTGAATATGCCATGCTTAAGTCTAAATATGATGATGCTGATTGTGAATCATGTTCTGTTGTCATGAGTGAGCTTGCTCAGTTGCGCTCTGTACATGCTCAAACTCTCTCTGAGCTTGAGACTGCACAGAAGCAGCTTTTGGAGGTGGATTCTAGACCTCATGATATTATTGAATGCATGAACTGTTCTTTATTGCGCGAGAGCATTAATTTACGTGATAAACATGTTCATGATTTAGATGCTAGATGCTAGATTGGAGAGGGCCGGTAGTTCTAAGGATGTGCAACCTGTTTGTGACACTTGCATCACCCTTAAGGACCAGCTAGGCACTGTCAGAGAGCGAGCTGAAAACCTCATGTCTGAAAATGAATACCTTCTTTCTGTGGTGAACAAATGCACTGAGGGGAAGGGTAGGATGGATTTGCTCTTGGCCAAGACCAAGTTGTGTGCTGACAGAGCCGGGGTAGCTCTAGGTTTGGGTTTTGAGAGGATAGCTTCAGACAGTAAGACCAAAACTGTTTTCACCTCTCCCACCACCCTAGAGAAAGAGAGAGCTCTGTTGGACACCCCATCAGCCAAAAAGCCTACCCATCCACCAAAGAAAACCACTCCTCCTGCCAAGAAAAATCCTCCCAAGAAAACCACTCAAAAGAAACCCAAGGAGCCTGTGAGAGTTGCTCCTATGACCCATGAGAGTGCCCCCAGGAGAGTGTTTCACTGTTCTTATTGTCAGAGGGCGGGTCATTTGATTGGTTTCTGTTTCCGTCGCATCAAGGATGAGCGACGTGCACAGGCGATGAGCTATCAGGACATGCATTACCCATCTTTAGGTATGCATGAGTCTGAGTATTACTCTCGTCCGGTTTTCGAGGCTCCTCATGCTTCTCGGAGAGGTTTTGCTCCTCGAGGTGTTCACCATGTTCCATATGGTGGTAGACCTCGGGCGAGTAGCTTTGTACCTCGTCAAAGTAGGAGACCTCGACATGCTTTGCGTTCTTTGCATGTAGGTAGACCTCGCACTTTGCATCATTCTGATTATTATGTGCGTAGACCGTCTGCTTTTACTGTGCCTACTACTCGTGTCACTCAGTGCTGGATGCCTCGTCATTATTTTACTCACCCCAGCACTGAGCGATCGAGACGTTTTCATCGTGTGTAGGCGACAGGTCGAGGCTTGGAGGGCACGTGGATCATGGACTCCGGTTGTTCACGCCACATGACCGGAGATGCAGCTTGGTTCTCCAGCCTCACTACAACCAAGCAAAGGGAACGTATCACCTTCGGAAACAATCGAAGGAGTAGAGTGAAAGGTAAAGGTGTGGTAAGAATTAATTCGAACTTCACTCTCAAAGATGTTGCTTTGGTTGAGAACCTGGGATACAATTTGCTGTCTGTATCTCAGTTGCTTGATGAGGGCTTCGAAGTGCGATTTCATCGCGATACTTCGCAAGTGCTCAATTCTGATGGCGTTGTTGTGTGTAAGATCTTTAGGGTTGGGAGAGTTTTTGGAGCTGATTTTTCAGAGTCGTCTGGTTCTTCTCATTGTCTTGTTGCACATTCGACTTCTGAGCTTTGGAAGTGGCATAGGAGACTAGGGCATATGAGCTTTGAGTTGCTCGCTCGTCTGAGCGCCCTAGGCTTGATCCGAGGATTGCCCAAGCTCAAGTTTGAGAAGAATTTAGTTTGCGCTCCATGTCGACATGGAAAAATGATTGCCGCTTCGCATTCGCCAGTCACCACAGTGATGACTGAACAGCCCGGAGAACTTCTCCATATGGACACTGTAGGTCCTTCTCGGGTTAGTTCTTTAGGCGGCAAGTGGTATGTACTTGTTATTGTCGACGATTTCTCCCGCTACTCTTGGGTCTTCTTTCTTGCCAGCAAGGATGAAGTGTTTTCACACTTTCGGAGCTTGGCTTTGAGACTTTTCACTGAACTCCCTGGTGCATTAAAATTCATTCGAAGCGATTATGGCACCGAGTTCAAAAATAGTCTCTTTGTTGACTTTTGCATGGAGCATGGCATAGAACATCAATTCTCTGCTCCGCGGGTTCCTCAACAGAACGGTGTTGTTGAGAGGAAAAACCGCACCTTGGTTGAGATGGCTAGGACGATGCTTGATGAGCATAGGACTCCTAGAAAATTCTGGGCTGAGGCCATGAACACTGCTTGCTACATCTCAAACCGTATTTTCTTGCGCTCAATTTTAAATTTGACATCTTATGAGCTGCGTTTTGGGCGACAGCCCAAGGTTACTCATCTTCGAGTTTTTGGCTGTCGCTGCTTTATCCTGAAACGTGGTAACTTGGATAAATTTGAGTCGCGTTCTTCTGACGGGATCTTTTTGGGTTATACTACTCATGGTCATTCTTATCGTGTTTATAACATGGAAACTAACACTGTCATCGAGTCATGTGATGTGACTTTTGATGAATCAACCCCCTCTGTTAGTTCTGCTTTTGAACAGGCCAATGAACACGACATGGAACAGACCTTATTCGAAGATGAAGATCCCGGAGAATTCGAGGATGATCCCCTACTACCCTCGACATCGACCCCCGAAGCTGACCCCGCTTCTACTACTTCGGCACGAGGTCCCGAAGCGACTACCTCAACATCGGTCATCTTGGACCACTCCAACGCACAAGTTGAGGGGGAGACTGCATCCCGCCGCGAGGCTCCACATCATGTCCAAAGGATGCACCCTCCCGAGCAAATCATTGGTGAGCTTGATCAAAGGGTAACACGTTCTCACGCTCATTTCACTAATGCTGCTTTTGTTGCTTCTTTCGAGCCTTTAGATGTTAGTCATGCACTTTCTGATTCTTGTTGGATCAATGCCATGCATGAAGAGCTTGAGAATTTTGAAAGAAACCAAGTCTGGACTTTAGTTGATCCTCCACCAAATGTTCATTTCATTGGAACAAAATGGATTTTTAAAAATAAACAAGGGGAGGATGGAACAATTGTTAGAAATAAGGCTAGACTTGTAGCTCAGGGCTTTTCTCAACTAGAAGGGATTGATTTTACTGAAACTTTTGCACCTGTTGCTCGCCTTGAGGCCATTAGGATTTTGCTTGCCTTTGCGACATCCCGGGGATTCAAACTCTATCAAATGGATGTCAAAAGTGCTTTTCTTAATGGCTTCATAGGTGAAGATGTTTATGTAAAACAACCCCCTGGTTTTGAAAACCCCAAGTACCCACATAAAGTCCTTAAACTTCATAAGGCTCTTTATGGACTCAAGCAGGCCCCTCGGGCTTGGTATGATAGACTTAAGTCTTTTCTGCTTGAGCGAGGGTATTTGATGGGCTCTGTTGATAAAACACTGTTTACTCTCAAGCATGGCAAAGATTTCCTCCTAGTTCAGATTTATGTGGATGATATCATCTTTGGTGGCTCTTCTCATGCTTTGGTTGCCGAGTTTGCAGATACCATGAGCAGGGAGTTTGAAATGTCAATGATGGGTGAAATCACCTTTTTCCTTGGTTTGCAAATCAAGCAAAGCAAACAAGGTACTTTCGTCCACTAGACGAAGTACACCAAGGACCTGCTCAAGAAGTTCGACATGTCCGATGCGAAGCCCCTCGCCACTCCAATGGCTACATCTGTAGCATTGGACCCTGACGAAGATGGAGAAGCCGTAGATCAGAAGGAGTTCCGGAGCATGATCGGCTCCCTCCTCTACTTGACTGCCACGAGGCCGGACATACACTTCGCAGTGTGTCTGTGCGCTTGTTTTCAGGCTTCACCACGGGCTTCGCACCGCCAAGCGGTTAAGCGCATTCTAAGGTATCTCAAACACACCCTTGAATTTGGCATATGGTATTCATCGTCTTCATCTTTGTGTCTTAGAGGTTATTCAGATGCGGATTTTGCTGGGTGTAGAATTGATAGGAAGAGTACCTCTGGTACTTGTCATTTTCTGGGTACGTCTCTGGTTTGCTGGTCTTCCCGCAAACAGTCTAGTGTTGCACAATCAACGGCTGAGGCCGAATATGTTGCTGCAGCTAGCTGTTGCTCTCAGATTTTGTGGATGGTTTCCACTTTGCGGGATTTCGGGTTAGATTATAAGAGTGTTCCACTTTTCTGTGATAACACTAGTGCTATTTGTATTGCAAACAACCCGGTTCAGCACTCCAGAACCAAACACATTGATGTACGATATCATTTTCTCAGAGATCACAATGAGAAGGGTGATATTGAACTTCAATATGTTGATACCCAACACCAGCTTGCCGACATTTTTACAAAACCCCTCGATGCTTCTCGATTTGCTTACTTGCGTGGGGAACTTGGTATTTGTCATCCCTACGGCATTTTGTAAGGGGGAGCTGATTTTAATTGTCTTGCATATGCTCATTATGTGTGGAATTGCACTTACATCTTTTGCTATTATATGCCTGCTTTTAATTCAAAGAAATCATGACAGCTCAGCTCTATGAAATATGTTTGGAACATTGATTGTGCATGATGTTTTATTTTCTAAAAATCGAAACTTGCTCACCGCATAATCTTGTATCTAGCTTGTTTAGGCTGGACTGCTTTTAGCTATCTTTTATCTACTTGACAGCAAGACACTGTTCCTTGGATGCTAAAATTTGCAACTTGAAAAATTGTGTTCTTTATTCATGGATATTCATCAAAATATTTCATTTATCTGAATCAAAATCAAAAATCCATGATTTGTCTGGTTTAAATGAAAAGATCCAGGAGGGTTTGTTTGTCGCACTACTCTATTCTAGACTGCTTACCATTGCACTTTGGTCTGAACTGGGATAGTGTAGTGTATGCCAAAATCACCGCCTTAAGCTTCAGATGGCTTTCATGCCTAGGCTTGGCTTGATTGGAAAGTATAAGGTGGACAAACAAATAACCCCTGGCATTAAGAAAAAGAACAACAAAATTAATTGATCATCAAGTTTGCTTTCACAAGCTCCTTTTGATCAAGACTTGTCTGTCTAGGGTAGAATTTGTTAGCTTTGCGCAGTCCTTGCCTTCACATGTCTAGCTGCTTTGACTAAGTGGTGATGCTTTTATCTTAAAATGACAAAATCACATGCCATCATCTTGTTTCACAGATTGTTAAAAATAGCTGAGCACATGATCATTAGTTTTAATGTTGGCATATTTTTGCATTATATGTCTTTGCAATTCTATTCATTCCGAAGCTTTGCATCTTTTGATTGCTCCTTGATGCTTGCATTGCCAAAGGGGGAGAGGTTTGCTATGTTCTCTGCCGCAAGAAGGCATAATTTTTAAAAGGGGGAGAGATTTTTTACATAAAGGGGGAGAAAAATTTGCTTAACTCAGGGGGAGTTCTTATCAAGGGGAGATTTGCCAAAAGGGCTTTTACTCTTTTGAGAAAGGGGGAGAAAAATTCTTTTATCAAGTGACATGCTTTGGCTCTTTTCTGAGTTTTTATGGTCACTTGTGTGCTGAAAATTTTTTACATTTTCTTGAACTTCAATTTGGTTGTCAATGCACTCATCAAGGGGGAGATTGAGAAACCAAGGGTTGGTTTCGGTGTTTGTGATGAGTGATTGACAGGATTTTACCCTCTGTTCGAAGGGTACCTCCGAAGGGGCTTCGGAGGTGGTACCTCCGAAGGGTGTTCGGAGGTGTGTCACCGGAGTGTGTTCGGTGTTTGCTTGCTGCAGCTGTGCAGCGGAGTGTGCCTGTCGGAGGGGTCCGGCAGTACACGATGACTGGGTTCGTACCGAGGGCTTCGGTACTTTGGGCGGTACACCGGAGTGTGTGCCGGAGGTTGCTAACCCGGAGAGGTCTCCGGAGTATTGGATACACTTGTCTGCTTGTCTGTGGTGCGCAGGGACTTCGGAGGCGACGGACAGGGTTCGAGCCAGGTGAACCTGGGTCAAGCGGGAGGCTTGATGCTGGGGGAGCGGGGAGCTCCGTCACGGTGGCTGCGAAGGTGGTCCGGGTCGGTCCTCGGGTCGAGGCGTGCCAGGTGAAGGCAGAGAGTGCGGAGCGTGGCTCCGGCTGAAGGTGCTCCGAGACAAAAGTCCTCGGAGGTGAGGCACTTCGAAGGAACTCCGAATGAAGTGACTTCGGAGTTGGTGGATCAAGTCCTCTGCGGAGGCAAGGTGTTCGAAGTGTGCTCCAGAGGGAGACACTCGAAGGTTGCCCGACGAAGGTCTCAGAAGTCGAGGCGCATCGAAGGCATGGTCCGGGTGAGGCTCGTCGTGGAGTGTGCTCGGGGAGAGGCACTGCGACGGAGTGCTCATGGAATGCTTCATGCGGAGGCCTTGGACGAAGGAGGGACTTCGAAGGGTGGAACTCCGAAGGTGGGGCTTCGGAGTGAGGATGACTTGTGGTGCTTCGGCCATGCATGGCTTCGGTACACGGACGGACGGTGTTCGAGCTCGGAGTAGCTGCGAAGCCGTGGTGATCCACTCCGGAGGTGGTGGTGCGAAGGCCCAAGGGCTTTGACGGCTTCGGCTTAAAATCGTCACTGTATCGAAGGACTTCTTCGGCGGAGCGAAGGCCAACAGGCTGCAGGCTTCTCGCCGAAGCTACCGCACCCTCCGGTGCGAAGGGAGGTTCCAGAAGTCAACACTGTAAAGGCTGACACTGTCTGTTCTGAAAAAGGCTGACACTGTCCCCTCTGCAGCTGACAGAGAAGCCTCCAAAATAAAGGTGGACTACCTTTTGTACCCCTTAGTTCTATAGAGACAAATCTGTTGTAAACCCTAGGGGTAAAGTAGTCACTTCCTTAGGATGAAGCCGTGGGCTATAAATATGGGGGCTCGGTAGGTAACATTTAACACTTTGAGCATTTACTGTTGAGCTCCTGTAGACAGACCTCGCTGTATTCATTCTGAGTTCAATTTATTTCAGTGTTCCTTGTTCAAGCGGCGAAGCCCTGCTTCTGTGTGCTTTTGCTTGAGCTCGCTTTGCATACCTCGCTAGTTTTTAGTTCACCGAAGCCTGTCTTGGCGAAGGGTGTTTTTCTCGCGAAGTGTGTTTTTCAGTGTGCTGTCGCTCTGTGTAACACGAGGCAAGACCTCGCAGCTTACTAGCGAAGCCCTGTTCTTTTCCCGTAGTGCTTCTTGTGTCGAAGCCCTTAGCATAGTCCGTTTTGTGTGCGTGTAGACCTTCGCGTACGAAGCCCAGCACCAGTTGCTGTCGCCAAGTACTTGGTCGAAGTCCTCAGAGGGCTGTCCACTCTTGCGAAGGGTGAAGTGCGAAGCCTGCTCGAAGCACCTCGTGTGCGGAGCCTGCACTGACTTAGCAGAGTAGATTTTCGAGGGTTGTTCGTGGAGCGAAGTCTTCTTGGCTTCGAACTTTTGTTCCTACGAAGCCTGTGTTCGGAGCTGTCGAAGTACCTCCGAACCAGACCTTCGAAGGTTGTGTTCGAAGCCTGTTCCGCAGAAGACAAAACAGAACCGAAGGCTAAGTTTTTAGCCCGAAATTTTAATTGCTCCCATTCACCCCCCCTCTGGTCGCCGTTTCCGGTCCAACAGTACGAATGGACCATAAAATCTTAGGAAGCTCTTCAGTCAACAACCCCTTTGCTAGTCCAACAATCCTTCGATTTAAACCAGATAGAATATTTCCATTTGCCCGCTCAATGGCTCCGTTGGATTGGAGGTGACGAACAGCTACAAAGCATAATTTAATGCCCAATCCTTCGCAAAATTCTCTAAAAGGTTCGGCATCGAATTAGGTGCCATTGTCAATCGTCAACTCTCTAGGCACTCCGAACCTGCAAATAATATTCTGCCAAAAGAATTGTTGTACATTTGTCGAAGTGATAGTAGTTAGGGGTTTAGCTTCGACCCATTTAGAAAAGTATTCGATTTCTACTACCGCGAACTTCAAGCTGCCCTTCGCTATTGGAAAAGGGCCGATGAGATCCATTCCCCATCTGTCCATTGGCCATACCGGAGCAATGACTTGAAGGGGTGTCGGTGGACGATGGCTTCGTCTACCCATCCATTGGCACCCTTGACAGGTTCGAACCAATGATTCTGCATCTCTTACAATTGTTGGCCAATAAAGCCCATGGCGAAGTGTGTTTCCTGCTAGAGCACGAGGGGCTAAGTGGCTACCACATAGGCCTTCATGAATTTCTTGAAGTATATCTTGGCCTTCAGGTTGTGAGATGCATCGGAGTAGAGGAGAACAGACTCCGGCTTTATAAAGTACTCTGTTGACAAGCTTATAATTTCAGACCCTTACTTGGAGCCTTTGTAAATCTGGACCTTCTAGCGAAGTTATATTGTTCTAGAAGAAATCCAAAATTGGACTCCGCTAGTCAGCGACTAGAATGCAAAGGACTTCTATAGAGGGTAGTTGATGTACCGAAGGTTTTACAAGTTCCTCATAAAAAGCGCCTTCCAAGATGTCCGTTGCTGTGGCTGCAGCCTTTGCTAAGACATCTACAAGCTGATTATCTGCTCGAGTGATGCTTTGGATGGAAATTCCTTTGAACAATGCCTCCGTCTTGTAGATTTCTTCTAAGTATTTTGCAAGATGTGGATTCCTAGCTTGGAAGCTTTTGTCAACATGTCCTGCAATAACTTGGGAATCTATTTTTATTACAATTCTAGTTGCTCCAAGTGCTCTTGCTTTTCGGAGACAAAGCATGATTCCTTCATATTCTGCAATCTTGTTAGTGGACTTAAAGTTGAGCCTTGCAGAATACATTGCATTTTGCCCTGAAGGTAATATTATTATGGCTCCGTCACCATCTCCGGATGGTTGATAAGCTTCGTTAGAGAATATTGTCCATAATCCTTCACAGGGTTCTTCTGGAGCCCAAACTGCAGATGGAGTCCACTCGGCCACAAAGCCAGCTATAACTTGGGATTTACTAGCTGTTCTTGCAGTGAAATAAATGCCAACGGGGGCTAGCTCGACAGCCCATTTTCCAATTCTCCATGTGGAGTCTTTGCTCCGAAGCATATCACCAAAGGGATACGAAGTAGGGACAATTAAGTTGTGTGCTAAAAAGTAATGCCTTAACTTCCACGAGGCCATTACCAAAGCATATACAAATTTCTCGAGATCAGAGTATCGTGTTATTGCTCTGGACAAAGCTTCTGAAATGAAGTAAACTAGGTTCTGCACTAGTTTTCCCTTGAGCTCTATTTCTCTGACAAGCACTGCACTTATTGCGGAGCCCGTTGCTGCGAGATAAAGAAGGAGAGTTTCTTTTTGGAGGGGCATAGTAAGTGTTGACAAATTTCCAAGATAATCTTTAATATCATCAAAGCTTTTCTGGCACTCCGGCGTCCACTTGAAACTTTTGGACCTTTTTAAAGCTTTGAATATTGGGAGGCCTCGTTCGGCTGATCTGGCTAGGAATCTGCTTAGGGCTGCAAGGCATCCTGTCAGCTTCTGGACATGCTTCAAATTTTTAGGTGGAGCCATTCTTTGCAGTGCACTTATATGCGTTAGGCTAGCTTCGATTCCTCTGCTTGAAACTAAGTACCCTAGCAACTTTCCAGCTTGAGCTCTGAATATACATTTTTTAGGGTTGAGGCGAACTCCACATGCTCGGAGGCTCTCAAAAGTTTCTTCTAGGTCTAGACTATGCTGGTGCTTTACATCACTTTTTATTACAATGTCATCCATATAGGCTTTGACATTTCGACCTATTTGGTGACCTAGAGCCTTAGCAATAAGACGCGAAAAAGTTGGCCCGACATTTCTCAAGCTGAAGGGCATTCGGACATAACAGAATACGCCGGAAGGAGTTATAAAGCTCGTCTTAGCTTCATCTTCATGTTTTAGCCAAATTTGATGATAACCGGAGTATGCATCAAGGAAACTTAAGAGCTCGAAACTAGCCGTAGAGTCTACAAGTTGATCGATGTGGGGCATGGGGTAGGGGTCTAGGGGGCATGCTTTATTTAAAGAAGTGAAGTCAATGCATATGCGCCATTTGCCGGAGCCTTTTTTATTGATGAAGACCGGGTTAGCCAACCACTCTGTGTGGCTACCTCCCTAATGATTCCAGCTCTTAGCAACTTTTCTACCTCTGCCTTATCAAGGTCTGCCCTCTCTGTCGACAATATGTGTAGCTCCTGGTGAATTGGTCGAGCCTTAGGGTTAAGGAGTAAACTATGCTCAATTTCTGCACTAGTTTTCCCTTGAGCTCTATTTCTCTGACAAGCACTGCACTTATTGCAGAGCCTGTTACTACGAGATAAAGAAGGAGAATTTCTTCTGGGACGACATAGTAAGTGTTGACAAATTTCCAAGATAATCTTTAATATCATCAAAGCTTTTCTGGCACTCCGGTGTCCACTTGAAACTTTCAGACCCTTTTAAAGCTTTGAATATTGGGAGGCCTCGTTCGGCTGATTTGGCTAGGAATCTGCTGAGGGCTGCAAGGCATCCTGTCAGCTTCTGGACTTGCTTCAAATTTTCAGGTGGAGCCATTCTTTGCAATGCACTTATATGCGTTAGGCTAGCTTTGATTCCTCTGCTCGAAACTAAGTACCCTAGCAACTTTCCTGCTTGAGCTCTGAATATACATATTTTAGGGTTGAGGCGAACTCCACATGCTCGGAGGCTCTAAAAAGTTTCTGCTAGGTCTAGACTATGCTGGTGCTTTACAACACTTTTTATTACAATGTCATCCATATAGGCTTTGACATTTCGACCTATTTGGTGACCTAGAGCCTTAGCAATAAGACGTGAAAAAGTTGGCCCGGCATTTCTCAAGCCGAAGGGCATTCAGACATAACAGAATACTCTGGAAGAAGTTATAAAGCTCATCTTAGATTCATCTTCACGTTTTAGCCAAATTTGATGATAACCGGAGTATGCATCAAGGAAACTTAAGAGCTCGAATAATGCGGGGCATGGGGTAGGGGCATGGGGCATGGGGTAGGGGTCTCGGGGGCATGCTTTTATTTAAAGAAGTGAAGTCAATGCACATGCGCCATTTGTCGGAGCCTTTTTTCTTGATGAAGACCGGGTTAGCTAACCACTCTATGTGGGCTACCTCCATAATGATTCCAGCTCTTAGCAACTTTTCTACCTCTTCCTTATCAAGGTCTGGCCTCTCTGTTGACAATTTGCGGATCCCCTAGAGAATTGGTCGAGCCTTAGGGTTAAGGAGTAAACAAGGCTCAATAATGCTCCGCTCAACTCTGGGGATATCTTCGTCTGACCAAGCGAAGATATCTAAATTTTCTCAAACTACTTCTAGCGAAGTAGATATTTCCAAAGGTAGCCCCTTACCAAACTGAATGGGGTATTCTTTGCCTTTTTTACGAATGATCCTTGTGATTACATCACCTTCCAGGCTTGGTTTGACGGAAAGGTTCTTCGAAGGGTCCGGGGACCCCGAAGTTTCCTCCGAGTGCTCCTGCATACTGTTTACTTGCCGAGGATCGAGAGGTGGGTTGTGGCCATATTCCGCTCTCCAAGCTGTGGATTGGTCTCCTGAAATTGTAAGACCTGCACCTTGCGTGGGCATCTTGAGACACATATAATTGTGATGTGCCACAACTCCGAATTGGTTTAGCATTCCTCTCCCAAAAATTGCGTTGTAGCCATACGGGGCATCGACAACGTCGAAGATGACTTCCTCCACTCTGGCCAGGGGCCCTCGCTGAAGGCAACCTCGAGGCCTATTTTGCCGAGGGCATCGAGAGGGGGGCCTGCGAAGCCTTGGAGTGGGCGGGATGTAGGAAGCAAATACCTTCGGGGAATACACATTTGATCGAAGGCTTGGACGAAGAGTATATCAGTGGAGCTTCCACCGTCCACTAATATCCTTCAAACTTCCACTCCTGCTATGTCAGCTGAAATGACAAGGGGGTCAGCATGGGGGAATTTCACCCCTACAACATCATGGGCAGAAAATGAAATGGGTACATGGGACCACTCAGGCATTTCTGCAGTCGAGTTCGAAGTCCCTATATGCCCTACTTCCTGAACATAATCCCTTCGCTGACGCTTCGACATATTACCAAGGGTCCCCCCTCTAGAGATGGGTAAGAGAACTCGTTTGCCATGATCTTGAGGGTATTCTTGCTTCGGTGGTGGCATAATGTTGGCCACTGGAAGCTGAATTGGTGCTTCAGGATTACCTGCCCATCCGACATCTTGTACAGGCTCTGGCCGTGCTGCTAGAGGCGCTCGATCTGTAGCGCCTAGCCCTGAACTTCTCCCTAGATACTCGCCCCGGAGAGCCAGTATAGACTTACAGTCTTTTGTGGCATGGCTTCTGTTTTCACCATGCATACAAGAGAAAAGGGCTTGGCCTCGGCCAGCCGATTTTTCTAGTGGTTTTGAGGCACTAGCTTTATTACCTTGAGCCTGTTGATAGTTGGAAGGCATCTTCGGAGAGAAGGGGGCAATATTCAGCACTTAGGAGCGGAAGTGCCTCTTTCCCCTTCTCTGATCATTAGGGCAATTATCGAAGGGGGCTTGTGAAGGAATCGGAGCCCCTGGCTCCAACTTGACTTCTCAGGGAGGGTTGGCGTGGGTACTATAGTTCTCCGGCGGCATCTTTCTTCTGCCTTGGCATACTGTTCGAAGTATGCCATTAGTTGCGCTACTAAAGACACCGTCTTCCGGTGAAGTTTGCTGAGGAGGTCGGGATTCAAAACACATTCGTGCGCCGCATCAACCACAAATGATGTAGACAATCCTTTTATCTGGGACTTAGTGTGGACAAAACGCGTGAAGTATTCTTGAAGGATTTCTCCTGCCTGCTGCTTCACCTGAAAAAGGCTTCCAATAGACATTGGGGCTACAAACGTCCCCTAGAAATTACTCACGAATTTCCTTTTTAACTGCTCCCATGACTTAATTGATCCTGGCTTTAGAGACCAGAACCAACGAAGGGCCACACCTTCCATCGTGAGGAGGAAACATTTTGCCATCGTATTTCGGACCCCTCTGCTGGCTTCTATTTCAAGGGCGTAAGAACGAGAGAATTCTCCGGTATCAGACCCTCGAGAGTACTTATGCAGCTTCGAGGCTCAGAACCTAGGATTGAAGCGCACCTTCTGTAAGTCCAGATGTAGTGGGGATTCGTTGTCGAAGGAGGCATTTTCGGCATCCTCTTGGATTTGAGGGGCTTCGGGATAATCATCAGGTCCACCATCTTGATGCACTTCCGAAGTAGGAGGGATGGCTTGAGGGCGAAGCCTATTCGCAACCTCCTACCTCCATCTTGCTACTGCTGCCCTGAAGCTGCACTACCTGAGTAGCCGCATCTTCAGGAAGGTCTTCGCTTCCTCCGGAGGGATCCTCCGGGTCTTGAGAATTGACATAATCAGTTCGAAGCATAGACGGAGCTACCCGAGGGACTCCGGCTCCTCGAGGTCTAATGACTACTTCGGGAGTTTGGGGAACATCTGAAGCTCCTGCACTAGAGGTTCGAGGGGACCTTCGGGGAGGACCGATGGGTAGACTCCGCTTGGGAGGCATGACTTACGAAGCTAAGGCCCGAAGACCAGAGGCTTCGGACGATTGAGGAAGGTGAGAAAAGGCCTTCGAACTGTATTTTGAAGCCCCTTGTCGAAGGGTGCACGAAATCCTGTGACTCCGAAACTCCCTCCGCAAACGATCTTCGAAATATAGGCAGTGGTAGAGAGCCTCTCGACCTCCGCTCTAAGCACCACACACTCGGCCTCGGTCTCTTGGACCGAAGCCTTGAGTGTAGTGTTGTTCTACTGCTCAGCCCGGAGTGCTTCATCGATGGTGGCTCTGGCCCTCCGTTCCTCGAGGAGTTCCTCCAGTCGTAGTATTTTATCTTCGGAGCTTTTGAGGGCAGACTGGAGGGTAGTAACCTGAAGGGCAGCCCGTTCGAGGGCCAAATCGAGCTCCGGTGCTCTAGCTTCGCTCAGAATGGAGACCAGTTCAGAGCTCGCAACTTCTTGGCCTTTGTCCGCCAAGGGTTCTAGAAGCGTCAGGAGCCATGTCCGTTGCTCCAAGAACGGGGCTAGTAGAGGAAGCAAGGATAGAGCCCGACGATCATCTACTACAGCCTCCTCCTCCAAGTTGCTTGCCGAAGGGTCGTTGGAGGAAGATGTCGCCATCAAGGCAGGGAGGGGACTGAAGATCGTCATACTCTTGCCCCTCCTTGGCACAAAAGTCAGAGCTGGAACTTCGGCAAAAGTAGATCCTCCATCGACCGTTGCCCCCTCGGTCGGAATTGCTTTGCCCGAGACAACTCCGGTCGTTGGATCCACTACATCAGCCGGAGCCTCAACTCCAAGAGAAGTCGGAGCTCCATCGGTGATCGTAGCCATGCTGCTCCTTGACGCACCTACAAAAATTAAGGTATTCAGTGAATATTTGTGTATAATAATTATTGCAGGAATTGCAAAGGCAAAAGCTTCGAGGTATACCTTCATATATGCATTGAGGAAGAATTGTGGGGTCCTCTAGGACTTCATACATTCGGAGATATTCTTCGAGGTCATCCCCAGAAGTCTGCTCTGGTGCAGTCGCTACAGATGCCCCAATCTCCGGTACTATTACCCCGGCCACGGGTGAGTTAGGAATAGTTGACTCAAGTTTTGAGCCAGCTGCGATGGGCTCGAGGGAGTGTGCTATATCCGCTACCACGGCTTCTTGAGAAGGAGCTCCGGCTGCGCCCAGGGACTCGTCCTCGCTATCCTCCACAAGATAGTCCTCGAGGGCCTTCCCCATCCGGACATTGGAGTCTTTTTCTCCTGAGTCCTCCGAAGAAGAGCTCTGAATGCCCAGGGAGGAAGCCGAAGACACTGGAGTTGGTTGAGGAGGAGGCTTCGACGTCTTCTTCCCCTTCTTGAATGGGGTCTTGATGGCCTTCTTTGAGGGTTCGGCGGTGGCTTTTCTCTTCCGGGGAGCCACTCCGGTTGAGTCGAAGTCTGGTAGGGGCGAAGGCTCCATCCCAAGAGCACTCCACACCCTGTTGAAGCGCTCCCAGCTTCCCACCAGCTCCACCCTTCATTGTTTCTCCACCACTGTAGGGGCTCCGAACACTCATTCGGTGGCCCTTGCGATCTACTCTGGAGCTAGCGCCAAAGGAGCCACTGAAAGGAGGTAACATTCCATAAGTATGTTATCTATTTTCCAATGTGTTAATGCAGAAAGTGCGAAGATTTACCTAGACTTCGAAGCTCTCCCTCCGAAGTATTTTGAAACGTGATCGGCTAATCAGCTCCGAGAGGCGGGATCCGGAGGGTGATGAATTCCTCCGCCAGATCCCACATGCTTATACGGTTGGCTATTGAAGAAAGCAACCCAAGCCGCATTGAAAGCAAGCTTGGGTTCGGAGTTACCTCGGCCTCCTCTCGGAACCAGATTTCTTGAAGAGGCCCCACAAGGCTGGAGTCTTCTCCGACTTCGGTGTAGAACCACTGGAGGATCCATTTGGTGTACCACCGGTCGTTGATAGCCTTCGCTAGGAAATGCTGCGCGTGCTCCTTCCGAAGTTGGAAGTTGACACTCCCGAATGCCGTCAGCACCTTGGTGTCTCTGGGTCCATCCTAGGGCTTCGACTGGTAGGAGGCTTCGTGGGTGGCAGCGAAGACCTCCGATCTTCCTTCACATCCTTCCGCCCGAAGGGCCCATTCGAAGACTGCCAACCTTGCTATGGCATTGGGGGACAACTACGGTAAAACATGGAATATCTCCAGTACCTCTGACAGGAAATGAATTGTAGGAAGTCCTAGTCCTGCCTCGAAGAAAGCTTCGAAGACTACCACTTCCCTGCTCCACGGCTTTGGGGTCGACTCCATTCCGGGGACTCGAGTCCTCATTCTGGGGCCCAATTTCCCATTCACCACCTCTTCAATGGATTCCACCGTGCTTGTCGATTGTCCGATGATGAAGCTTTGCGGGATTGGCTTCTTGGATGGAGGGCGGAGCTCCCTAGGATTCTTTGGCCAAGAACCCCCCGGAGCTCCCGCCATGGCAGTCGCTGCTGAAGCCGCCCACGTCTGCCTCTGGGCCAGGGTTCCCACAGCCACTGGCACAGTCATGCTAGTCCTCGCCATGGGTTTATTGCTCAAAGGATTGGGGAGAGATTTGGAGGTGAAGAAAGAAAGCTTCGGAAGCCAAGCTTTGTAAAAAAAATTGATGGGCTTTGACCCCCCTTTTATAGCCTTTCTGCTAGTTACTGCGCTTCGATCATGCGTTCACATTGCAGGTTCGACTTCTGTTGCCGACAAGTGGGCCTAGGAAGTGAAAAGGTGTGAACCCGTGGTAAAGTTTTGACCATTACTTTTTCCAGGAGCCTAGCGGCTACTTGAAAAGTAATGGCTCAAAATTAACGGCTCCTCACGACGTTTCGCCTCAGCAACAGTTCATTCTCCTATGAAGCGTTTACATAGGAGTCTGGTTCGAAGTTTTCATCAGATATGCGTCGATGTCAAAGACACTTCGAACGATTGTAATGCCTTCAAATTTCCCTAAGTCCCTGAATATGAAAATATTCCTTGCGTATACTGCTCTCCTGCTATACAGGTTAAATCGGAGAAGCGTATTCGAGGGGCTATTGTTGGGGGAAAATACTTCATCCTCAGGGCTTTAAAGATCAATACGCAAAGACAATTCATCAGCATCGAAGCGTGTGTTCATCTCTAAGATGATGATGTTTCTAAGCCAAAGGATACTTCGAATCCATGGTTCCAAGGTATCCTCCGAAGGCTCCGAAGCTACAGTGGAAAACAGCAAGACTTATAAGACGTTTGCTTTATCTATCCTTTCCGGATAGATTTTACTATTTTAACCCTATTCGGGGTACCGAATAGTTTCCACTATTTTGGTTGTAATTGAGGGGTAAATAGTTCTTTTCCTTAGAGTTTTTACCTATAAATACCCCCCTTCTCACCTTGTAATAGGCATCGAATACTCAGCTATTCAATACACAACTTCGAACTACTTTGAACTATTATCCTATTCGAAGGCTCGAAATAGTCCGCATCACAAACTCTTTGTTTGTTAGTTCTTAATCTTTGAGAACCTGTTAGCATAATCCTTTGCACCAATAGTGGTATCTAATACCAAATATTCAAACCAAACAAAATCTAACTCAATTAGTTTACACTGTAAACAAATAACATATAAAATAAATATAAACAAATGCCTTCTAGGTAATTAGCTAATTCATTCTATTCCTCCACATTACTTGTTCAATAAAATGTCATTGCCAAATGTATAATGATTTTCTTTATTAAACTGTGAATTTCAAATGATATTGTCCATGATTTTCTTGATGAAATATACATGAGATATTTGGGCACATGGAGTATCCGATAAATTGCATGTGAACTTTTTATTTACGTCAAAGTGCTTGATAATTTTTCCTGCCTGATTAGTGAGTAATCTTTATCAACACTTATCATGTTCATTCAAATTCCTTTGAGGAATTTTTGAGTGTCTTTTTGTAACACCCGATTTTTTGCAAAATATTATTTTTGAGAAAATAAAAATTTAGAAAATGATTATTTAATTTGTGAAAAGAAGGATTGGAATTAAAAATCTTAAAATATAATCCACGTTTTGATATGAATTTTTTTTGTTAAATTCTCCAAGTCAAAAGAATGTTTTAGGAAATTTTTGCAAATTTTTAGGACTTTTGCAACTAGCATAGAAATTACAAAAGAAATTCAAAAATTATTTTAATTGAAAAATGAATTTTAACTTCCGTTGGGCTACCTCACTCCAATATCTCTCCACGTCCCAACCCACTCACTCACCCTCATTGACAGTGGGACCCCGCCTATCGATGCCGTCTCTCACCCACGCGCGTGCCCCACCCTCTCTATCGTGTGGACCCCACTTGCCAGCGTTGTGCGCTCGCCGCCCTTTCTAACACGTGGACCCCGCTTGTCAGCTCCGTCGTCGCCAACTTGGACTCTCGTTGGAATCCACCGCCACAGCCACAAACCCTAAAATCTAGTGCCTCCGTCCGTGATCTCCGGTCCATTGGCCCCTATAAAAAGGTTTGCCTCCTCCCCCTGACTCCGTTCCACCCCTCCGTCTTCCGATTGCAGACCGAGTCACCGATGAGCTCAATATTCAATTTCGTGTCTATTTCTGCTCTGGCCATCGCTTGTCACCACCATCCAGCTCCTCCGCTCCACCATAAACTCCAAAAGGTCCATCGTCCCTCACCCGTCCTCGGTGTCACCTCCGATCGCCATCCCGGTCGCTAGATCTCACCGGAGTCGTTGACCCTAGGAGTTCCTTCCGCCACCGCTTGTCACCGGCCGCCATCTGTCATTGTCAGTGACCATCTCAGGTACCAGAGTGATCCCTATCTTATTCTGGTCCCATTCTTGCATTCCGCTTGCCTCGTCGTCACTCGTCGTCGCTGATAGCACAGTCGCCACGCCTGGTCACCGCCGGCAGTACTCACGCGTGTTGGATCATTTCCTGGCCGTCCGATCCAGATCGTATGGTCCTGATTAAATCAATGACGTGGCTCGTTCTGGTGCGTCCATCGTAATGGTTCGTTACGTTTTAATCTAGATTGTCCATTTTCATTTAACCCTCCCACCTCGCTCTGCACCGTTCGATCATGATCCAGTGGCCCTCAACCACTCGATCCATGGTGCATATGCGTAGTTCACCGTGGACTTGGTTCACCATGGACTTTTTCTATTTTTCAGTTTAAAAACAACTCCAGAATCTATTCAAACTTCAAAAATTCATATCTTTTACATCCCAACTACAAATTCATCCATTTAAATTCCATTTTAACCCTCATAATTTTCTCTACAACATGAACTAATTTAATTTCATGAATTATACTGTTTATTTTCTCTCTTTTAATTTTTCTTTCCTCGTTATGCGTGCTTTTAGAATTTAAAGCTGTCGAGGAGCTTGAGTCTTTTGTCGAGGATCCATCTTCGTTTTTTTTTATCCAAGAAAGTCACACACCATGCCTTGAACATATTTATCCCATGTTTTCAAAGTAGTTATTGCTATAACACATAGGAATTAATTGCATTAGTCCAATTAAAACCTATAATTATATTTATTTAGATCCCTTGACCTCGATGTGCACATGCTTTTGATCCATTTTCCCTTGTCGCCTTGAATACTACAATATTAGTTAGTGCCCAAGTATTGGCACACTTGCTTAGTATTGTGACAAACGAGTCGTAGACTAGAATGGCTACTTTCTTCTTTTATATGTCCCCGAATATGTCTCTTCTCATCGTTCTAAAAGTTGGAAGTAATGTATGGAAAATGGATAAGTTAATGGTAAAGGTGGGTTTCTAGGTGCAAGTGAGTGTATTGGTTGGTAACACCCGGGGCACTATAAGGATCGGTCTACGAGATCTGTTGCAAAGCATTTCCGTATAAGCCACAAGTCTAATGGGTAAGACCTAACCTAGCGTATAGGCCTCTTTAGCAGGATGCACCGAGTGGCGGGTTAGGTGAGTAGAGAAGAAAGGGAACCTTGTTTCCTTTTTATTGACTAGACACAATGGCACAAAAAGGAGTCTATGTAATCCAAGTGTTAGAGCATCGACGAAACCTAGTGTGGTTGTCCTTCTGTTGAGACAATCTATGTCAAAGGGTTTTGGTAGGAATTTGGTAAATATCAACGGAATTATTGCATTGTGGGTAAATTTTACACCTCTGATCAAAGTATAATATTTTCAAAAAGTCGTGCCTACGGTTATGGGTGAGCCAAGTGATGTTCTTCGCAGTTAGCATAATTAACTTGAATGCGAATGATGACTAGTTTTCTAAGGACTATTGTGCGAGTGAGTATCGTTGTGCTACTCAAGGTAGTGAATGGTTTATCACATCGTTTATTTACTTTATGTTCATTAAACATGTTCACTATAATTGCTTAACTACTAAAAATGTACTTTTATACAAAACAAGCCATATGCCCATCCTTTGATATTACCTTTGCATTTATGTTTCATTCGATGGCTTGTTGAGTACGTTTTGTACTCATCCTTCTTGAATAACCCTTTTTAGATGCTGAGTTTGTCGAAGAAGAAGGTCTGGAGTAGTCTATCCTAGTTGAAACGCAATTCTAGGAGTAAGATGTTCATCGTTTTGGATTTTTTCATTTTATTAGATTATTGTCGTAAGACGTTGTCACATGATGAATATTTTGTGAGTTTATTTTCTTAAGGAAATTCAATAGACTCGAAATTGTGAAATTTCGGGGCGTTACACTTTTCAATTAGGACACGGATTGCTTTTTAAAGGTTAGATTTAATCTTTAGTGCTTGTGATATTTCATATTATCGCTTCACTTCATATTTTATAGCAGAGTGATAGCATTTGTTTTTATCTGTGTTTTGCAAGATTTGTATTTGTGCCCATTCATCCCCCTTCGGTCACTACTCCCGGTCCTACACCGAGACAACATCATGTTGATGATTGGGATGCGATCTAATCTAATATAATCTATCAAATCGATGTTATTAACAAATGCATATAATTGGGCAATAAAGCGCAACATAAGAAAATGAATCAATGTGTTAAACTGATAACTAGCAAACCTACTCAATATATTCACAATATTGGACTCGACCGAGAAAGCCATGAATAGATCAATCAGTTTGCTATCCTCATTATGATTAGAGATCGGACTCAACCGATGCAACCCAATCCTAGTGGGGAATTGCCCTAATGCTACTTCACAACTAATGTTGGTGATGCGCCGAACGGTTGATTAATTGGTTGTGTGAATTCCTTTACAATAGCCTCGGGTCTAGCTATTTATATCTAGGAAGATTCGGTACCTACAATTGACATATAATCCTAACTAACTCTATTTATTCGCTAACTAAAATATAAACATCATGAAGCATCAGCCCATGTCACGCACCACCTGCTTTGTCTATTGACATTTTATCAGCATCATATCAGCCCAACCGCTTGGTTTGTCATGCCGATGGTGCGTCGGTCCATTTTCTAGTGTCAATAAACACATAACAAGATGATGCAAACCATAATATTTAATAATATTAGAGGAGCTAATTTTCTCTGCTAATTTATTTTCAATATAAACTAATTGTTTACAAAATTGCAATTGAAAAAAGAAATTAGGTATTGATGTATCACTAGTTAATTAGAGTAATTGAGGACGTGAGGCAGTTGTATACAAAAATAATGTATACATAGCAGTGGATAGCCACCATAGTTGGGACGGCGCTGCAGGTGTGCACCAGATGGGCCGACAAGAAGGAAGGAAGCCTCAAACTGCGTTTGGATCAGCTACCATTCTTCGTTGGGGGAAGCCAGGCCTCACTAAGCCTTTGGCTTTTGAGGTCTTAGGGATATAGGGGTTGTTAGGCAAAAGTGTCAGCGGCCAAGCCCTACACACCACACTTTTCCCCAATTTGTTTTTATTAATACATTTTTTATTCAAAATTTCAAATTGTTGGATCGGAATGGCGACTAGAGGGGGGTGAATAGGCACCTCGACACTTTCTTTCGAAGGTGATGGCCTACTCAAATCACCCAACGCACCTCTAAAAACACAAATTCTAATTTCAAATCAATCAGAACAAAACTTGAGCTCAAACGGAGTCAGATTCTCAAAACCGCTTTGATTCAAGTTCCTAGATAACACCTATAAGAGATACTCACCTAGAAGATCAATTTCAGATGAAACAGATAAATCAGAACGCCTTACTTCAATTACAATTTGAAATCACACACTTCTGAAATTATCGGACGGTGAATAGTAAACACTGAATTCAGCAAAGTGAGTTTGTTAATTCCTGATTCAGTTTGCAAATTTCAAATTCATATACATTTCAATTCTGCTCAAAATAACAAAACCTTCATAATAAATCATTCATTAGAAACCTGAAAGTTTTCACACTTGATCAAGCCAAAAAGAATATTCTGAACATTCCTATTACCCTCAAGACTGTTCCTGGTCCGACAAATCAAAACAGGACAGAAATTCACTTCAGAAGACAGATCATAAATTCAGTTCAGACACAGCACTATTCCTCAACAGTCAATAACAGGAAATGAGTTGATCTCTATTCTAACAAAACTGAATATGATAAATGAATGGATCACACAAACAGACAGCTTCTGTTTACAGTTTAGTATATCTCAATACACAACCAAAATCAATGCTTAGAACTGATGAATGGCTAAACAGCAAATCTCTATTCTGAATCCTCTACACATCAAAACTGGACAGGAACAGATTAACATATACTCAAACAGGTTTGATTTAAACAGATCAGAGACTCAAAATGTAGAACTGCATATCCCTTTGATCTATCTCATACAACACAAAAAATAGATCCAGCACAACCAGTTAATTCAGAGATTGACACCCACTCAAATTTCAGAAGAGATACACAGCTTGAACAAATACATTCAGACTAGAAATCAGGGAGATAGTACTGAATACTATAAGCCTTAACTATACTAAAACATTCAAACATCAGGATAACTCATTTCAGACCAGAAACCTCTCTTCACAAAAACTTTCTCAAGCAATTTCTGTCTATCAACCAGCATCTACTGAAAAACTTGACATATCACAAATTCAGCAAAGCAACTGCATAACTGAATGATTCTAATCTCAGAACTACAAGGGATAGACTGCTTCAAAACATATGCATTCAAAGATGATCTCTATTGGCAGCAAACTTCCAACAGCATATGGACAGAACTAATATGAACCAGAAATTTAGATCAGAAATTTCTTAAGGATCAAACAGATTATATCAACAAACCACTTCAGACAATATCTCAATCATGGCCAGAAGAATATACACTTTAATTCATCTCATATCATCAAGAAGATCACACAAAATCTGATTGAGAACTAACCAAGAAAAACACTGAAGAAATTCTGCATCTGGACGGTGAACAGCACCCTTCAAATTGCTAAAGCAGAACCAGCAAAACAGCACCAGCGCTAGCAGCTTTTCAGCCCGTGATGATGAACAACTTCAGCTAGATTTGTCGGCAATGTTGTAGAGGATTTCGGCAAAGAAGCGATGCACTGTACAATTTCTAGCGCAAGAAAAAATTCCTTCGGATGAACAGCAACACAAAGCAAATTTGATTTGGATTCAATTGCGTGGAGATAGTTCTAGATAAAAGTTGTAGCGGATACGGCAGAGTGTTTGTACTGTATGCAAACTTGTGCTGAAGATAATCCCTTCGGATGAACAGCCAAAAGCCAAAACTACAACTCAAATCAACAACAATCCACAGACATTTTGATAGGAATCAAACCTGGAATCGTTGAAGACTCCAAATCACAGGCGTTGAAAAACTTCCCTAGATATCCTGTAGACAGTCCGGCACAGCTGAAAAACTTTGCTCAGGATCCAGCGTTCAAAGCTTCCAAGCAATCGGAGGAACAACATTTGCAAGTAAAAACTAAATTGCGTTCTAGTTGATGGAATGTTCTGGTTCCCAAAAGCTGTCCACAGCTAGCCATGGAGAGGGGGTATTTATCCCACCAACTCCAAAGTTCTAGAAGGCAAAACTGCAAACAACCCCCTAGAATTTTCCTAATTACAAGTCTGAAATCTAGAACTTGAAAATACCCTTTAGCTAAAAAGAAAAATTATATTTGACTCCTATTTAATATATTTTCAGAATATATATTCCAAAAATATACTAATTAGTACACACTATGACACTAAAATTTTAGACTAACAATTTTACACGATTTTATTGAAAAAAAAATAAAAACACTAATGGTCCTACGGTTTTTAGCGAAAACCGACAAAGCCTTTCCCGATCGTCGACACCCGTCGTCAGTCCGCGATCTCGACCCTCAACATGTCTCTCCCGCTCTTGATCCCTCGAGCCGCCTTGTCATTTGCACTGGCTTCCCTTTCGTTGACTCAAACGACGTTTTGTCTCGATCAATCTCCAACTCGACGTCTTGTTCGACCTCCATGCGTACTTCTGAGTACACTCTCGACTTCGACTGACAACCTCGACCATCAGGCATTAGACTCCCCGTCTAACCTTGATCCCGTGCCATCGACAGTTGACAAGTAACTCTAGCCTGCACACATGAGACAAACACAGACACACACCCCAACCTGTCAATCACTCATCATTCCTTTGAACAGTAGTGACACAGCTCACTATGTTCCTCACAAATCTGGTATGCAGATCTTAGAATTTGCAAATATAACTTTATGTCAAACTATGGTTTACCAATCTAGGCTGATCGGCCCTAGATCGACAAACCATCTATCGATCTAAGACGATTGGCCTAGATTGTTAGGCGCATGATTCTATCAGTGGATGATATGCTGATCTAGCCCAATCTGCCATAGATTGACATATGGTCTGGTCTACCGATCTAGGCCATTCTACCTATCTAGGAGATCGATAGATGGTCTACCGATTGACACCTATAAGGAGGGCCAATTGTTTGCAGATGCTATGTTGAATTTCTTATTATCTATTTTGAAATGAGATTTAGTTGTAATGAGATTGATGAATCTATTTTGCAGGGAATCACACATGTAGATACAATCCCGTAAAATGTACCTATTGGAGTGTAAGTGTAGGATATTAAAATGGTGAGCAAAGTGGGAATAGCAAGTAGATAAAGAGGTTCCAATAAACATAACACAATATCCAAAGCTATTTGAAAGAAATCCAATAGAAACTAGGCACAATAACTATCGTTGTATACGAACAATAGTTCTCAATTGGACTACCCGAAGAGAGATTTTGGTTAGTCTAAAGGGCGTGTTGTGTGATGCTGCAATGGTTATCTCAAGTGATGAGACAAAGACGAAGATTTTAGATAGGTTTGGGCCTCCAAGAGGATAATAACCCTACTCATGTATGTGTATAATATGGGAATAATCGGATCCTCCTTTTAGGATTCCTCTGATCCCTTTATATGAGAGGGATTAGGGGTTACAAATCATGAGTAATGAGCCCCATTAATGACTAAGAACTGATCAGTCTGTGGGTAATAATTCTGAAGATAATCGCTATAATTAATTGAGGGATTATGGAGATTAATAATGGTTTGGCTCTTGATGGTGACCGCCTGAATGCTGGTGGTTGGGGAGCCCTCTTCCCGAGTGGTAGACTTGGAAGCCTTCATACCCCCGAATGTTGTCCACCTGGAGAATTCCGACCGGTGACTGGTCAACTTAAAACTCAGGAAGTAGACCATGATCATATTCCTGACAATAACTAGTTCAACAGATTATAAATTGCATACTAATAGTACGGATGTCAGGTCCTACTAATTTCTCCATTCTCTCTCTTCCCTAGCGTGTTTGGCTTGTTTTCATTCCTCTCTATACATGAGCTCTTGCTGCTTAATGTATGTCCTCTATTGCCTGTCCTCTACATGCCATCTTGCACTCCTTGCTCTCACATCAACTTCCCTCATCATTTTATACTCTGAGTGACATTCCTCCTGTATTATCCAATCATTCTTATACGTAGGTGATGCTATATCTACCTAACAATTTAATGCACATCTCCTTACATTTTGCTGCTATAATGGATAGGAAGGTTAGTATTACAGTAGAATATTATTCGAAAATAAGTCATGATTTAGTTGTAATCCCATACTATGAAGTGGTCATATAGGTTGGGACACACGAATTATCTCCTTCAACTTAATTCCCCTCAGAGCGAGGTCCTTAGTATGCAATAATTGCCATAGCCACACATAGGTCGTTGCTCGCACTCTGGGATTCCTAGAGGATTTGTCATCTAACTTAAACTAGCATGCTCTAACTTTATCCGATGCTCTTCCTTCCTCCACGTGTACTCCTTCGTAGTCTCGACTTGTTGTATAGTCCCTCTGGTGGATTATTACCTTGAATTGTCAACCCATGGCTGCATCCTAACCCCCATGGAATGCCACCAATAATTCCCTTCCATGTGTTCCTATAGTAAACAAGGGTAAATTACGGTTTACAATGGTAGATAACACCAGAACGTGATAACTAGTTCGTATGTACGTGTGCAGGAGCTAACTTGTGCATCTTGGTAGGCACCTAGGCATGTATAGGGCATGAGAAGTACTACACTCATCCAAACCATCAACAGATGTGGTGGACAACGTTAAAGGAATTGTGCCCAAGAGAATTCTAGGTCAACCGGATGTTTCTGTTGCAAACCAGAAGTTCTCGGAGAGACCTAGTTATTTGTTTCCTAGATGAATCAAACGTTCCTGTTGCGGTCTGGAAGTTCTAGGTTCTGGATAAACCAGAAGTTCCGGATGGGATCTGAAAGTTCTAGGTTGAATTTAATCAGAAATATAAGGTTCAACCTAGAAGTTATAGTTGCGAACCAGATGTTCTGGGTCAGGAAATAGAAGGTTCAAAATGAAAGTTTCGGATGGGATCCGAAAGTTCTAGATAGGAATTAATTCAATACAATATGGTCAAATTGAAAGTTCAATTATGAACTAGAAGATTGGGTCCTACCGCCTTCATTGTGTTCTAACCCTAGTCGCTGCCTCTCCTTTCTCTCCCCATGATCTCAATTGTTGAGATCAATCTCTCCTAGATCTCTCGTGCGGTACTACCACGCTGACATGAGGTGATCCTATCCCTGTACGTGTGGACTCTAGGGAGGCACTACTCGAATAGTGGCGCTCGTCCTCTTCTTCATTGAGGAGATCACCAGATCATAGGACATCCCCGAGAGCCTGTGAGGTGTGCACCGGATTACCTCACCTGCCAGGTAAGGTCAACAATGAAAGTCATGCGTCCAAATGTTGTCGAGTTGCACCGTGTATTCCATTTAGGAGAGGTGGGTCTGAGAGTGGGCCTAAGATGGCTGCAAATGAGGAAATGTCAATACAAAAGTAATTTTGGTGAATGATTAAGTAAAACAAATATTGACCTGTCATTGACACTAAAGCATGCCCATCATCGGTAGGTTTATGTCCTTGTCTAGTGGCCATCCTACATACGGTGCATGTCAACCTAGGGCCAACCAATTTGTACCCTCTTGTTTGACCAAATCTGTATCACCAATGGACACCCAGTAATTGATGCACAATTCATATGTTGTTGGTATCCATTGCAAATAACACGATATGTGGTGCAAAGGACAACAAATCCCCATGATTATCGTGGCATGCTGTCATCCATCGAATCGGCAATGACTTGTGAAAACTGCAAAAGCACTACAAGAATCCATGGAACTTCCATCGGCCAAAGCCGACGGAAGTTAGCCCTTTCCCGACGGAAGAAGCTAACTTCCGTCGGAAAAAGGCTAACTTCCGTCGGCATTTGGCCGACAGAAGCGGGTAGATGGAAGTTAGCTAAGCTAACTTCCGTCGGCTTCACGTGGCCGATGGAAGTTAGCGCCGAACTCTGCCACGTAAGCAGAGGGGCGCTAACTTCCGTCGGCCAGCCTGGCCGACAGAAGTTAGGGGCACCTAACTTCCGTCGGCTTTGGCCCTAGCCGACGGAAGTTAGCCTTTCTGCCCACGTGGCCGAAAGCAGCTAACTTCCGTCGGCTATGGTCAAAGCCGACAGAAGTTAGCTGTTATTTTTTTTGTTTTTTCCTGGTTCCCCTACTCACACTCACATCCGACCACAATTTCAATCACATTCACATATAACATCCAAAACACATTCAAACTTCACATATAACATCCAAATCAATCTCACACATCCAAATTCACATCCAAACTTCACACATCACATCCAAAATCACATAATATAAGGGCTTTGGCCCTAGCCGACGGAAGTTAGCCTTTCTGCCCACGTGGCCGAAAGCAGCTAACTTCCGTCGGCTATGGTCAAAGCCGACGGAAGTTAGCTGGTATTTTTTTGTTTTTTCCTGGTTCCCCTACTCACACTCACATCCGACCACAATTTCAATCACATTCACATATAACATCCAAAACACATTCAAACTTCACATATAACATCCAAAATCAATCTCACACATCCAAATTCACATCCAAACTTCACACATCACATCCAAAATCACATAATATAACTGAATTCACATCCAAAGTCACAGTACACATCTGAATTCACATATAACATCTAAATTCACATACAAAGTCACATAACACAGCGAGAGCCACATACAAAGTCACATTTGTCCATATACTCACTGATCGCCCACATTTGGGTCGTGGGTGCCACCGCTGCCTCCCGCTTCATCCACATTTTCCCCGGAGGCTTCATCCTGACCAGGCGTACAGAAACTCTGAAGAAATAGACAAAATTAGAGAACAAAGTCAAGTACCCTTCTAAACGCTAACTTAAGTATCTAGGAGGTACCTCAGGTGATGTAGGAGATAGTGGTGGTGGTGGGGGAGGTAGTGGTTGGAACATGGACATGTCAAATGCACCATTTTGCTGGGCTAGTTGCTACACATGTTGTAATGTAATCAGTTAGTTCTAAACCTATTTCTGAATACTTTTTAACTACAACACTCTAAACTAAACTTACTTGGATCATCTCCTGCTGTTGTGCTAAGCAGGCGGCATAGTACTCTTGTTGTTTCCTGTTGTGCTCGTCGCGCCGCCTCATTTCCTCCCTCATCCGAACCATCTCTGGGGTTTCTTCTGAGCGACGACGGCTAGAGCCAACTCCGACGGAGCTCTGTGATGACTGAGCTGACTTCTGAGCTCTCACCGCTCTCGAGTCAATAACTCCATTGAACATGGAGTACCTGCAACATTGAATGAGTTAGTTACCATCACAATACCATACACAAAACATTAATAAAAACATTGTCTCATAGTTGATTACCCACTCCCTCGTGTGAGCTCCACTCTTCATCCAACCACTATACATCCACCGTCGGTCGTCCTCAGCCATTCTATAGGCAAAACATTCATTGAATCGAGAATGCATCGATATCATAAGTATCATGGACCTATGTCTATAGGAAAAGATAGGTCCTAAACCCACCCGAGAGTGACCGACAAAACGTGGTATTTATGACGAGCCATGAGTCCGAACGAAATTTCAGCAGCATAACCTCGTTGTTCTCCAATTGCACGCTTGATAGTGGTGCCATGGAGAACAACAAGGTTATGTTAGTGAAATCCCATTCGGACTCATGACTCATCATAAAGACCACACTCTGTCGCCCACTCCGAGGCTGTCCAAATAGGGACAATTCTGGACATACACATCTCACACGCATGACACGTGTGAGACATGTTGGTCCGAAACGGGTGACGCATAGGTTTTGTTACACTATCTACATTGTTGTCAAATAAAAAATTGCATATGAAAAGAAATATATATAATAAAGTATATATAGATATAATACTAATCACCCAAATGAAATCATAAAAAACTATAAATTAATAGAATAATATAAGTAGAATAATATATACATAATATCACAACATATATTGCATATCAAAACAGAATCTCACATATGAAACATATTTAAAGCGTGAAACATACGTAAAATCGCAATATTAATCACAAACAACCATCTTTGCCTAGGGCCTGATAAAACATACTCGGCAAAGAAATTGATACTGGACTAATTGAATTCTCTATTTCCTAAAGTGTAGATATGAAGACTCATCTTTTGCAAACGTCACTACCAATTCATCATGGACTAAGGTGTTGGGGGAGATAATCCCGATGGCCAGGGGGCCCACCGCCTGGGGATTTGAAGCCAAGAATACCGGAGACCACCCTCCGGGAGAAGGCTGCCGGAGGCCGCCCCCCGGGAGGAGGCTGCTGGAGGCCACCCTCCGGGAGAAGGCTGCCGGAGGCCGCCCTCCGGGAGAAGACTGCCGGAGGCCGCCCCCCGGGAGGAGACTGCCGGAGGCCGCACTCCGGAAGAAGGCTGCCGGAGACCGCCCTCCGGGAGGGAATTGCCGAGGGCCTCTCCCTCGGCCGCAGTAGCGAACCCGAAGAGAGCGTTGGCGGGAAAAGGACGAGGCTGACGTACAGGGGGACAGGATCGCGATCTTCTGGGCCGTGTCGGGCGGCGCAGGCAGCGTCCGACACGGCTGATACACTGTCAGAGTCGAATCTTCTTGTCTGTACTGTATATAGTCCGTTTTGTCTGTATTGTTGACCGGCGGTCGGCCGGGTAGTCGTTGGCGTTCCAGAGGCGCTTGGCCTCTGGACGGGGCGCCTTATAAATACCCCCAACTACAGTTGTAATGGACAGGCAAAAGAGGGCATTGAATACACTACTCTCATTTTCCACTAAGAAAATCTGCTGGTTCGACCCGTCGTCCCAACAGTTGGCGGCGTCCGTGGGGACCCTAGTCCGAAAAGCTAGCGTCCTCTACACCCATCCATCCAAGCATGTCAAGCCGGAAGGGAGCGAGCGCGGCCCCCCTGCGCAGGTCAGCTCGTACCGCTGGGGCCGAGCCCGCCGCAGCCATCGACCCCAACCCTCCGGCCCCTACCGTTACGCCCGTCGGAACGGCGTTCTCGGTGGACCCCACCCAGGCGCCGGAAGAGACGCGCGAAGCTCGGGGCACTAACGGCCTACCCGAACCGACCTCCGCCAATCTGGTCGGGTCGCCGGGTGGGCCACCGGAGCAGCGTCCCCCGAGCGGACCTCTAGTAGTGTCCCTCCGGACAGACTACATCCGCTCGCGGGATCCCGATACCACTTCCGGAGGAAGCGGAAGTCAAGCTGATGCCCTGGCCGCCGAGAACGCCAGGCTGAAGGCGGAACTAGCCTTGTGGCGTCAGGAAGCGTCGCTCCGACCCCCGGCCCCTCCGGAGCCCTTTCGCGCTGCGAAAGCCGTGGTCACGGATTTAAGCGACGACGAGCACCCTCCAGACGAAGAGAACGCGTCTTACGACGAGGATTCTCCCCTGCACCCTGATCTCCAGAGGGTGCGCTTCGGTTCGAACTTTCGCGCCGCCAAGTTCCCTAAGTACTCTGGGGACTCCGACCCCGGCGAGTTCTCTCGCTCGTACGCCCTGGCGGTGGAGGCGTCCGGGGGAAATCGGGACACCATGGCCAAATGCTTCCCCCTGGCGCTCGAGGGAATCGCCCTCCGGTGGTTCTGGTCCCTCCGGCCAGGGACTATTCACTCATGGGAACAGCTGAAGAAGAAGTTCGTCAACAACTTTCAAGGGACCTTCGTGGCCCCCATGTCCACCAGGAGCCTCTTCCAAGTGAAGCAGCAGCCCAGGGAAACCTTGCGGCAGTACTCCCAGCGCTTCGCGCACACCAAGGCCCAGATCAAGGGGCTCTCGGCTTCCTCCATCATCGACGCAGCCTGGGAAGGCGTCACCCACCCCGGCCTCGTTGATAAGCTCCACCGGAAGCCCATCTCTTCGGTGGCGCAGCTTATGATGTACTTTGAAGAGTACGCTCAGTCCGAAGAGGGCCAGATACGCCGGCAAGCAATGGTAGTCCCCGTCCGGATCCCGCGCGCCAAGGCATACGAAGCGCCCACGGATCCCAGCCGGGGCGAGCGTCACGCTCCCGACTTCCACCGCCCGGAGCCCGTTCGGCAGGATCTCGTCCATCGGGACTCTCGGAGAAGCCGAAAGCACTTTCGGGGGGAAGTCCTCAGTATCACCCCCCAAGCGCCCGCCAAGCACCTGCATACGCCCGGCGGAAATCGCCAGGTCGGACCCAAGCCTCCACCCCGAGCACCCTCCAGAGGAACCTTCTACTGCAGCGTCCACGGCACGAACCAGAGTCACGACACCGACTCCTGTAGGACCATACTCGCCCTTCGCAGCGATTACCTCGAGCGCAGTGCCGGTCGTGGTTCCTTCGACCGGGGGAACCCTACCCCTCGGCCAGAAGCGGTCCAGGTAGTTGGGCGCCGCGACGAGCCGAAAGCCATGACCCCGATCGCGGAGTTCGGCGGAGCCCCGGCCCCCAAGCTGGAAGCCGCCCCAGACAAAGGCAAGCGAGTAGTCCTCCCCATATCCGGAGGGGGGGCCCTAGGAGCTCTGTCCAAACGGCAGCGTCGAGACTACGTTCGGGAGGTCGGGCATATCGGCACGTCCGGCCCCTCGATCCTCCCAGAGTGGTCTCACGTCCCCATCACCTTCACCGCCGAAGATGCCACCGGAGTCAAGTTCCCGCATGCCGATCCACTCGTCATTTCGGCGGACATCGCCGGGGCCGAGGTGCGTCGCATTCTGGTCGACGGGGGGAGTTCCGCTGACATCATCTTCGTGCAGGCCTTCGATCAGCTGTGCTTATCGCACAAGCACCTGTTACCGGCTTCGCGCCAGCTACAAGGTTTCGTGGGCCCCCCGCTCGACGCGCTCGGCCAGGTCCTGTTGGAGGTGACTTTCGGCAGCGCACCCCTCCAGCGCCGCGAAGAGATCCTATTCGATGTCGTTGACGCTCCGTACGCCTACAACGCCATCTTCGGGCGAGGGATACTCAACCGCTTCAGCGCCATCACCCACCACAACTATCTCTGCCTCAAGATGCCGACTCCCGGAGGGGTCTTATCCGTCCTGGGCGACCAAGCCGCAGCGCGCCGGGTCGAGTACGGCCATTCAGCGCCGTTCGAGCCGCGGTAGGTCCACAGTGTCCGCGGAGGCGCCGATGAGGCTGACCTCACAGACAGCACTGATCCTGGTCAGAAGGGCCGCCCTCCGGAAGAAGGCTGCCGGAGACCGCCCTCCGGGAGGGAATTGCCGAGGGCCTCTCCCTCGGCCGCAGTAGCGAACCCGAAGAGAGCGTTGGCGGGAAAAGGACGAGGCTGACGTACAGGGGGACAGGATCGCGATCTTCTGGGCCGTGTCGGGCGGCGCAGGCAGCGTCCGACATGGCTGATACGCTGTCAGAGTCGAATCTTCTTGTCTGTACTGTATATAGTCCGTTTTGTCTGTACTGTTGACCGGCGGTCGGCCGGGTAGTCGTTGGCGTTCCAGAGGCGCTTGGCCTCTGGACGGGGCGCCTTATAAATACCCCCCAACTACAGTTGTAATGGACAGGCAAAAGAGGGCATTGAATACACTACTCTCATTTTCCACTAAGAAAATCTGCTGGTTCGACCCGTCGTCCCAACATAAGGGATTTTGTGTAGTGCAAGTGCATCACAAGCATAAGTATTCACAAGCATAAGCATACATACAACATCACAATCAACAAAGTCATAATATGTACCAAAAGAAAAAATGTACGCATTTAGTTCATGTTACCATCAGTCTATCGCTGTTGTCGAACCATTGAATGTGATAAGTGTTGACGCTAAAATTTGATGCACAAATAAAAATCAAAACAAAAATTAAAGCCGAATAAAATTACTTAATCGCCGGGCGGCGACGGCGAGTGGCGACGGGCGACAGGCGACGGGCGACGGTGTCCGTAGGCCGGTAGTGATGGCCGGTGGTGATGGCCGGGAGTGTGCGGCGGCCGAGGGCGGCGGCGGGCGGCGCGGACTGGCGGCGGCGGTTGGATGCGGCGGCGGGCGGCTGTGGGGGCGGGCGCTCGGGGCCGGCGGCGGCGTCGGGCGGCGACGGCGGAGCGGGCGGCGACGGCGGCGTCGGGTGGCGGCAGCGGCGGGAGTTGGGGCCAGGGGCCGCGCGTGTACAGGGAATAGGTTTCCCTGTACGCGCGCGCGGTGTTAGGGAATAAATCCCCTAACTTCCGTCAGCCAGCATTAAAGCCGACGAGTCTGTCGGCTTTAATGCTGGCTAACGGAAGTTAGGGGATCCGATCGGTCGCGGAAAAATCCCCCGCTAACTTCCGTCGTCCACTGTGAAAAGCCTACGGAAGTTAACTTAACTTCCGTCGGCTTCCAGGAGCCGACGGAAGTTAAATTGGCCAACGAAAATGTTCTGTTTTGTTGTAGTGAAGATGCTTATCAACGATGTTACCGTGTGTGCTGGTGAACATCACCTAGACGAAAAGCCAAAGAGGTAAGCCTCTAGGTGGTGACTAATGGTGTAATTGTCAGCAACATGGGCTAGGTGCTCCGCCTAACAAAGGGCAAACATTAGTATACAACAAGAATAAGTTAATGTTTAATGTTATAACCGTGTTAAAATGACATAACTAGTACTGACGTAACTAACTCTACGTCAACTTGTGTGCGGATGTGAACTCCTAAACTGCCTCACCATCAAGTAGGAGGGGATGGACGCCCATGAAGTGCATTAGTATGTCAACGTACTATTTTGGCTCAACATCGTTTGTCACAACTGCTACTCCTATTAGTGGAAGTCCTATCAAGTAAGACACATCCTCTAATGTAATCATCACCTCCCACAAAGACAGGTGGAATGTGTGTCTCTACCCTCCACCTGTCAACCCATGCCATAATAAGAGCTCGGTCGAATAGAAACCTAGTTGCTACTCCCTCGACTAATCTATCTAGAGTGAGTAAGCTAGCACCACACAACCTACATCGAAAAAAATGTTAGACACGTAATGAAATGAAAATAAACATGAACTGACATTATGTTTGCTTAACTAACATACCACACAATCTATCTAGAGTTGTTGCAGTGGTCGGACTCCGAGTGGCATGAGATCCACCTAGTTCTCCTCGTTAGTGGATGTGAGTGCTCATGCCTAGTCGTGACCATCGATCATGAGGGAGATAAGCTCGTAAGGGAAATCATTGTTACTGTTGATGCCAAGATTTGGTAAAGCCCAGGGCCCACCATAGATACCACACAGTCAATAGAAGTCAAAGAGGTCCAGTCAAAGATGGTCAAAGAAGCTCGTCCATGACGTGTAACATGATCAGATAGGAAGAGCCGATGGAGATAATATTGAGAAGAAGATAAATATTATCCAAAATCGGTTAAAATAGAATACTTGGACGGCAAGTCTCTGGACTATAAATATGTATCCCTTAGCTAGGTTAAACACATATCTATTGACGCAGAAATACGCCCCGCACTTGGGCTGGTTCGACGTCTAAAAGTATCGCAACGATACCGACGCCGCATTCTGACTACCCTGGATAGTGACAAGGGATTTGGAGTCGCCAGGCAATCAGATAAATAATTGATATTTCAATCTAGTTGGCCGAAAAATACTAGTAACAATGTAAACAGTAACAAAACGGTCAAAATACCTAGAATCGGCCAATTCAAAGGACGATTCGGAGTTACAACGAAGATTGTCCGAAGGGTCCCTAGGACACCTTCGGCCTCAAGCCCGATCGGACTAGAGGTATGACCTCGGTCGGACCGGACGTGCAGAGGGGCTTTGGGAGCGCATCCCGAAGGTAGCTGTGAGGTAGGCTCCGGCGTGGTGCGGAGGGTCCCGGTCAGACTGGCGAGGTATTCCCGGTCGGACCGGCGAGGCAAGCTTCGATGCGTGCAGGATCCGGCACACAGAACTCCGGCGAATGGGGGCTTCGGCGGAAGGCTTCGGCGCAGTGCGGAGGATCCCAGTCGGACCGACGGGGCGCCCCCGGTCTGACCGGCCATTGCCGAAAACAACCCGACGAAGGGACTCCGGTCAGACCGGCCCTACACCACCGGTTGGATCAGTGACTACAGATCCAATCTGCTAGAGGTCGGATGGCCTGGCAAACAAGATCCAATCGCCTCCAAATTTTGTAGAGGTGTTCAGGGAGACAATTATTCTGCAAAGATAATAATAGATCAAACACAATTCGGCTAGAGGGCCGAATTACCGAGTTCGAGTAGGGCGATAAAAACCAAAAAAAGGGATAGCAATCTGTTACTTGGATTAACAGGAGGTTCACAAGCGAACCAGCAAGGGTTACCATGATTACGGACGCGGCAGACGGAGGGCTTCCAAGCAAACCCACGAAGATACGGAAAGTAAATGAAATAAACACGATTCAAAGCTAGGGCTTTGGATTTTAGAGATTGGGCCTAATCTTTATAGGGGGTGGGCTGGTTATCCCTGGCTAGAGATAGAGTAAGATTCGGCCAAAAAATTTGTTAGGATAAGATTTGGGTAAAAATAGCTCGAATCCGCCTCGGATTCATATTCTGAACCCTGGCCGGTCTGACCGAGCCCATGGGTCTGGTTTGACTAGATCTGGCTGGTTGGACCGGCCTACCATAGCCGGTCAGACCGGCCTTTGCCAGGTTTGGCATATTTTTGGTAAAAAATACCATTTTTCATTATTTCCTAGTTTGACCATTAATGCCATTTTTTGCTTTAAACAATATCTCTATCAAACAACTACTGGACACATTGTCACCCTTGGTTTTAAAGGTTATTCCCGGTGGGATTCGGCACTCGGAGCTTGGTTGCATCGTTTTGATCTCCGACAAAGAGGTGAGTCCCGCCACCCCCGACGACCGTATCGACTAGGTCAGTATCCTCACGGCTACATCAATTTGATATCTTGAGGTGAACATCAAAATAGTACGATCGTCGGTTTATCTTGGTGTATTAGCTTGGTCTAAGTCTGCATCGGATTGATCTCTTAGATTGATATGATCTAGGTGTGGTAGTTTGAGGCTTCATCGGTTAAGTCCAACATCTCTTGCTATTGTATCTTTTTCATGATGTATATTGTTCATCTAACTAAAGCATGCTCGATATGTTGACATATTATTAAGATCATCGTGATTAGCTACTATCTTGGTTAGGTTCGATCTAGTTATTGTGATGATTTTCATGATATAGACATGTTATCTAGTACATTTTATTTATTTCTATCGGAGTACAAGCCAATAGGTTATCTTCAATTCAATGACACATCTTATTTGCCATCGAAAAAGCGATCATCGGCCCAATCGCTTTGCCCGTGGTCATTGGCCCTATGGTCGATCGGCATAATAGTCCATGATTATCCTATCCTCATTGCGGTCATCGGCTCGATTGCTGATAGGATGTGCTACAGATTATCATTTCCTATTTTCCTTATCAATTGCAGGGTCAAACTAATTAACACGCCTTGAACCCTTTTTTCTAAAAACGTAGGACCTACCCTAGAGTTAAGCAGATCTCTCAGGCCATGAGTGTGTCAACGTGTGACCAAAAAATGCACCAACAGTTACCTACCATCTCTAGGTTGTAAAACAGACAAAACTTGTTAGTGATGAAGATACAACATGTGACATAATAGTAAAGTAATTGACATACGTAACTATTGGGGACTATGTACAATGTGTGCTATGCATTTATTTGTATGTCATGTTGGCCCTTGCCTACTTGTGTCGGCTCTCATCTAATTCTTGTATGAGTGTCCAACCATGTTGCACAAAGAGCACGTATTCTTTTGTCTACCTCTTTAGATTCATCCATGTCATTTCATGAATGTGAATGAGCTGGAGATGTGAATGGGCTGACAACCCCATACCCTCGAATTTCACCGCTCCAAGTATACAGGACCTTCTCCTCCATGAAGTATTTAGACAAGTACACTTTAGGGGTCATATAAAATATGGTGCATGCTGCCATGACATTACTACATGGATTGACGTAGATAGATGATTTGTTGCATGTACATCGACAAGTGTTGGTAATGGTGTATTCATTAATAATAACATCCTAATTTGTTCCTCTCTGATCTTTGTCTCGACACGTTACCTTGAAGCGGAGTTTCTGAGAACTTGTCTTGATGGCATGATGTTGTGGTTACTTCTTACTCTTCTGTGTGAAATACTCCGTAATCTTTCTGCAATACAAAAGGCAATCATCTTTGTGCTCCACCAAAGAAGTAGTATGTCGGCCATAGAGTATTGGGTGGTTCAATGGATTATGCCCTCCACAATGCCAACCAATGGCAAGAATCGCATACCCCGCATCACCTAATCATACACCTCATCAAGGCTGGTGGTCATGATGCCATACCTTATGCCATGACACGACCTAACAAAGTGTCATTAGTGATGGGTAATAACAGTCATTAGTAACGGACATCCTACCCATCACCCTTATCGCGTCACTAATGACCTATCATTAGTGATGGGTATACATCTTTACCCGTCACTAATGGTCACCTTTAGTGACGGATATAGATGTTCACGTGTCACTAAAGTTACCTTTAGTGATGGGTATAGATGTTCACGCGTCACTAAAGGTCCCTAAAGGTCACCTTTAGTGACACACATACATCTATACCTTTCACTAAAGGTGACCATTAGTGATGGGTAAAGATGTTTACGAGTCACTAAAGGTTAATTGTTTTCCATTTCAGATCTGTTCTATACAATTTCGTTTAGTTTCTTTCAGTTCAAATGAGTTAACGATTAGATCTGAGATGATCATAGAGGGTCTCTTTTCATAATTTTAATCATCATTCCGATGTGATTTCCATGTGGTGGTCATTAGTGAGGCTTCTACCCCAAGCCACAATAGAGGAGGAGAGGCGATTATGATGATGAAGAAGAAGAATAGATCCGAGGTGGTCATGGCGGTACTCTTTCTATTGTTTTTATCATTGTCTCGATATGATTTCTATGTGATCATCGTCAGTGAGGCCTCTACCTTGACACAAAATAGAGGAGAGATGACGATGATAAAGGAGATAAAGAGGGGATAACAATAAATGAGAGAAAGCAATAAGATTTGGTGAAGCAATTGTAATAACTTTGTACCCTTTGTTGAAGCAGACCAATACCGATGAACTCATGGTCGGGTAGAGCATGAAATAACATCGGTCGCCGTTGAGTAGATCTTACAGTGACGTCATCCACCATTGATAGAGCTCGATCGATATGAGAATGGTAAAGATTAAGTAGAGATAGCAAGGGAGAGAATTTATAAAATGGTTAAGAGTAAAGATTGAAGAGAGGAGATGAAGCTTTATAATAGGGTTCTTCTGTCCGCCCAAATTTTCTGGCTAGTGTTCTTCTGCCCACCTAAATTTTCAAAAATATTCGTATGCATCGGTTTTTACTGACGGGTCTAGATATTTACGCATCACTAAAGATAGGTCTTTAGTGACGGGTCTAGATATTTACGCTTCACTAAAGATAGGTATTCAGTGATGGGTCTCACATGCGTCACTAAAGGTAGGTCTTTAGTGACGGGTCTCAACGTTGCCCATCACTAAAGATCACTTTAGAATTTTGGCAACTCATTAGTGACGGACATCATTGAGACACGTCACTAAAGGTAGGTCTTTAGTGATGGTTGTAAACACATCCGTCACCAAAGGTATATTAGTGATGCGTGTCTTTTACCTGTTACTAAAAAGCGTTTTTGTGGTAGTGTGAGTGTCATATAGTAGAGAACAATGCTCTCTATTCTTGAATTTAATCCAATCTAAGAAGCAACGAACTTTTGTCCTATGCCATTTACAAATTGTCTATTGATCATCAATGGGCAGAGAACAAAGTGGTTTCGGCTCTAGCTCCGGATCACTTCCAGATTGCTTCTTAGCGGCCTTCTTGTGCTTGTATTTTGATGTCAGCTAATTGATTTCCTCTACATGACCTTGAACTTTCTGTCTTGGTTTTGGATACACAGTCTCTTGAGTCAATTCTTTATTCATCCCAAAGTGACTGAATGTGCATATACCATCAAGACTGAATGTCCTTCCAAGGATATGGCTCCTCTAGATCATACTTTATATGTTAGACTATCTTGAACAGTCTCGCATGTCAGTCATGTAACACACAATTATATTTGCCCTGCCCTAAAGAACCCTAATGTTCAAGTGTCGTAAGAACCACAATCAACTTTCATAGTTCTCACTTTCCACAAAGGCAAAGGAAATTGGCACAACCTGGTTGTTGTCATCATCACTAATAGTAATCAATATTTGACCTTTGTACTTCCCAGTTAGAAATTTACCATCCGCACAAAGAATATGATGCCAATACTAGAAATCTCAAATGCAAGCACCGAGTGCAAAGAAAACTCGATATAGAATCTTAGGACCCTTTGGGAATACTGCATCCTTTCTTTGAATGAGAAATATGTACCAAGGTTTCGCCTCTTCACTACATCTAGAAAGAGAGGTAAGTTATGATATGAGTCATCAAATGTACCGAACCTCATTTTGAGTGCCATCTGTTTAGCCCTACATGCCTTAGAATAGGTGATTGTGTACTAAAACATTTTCTATATGGCAACAATTAAAGTCTAGGGCTCGTAATTGAGATTCTCAATAATCTCATAATACATCACCCTCGTAGTGTAGTTGGCACTTAGATTTATGTACCTTGTTACAGTTGTATCGACCACGTAAGTATGGTCAACAAAAATTAAGCATACCTAATAAATTACCCACTTTGGTATCTGCGTGAACTCTCCATGGTCAATCATCCCTCTTACACACAACATCATACATTGTGTGGTTTGACTTCTTGACTCAAAATCACCATTAGAGTGACAATGCCTATGATTTCACGACATCTTCAACTTCTTCTTTCGTAGGATATGTAGGACCGAAAGTAGCGACTAGACGAGGGTGAATGGGCGCAAATACAAATTTCAAAAATCATAGATAAAACAAATGTTTTCACTCTCCTAATAGTTGAGAGGTGAAAAGATAGTCTAAGATATCACAATCATTCAAATTCTTTCACACAAAATAAGTCAAGAATACATCAATGAAAATAACTTCAACTTATTTTTGTTTTTGCTTTGTGTCAGGGGCAGCACAATATTGAATTTCCAAGGTTTTAGTGTGCACTTTGGGATATTGTGATTGCTGCTTTATGCCTGCTTGCTGCACATCTGTATTTGGTCTGAACCATGTGCCTTTAATTTTTTTCTTCTAATTTCCACAATAGTGTGAACTTAATCCTTATCCATGTCATCTAGACTAGCGGTCTCATGAAACGAGTAAAGAATTAATAATCCCCATCCTCTAAATTTGCAATCCATCAATCAACTTACCTAACACATGTTATAAAGGATAACTACAACAGTTCATGTCTGCAATATTCAAGTTCAAGACCACGCAAGAATTTGATGGCAATAACCGGTCCAAAAAGTAAATGAACATTTTGAGACAGCCATTCCTGACAGAAATGAAACAATGAGATCTCACCACTCCTAAACAAATATTAGTTGAACAAGCAGATATATCGCCAACCCAAAAATTACTCGACCAAACTAATAGATCACCAACGTCAAACAACAGCTAATTAAACAAACATAGATCATTGTAGCAAACAATCACGACTCAAATTATCCCCTCTCATGGAGTCACGAGAGAAGAAAAGCAGCTAGTCTATCGAAGCAACTCACTAGAGAAACGTGATCGCCGATGAAGAAAAACCAGACCGCGACTCCACGCTCCAGGCCAGGCGCAGGCAAGACGGAGACTCACACGCGCACGGGCCGCTAGCTAAAGAGAAAAACTGGCGGTGAGTATATTTTGGTTGTCGGTGCAGAAAACTCACGCGACTGCAAGTGAAAAGCAGCAGGAGGAGGAACTCTATTTTTCTCAATTAAAAAAATAAAATATCAAAAGTCTTAACCCTGACCCTAGGACATTAATACTTTTTATAGCCCACTAAAAAATAGGAAACGACATAAATGCTCTTAAGGGTATTTTTTAACTATTTAATGTCGGAAGGGCAAAAAGGTAAAACTACCTAAACTATCTATTTTCCTGATGCATTGCTTGCGTGCATTCCATGGCTTCACATCAGGTACGTCGATCTTCAAGTCTACGGTTGATGTGGTTGACAGTTTTATGCCGACATAGTCAAAGCACTTACTGTACTTGCACTATGTACCCGGATTGGAGCACTACAACCTCGCAGCTCTCTCAGCCCGACAATCACCCATCCGTCTACCTGAGTCATACCGGCCAACGCCAAGACAAGTCCCTTATCATTCTCGACCATGTACCCAGATTATACTGGCATGACCCTGCGACTCCCTCAGTCCGGCAATCACTTGTTCGTGTACCTAAGTCGCACATCCAAGACACGACAGGTCTCTTCTTCCTCCGAAGTGCCTCTCTTCAGAGCGCTCCTTCGAAGTGCCTCCCTTTATAGGGCTACCTTTTCTTCTTCGTTGACAATCACTCATCATCTAGGAGCTATGAGGACCACAGTCTTCACCATGGCTTCTCAATCTCCCCTTAATGAGTGCAATGCCAACACTCCATTTTCAACTCTTTCACATGTAACCAAATGTGGAAACAAAGAAACAAAAGAAAGAAAATAGAAAATAAAGTTAAACCTAATGACCAAAAGCTAAAAAAAGTTAGAAAATGTCATTATGCCAAAAAGAAAAGAGTGCACTCTCAAAACTAACAACAAGGAGTTCAAAAGAGTAAAGACAAAAGAGAATAAACTCCCCCTAAAACAAATCCTAGAGAAAGCCAAACTCCCTCTTAAACTCTCCCCGTAAGACCTCAAATTTCTCCTCCTTTTTGATAATTGGACTCATCAAGAGAGACTAAATACACTCATGAGACAAAAAAATTCACTCCCCCTAAAATGCAGATCCCCCTCAAAGTATGCAATGAATGTAACTGGAGTGCAAAAAGAGTGTACAAGCAAGCTTCTCATATATGATTAATAGCAATTACAAAAGCATGCAAGTATAGCAAAGGAAATTGTCTTTAAACGCTTCATAACAAGCTCAGGTAAATAATATCCAAACAAAATTATGAGCAGACAATTTTTAGGTTTTGCAAATAAAAGCATCACCACTCATACTACTGACCAAGTTAAGCCTAGATGAAGGAAAAACTATCATAAGCTTAAAGCATTGATCATGGCATACACTGGATTCTCCCAGTTCATACCATAGTGCTATGGTATGCGGTCTAGAACAAAAACAGTGCAACAAAGCAAACCCACCTAGATCTTTTCATTTTAGCTCAAAAGGCATGGAATATTTTCATAATTTTTTTAATTAATTTTTTATCAATTTTTAGGACAAGTATTCCATGTAAAGTATATAAATGTTCAAGTTGCATGTTTGAATCCAAATGAAAAAGATTTAGCTACTAGGCATGTAAAAGATAGCAAAAGCAATCATCCTATACATGCTAGTTACCAGAATGAGAAGTGACTAGTTTTAAAATTTTAAAGCACAAATCCAAGCTCATGACACATATCAGATATATATTAAAAAGAGCTGAAACAACATGATCATAGACAATAATTCAAAAGCATATACAAGCAAGTGCATATAAAAGCAGTTAATCATGTAACAAAAACTCGTGCATGTGTATGAATGCAATAAAGCATGAGAAAAGCACACATAAAAGCAAAATAAAATAACTCAAAATATCCAACACAAAAATGATAAACAAAACACAAAATCCGTTATCCTGATCATTGCCCCCAAAAGTGATATATTGGTTGAAGCTCATGGGGAAGAAGATGGAGAACCATCTGTAAGTCCATGATCTGTTGTTGTTGTCAAGATTTGGTAAAGCCCAGAGCCCATCAAGGATGTCGTACGGTCAACGAAAGTCAAGAAGAATCCAATTAAAGATGGTCAAAGAAGCCCATCCGTTACAACATTGCCGGATATGAAGGAGGTGATGATGAGAAGATAAAGTTCTATCCATAATCGGTTAAGATAAAATACTTGGACGGCAAGTCTCCGAACTATAAATATGTACCCTTTAGCTAGGTTAAAGACACATCTTTGTCAAACAACTACTAGGCACATCGCCACCCTTGGTTTTTCAAGGTTAATCCTGGTGCGATTCGACACTTAGAGCTGGGCTACATCATTTCAATCTCCGGTGAAGAGGTGAGTCCCACCACCCCCGATGACTGTATCGACTAGGTTAGTATCCTCACGACTAAATCAAGTTGATCTCTTGAGGTGAACGTCAAAATAGTACGGTCGCCGGTTTATCTCGGTGTATTAGCTAGGTCTAAGGCTACATCAGATTGATCTCTTAGATTGATGTGTTCTAGGTGTGGTACTTTGAGGCTTCATCGGTTAAGTCCGACATCTCTTGCTATTGTATCTTTTTCATGATGTATACCGTTCATCTAAATAAAGCATGCCCGATACTTTGACATATTATTAAGATCATCGTGATTAGCTATTGTCTTGGTTAGGTCCGGTCTAGTTATTGTGATGATTTTCATGATATAGACATGATAGCTCATTTTATTTATTTCTGTCGGAGTACAAGCCGATAGGTTATCTTCAATTCAATGTCACATCTTATTCGCCATCAGAAAAGTGATCATTGGCCCAGGCATGCAAACTTACTATCTCATCGGCCGATGGCATGCTCACCCAATCGTATCGCCCGTGGTCATCGGCCTTGTAGTCGATCGACAAAATAATCCGAGAATATCCTATCCCTATTGGCAAGCCTTGAACCCTTTTTTCTGAGAACGTTGGACCTGCACTAGAGTTAAGCAGATCTTCTAGGCCACATGTGTGTCAAAGTGTGACAAAAACGCACCAACATTTCTATATCCTCAAGCCTCGATCCAGCAAAATCAAGGGTAAAAAAGACGAGTGATTGGTCCGACACTAGGGTTTGCAAAAGAACTGAACCTGTGTCGAGCCGCCATCTGATCAAATGTAGGGTAACCAAAAGGTGTAAAATGGTTAGAACCAGAAAAAGACTCTAAACCACTAGTAGGAAAACGAAAAGAAGCATAGCAGTTATGACCAAAGCACGACTATCTCTCAAAGCGCAGTTAACTAAACTACCTAAAATCATAGCCATGAGGTCCAAAGCTATATCGAGAATGACCTACAGCTCTACCAGAATGTAACCATCCTCCGGAGCATGGGTACGAATGTCGTCTCCCCTACCACCAACTACATGATGCGCCCTAACATCTCGCCTCTCACCGCGCCGAGGAACCCTCTATCTACCACCCTGCTGGTAGAACTACTCCTACCCACCCTAGCTTTCTTAGCTCTCTCAACCCTCTTCCTCCTAAAGAAAAACTCCTCAAGGTGACCATCTCTCTTGCAGAACTCACAATGATAGGTCATTTTATTGGGATGTGGTTGAGTGTTTGGGTTTTGGGTTTGGTGGTGTTTGGTGGTGTTTGGTGGAAGCTTTTTGGCATTGGAGGGTCCTGGTAAAATATCAAGTGGAGTGTGCATGTCTTTTGGCTTTGGGATCCAGATGGGCTTCTTGGGTGAAGCTTTGGGTTTTTCATGGATCACTCCATCTCTAGGCTGATCGGTTTTGAAGGACTCAGTGGTGTGGGTCTTGGGATATCTCTCCTTTGGACTCAGCTTACTCCACTGTACTGCCCTACTCAAAGCGCTCTCAAAATTAGCCTTAGTGTAGGTCTACCCAACGCCAAACCCATCTTCCCTCTTGAATTGGTGGATGATCATCCCCATCTGAGGCTCTCTAGCACTCAACTGTCAGAGTTAAAAGTTCTCATTCTCAACACTAGATATCTCTTCTCTCAAAGAAGCCAATTGTTGGGGAATAGGAGAGCTACGCTAGCCCGCAAATTTAAAATTTCTGCCCTAAGCCCAAGACCCATGCGCGTGCGAGATCATAGATCGTTACCTTCTAGCATGAGACGCGCTAGGTATAGCCGAAGAACATGTTGGAGTAGCACGTCAAGCCTATCCTCGCTTATTCCTTGTCGTCCCTCGCCAATCCAATTGGTGAAGACAACATAGTTGTTCACGTGAATAAGTCCATGAGAGTCGCTGTTGGAGCAACGCCTCCACAGTATCCACACGTACAGGGATGGAGTTCCTCCCACGGCAATGTGCTAGCACCGCACGTGAGAGATGGGAAATCCTCACTCTCAACAATTGTGATGGGGGAGTGGTCCCGATCTTCCGCTAGGTAAAGGATAAACTTGGGTTGGTGGAGAATCTCGACGTTGGCGATCCAAGGCTCCGGTCCGGCGGATCAAAACCTTGCAATCGTTACACCACTGTCTCCGTTGGTTATCAACCACGCAGAACGCGATTGACCTCGCCACGAAGGCTAATTCCTGCAAGCGAACACAAGAACACAAGCAAGAACAGGAAGGATACAAATCGAATGCCAAATCACAGACAAACGAAGATAAGTTGAGGTTTCACAAACGCCAATGCGGCAGCCAATCGGTCCGGCGCAAGAGGCGGGATCTAAACACAACAGTGTAGATGCAACAAAGCAAAACCTAACCCTAGAAGTGGCTGGCGCGAGAATATATAGGGCGGCGGTCTGTGGAAGGCGAAACAGACATGGGCTGTGGGCTAGAAGGCGAACAGACATGCACTATGGGCCAACACGGTCCAGTTCTGTCACGCAGGACGGTTTCGGTCACACAGAACGACTCGAGACTCCAAACGATGTGAAACCAGCGGCAAACGATCCGTCTTCTCCTCAGCTTTCCAAAAAGTCAAAGAACGCGCCAATCGGACTTCGTATGAGGAAGTTATGGCCATTTTGGTGCAGGGTGGTCGATGTAGTCCGAACCAGCGAAATCTTGACTTCAAACATCCGTGCGGCTCCGTCTTCAAGTCCAACTCTTCTATTCCATCTCCCATGTTCCTAAGCAACAAAATATCACTAGTATTCAGTAGCATCCCATCCAAACAAATATTGAAATAGTTGCTAAGGAAAGAATTAACCTCATGGTTCAAGCGACGGGCACGGGTGCATGTGATTCGTCCTAGTAACTGAATTGTAGGTGGAGGCTCCATGTGTGTATCATGTGAAGTGATGTCCTCATCATCCTCCCCCTCTTGAATTGGAGTCGTCCTCGACTCAAGCTCATCGTCATCTCCCAAATAGGGTTTTAAATCATCAGCACGGGTCATCAATTTAAACTTTCTCAAATCAGGAAAACGATCCTTGCGCAAGTACAACCAAACAAGATCTCCCGGTTTGAAAAACATCTTCTTTCTTCCTTTATTTGTCTTGTGAGCAAAATAGTGTGCCTTCTTTTCTATAACTTCCTTGGTCTTTAGAGGCATAGCTTTCACAAACTATGCACACTTTGTTGCCTCCATGTTTGCTCTCTCTTGAAAAGGAAGTGGCAGCAATTCAAGTGGTGTGATTGGCTTAAAATCATACACCACTTCAGACGGGCACAATTGTGTTGTTGAGTGGACAGCTCTATTGTATGCAAATTCAACATGTGGAAGACAGTCCTCCCATTCTTTCAAGTTCTTCTCAATCATTGTTCGCAGCACCATAGAGAGTGTACGGTTTACCACCTCTGTTTGACCATCAGTTTGCGGGTGACAAGTTGTTGAAAACAGCAATTTTGTGCCAAGCTTGGCCCACATTGTCTTCCAAAAGTAACTCATAAACTTCACATCATGATCTAAAACAATGGCTCTAGGCATCCCGTGCAATCGCACAACTTCCCTGAAAAATAAATCAGCAATATGTGAAACATCGTTGGTCTTGTGACAGGGAATAAAATGTGTCTTTTTAGAAAACCTATCCACTCTTACAAATATGGAGTCTCTCCCCCTCTTTGTCCTAGGCAATCCCATAATAAAGTCCATGCAAATATCTTCCCAAGGTGCACTAGAAACAGGAAGTGGAGTATACAAACCATATGGATTAAGTTTGGACTTAGCTTTATGGTATGTGGCACAACGCTACACAAATCGTTCAACATCTCTCCGCATCTTGAGCCAATAAAAATAATTGGACAGCAGGGCCAAAGTCTTTTCTCTCCCAAAATGTTCCATGAATCCACCGCCATGTGATTCCTGCAACAATAGCAAACGTAAAGACGAATCTGGAACACATAGCTTGTTAGCATGGGACAAGAAACCGTCATAAGCATGAAATGTTTTCCAGTCTTTCCCCTCATTACATTTAGTGTATGGTTCAGCAAATTCTTTATCTACAACATACAAATCTTTCAAACTTTCCAAATCTGGAACGTTAATATTAAGTTGAGATAAAAGAACAACCATGCGAGACAATGCATCAGCAACCACATTTTCTTTGCCATTCTTGTATTTCACAATGTATGGGAAAGATTCAATAAATTCAACCCATTTAACATGTCTACGGTTCAGTTTAGCTTGCCCTCTCGAATATTTGAGTGCGTCATGATCAGAATGTATAATAAACTCCTCAGGCAAAGGGTAATGTCGCCAAGTCTTAAGCACACGCACTAAGGCATATAATTCACACTCATAGGTAAAATAATTCAATTGTGGTCCATGCAATTTCTCACTAAAATAGGACGTGGGTTTACCTCCTTGTAGCAGCACACCTCCTATTCTAACACCACTAGCATCACATTCTAACTCAAAAGGCTTACTGGAGTCGGGTAGCTGAAGTAGAGGTGCACATGTAAGGCGATCCTTGAGTGTGGCAAGAGCTGGTTCTTGTGCTGACTCCCAAGTAGAAATAACTCCCTTCTTGGTCAACTCAGGTAAAGGACCAGTTATGGTGCTGAAATCTCTCACAAAACGCCGGTAGAAACCTGCAAGACCAAGAGAGCTACTTATTGCAAGGTTAATTTTAGTTGCATGCATGACACGTCCTTTCAGATTAATAGCTTGTGATGAAGAAGGAAAAACAACTTTATCTTTTTGTTGCCTCGAAAGTGTCTCAGCTACTTGCTGATTTTCAGAAAGTTGTGTGCTCTTTTGTGCGTCCCTAGCACGTTTTTCTTGTTCAAATTTCATAATTTCAGCAGGAGTCATAGGAAGCAATGTAACTCTCTTTCCTTTATACATAAATGTGTACTTATTGCTCCTACCATGGTGTGTAGCGTCATTATCATATACCCAAGGTCTACCAAGTAATAGAGAACATGCTTGCATTGGTACCACATCAAAATCAGCACTTCCGAAGTATATACCAATGGAAAATTCGATGTGAACAGTTTGTGTTACCTTGACCTTACCGCTGTCGTTGAGCCATTGCACATGGTAAGGGTGTGGATGTGCACGTGTGGGAAGTTGAATCTTAGTTACCACGTCGAGGCTCACCAAATTGTGGCAACAACCGCTGTCGATGATGACATGCGCACGATGGTCTTTGACGCGGAAGAAGGTCTGAAATATATTGTTCCGTTGTGACTGGTCGTCCTGGTCCATGTGAGTGCTCAAGTCACGTTGTACAATAAGTGCTGCCATGTTAGAGAAAAGACAAAACAACAAAGAATAATCCTATGTAAAACAGCTAGGTGGGGTGCTGGATGTGTGGTGGAAGCAATTCGTCAAGCACCTTACCCACGCTTGCAAGTGTTCTTACCACGCCGCAGGGAGGTCACCGGCCTACAGGTGATGAACCAAGTGGAGGGTGGTGTACAATTGCAAGAAATGATCCTGTCCTGACCAAGAGAAATGTGTAGCTTGGAAGGCAAGTGAGTAGCAAGGATTAGCGATAATAATAACAGTTAAACCAAGTTCAATAAGTATTCCCAAGTACTCGTCAAAGTTGCTGACCGTAGTGCTCCCAAAGTGAAAGTTCAAGTAATAGAGGGAAACTATGTGCCCAAAAATCAAAAGGAAGCAAAAACAGGTCAAAATCAGCTCTCTATAGATCGGACAAGGGATCGGACAAGAGATCGGACAAGTGATCGGACAAGGGTATGTGCAAAATTTTTTTTTTCTCTCTCTTTTTTTTTTCTCGGCTGCTGTTCGGATCGGACAAGAGTTCGGACAAAGGTTCAGACAAGAGATCGGACAAGCAGCAAACAGCCAAAGACTGCCTCAGATTGGACAAGAGTTCGGACAGGAGTTCGGACAAGAGTTCGGACAAGAGTTCGGACAAGCAACTAACAGCCCGCTTCTCTTTTTTTTTTATATTTTTTTTTCTTCTTTTTTTTTCACTCTATTTTTTTTTTGAAACAAGGATGACCAGAGGAGTAACCACAAAAATTGGCACCTACAACTGAGGTGGGATGTGGCTCACAAAAATTCAAACAAGTTCGCTGTCCGGCGAGCAAAAACTTTGTCCAATTTTTTCTTTATCTTCCCGATTTTTTTGGCAATTTTGGTGAGGGCTAACCGACCTTTGTAGGTTAGGGTACCCTCCAAATCGAGTCAGGAACACGCTCAAAAAATTTCAGATTTTTCTGCCAAACGAGCGAAAAGTTATGCCTGTTTTACTGAAGGGGGGTCACAAAGAGTAGATGTGGAAAACAAAGAAAGGTTGCGGAAGGGGGGGTTTTTGGTGGGGAAATTTTTTTTTTCTGAGACACAAGAACAACTACTACTCAAACGACACAGAGGGATGACTAAACCAGCAACAAGACTCGACCAAGAACACGAACTCAACAAAGTTAAAACTTAAATTAAAATCGCAAGGCACAAAGGGGTTCTCGGTGGGGAATTTTTTTTTTGGTGCGGTTTTCTGGACTCTGGGTAAAAACAAAAGCAGATCGAGATTACCTAACGGGAAATCTGAGCTCTGATACCAGCTGATGGGGGAGTGGTCCCGATCTTCCGCTAGGTAAAGGATAAACTTGGGTTGGTGGAGAATCTCGACGTTGGCGATCCAAGGCTCCGGTCCGGCGGATCAAAACCTTGCAATCGTTACACCACTGTCTCCGTTGGTTATCAACCACGCAGAACGCGATTGACCTCGCCACAAAGGCTAATTCCTGCAAGCGAACCCAAGAACACAAGCAAGAACAGGAAGGATACAAATCGAATGCCAAATCACAGACAAACTCTGCACACTTTGTTGCCTCCATGTTTGCTCTCTCTTGAAAAGGAAGTGGCAAGGATTAGCGATAATAATAACAGTTAAACCAAGTTCAATAAGTATTCCCAAGTACTCGTCAAAGTTGCTGACCGTAGTGCTCCCAAAGTGAAAGTTCAAGTAATAGAGGGAAACTATGTGCCCAAAAATCAAAAGGAAGCAAAAACAGGTCAAAATCAGCTCTCTATAGATCGGACAAGGGATCGGACAAGAGATCGGACAAGTGATCGGACAAGGGTATGTGCAAAATTTTTTTTTTCTCTCTCTTTTTTTTTTCTCGGCTGCTGTTCGGATCGGACAAGAGTTCGGACAAAGGTTCAGACAAGAGATCGGACAAGCAGCAAACAGCCAAAGACTGCCTCAGATTGGACAAGAGTTCGGACAGGAGTTCGGACAAGAGTTCGGACAAGAGTTCGGACAAGCAACTAACAGCCCGCTTCTCTTTTTTTTTATATTTTTTTTTCTTCTTTTTTTTTCACTCTATTTTTTTTTTGAAACAAGGATGACCAGAGGAGTAACCACAAAAATTGGCACCTACAACTGAGGTGGGATGTGGCTCACAAAAATTCAAACAAGTTCGCTGTCCAGCGAGCAAAAACTTTGTCCAATTTTTTTCTTTATCTTCCCGATTTTTTTTGGCGATTTTGGTGAGGGCTAACCGACCTTTGTAGGTTAGGGTACCCTCCAAATCGAGTCAGGAACACGCTCAAAAGTTTTCAGATTTTTCTGCCAAACGAGCGAAAAGTTATGCCTGTTTTACTGAAGGGGGGTCACAAAGAGTAGATGTGGAAAACAAAGAAAGGTTGCGGAAGGGGGGGTTTTTGGTGGGGAAATTTTTTTTTTCTGAGACACAAGAACAACTACTACTCAAACGACACAGAGGGATGACTAAACCAGCAACAAGACTCGACCAAGAACACGAACTCAACAAAGTTAAAACTTAAATTAAAATCGCAAGGCACAAAGGGGTTCTCGGTGGGGAATTTTTTTTTTGGTGCGGTTTTCTGGACTCTGGGTAAAAACAAAAGCAGATCGAGATTACCTAACGGGAAATCTGAGCTCTGATACCAGCTGATGGGGGAGTGGTCCCGATCTTCCGCTAGGTAAAGGATAAACTTGGGTTGGTGGAGAATCTCGACGTTGGCGATCCAAGGCTCCGGTCCGGCGGATCAAAACCTTGCAATCGTTACACCACTGTCTCCGTTGGTTATCAACCACGCAGAACGCGATTGACCTCGCCACGAAGGCTAATTCCTGCAAGCGAACCCAAGAACACAAGCAAGAACAGGAAGGATACAAATCGAATGCCAAATCACAGACAAACTCTGCACACTTTGTTGCCTCCATGTTTGCTCTCTCTTGAAAAGGAAGTGGCAAGGATTAGCGATAATAATAACAGTTAAACCAAGTTCAATAAGTATTCCCAAGTACTCGTCAAAGTTGCTGACCGTAGTGCTCCCAAAGTGAAAGTTCAAGTAATAGAGGGAAACTATGTGCCCAAAAATCAAAAGGAAGCAAAAACAGGTCAAAATCAGCTCTCTATAGATCGGACAAGGGATCGGACAAGAGATCGGACAAGTGATCGGACAAGGGTATGTGCAAAATTTTTTTTTTCTCTCTCTTTTTTTTTCTCGGCTGCTGTTCGGATCGGACAAGAGTTCGGACAAAGGTTCAGACAAGAGATCGGACAAGCAGCAAACAGCCAAAGACTGCCTCAGATTGGACAAGAGTTCGGACAGGAGTTCGGACAAGAGTTCGGACAAGAGTTCGGACAAGCAACTAACAGCCCGCTTCTCTTTTTTTTTATATTTTTTTTTCTTCTTTTTTTTTCACTCTATTTTTTTTTTGAAACAAGGATGACCAGAGGAGTAACCACAAAAATTGGCACCTACAACTGAGGTGGGATGTGGCTCACAAAAATTCAAACAAGTTCGCTGTCCAGCGAGCAAAAACTTTGTCCAATTTTTTTCTTTATCTTCCCGATTTTTTTTGGCGATTTTGGTGAGGGCTAACCGACCTTTGTAGGTTAGGGTACCCTCCAAATCGAGTCAGGAACACGCTCAAAAGTTTTCAGATTTTTCTGCCAAACGAGCGAAAAGTTATGCCTGTTTTACTGAAGGGGGGTCACAAAGAGTAGATGTGGAAAACAAAGAAAGGTTGCGGAAGGGGGGGTTTTTGGTGGGGAAATTTTTTTTTTGGTGCGGTTTTCTGGACTCTGGGTAAAAACAAAAGCAGATCGAGATTACCTAACGGGAAATCTGAGCTCTGATACCAGCTGATGGGGGAGTGGTCCCGATCTTCCGCTAGGTAAAGGATAAACTTGGGTTGGTGGAGAATCTCGACGTTGGCGATCCAAGGCTCCGGTCCGGCGGATCAAAACCTTGCAATCGTTACACCACTGTCTCCGTTGGTTATCAACCACGCAGAACGCGATTGACCTCGCCACGAAGGCTAATTCCTGCAAGCGAACCCAAGAACACAAGCAAGAACAGGAAGGATACAAATCGAATGCCAAATCACAGACAAACTCTGCACACTTTGTTGCCTCCATGTTTGCTCTCTCTTGAAAAGGAAGTGGCAAGGATTAGCGATAATAATAACAGTTAAACCAAGTTCAATAAGTATTCCCAAGTACTCGTCAAAGTTGCTGACCGTAGTGCTCCCAAAGTGAAAGTTCAAGTAATAGAGGGAAACTATGTGCCCAAAAATCAAAAGGAAGCAAAAACAGGTCAAAATCAGCTCTCTATAGATCGGACAAGGGATCGGACAAGAGATCGGACAAGTGGTCGGACAAGGGTATGTGCAAAATTTTTTTTTTCTCTCTCTTTTTTTTTCTCGGCTGCTGTTCGGATCGGACAAGAGTTCGGACAAAGGTTCAGACAAGAGATCGGACAAGCAGCAAACAGCCAAAGACTGCCTCAGATTGGACAAGAGTTCGGACAGGAGTTCGGACAAGAGTTCGGACAAGAGTTCGGACAAGCAACTAACAGCCCGCTTCTCTTTTTTTTTATATTTTTTTTTCTTCTTTTTTTTTCACTCTATTTTTTTTTTGAAACAAGGATGACCAGAGGAGTAACCACAAAAATTGGCACCTACAACTGAGGTGGGATGTGGCTCACAAAAATTCAAACAAGTTCGCTGTCCAGCGAGCAAAAACTTTGTCCAATTTTTTTCTTTATCTTCCCGATTTTTTTTGGCGATTTTGGTGAGGGCTAACCGACCTTTGTAGGTTAGGGTACCCTCCAAATCGAGTCAGGAACACGCTCAAAAGTTTTCAGATTTTTCTGCCAAACGAGCGAAAAGTTATGCCTGTTTTACTGAAGGGGGGTCACAAAGAGTAGATGTGGAAAACAAAGAAAGGTTGCGGAAGGGGGGGTTTTTGGTGGGGAAATTTTTTTTTCTGAGACACAAGAACAACTACTACTCAAACGACACAGAGGGATGACTAAACCAGCAACAAGACTCGACCAAGAACACGAACTCAACAAAGTTAAAACTTAAATTAAAATCGCAAGGCACAAAGGGGTTCTCGGTGGGGAATTTTTTTTTGGTGCGGTTTTCTGGACTCTGGGTAAAAACAAAAGCAGATCGAGATTACCTAACGGGAAATCTGAGCTCTGATACCAGCTGATGGGGGAGTGGTCCCGATCTTCCGCTAGGTAAAGGATAAACTTGGGTTGGTGGAGAATCTCGACGTTGGCGATCCAAGGCTCCGGTCCGGCGGATCAAAACCTTGCAATCGTTACACCACTGTCTCCGTTGGTTATCAACCACGCAGAACGCGATTGACCTCGCCACGAAGGCTAATTCCTGCAAGCGAACCCAAGAACACAAGCAAGAACAGGAAGGATACAAATCGAATGCCAAATCACAGACAAACGAAGATAAGTTGAGGTTTCACAAACGCCAATGCGGCAGCCAATCGGTCCGGCGCAAGAGGCGGGATCTAAACACAACAGTGTAGATGCAACAAAGCAAAACCTAACCCTAGAAGTGGCTGGCACGAGAATATATAGGGCGGCGGTCTGTGGAAGGCGAAACAGACATGGGCTGTGGGCTAGAAGGCGAACAGACATGCACTATGGGCCAACACGGTCCGGTTCTGTCACGCAGGACGGTTTCAGTCACACAGAACGACTCGAGACTCCAAACGATGTGAAACCAGCGGCAAACGATCCGTCTTCTGCTCAGCTTTCCAAAAAGTCAAAGAACGCGCCAATCGGACTTCGTATGAGGAAGTTATGGCCATTTTGGTGCAGGGTGGTCGATGTAGTCCGAACCAGCGAAATCTTGACTTCAAACATCCGTGCGGCTCCGTCTTCAAGTCCAACTCTTCTATTCCATCTCCCATGTTCCTAAGCAACAAAATATCACTAGTATTCAGTAGCATCCCATCCAAACAAATATTGAAATAGTTGCTAAGGAAAGAATTAACCTCATGGTTCAAGCGACGGGCACGGGTGCATGTGATTCGTCCTAGTAACTGAATTGTAGGTGGAGGCTCCATGTGTGTATCATGTGAAGTGATGTCCTCATCAAATTGAGACCGAGAAAGTGAGGATGATGGGGGATTGGTCCCGATCTTCCGCTAGGTAAAGGATAACTTGGGTTGGTGGAGAATCTCGACGTTGGCGATCCAAGGCTCCGGTCCGGCGGATCAAAACCTTGCAATCGTTACACCACTGTCTCCGTTGGTTATCAACCACGCAGGACGGGATTGACCTCGCCACGAAGGCTAATTCCTGCAAGCGAACCCAAGAACACAAGCAAGAACAGGAAGGATACAAGTCGAATGCCAAATCAAAAACAAACGATGATAAGGTGAGGTTTCACAAACGCCAATGCAGCAGCCAATCGGTCCGGTGCGAGAGGCAGGATCTAAACACACAAGTGTAGATGCAAACAAAGCAAAACCTAACCCTAAAGGCGGCTGGAGTGAGTTATATAGGGCGTGGGCAGCCTGTGGAAGGCGAACAGACTCAGTAGAAGGTGAACAGACTCAGACTATGGCCCAACACGGCCCAGTTCTGTCATGCAGGACGGTTTCAACCACACAGAATGACTCGAGACTCCAAATGAGGTGAAACCAACGGCAAACGATCCATCTTCTCCTCAGCTTTCCAAAAAGTCAAAGAACGCGACAATCGGACTTCGTATGAGAAAGTTATGCCCATTTTGGTGCATGGTGGTCGATGTAGTCCGAACCAACGAAATCTTGACTTCAAAACATCCGTGCGACTCCGTCTTCAACTCCAACTCTTCTATTCCATCTCCCATGTTCCTAAGCAACAAAATATCACTAGTATTCAGTAGCATCCCGTCCAAACAAATATTAACATAGTTGCTAAGGAAAGAATTAACCTCATGGTTCAAGCGACGGGCACGGGCGCGTGTGATTGGTCCTAGTAATTGAATTGTAGGTGGAGGCTCCATGTGTGTATCATATGAAGTGATGTCCTCATCAGAGGAGAGGAGTCTATGGTGCCTATGTCTAATATATGCTTATTGCTTGTCCCCAAGACCTCCTCCTCCTCTCTTTATATAGGGAAGATAGCCCCTGGTCATGCACATCTTGAAACCCACAAATTAGTTACAACCAATTCATGTTCATAACAGATCCAAACTGTTTGCCTAGGTCAGAACTTTCGATCCTGGATCGAATCTTCCAACGGGGTATTTTAAGTCTCCTGATTCAATTCGACAAGAAACAAATCCAATCTATTTTCTCCCACCTCATAACTTCTGATACAAACATCAGAACTTTCGATCAATACAATTCTCTCCGATTCCAAACAGGAACTTCTGATTCGTCGGAACTTCCGAAGCAACATTTGCTCTCTGACCTGAGACTAGAAAATAATCGGAAGTTCCGATACTACCTATCAGAACTTCCGATACACGAAATTTTCTTAGACATATCCTTCAATCTTCCACTTGGACAAGAACCAATTCTTTGCATGTTTCTTAATCCATCCCCTTAAGTGTGTGACCCGATAGGTTCATACACTAACAGCTATTCACCAGAAACCATTTCCGACTCACTTATCAATAGCGGTACCTAGCAGCACATATTGATGCCCGGATGCATACAAAATAAATTTTCACTGAACCTTGATATACACAAGCATCAATCCCTTTACTACTTGCCGTCAATCAAGATCAAGGCGAGATACGTGCCACCCTTATTGGTTATCTCGACATTTCACTCGATCAAGTATCGAATTTAAATCATTACTAACTCCTTAGTCATAGCGGCATGGCCATGCACTTTTCCAATCCAATACCTCGAGGGGCACAGAGATGACTCTCCCGTTATTAGGAGGTGTAAATTCCATCTTGACCGCTCACATCTCACGACATGGTTCACAACACACCTGAAAACAACCTTTATTACTACCCTGTTACGGAATAGCGTTAGGAAGCATCTAAGTGTGTCACTATGCATTTTGGAATCAAATGAAGACACATTACAATAACAATCCAGTAGTATCTCAAGTGGTTATATACAACACCATGTTCACCAACATGTGTCCACATCACTGATTTGACATCTATATGTCTATAATATGTGAAATATGATCATCAATCAGTCAGATGCGCTAATCTTTGTGTCATCACTGTCCCACATGATGACAAGATCAGGGATTCCTTTTGAACAATATCGTTATAAAACAAATAGTTTCACATAACAAGTCATCCACTCATTAATCAAATGTAAACGACATTTATTCAAGGAACAAGATAACAATTATCCTCATATATTAGCATATACTCTACTAGCATCTTCCACATACACATGACTCAGTCACGCAAGTATGTATTACCCATGGAGCTCAGGTGCGCCTCATGCTTGGGATGTGGAATAGGCTTCGTTAATGGATCCACCATGTTCAAATCCGTGTGCACCTTGCAAATCTTCATATCACATCTCTCAATTATCTCATGGATCAGGTGATATCGCCGAAGTATATGTTTGGACTTTTGGTGTGATCTAGGCTCCTTGGCTTGAGCAATGGCACCACAATTATCGCAATAGAGGTCCACTGGACTGGACACACTAGGAACAACACACAACTCAGAAACAAACTTTCTGATCCAAACTGCCTCCTTCGTAGCATCTGAAGCAACGATATACTTAGCTTCTATTGTAGAATCGGCCACCTTCTCTTGCTTGGAACTCTTCCAACTCATTGTGCCTCCATTGAGGTAGAACACAAAGCTAGATTATGATCGAGAATCATCTTTATCATTCTAAAATCTAGCATCTGTGTAACCACTTACAACGAGCTCCTATTCACCACCGTAAACTAGGAACATTTCCTCGATCTTTCTTAAGTACTTGATGATACTCTTTACTACTGCCTAGTGACTCTCACCTGGGTTAGATTGGTACCTGCTCGTAACACTTAGAGCATATGGCACATCTGGGCGTATACATAACATGGCATATATAATGGATCCAATTGCGGAGGCATACTGTATCGCACTCATCTTCTCTAGCGCATAAGGTGTCGCAACACACTAAGTCTTACTAAGAGAAATACCATGCGACATTGGCAGAAAACCCTTCTTATAATTATGCATTTTGAACCATTTCAAAACCTTATCAATGTACATACTCTTGCTCAATCCAATTAGTCACTTTGATCTATCTCTATAGATCTTTATGCCCAAAATGTATGCTGCCTCTTCAAGATCTTTCATCGAAAAACTATTTTTTAGTGAAGTCTTGACACCATTCAACAAAGGAATGTCATTTCCAATCAACATTATGTCATCCACATATAAGACCAGAAATACAACTGAGCTCCCACTAGCCTTTTTGTAAACACAAGGTTCATCTTCGACATCCATTGCCATATCTCATAACCATAAAATACATCAATTTCTAAGATTATATGAATAGACTTAAGAATAGCGACGGGCAAAAATGTTTCATCATAATCAACACCTTAAATTTACCTAAAACCTTTCATCACCAATCATGCATTATAGATGTGAACATTTCCATCAACATCTATCTTTTTCTTGAAGATCCATTTACACTCAATAGTTTTTACACCATTGGGTGGTCAACCAAGTTCCAAACTTGGTTTTTTCTAATGGACTCCAACTCGGATCCAATGGCTCCAAGCTATTTCTTAGAGTCTGGTCCCATCACTGCTTCCGCATAGGTCTTGGGCTCATCGTTTTCCAACAACAACACATCACGTTGCCCGATGGACAAAAACATGGACCTCTTCAGCGCATGGCTAACCCTCTCAGACCTCCGTGGGGCTTGCTAATGCAAAACAGGTTCTGCAACACCTTGCTCGTCTTGTTGTTGCTCAGTCGGATCTGGAATGCTTTCTAGCAGCTCTCGAACTTCTTCGAGATGCACCGTCCTCACACTAACTCCTTTTGAGAGAAACTCTTTCTCAAGGAATACACAATTCCATGCGACAAACAATTTGTCCTCCTCTCTATTATAGAAATAGTATCCTTTGGTTTCCCTATGATATCCCACAAAAAAGCATTTGTCAGACTTAGCACTGAGCTTGTCAGATGTCATTCGTTTGACATACGCCTCACATCCCCAAATCTTTAGAAAAGAAAAACTGCGACGCCTCCGAAACCACATCTCATATGGTGTCTTCTCTACTGACTTAGATGGAACTCTATTTATCGTGAAAGCTGCGGTTTTTAGAGCGTGACCCCAAAAGGATAATGGAAGATTAGTGTGACCCATCATGGACCACACCATATCCAATAAAGTGTGGTTTCTCTGCTCGGACACCCCATTCCATTGAGGCGTGCTGGGTGGAGTCAGCTGTGGAACAATTCCACACTGCTTTAGATGATCACTAAACTCATTGCTCAAATATTCACCTCCACAATCATATCATAGAAATTTAATTGTTTTGCCCGTATGATTTTGTACTTCATTTTGGAACTCCTTAAACTTTTCGAAGGATTCCCACTTATGCCTCATCAAGTAGACATAGCTATATCTACTAAAGTCATCGGTAAAAGTGATAAAGTACTGAAAGTCATTCCTAGCCGTGTGACTTATTGGACTACACACATCAGTATGTACTATGGCTAATAGCTCACTTGCCCTCTCACTCTGTCCAATGAAAGGTGTATTTGTCATTTTTCCAAGTAAACAAGACTCGCATGTGTCATACGATTCAAAATCAAATGACTCCAAAAGTCCACTATTAAGAGCTTACGCACGCGCTTCTCATTTATATGACCTAAACGGCAATGCCAGACATAGGTATGATTCAAATCATTGAGTCTTTGTTTTTTAGTACTAATGTTATAAATGTGTGCATCTTCAATACTTAGAATATACAATCCATTCACTAATGGAAAAACGCCATAGGGCATGCCATTCGAAAATATTGAACAACTATTGTTCTTTATTATGAATTCAAAATCTTCTTCCTCTAAACATGAAGAAGAGATAATATTTCTGCCTAAGGCGGGAATGAAATAACAATTATTCAAATCCAAAATTAGTCATGATGGTAGCGACAGTGAATAAACGCCGATGGCCAACGCTACAACCTTTGCACCATTCCCGACACAGACATCCAGCTCGCCACTTGCACACTTCCTTACTCTACTCAGCCCCTACAACGATTTGCAAGTATGAATCATCGATCCGGTATCAAATACCCATGAATTATTTGGACAAGTAGCAACATTAATTTCAATAACATTAATACCTGAAGCGAAAGTCACACTTCCCTTCTTGTTCTTCTGCTCTTCCAGGTACACCTTGCAATTGCGCTTCCATTGCCCAAGCTTGTGGCAGTGGTGGTACACATCAGAGCCAATAGGACCCGACTTGGACTTTTCAGCCGGTTTAGACTTCACACTAGAGATCGAATCTGTAGTCTTAGCCTTGCACTTCCTCTTTCTCTTTTTGCCCTTCTTCTGAACCATCATCACTTGACTTGGAGAATTCTTGATACTCTCCTCAGCAGTTTTTAGCACCCCATGCAACTCAGCTAGTGTCTTCTCCAGTCCAACCATGTTATAATTCATGATGAACAACTCAAAGCTTAGTGGGAGCGACTAGAGAATGACATCAATAGCTAGGTACGGATCTAGTGGAGTGCCCAGTTTCTCTAGAGTCTCAATGTAACCAATCATCCTGATCACATGAGGGCTCACTAGGCTCCCTTCAGCTAGCCTACTCACAAACAAGGACTTAGACATATTGTATCTCTCTGCCCTTGTGTGGTTCTGAAACATGCCCTTCAGACCTACGATCATATCTTAAGCATCGTGTTCCTCATATTGTTTCTGAAACTCAGAGGACATCCAGGCAAGCATAAGATTGTTGACATTTATAGAATCACTAGCATGCTTCTCATAAGCACGCTTGTCTGCTGCAGAAGCATCCTCTCCTGGTTCACCGGGGTGAGGTTCCTTTAGAACATAATCCTTTTTTTCTTGTTTAAGAATGATTCTCAAATTTAGATACCAATCCATAAAGTTTGTTCCGGATAATTTCTCACGTTCAAGAATAGATCGCAAATTAAAAACTGGAGTGCACTTAACAGAAGTAGTAGGTGTCATGATTTACAAAAGATTAAATGCAAGGTTCAACGCTATGCACTGTTTATCTTCTATCCAATAAAAGATTTTCCACTATTTTAAAAACCAGTCACTTTCCCTCTAATGACTAATAGTAGCACAAGATCCATATTTATTCTAACTCCTAGTGAGCTTTGGCATCACTGCTAGAAGCTAGGTGACATAGGTAAGCAACACTTCGCTAGTCACATCGTATGTGACTCTTGTCATTGGAGAAGCATCCTATGCTCTACGCAAACTCTATGCTCCAAGCCCCAAAACCGTTTTGATAGCCCCGTTAAGCAAACCAATACTATGCGTGCAGAAGTCCGACTTCCGCCCCAACTATAGGACCGAAAGTAGCGACCAGAGGGGGGTGAATGGGCGCCTAAAAAAATTCTTTCGAATCAATGGCCTTCTCCCAACACCCAATGCACCTCGACAAACAAAGATACTAAAAAAATCTAGCCTAAAAACAACCAGTGACCTGAACAAAGAGACACCAACAAATTGCTTGAAGACCAATTAAAGTCATTCACTTAACAAATAGCACCTCCACAAAGGTTTCACCAAATCACAAGTAATCCATCAATGACAAGGTCAACAAGAATCTAATCAAAAACAACTGGTGATGTTAAGACCTTATGAGAATAGCACACTTTTTTAACACATTTAATATGAACAAAAATTAATGTAGTAAATAAACAATGCTCTAAAAAGTATCCATCATGGATTAAACATTGAACTGTATTGTAACAAATGATTAAACACACGAAGCATTCAAACTAAATTACTGCAAATGCTAATCAGGAGTTAAAACAGAAAATTAACCTTTTGGTACAGGATGAATAGTACTTGCCGTATGCTGCTACTATTGC